>CM062232.1:12032670-12632670 GCA_031216185.1 Syzygium aqueum | reverse complement strand
TGCCACTGGAGTAGACTCTACAACTCTTTGTAGATCTAATTGAGATTCCTCATGAATTGGAACACCCTCTTGTGGCATTACAACTTCTTCGAGGTTTACCTTACTCCCACTGGTTCCTTTAGTAAGAAACTCTTTCTCTAAAAAGATACCATTTCGAGCAACAAACATTTTGTTCTCTGATGGATTGTAAAACTGATATCCTTTCGTTTCTTTAGGATATCCCACAAAGAAGCATTTATCAGATTTGGGTCCAAGCTTGTCAGAAAGTAAACATTTTACATAAGCTTCACAACCCCAAATCTTTAGAAAAGACAAACTAGGAACTTTTCCTGTCCACATCTCATATGGCGTCTTCTCTATAGCTTTTGATGGACTTCTATTTAGTGTAAACGCAGCTGTCTCGAGTGCATATCCCCAGAAAGATAATAAAAGATCTGAATGACTCATCATCGATCGAACCATGTCTAACAAAGTTCGATTTCTCCTCTCAGAGACACCATTCCACTGTGGTGTTCCAGGGGGAGTGAGCTGTGAAACAATTCCACACTCTTTGAGATGGTCATTGAACTCTTGGCTTAAATATTCTCCTCCTCGATCAGATCGAAGAGCCTTGATATTTTTGCCAAGTTGATTCTGTACTTCATTATGAAATTCCTTGAACTTTTCAAAGGAGTCGAACTTATGTTTCATCAAGTAAACATATCCATATCTACTGAAATCATCAGTAAATGTAATGAAGTACTGATAACCTCCTCTGACTATAGAACTTAGTGGTCCACACACATCAGTATGTATAAGGGCCAATAATTCTTTTGTCCTCTCACTTTGATTAGTAAAAGGAGCTTTTGTCATTTTTCCAACTAAACAAAATTCCCATGTATCAATTGATTCAAAATCAAACGAATTTAATAGTCCATCGCTATGAAGCTTGTGAATTCGTTTTTCGTTTATGTGGCCTAATCGACAATGCCATAGGTAGGTTGGATTCAAATCATTAGATTTAAATCTTTTTGTATTTATATTATAGATTGACACATCAAGATTTAGAACATATATCCCATCCACAATATGGGCGCTACCATAAAATAATCCATTAAGATAAAACGAACAACTATTGTTCTTTATATCAAAATAGAAACCTTCCTTGTCCAAACAAGAAACTGAAATAATATTTCTACGTATAGTAGGTACATAGTAGCAATTATTCAATTCTAAAATCATGCCAGAAGGTAAAGCTACATCATATGTTCCTACGGTTAATGTAGCAACTCTTACTCCATTTCCAACTCGTAGTTCCACTTTACCTTTTGCAAGTGTTCTACTTCGTTTTAGTCCCAGCACATTCATACAAATATGAGTACCACAACCGGTATCCAATACCCATGAAGTAGAACTAGTAGTAACATTTACTTCTATAACATAAATACCTGAATCGAAAGTCTTATTTCCCTTTTTCTTCAGATCCTCCAAATATTTCTTGCAATTCCTCTTCCAATGTCCATTCTCACCACAATAGAAGCATACATCATCAGCAGTCGGATCCGGTTTGGTCTTGGATTTGGGTTTGGGCTTAGTGCCCTTGCCCCTACCCTTGACCTTACCTGGCTTCTTAAAGCCTTTCCCCTTTTGAACCATGAGAACATTAGGGGTAGGGTACTTCTTGATATTCTGCTTAGCAGTTTTGAGCATCCCATGCAGTTCAGTCAAAGACTTATTCAGATTATGCATGTTATAGCTCATAACAAACGTGTCATAATCTTGAGACAATGACTGAAGAATAATGTCAGTAGCCAACTCTTGGCTAATGGGAGAGCCAAGTCGTTCCAGGTTTTCAATATAACCTATCATCTTTATGACATGTGGGCTAACTAAGCTCTCACTTGCTAGTTTGCACTCAATTAAGGTCTTTACCGTTTGGTACCTTTCAGTGTGTGCCTGCTCCTGAAACAAATTTTTCAGGTTCATGATCATATCATAGGCATCCACGTTCTCAAACTACTTCTAAAGGTCTGAGTTCATGGTAGCCAACATTAGACATGATGCATCCAATGCATCATCTTTATGCTTCTGATAAGCATTCCTTTCAACATGGGGAGCGTTGGAAGGAGGTGCCTTCTGAGGGATTGATTTCTCCAGGACATAATCCTTTTTCTCCAACTTGAGAACAATTCTCAAGCTTCTATACTAGTCCAAGAAGTTTGAACCATTCAATTTGTCCTTCTCAAGGACAGATTGCACTGAAAAGTGTGATGCAGAGCTATTTGCCATTATCTACAACAAATATGCAAAGTGAATTGTTCATTAATATTATAAATAATAAATTCCCACTATACTTTTATAACATGTGTCCCAATAAGTATAGTGGACCAAGATCCATATTTTACTAAGACTTGAGTAAACTTTGGCTTACTTCTCAAAACTAAGTTATTTAGGTAGACAACTCTTTGTCAATTGTATCAAATACAACTCTTGGTTATTGGGGTTGACATCTCATATCTTATCCCCAAACACTATGTCTCAAGGCCCAAAACCATTTTGATAGCTTTGTTAAGTAAACCAATCTTGACTTATGGATAACTATTATCCATCCTATTTTACTCAAATAGTTAAAGACACCCTGCTTTGGCAGGCCCGTCTATTGATGATTCAAGTCTTAATAGGTGTATGATTGGAAAGGCATCATATTATTACTTAATTTTATTATGGACTCTTAATGTTTATATTAACGATGAATATAAGCATGTTATAAACATAAACGAAACATCACTTATAATAACAAAAATACATCAATCATACGAGAATGACAAATTCCATGCGGGGGTCAAGGGGGTTGCGCCCCCTTGCATGGTCGAGGGGCAGCGCCCCTCGCGGGGTCAAGGGGCAGAGCCCCTTGCGGTGGTCTTACTGATCGGTCAGCGAGCGGGGTTCGAAGGGGCAGTGCCCCTCGCGGGGGCTCAGGGGTAGCGCCCCCGAAACCTAGACAGAATTCGCAATTCTATTTTATGAGGAAAGCCCCGAAAACTAGACAAAATTCTTAATTCTGTGTTCTCGGGAGACTATCCGTTGCTGCCGCGCCCTCACCGTACGCATCTGGCCGGACGCCTCAAGTCCTTGACGTGCCGGATGACTAGGCACGCTGCCGTCTCCGCCTCGGGCAACAAGCCCAAACGCGCTGCTGTCTCCGCCCGCCGTCTCCGCCCCGGGCAACAATCCAGGCGCGCCGCTGTCTCCGCCTCAGGCAACAGCCTAGGCACGGCGCCGTTTCTATCTCGACACGAGCGAAACATGATCGACCCATCCTTGCTTCGTTCCATCTCAATTGATCCTATCAATTCGTATTTCATATTCATCTAACCCTAATTTAGACTCACTTCAGGCATACATCATATGTATCAACAATTAGGGTTTCCGATTCAACTTCAATATATTACAAGTAGCTCTGATACCACTGTAGAGTTCATCAACGAAAAACAACACAGCGAAATATAGAACCCTAGACAGGATCCTTGTGTATATTGAAATCGAAAGGGAATTTCGAAGCGTATCTTTTGCAGATCGAAGATAAATTAGCAGTTGATTGTGTCTGGATTAGCGCCCCAAGTATTGCGCCTCTACCGGTATCCACACACACGAACGGAATTCTCCAATGATCCACGTACTAGCGAAAGATCTTGAAGTTCCTTTTCCTGAACGCCTTTTTATTTTCGATACTCTATCGAAAAAACCCTAGACAGAGAACGATTCTCTATCTATTTATATAGCCTCATTATCCAGCGAAATTAAAAGAAGTGGGCCGGGCGATTTGGGTTCGCCAAACCATCCACATTTAATCGTAGTTTTAATCATTATCTTATAACGCGCACGACAGCATCGATAATTCAAATGAGAGAATAAATTAAAATCTACTTCTTAAGTAGATCAAGGCGCACAGAAAATATTAAGGCCGTTAGCTATTGTGTACGACCCTGTAGGTTCACTAAACATTAGCAGTGTGCTCAAAACTTTTTTTGGCCCACAAGTCATAAGCGGTCTCTAGCAAGACATTATGACTACCTAAGTATAATGAAGGTCGATTTTTCGACACAACCTAATCCACAACTAATATTAGAGTATCAACCTTGATTGATTCTTAGGGCAGACCACTAACAGATTGTTCAGTATCGAGGCTGCCATCTTGTCATGCAACTAAAATGGCATTGATGAAACTGAGCATGAGCCTCGTTGGAAGGTTCAACGTCGAGGCTGGTCGTGGAGGGAGAAATGGCGTGTGCCGAGGACTTAGAGAGAGAGAGAGAGAGAGAGAGAGAGAGAGAGGCTGGTTGTCGAGAGAGAATAGTGTGTGCCGAGGACTTTGAGAGAGAGAGAGAGAGAGAGAGAGAGAGAGAGAGAGAGAGAGAGGGGCTAGGGTTTGGATTGCAATCTAATTTAATCTCAAATCCTCAAATTGGGGCAAGAAAGGGCTCAAATGGTTTTGGCTTAAAACATTTTCAATGTCATCATCTTTCTAGCGAGTCGCGTTAGATGATTTAATGTTAGTCTAATGCCATGTAAGATTTTCAGGTACGAGAAATTGTTGATAGATCATAAAGTTATGATATTTAAGTGATTACTTGAAAAGGTACGACACTAGAGTAAGTGTCACGCCCCGAACCCGAACGGGCTCGCAACACCCCTTCCACGGTCGTAAAGAACGCGACGTCCCAGGACGCGTCGCCGACCCAACCAAAATTTCGCAAGCGGAAGCAAAATAAAACAACCCTGACATTAAAAGAAAATATGACCAAGGGATAGCACGAAACAATAGCTGCATAACATTTTAAAGTAGTCACTATTACAAAACGATAGTCCAGGCTACCAATTTTCAACCACAATTTTCAAAAGGGGGCGGTGGTTGACAAGCTTATCTCCTCTACAAAAAGGCACTCAAAAGACAGGATAATTTGATCTATCCTTCAATCTCTGTGGTACTCTGGCGGCATCTCCAAACGATCATGGTCGCGGATCTGAAAGTGGTTATATAATAACCGTGAGAACGAGTCTCAATAAGCAACACCCTAAACCCCACCTAGGCTATTGCGTACCCAGACAAGTCAAACAGGCGAACCACCAAGCACTATAACAAAATCCACACGACAAACTTACCTCGCCTCGGATCCTGAGCAAACCCTGCACATTAGTCTGAATATGATAAAAATGAGAGTAATTCAACACTATGTCACATCACCCGGCACATACTTCCCACTCACAATCGGTCAATCATCCCAACAATCACACGCGCCACTAGCCATTCCAATCACACGCTCAACCAAGCCAATTCAATCACACACTCAACCAGCCAATTCAATCACACCCAACAGCCGTTTCAATCACACTCACTTCACATGCACGCGTCTAACCGACTTTTCCTCTCGCGGGCTCACAAGCCGCCCAATCACTCAAACCAATGGCCGCCGTCCGCACGTCCCAAGCCATGTCAATCACATCATACCCGTGGCCGCCGTCCGCACGTCCCAAGCCACATAGTCAATCATCCCAATGACCGACGTAAACACGTCTCGGTCTATCACACCTTCAACGGGCCACCGTCCGCACGTCTCAAGCCCGCATCCAATTGGCCCATTGGCCGTTCATGCCTTCACACGGACCGCCGTCAACACGTCCCAAGTCCGTAGCCCTCCGATCGATCCGGGCTCAAACCGACAGGCAATCACACGCCATACAACGAATGTAATCCAAGCCAATTACACCCACATTCAATAATCACAACTAAATTCAAATTCCACATTTCGCCATCTCAGCATACGAATTCGTCATACAAGTCGACCATGCACAATTATTCAATTTAAACATGTTAGTTCAGCCCAATTCAAATCACGCAGTTATAAGGTAATTTAACCAAACTACGCTACGCCCTAGCCGTTCTAACCCGAGACATGCCAATTAATACCCAAAATACTAAGTAAGGCTTAGGATATTGCTTACCAAATTTTGGCCCGGGGAAAATCGACTCGGGCCCGAAATTGCCCGGGTGAACAGTACCGGATGGGCGCGGGGACGGGCCACACGGGCACGGTGGCCGGTCAGCGTGCCTAGTGCACAGGCGCGGCGAACGTGCGACGTGCCCGGGGCGCACAGCCGAGCGGGACGAGCGGCGCGCCTAGGCCGGACGAGCGAGGTGCCGAGTGCACGGGCACGGCGACGGGCACGGGCTCGGCGAGGGGCACGGCGACGGGCACGGGCACGGGACTCGGCTGGGGAAGCTCCGGCGCGGCGGCACAGCGGCTGGGGAGGCTCCGGCACGGCGGGACAGCGGCTGCAATGGCTCGGGGGTGGCTGAACAGGGGCCGGGACGGCTCCGGCACGGCTGGACAGTGGCCGGAATGGCTCCGGCGTGGCCTGGGGCGGCTGGCTGGCTGGCTGGTTGGCCGGCTGGTCGGCTGAGCTGGGCTGGGCTGGCCCCCGGCGAGCTGGCGGTGGCGACGGCGACGGCAGCGGCTCACGGCGGCGAGCTGACGGACTGTCCACAGGAGGGAGAGAGAGTGGCTGAGGTGGGGGGGGGCGCGGTCGGAGGGGAGCTCGGCGGCGACAGAGGCGGTGCACCGGCGTCGGGACGGCGTTGGGGAGCCGGCCGGACGACTGGACGACGGCCGGGGCTCGCCGGGCTCGGCGGCGAGCGGCGGCGAGCTGAGCTCGCACGCTCGGGCCGAGGGGAACACAGCGTCGGCCTGAGCTGCGCGGCGTCGTGGCGGCGCGGCGACGGGGCGGAGGGAGGCGGCAACGTCGGGCGGAGGCGGAGGGTCGTCGGGCGGAGGCGGAGACGGAGGCGTAGAGGCTGCTGTGGTGGCGGAGGGGCTGAGGAGGTGAGGGGGTGGGCTGCGGGGTGAGGGGGTAGGAGAGGGAGCGGAGAAGAGGGGAGGATGGCCAGCGACGGGGCGGTCAGCGGGACTGTGGCGGCTGGTCGAGCGGCGACGACGCGGGGCGGTCGCCGGGGAGGCCAGCGGTCGCTTGCAGTCGGCGCGCAGCAGGGAGAAGCAGAAGTCCAACCGGCTCGAGCGAGACAGGGAAGGAGAGGAAACGGGAAGAGGGAGAGAAGGAGGAAGAGAGAGGAAAAGAAAGGGAGGAGGAGAGAGAAGATGGCTGCATGGGGAGCGTGCGTGCAGACATGCAGAGGCGCGCGCGGCGTGCATGGCTGTGGCGTGTACCGGGGGAAGAGAAAGGAGAGAGAGAGAGAGAGGGAGAGAGAAAGAGAGAGAGAAGGAAAGGAAAGAAAGGAGAGAGAGGGGACGTGCATGGGGAAGGGGAGGCGCGCACGGGAAGAGAGAGAAACTCGCAGAGGAGCGGGCGAGTGCATGGCCGAGGCGTACGCGGGGAAGAGAAAAAGGGAGAGAGAGAGAGAGAGGAAAATAAATGCTCCTTTGAGCGTAATTTAACGGTCCAGTTCACACTCGAAAATAATCCTATAGTCAAAATAAATGAAAATAAAAACTAAGGAATAAGGGCCAAGGTAAAATATAGATAAAATGACTCAAATGACTCTACGAGGGAGGTCTACTAGTCCAAAGTCGTACCCGATCAAGAATCCATTTTTCGCATATTTCTGGTAATACTGACGCTGGCCACACTAAAATCGACACCATCCAATTTATTTTGACCCGGAACTCCCGGAAATTGGCCGCCAAGTTTAGGGTCTAAATAACGGCCAAATTCGATCGAGTGCGATTCTAATAAAAGTCTCTATTTTAAAAACGAAAACCCGAGAGTGATCAGTTCCCGGGCGAGATTTCATTATAAGCGCACTGACAAATTACACGTTCTATAAATCCCCAAAAATGGGCCAAAATTCAGAATGTCACAGTAAGTGTCGTACGAAAATTATAATACTATTAGTGTCGCTTTCCTTATTTAACTATATCAAGGTACTTGATAGATACACCGACTATTTATTTACCCAAGCACAATTATGTGATAAAATGTGAAGAGATTTGATTATACTAAGTAACATATTCTAAGATATGGATTCCCAAATTATGAGTGTAAAATTACATTATCTACACAATTGACATATCAATCTTGATGAAATTGTTTTGTCCTTTTCAATTCTACCCCACTAGTGATTGTAAATACCCTTCTATACTCCAGCCTTTGGCCACGGCTAATGCTGCGACTTCCGGCCACCACTACCACCGATACCTCCCTAGGCACCATCATTGCCCTCTCTCTCTCTTTGGCGAAGATCGTACCCCAGATTAAGGATCAAAGGCATATGATATGAGGTCAATGCCTTAGATATATGCCTTAGATTGAGACCTTCAATTGAAGGTCGACATCTTCGAGATTCGAGTATGTTATGGCAGATGACTATGGATTCAAAGTCATCCATAGTAGATTATCACAAATCCGCGATCGTCTATGGCATGAGAGAGAGAGAGAGAGAGAGAGAGAGAGAGAGAGAGAGACTATGGATTCAAAGTCATCCATAGTAGATTATCACAAATCCGCGATCGTCTATGGCATGAGAGAGAGAGAGAGAGAGAGAGAGAGAGAGAGAGATAAATGTAGGTAGGGTTTTAGTTGGAACCAAAGGATGGAGTTTATTTTGCGAGCTAAAGT
Organism: Syzygium aqueum; assembly: GCA_031216185.1. Taxonomy (NCBI): domain Eukaryota; kingdom Viridiplantae; phylum Streptophyta; class Magnoliopsida; order Myrtales; family Myrtaceae; genus Syzygium; species Syzygium aqueum. The sequence goes on along the minus strand of CM062232.1, from coordinate 12,624,060 downwards.
ATCCTTGTGGAGAAACGATTTAGAAAGTTCACTCTATGAAGAAGTCAGTGCCAATATCAAATTCATCCCATTTGTTAACCTATATAATATGTGTTGCGTCGTCCTCTAACAATTTAAATTGAAACTTTCCAATGAACTTTAAGATGATATTATAGAATAAGAGATATCGAGTTTGATTCAAAGCCACCTATAAACTCATGAGAAAGAAAAGGTTGATAATACTAGAAGCACAAATGTTAATGAGGTTTTTTCCTTAAAAAAATTGGTAACATATGACAGAGCTACAAATGCTAGCTTGCATGATTTAATTTGTTTTTGAAGTGATTACTTCAAAATGAGTATTCGAACAAGGGAGACACATTCAAACACTCCATAAGAGTTTAGCACATTGTTTTGCAAACACAAATCTTTATGCTGTGCCAGCCAGCTAGCCACATAGCATTATCACAAAGAAATAAAACACTATAGTTACCTTTCAGTTTTATATGACTACATAAGAAAGGCAAAGTATTGAATATAACGCTGGATTATTATGCCCTAACTGGAAAGTGAGGGGATTCTCATGGCATGAAGACAGTTAGGAGCAGGAAAGGCAGTGTCTCCTTTTCCACAAAACTGTGAATGGTTGCCCGGAAAGATCATGTAACACAGTTTGGCATGTGGGGGTGGACCAAATTGAAAGAGATTCTCAAGTCTTGGTTAATGCCAAGCTTCTTTTGCATTACAGAATATTAGTTATGCATGTACCAATGTCTGGCCACCCCAATGCATGTTTTTTGCCTAACTGTTGACTAACTTACACTCTATATATCATATAATAAGGTTCCTTTTCATTGGTTTCTGTGGCAATCTTTAGCTGAAAACTTTCTTCTCTCCCGCATTTTCCTTTCACATTGATCGTGTAAGGGAAAAAGAGGAACACGTTACTAGAAGTTAATACTCCGAATGTTAGAATTTTGTCCAAAAAGAGGCTGTCTGAATGACACCTTTGTTAAATAAAAAGAAAAAGAAACTAGAATATTTAAGGGTTAATGATGCATGATATTCTCAAGTATATATCTTATTCCAAGGGAAACTTAAGAAGAACCCTCGGTTTTTCTTTATTTATTTTTTATGCCCGGCTAGTGATAATACCGTAGAAGAACCCTAATTAGTTTACTTTGTTCTCGGTCGACTATTAGGACCTCTGCATGCGTTGTTAAAAAGAAAGATGCCAGTTGAAATGGATGCCGACATGTTAAAGATGCCCCTACCTAAAAAAGAGAAAAAAACTAAACTGACAAAAACTATAGATCCTGTATCCTGCCAAACCATTGACCTTATTAATCGTCCAACACATTTTCAAAAACGTGGGCACAAAATGTGCTTTTACCGATTCTTAACTAAAGTATAGAAGAGTTGCAATTTTATCCTTGAAAGTCACATGTTAATGTCACATACCGAAGTGACGCCGGAGTTCTCCCATGCATAAATTGATCGAGAGTTGATAATACCTTTTGATGAGGCCATGACAAGTCAAAATCAGTTGTTGTGCCTAAAGAGTTCCATGTGTTTCGCTTGAGGGATTGAATGCTCGAGATAAGCTGAGCATGGTATGATACGATAGGTGAATGTTATTTGCCATATTATTCTTGGGAACAATTATAGAATGAAGGTTGGCTTGAGGTCTTTTCTACTTGCCAGGTGCCGCACGGGCTATTTTACGGTCAAAGAACTGTCAGCCCGTGACATTAGCACATGTGCAAATAAATAGAAAAATAAACCTCTCCGAATGTTCAGGGAGAGATGTGTATTGCCATAAAAATTCAGGGGTTTTTTTTTCCTTATTGTTATAACTATTGGTACTGAATTTGAATATGCAATTGTTTAGTCTGAAAACACTTAACCTATTTTAGTACGGTTAAGCTCTATATATATAGCTTAAGGCTCCACCTTAAGTGAAGGATGATTTGATGATGAAGATCTTAAGCGTGAGAATATGATATGCGTGGCCGAAATTAAACTTGAAGTTCGCTGGTGCACAATAAAACAGCAACTCATAAATGGATGAAAGGTGAGTGTGAGGAATTGAACTTGAGTCCTCTGACTACAATACCATAGTGAAGTTTTGAGTGCACTACCATTTACAATTCTTGAATTTAAAATAATTAGAGTATGGTGTGGGGCATATATTTATAAATTAAAACTTTTCATCTTTATTTTGGTTGCGTTTTATCTCTCTATATATTTGTTGACACCTAAATTTTGGTGACCCGGCCAGTCGTTCATTGCATAAAAAATTAGGGATCGATCAAGGTCCCTAGACTAAAAAAATTAGTTAAATTGCACATAAATTAGGAACATTTGAATTAGTATTTAGGGTCATATAGTTGCATTTGCATTGAAGCGTAGCGAATGGACTTGAGTGAATGATTCTGAACTTAACTCGACTAAGCTTGCGGTGGCCGAAATCATGTGTATCAAGTTAGGAAAATTTGATGAAAATTTGAAGCAATAAAGCTTGATATTATCAAGATTTTGGTTACATAGCAAATAAGAAAGAAGCAATTCTCGTGATATTTGTGAGTTCAATTATTTGAGGGAATAAATAGTTGAGAGCAAGATTTAGTCAACGAAAGGAATATTTGATTGAAAAGAAAGAGGAAAGAAAATATACATACGTCCAAAGATTTGTTGGTAAAAAAAGGTATATAAAAGGAGGAGGGGGACTCTCATAATTTTCAGAGAACACAATTCCTGAGAGCACGAGAGACACGTGAGCAAGAGCAAGAGGAAGATAGAGAGTCGCTCGCCCGCGCCCGCCTTCACCGTGCCGCCTCGCTGCTACCACCTCTGCGCCCAACGCCGCTTCTTATGGCCTCTCCGATCTGCTGCCATCTTGAGTCCGACGCCCACCTCTCGCGGCTACGTCCAGTCCGATCGCTCGTGTCTCCAACCATCAAGCATCATCGGGAAACAGATTTATCCAAGCTGAAGGTTGAAGGCCATGAGTCCAAGGGGTGGGTTTTGTCGCTTTATTCATCACATCTTGGTAACCAGTCAATAATATTCAGTCAAAGGAAGCCACAGTCTTGAATCCAAGAGAGAATTCCGAAAAAAGAAAAGACAACCAAAAAGGAAGTTGCAATTGAAGACTTCAGTTGGAGCAAACAATGTCAACATCCACAAATCCGTGTATCCATACTAACACTGCAATACCAGCGACACAGCAGGTTTCCTCGGCGATTGTTTTTTTTCGTTCTTTTTGCAGGTTCTTTTGGTCGAGCACTCCCCCGTCAAGCCATAACCACCGTGAGCCACCACCACGGCTAGCTGTGCTGGTCATCGTCGGTCACCCGTCATCCAGATTCGCAATCTCGATCCGCGAGTTCAAATTTGGAAATATCTCGAAATTAGGTAAAAACGTTATCCGATACTTGTGGAATATTTGGTTCCCTAATTTTTCGATATTTCAAATATTTTGGTGAATATTTTGGTGAATATTTTGTGGATTGCTAGAAATTTTTAGGATAATTGTAACGCTCCCAACCTCGGGTCATAAACGTGACATCTCGTTCATTATTATCTTTCATTATACACAAGCGGAAGCATATCTCGGGACAATCACATTAAAAACAACAGCGGGATTCAAGACAAATAGCATCATGAGCAAATCTTATATTTATAGGACACGCAAACATATTTTACAAGCCAACTTATTCAGTTTTAGCCATTTACACACAACACGTTATGGCTTGGGTGTCCTAAGCCCACTACTTCGGATTCACAGCTCCTAGCTTTCCCCAAACTCTAACATGGCTCAAACTCCCCCTGTCGCCGCCGTCCATTCGACCATCCTATGGACTTGAGAGGGAAAAACGGGGGATGAGTCGGGGAGACTCAGTAAGTGAAAACACTAATATCAAGGGAGGATATATCAATCGCCGTTAACATAAGTCGGCCCTTACCGCACCCGCATCGATGGCAAATCAATAGCAAAGTTCAAACAAGAGAACATCACACATGGCCACATCATGCACACTTTACAAACCAAGGCTCAGTTCTATCTCAAAACAACATCAAACATGAAACATGATCAAATCCAGGAATGAACCAACTACAACCAACCAAACAACCGAGAAACTGTCCAAGCAAACTACATCACAACGCATCTCAACATCCTTTCCCGGTATTAAGGAATTCACTTGCCCAACAATTAAACAAGAACTAGAGAAAACGAGGCGTGTGAAGGACACGCGAGTCTCGGCGACTCTCGGGCGATTTACGAACACTCGGGCCTTGGACGTAGCTTTCTCATTTGATCAAATAACAAGAAAACGGATGAGTTGGTGAAGCTCTCTCTCTCTCTCTCTCGGCTTCTCTTTCTCTCTCTATTTCTCTCTCCCCTTGGCCGAATGGCCTTCTTTCTATTTATAGAGAGGCAAAACTTGGGGCTAAAGTTTGGATGAGGTAAGCGCGCGTGTCATCCACCCATTAATGGCCTAAGTCCAAAAGTCAAGAATAATGATGAAATTGGCCAATTATTCTTCCTTTCTCTCTCCTCACCCATTGGCCATGGGTCTCTTTTCCTTTCTTGGTCAATACTTGATGGTCAAGACTCAATAAATGGCTTCATAAAGGCTTGTGAAAAAAGAAGGCCAAGCAATAAATGAGAGTAATGATGAAGATGATAAGATTTGACTTAGTTAAACTTTATAGGCTTTCTCCAATCAAAGCATAAAATACCTCATTTGAAAGCTCAGAATGTGTACTTTAAATCATCAGAAGACACCAAGTCTAAATTCCAACATTCTCATACAGAAAATGCTAAATCTTTGAAATCTGACAAAACTGGATAGCTTTGCACTGTTCACGAAATCGGACTTGAAAATATAGTAAATGGGCTTAAAAAATTCTCAAATCTGAATATGTCATAAACAAGGCCTTAACAAACATTTCTTGTGAAGAACACAAATTTGGAATCTTTCTTTAAACACCATTTTTAGTAGCTCAAAAACAGACTAAAAATAGTTCACTGGAATAGGACTCTGGTTTCTCAAATTAAGCTCTGTCCATAATCCAAATGATCTTGAAAATTTCCAAATTTACACACGTTATAGAAACAAACGTTCTCAACAACTTTTGTGAAGGAAACTTTTCCAAAATCGGCCCAGAAAAGCTTGTATAAAATAAAGATAGTGTAAACATCACCGAAATACCCATTCTGGACAGTTTCACACAGTCCGAAAATCAAGTCATCGTACCACTCATATCAACTCCAAAAATTCTGAAATTAAAGTATGTAAAAATTTAAGACGTTTGGAACAACTTTTAAGATAAAGTACTTGGAAATTTGGACCACAAAATTCTCTCCAAAAATAACAAAACGAAGGGGTACAAATGATCCAAAATTGGGTTTTCCAAAACAAGAGTAAACAATTTAGTTCTGATTGGAAAACCATCAAACTTAACTCATAATCATTTCCCAGGAATTGAAATTGAGGATGTTACAACTTACCTGCGGCTTCCCAGGCGCAAAAATTAGGATGTGACAATAATGTTTTCTTTATATGCAATGTTCTAGAATGTCCAAAATTAGGAATTTTTCCTAATTTTGCAACGTATCTGGACGACTATCCGACCTTATCCCTAAGGTACGAGACGCGGTGATATGGAAAATCGTTATCTTATCCATAATCACTTGGATACGATAATAGATTTTATTTGCTTTCCAAATTTGAACAATCAGCTTTCTGTCGATATATATAACCCTATAGATATGACCGTTAGTTTGATTTCTTTGCCTAATTTGAATTTGATAAGAAAAATCTTGCGGATTGCGTGGATTGTTTGAACATGGTTGTTATCTTTGTTTAATTGTTTTCCTTTTAAATAAAGAAAATAAAAAAAAATATGTTAATTAGGATTCAAATTAAAAATTTTGCATGCTTAGGGAATCTTAAATATATCATAAAGAATAAGATAATTATTCGATTCAAATTGGGATTTAGGGTAGCATATTTCCTAGTTTAAATTAAAGATTGATTTAATTTTAGTGGATTATTTAGGACATTTAATAGTTTCGAATTTTCATAAAAACCCCAAAAAAAGAACTCACTTTAGTGTCACGCCCCGAACCCCAACGGGCTCGCGACACCCCTTCAACGGTCGTAAAGAACGTGACGTCCCAGGACGTGTCGTCGACCTAAACAAATTACGCAAGCGGAAGCAAAATAAAACAACCCTGACATTAAAAATATGACAAAGGGATAGGACAACGAAATTTTTAAAACATAAAAACATTAACCTGAATCCACAGAAATCATACATTAGGCTGCTAGGGTTAATCCACATCATTATCAAAAAAGGACATGGGCTGGGTAGACTACTGACAGTACCAAAACGAGACTCTACCAAAAGAAAACTTCCTAGCCCTACTCCTAAGCATCCCTACGGCGTCCAATCCGGATCGGACCCAGAGGAATTTGAATCTGAGTCCGAGTCTATCTCGATCGGGTTCTCCTCTTCATCTCCCTGCTCGACCGCCATGGGCTCCTCTTCGGGCTCGGGCTCGGGCTCTTCTTCGGGTTCGAGCTTGGCAACAGGTACCGGCATTGGATTGGGATTCACCGGGGGACTGCTGGGGTTTGACACCTTGCCATCGGGAGCGAACTTGTCCCAGGGCTCCCAATTAATCGCATTCTCGTTGGTATGACGAAACCTTTCAAAACCTCAGATTGGCCCTGAGTTCTCCAACCCGACCCTATGGGACCAAGCCAAGTAGTCGTGACGCTCCAGCTCCTCTTTTCCCACGTCTACCCAAACATAAGTACAATGCCTAATGTAAGTCTCTCCCGGGTTCAGGCCCGGGTACTCATCGTCCTCATGCACCATATGCACGGGGACCCCAAAACGCCTAGGTGGCGCCATACTCAAGGACGAGAATCTGAAAATGGTTATATAATAACCGTGAGAACGAGTCTCAATAAGCAACACCCTAAACCTCACCTAGGCTAATGCATACCCAGACAAGTCTAACAGGCAAATCAGCAGGCAACACAACCAATTCCACACGATAAACTTACCTCGCCTCGAATCATGAGCCAACCCTGCATATTAGTCCGAATATGATAAAACAAGAATAATTCAACACTATATCACAGTCACCCGACACACACTTCTCACTCGCATTCAGTCAATCCATCCAAACAATCACACGCGCCATTAGCCAATCCAATCAATCACATAGCGCACACGAGTCCAGTCAACCTTCCTCTCACGGGCTCACAAGCCACATAATCAATCAAACCAATGGCCGCCGTCAATACGTCCCAAGCCATACCATTCATACCATTCCAGTGGCCGCCGTCAACACGTCCCAAGCCACACAATCAAGTCATTCCAATGATCGACGTAAACACGTCCCGGTCTATCACACCTTTAACGGGCCACCGTCAACACGTCTCAAGTCCGCATCCAATTGGCCCATCGGCCGTTCATGCCTTCACATGGACCGCCGTCAATACGTCCCAAGTCCGTAGCCCTCTAATCGATCCGGGCTTAAAATCGACAGGCAAGCACACGTCATTCAATAAATAAATTTCAAGCTAATTACATCAAACATTCCATATCCACAACCCAGTCCAAATTCACATTTCGCCACCTTAGCATACGAACCCGACGTTCAAGTCGGCCACGCACAATTATCCAATTCAAACATATTAATTTAGCCCAATTCAAATAACGCAATTATAACGTAAAATAATTGAATTAAAACACGCCCTAGTCGTTCTAACCCGAGACATGTCTATAAAATACCAAAAATACTAGATAGGATTTAGGATGTCACTTGCAAAATTTTGGCCCGGGAAAAGTTGACTCAGGCCTAAAATGGCCCTGGTGAACAGTATCGACTAGGCGTGGGCACCGGCCACTCGGGCACTCTGGCTGGACAACACGGGCACGGTGGCCGGACGATGTGCCTAGTGCACGGGCGCGGTGGACGTGCGACATGCCCGAGGTGCACGACCGAGCGGGACGGGCGACGTTCCCGATCGACGGCTGGCTTGAACGGGCAACGTGCCGGTTGCACGGGTGAGCGATCGAGTGGGACGGCCAAGGACCGAACAGCAGGCAGGCGGCCTGGGCGTGCGGGCGACGGTTCGGCCACGGCCTGGGGAGGCTTGGCCGCGAGCTGGGCTGGCTGGCCGGCGGGGTTGGCTGGCTGGCTGGCGTGACGACGGTGGCGACGGCGATGGCGGCGGTGCACGGCGGTGGCGGCGGTGAGCTGAAGGGGAGAGGTCAGCCAGGTGAGGGTGAAAGAGAGAGGGAGAGAGAGCAGTCGAGGCTGAGGGAGAAGGGCGGACCGGCGACGACGAAGTGGTATGGCGCAGCTGTTGGCAGGGTCGGGTGGCATTGGGTTGACCAGCTGGGGCGACGTTGAGCGGCAGCGAGCAGCGGAACACCCACGGGAAGGAGAGGGAGTCGGTTGAGGCGGGGTGGTGCGGCTGTGGGGTGCTCGGTGGCGGCGACGGTGGCGCTCAGGTGTCCAGACGACGCTGAGGAGCTGGCCGGACGACTGGACAACGGCCAGGACTCGCCAGACGCGGCGGCGAGCGGTGAAAGGCCAAAGAGAGGAAGAGGGAGTGGACTGGGGCAGGGTGGTGCGGCTGTGAGGGCACTCGGCGGTGGCGACGGCGACACTCAGGCGTCGGGGCTGCGCTGGGGAGCTGGCTGGGTGGCGGTAAGCCAAGCCCGCGCGCTAGGGAGGAGAGGAAGGCAGTGCCGGCGGGAGCTGCCGGGTGACGCGGCAGCGCGGCAACGACGTGAGGGAGGCGGCGACGTCCGAGGCTAGTAGAGCAGCGGCAAGGCGACCATCTGGGTAGCGCCGGCCGAGGCGGGCGTAGCGAGCAGCGGCGCGAGTTTGCAGCTGAGCACGCGAAGGAAGAGAGAGAGGGAGACCAGCTGGTCGGGGGCGGCGGCTGGCGGTCGGTGTGGCGCGGGGGTTGAGCTGGTTGGCGTCGGCGGTGGTGCATGGCGGCCGGGCGATCACAGGCGTCGGCAAGCATGGCCGAACGGAGCTGAACCGTCGGGCAAGATAGAAGGGAAGGAAGGAGAAGGAAGAATGAGAGAGAGATGGAGAAAAAAAGAGAGAGAGAAGGAGAGAGAGGAGGGAGAGAGAGAAGAAAATTTGCATGGGGAAGTGAGGGCGACAGACGTGCAGGGGGGTGGGCTTGTGCATGGCTCTAGCGTGCACGGGAAAAAGAGAGAGAGAGAGAGAGAGAGAGAGAGAGAGAGAGAGAGAGAGAGAAGACAGCGTGCGGCCAGAGGGAGGAGAGAGAAGAGAGAAAATAAATGCGCCTTCGCGTGCGATCTAATGGCTCGTATTCAAATCTGAAAATGATCCTATGGTCCAATTAAATTCTAGAAAATATTAAGGGGCAAGGGCCAAAGTTAGAATAGAAATAAAATGACTCGAAAACACACTACGAGGGAGGTCTACTAGTCCAAAGTCGCACCCGGTCAAAATCCTCTTTTCACATATTCCTGACAATACTGACGCTGGCCACAATAATATCGACATCGTCCAATTTATTTCGATCCGGAACTCCCGGAAATTGACTGCCGGGTTTGGGGTCTACATAACGGCCAAATTTGATCGAGTGCGATTCTAGCAAAATCTCTATTTTAAAAACAAGAACCTGAGAGTGATCAGTTTTCGGGCATGATTCTAGATTAAATCTAGAATGTCACGTTATATATATATATATACCAAAAAAAATTATCATATTTTTAGAATAGAGTGCATGTTAATTTAAGCATTTTTTTAATTCCAAATTTCATTAAAAAAATACAAAAAATAAATCATTTGTCCGTCATTAGAATTAGGTTATGTCGTCGCATGACATATGATTTGCATGTTAGACTGCATTAATCGCATGTTAATTTTTTCACGTCATTACATATATGTTAGCTTTCATTTAAATCAGTGAAAATCCAAAAAAATATTGAGTGAACTGCTTGTTAATTATAAATTATATTAGGATTGTTGATGTGATTTTCTAGCTAATAATGCAGATGCTTACGTTGCTTCGAGATAAGTAATTCTCCTAATCTTGCAATTTATTTAATGTTTTGATTATTGGGTGTTACTTTGGTGGTTTGCGCATTCGTATGATCACCTCACATGCTAGTGACTAAGTTAAAATGGATCCAGACTGCCTGCATAAATATTTTTGAAAAAAAAAGGTACCGAAAGGGCGTTAAACTAGATTTAACGTAATCAAGTCTCCGAGTTTAGAATCTCTGGTTCGTAAAAATAAAACATATCTTCCTATGTTTTATTTAGGTTTCTAATCGACCTACCGCAAATAGATTAGTGGCGACTCCAAGCAAGAAAACTTTCGCATGTTAAAAATTTAAATCCTAAGTTACGAATTGGTAGGGCTTGGGAGGACCCGACTTAGGCTTAGTCTTAATAATCCATTAGTCTGAGAAAATTTAGGTCGCGGCAATATTGTCAACCCTCTCTCTCTCTCAAAAAAACTTTCCTCAAAGGAATTTAACCTACTTTGCTATGTTTTTCATTTTTAGGCCTTATTTCCTTTTTTCCCTCTCCCGATCTAATTTGGGAGTCTTTTTTTTGCCTGGTTTGATGTCTTCTTTCACTAATTGTTGTTGCTTTTCTTCGCTCATTGTTGTGAATAAATCTTCTTGTAGCTGAAAATTTGGGAGAACGTCATCACCAGTCTAGCCAGTAGGATGCCTTAGACGTGGTTCTATGACTTCACCAAGATTAGGCGGAAGCTTTCCTCTCTTGATATCGGTGTAGATCTTAATCTAGATCTTGGAGTTTCTTAGACGCGCATTGCAAGCTGTAGTTTCTAAAGGGGAAGATCTTGGTGTGTGCCCATCATTGATGATTATGATGATCGCCAGCCATTCCTTTTTGATACTATGACAGATCTGGTCTTTTGGGATGAGAATGTGCTTATAGTTACAAGCTGTACTCTTTTGTTTTCTGGGTTTTGTTTTGTTTTGCAGCTTTTTTGGGATTTGCTTTGCTTGGAAGCTTTTTATGTTCCTCCTATGTTTAATTATGACAAATGAATGGAATTTTATTTTGACCAAAAAATATCTTTATTTTGGTTAGAATCTAACATATCCAATCAGTAGAAAGAAAATAAAAACAAGGGCAAAAGGTGATGTGTGCGAGTGTATGGCTTTAGGGAATGCACTCTCTCTTTATCCAGCAAGATGGTCGCCTACTTGCTGCTACTTTGCTTCATCATCCTCGTGATACGTGGTCCTCCTCATGCTCTTACTGACCCTCTTAAAGCCAGCATTGCCTCTTGCCTTGACAAGGATCTCTGTGCTTGGTTTTCGTGTGCGTGTGCTTTATAAATATGACCCATTTATTTTTGTCACCTTCTCCTAGATTCTTCTTGATCTTTTCATAATTGGACCACCTCGGAATTTTCTATCTAATGTTCTCTTTTGGGGGGTTGGTCCAAAAAAATCCTATACGATAGTCAATGAGGTTTCTTCGATAGCTGGTTTCGTAAGAAATATAGCATTGGTTGGTACTTATATGGTGTGAAGTGTGAGAGTGGTGTATAATTCATGGATGACTATTGATGACTGAACTAGAAGACAGGTCTCGATCATCAAGACACCAATGCTTAAAGGAGACTAATGCATATGCTGTAATGGAATGTGCCAACTCTAGAGGTCTGAGTGAGCTCAGATGTTAAACACAAATTCTACCAAATCATGTATAATCATAAGTTGAGTCTTGGGTAGACTACTAACCACTTTGCCACTTCACTTATTCATTCACAGATAATTTGTTGAACTTGCACAATTAGTTGATTGCATTCTAATATATGGCATATATAATTTCATGTGAATATTAGTCTTATCGACTCAATATTTTAGTTTGTAAATGTTATTTGATGCGGTCTAATTTGTCGTGCAATAGCTCATCATTTCAGATTTTATATATGTATAAGAAGAGATCTGCGGACGATTAAGACAGAAAGAGTAGAATACACTAGTTCAAAAAAGTTGTTTGACTGTAAAAGTGATCACAAAGGGTACTAATAAATGGAAACCTATATTCCGAAAGTGAAGCGACCCTTTCTAAATCGTTCTCAAACTAAGGAATCACGATTTTGATTTTATTGTCGTTCCCAGAACCCTAACCTCCGCCAACACCAGGAAAAGCATAATGATAATGTCGTGTAACATGAACTTGTTCGATGTATCTCCATCAAGCCATGCCTTTTTGCTGGGATAGCGTCTGGCATCTCATGTACTAACCCTTACGGAAGGAATAAATGATCAACAAAATTTACCCAGGATGAGGGGGCTCATCAATCATTTCCCACCTAAGAGAGATGGAAGGATTCTACTGCGAGTTTCCAAGACACGCCACATCATCCTTCTTTTTCTTTTTCCCCTTTTGTTTCTGGGAATAAAAACTAAGTTGTTGCAGTCATTCTCTTTATTGGGATGAAGTTACATGTCCAAGGGAACAATTTTTTTTTATTTGCTGAGCCACAATCTCACCACCACCTTTTCGAAGAAATGGCCTTTTTCTCTTTCAAATTCCATCACTGTTTCACATCACTGAAAGCATGGGATCCACATGGACTGGAATTCTCTCTGTGCAAGCCCTATCTACACCTAAAAGGAAAAAGAGGGTGAGTGCAAGCCCATGTGATTGTCCCTTAGAAAAGCCAAACTTGAAGTCCGACAATTAACTAAGCAAGAAACTCGGTATCATCCTTTTGGAGCATATGCCTTTCCATATTGGCCTCTTCTTTTCTCATTTAGGGGAAAAAGCAATGATCCATCGCAGTCCCGAAAGAATTTTTGTTGGTTTCGTGCTTAATGCTGATTTCAACTTTTGAGCATGATTAGGGCTTTATGTACTAGTGTGCTAGCATGCCTCTCCTAGTAACTATAACTTTTTATACATAGTTACGCGTGGAATATTGATGTGAAAAGACAGGACTAATTTCGTCTCTAAAGTTAAAAGGAATGTTTACATGTTGAGTTTACCATCTATGATTGATAGATCAACAAAACCAAGTGACTGTCATCCATATTCCGACGACATCATTTAGTTACCCAACTTTACCAAAATAAACTCGCACTTTCGAAAGAAGTAGCACACACAAGGCCAAAAAGAAATATCCTCTCTCTGTCTCCGAAAAAAACAAAAAAAAGAGGGTTTTCCTGTCGTGGATCTCCAAAGGTGGTGACATTATATTGCAACTCTATCTGTGTGTTCATTCATCCATGCACATGCATGAGAGAGAGAGAGAGAGAGAGAGAGAGAGAGAGAGAGAGAGAGAGTCAAATCAAAGGAGGGTGGCGCACGGTCATGGCGACGACGACTAGAGGCTGGTTGATGAGCGACAGATGACACCCGTGGTAAGTGGCAGCAATGTGAATGAGCTAGATGAGGGATAAGAAGGAAGAACGGAAAAGATCAGAAAAGAAAAATAAAGTATCTAAACAATTGATATTATTTGAGCTAATGTGTCCACCTTTTAAAGAATGATTTAAGGGTGTGTTCATTTCGCGGTGATTTGGAAAACATTTTCCGAAAAATGATTGTTTATATCGTTTAGAAAAATTAGTTAATAAAAAATATTTTCATCATCGGTGACCATCTATGTCTAACTATTTTTGTGGGCGATAAAATTTTTTTCCATTAATTTATTTTTCTAAATGATATGAATGATTATTTATCAGAAAATGCCTTCTAAATTACTTATTTTCCATGAAACGAATGCACCATAAGATGTAAATTTAGGTAAAAAATTCCATTTTTGGCCCCTAAACTCACGCATTTTTTTTCTAATCAAGTTCTTGAATGCGTTTAATTTGTCTAATCATATCATAATTGAACATGCATAACTTTTCTAATCGCATACCTATGACTTCAAATCCAATTAATTAAAGTTAACATGTCCCTCGGACCCGACACCCGATAAAAGGGTTAGACATTGAAAAAAACTTTTGCCGACATTGACCAGCTAATGCGTTGGACTTAAGAACCAAAAAAATGAAGAGTATATAACTAGATATTGAGTAATGAGATTTCTTGACCCTTAAGGATGTGTATGGTAACATTTCTGTTCAAATTTTTTTTTCCATATTTATTCTTTGGACAAGTTTCTGAGCAAAAGAACGTATTTGGTAATTGTACAAAATTTATATTCCAGGAATAGAAAAAGAACATAAATGCATTTGGTACAATCCTAAAAATTTCTATTCCCATTTTTTTTTCATTTAATTATGAATATGTCAATGGAGACTTAACAATTCATGTTTGGATAAAACTGGATTTTTGCAAGGACTTAACTGATCAAAATATTCTTAAATGACCTCAGAAAATTCAACGTAATAGTTAGTCAAAGATGGATGGTTGGAAATGATAGCCGAGAGTTCTACTAGTTTATAACTCACAATATGAGGGGATTAACAGTAAATCTTTGGGTATTACAATAAATAGGTACATAGACCTTTTGAGCTTTAGGGTGTAGGATGTATGGTTTAGGATTTAGGGTTTGGGTTTAAGATTTAGAGTGTAGGGTTTAGGGTTTAAAGTTTAAGGTGTAGGGTTTGAGGGTTTAGGATATGCTGAGCTTGTTTCTCTAAAATGACCTTGTTTCTCTTTTTGTTCCCGGGAACCAAAAAGTAGATTTTTTTTCACTTTTTGTTTTGTTCCAAATCTATACTCTGGCCACTGATCTATTCTAGGGAAAAAAATTAATTGGCATACACAAATAGATTTATGTTCTTTTTCTGTTCCAAGAAATAAAAGAACTAAAAAACAGAGAAACAAATATTATCAAACATGCCCTAAGCTGCACTAGAGGCCATGCAAGATTTTTTTTTTATGGCTCTAATAGACATGTCATCTCAAAATTAGAGGATCAAGAGAGACTTGATTAGAAAAGTTGTAGATAAATTGAAAGTTGAAGACCTTGGTCGGAAATAAAAAAAGTACACAAGTTTAGAGACAAAAGTTAAACTTTGACTATAAAATTTTCATTCCAAACATATGATACCCCTATAGTGAAGGAAAATACGGTGGATTGTGGCGACAATCGGACACTAGGCGCGATCGGCAGTAGTCGTGGAGTCAAGTAGAGGCTAGGTGAAAAATGGGGGAAAACAACACATATTTAGGATTCAGACACTCCAATTCAAAAGTAATTTAGGCCTCGAGTGAAAGTTCTGATACATGCAACATACTTACTTGAAAGAAAAGTATAAACAACTATGAACACTGCTACATGAGCACCACGTTAGTATGTTTTTAATTCGGGAAAATCACTAAAAAAAGTCCTAAATATTTTTTTTACAATTGAGTCCTAAACCTTTTGTATTTGAGCCACTTCAATCCATCCAGTCAATTTTGGCAAAAAATTGCTATCATGGATGCTGCTGTCTTATGTGGTATGGTCGGCACTATTCTTATTGGCTACTGGCTAGAGGAATAAGGAAAAAAAAGAAAAAAAATAAAGAGAGAGAAAAGCAAAAAAAGGAAAAGAAAAAAGAAATAAAAAATAAAAAGTTCAAAAAATATTATTAAAAATTGTAGAAGTCAGTGCTAGTTGCACCACGTAGAATGTCTGGCATCCATGTTAATGATTTTCGGCCAAAATTGACCGGATGGATTGAATTGATACAAATACAAATTTAGGATTCAATTTGAAAAAAAATGGTTTAGGATTGAATTTGCACCATTGCAATAGGTTTATGACTTTTTTGGTAATTCTCCCTTGTTAATGCTTGAAACATTTAATTTAGGCTGTAAATTGTGATATTCTAATGAAATTTAGACTTCAACATCAATTGATATTCCACATGAAGTATTCAATTCGCGTAAGTTATACGAATGGAGTTTCCCTTGTGCATTTTATGGCTTCCTTTCTAGATTTGCACACACTTAATCTTGGAGGAATTGTCAAATCAGTCCTAAATCTATTGTATGGATACTTATTCAGTCATAAAATTTTCAATTTTTTTTCAATTTAGTCGTAAACTTTTGCACGAAATTCCGATGTAGCCATTCCAATCAATTTTTATCGGAAATCATTGATATGGCAGTATGCCAGGTTGGACAATCACTAATGACTGGACCGCCATGTTAGCGATTTCAAACTAAAATTGAATGGGAGAACTCTAGTGAAATTTCATGCAAATATTTAGAACTAAATTGGAAAAAATGAAAAGTTTAAGATTGGATAGACATCTATACAATATGTTTAGGACTAATTGAGTAATTTTTCCCACTCAAAGTTGATATATGTGGGATTGAAGCACATGTACACCACTACTATACAACCAAAAATCAATTATAAATAAAGAGAATTTTTCCCTTTAAAGCGAGCTCCCACATAATAATTTTCCACCATAATTTATTAGAAACCCTAATTTTAATTGATTTATTTAGGGCCCCCAATCGAAGGATATGAATTTGTTCCCCATAATACTCATTTTTAGTTGTGACTAAGCCTTATTGGGCAAAGATAGAGTATTCTTGGATTGTGGAGAAGCACTGAAAGAGAGAGAGAGAATTTCTTGTGGAGGGAATATGGTTAAAGCTAATAAAGAACACTTTGCTTATCTAGCGTAGGGTTCATGCTCAACTTTCATTATAATAACGATGGGAATTCACATTGATATAGGAATAAAGTACTAGACATTGGGAATGTAGTATCTATTCCCTAATGAATATTAGGATAACTTGGTGATAACATTCCATGCTTAAATGAGAATGACAAGATCTTTATAAATGCAATTAACTAGTCTAAAGGACGAAAAGGACGGAATACGTAAAACTTACGTCGAGCAATCATTGATTTTATTGTTTGAATTGGAATGAAGGACTTTATATTTCAATTTTTATATATTTTATTGTTATAGATGGAGGATCTAGAATCAAAAGAATTTACGACAAGACATCATGGAAAACTTTTGATAGGGAATTAAAGCTGTCTTTTTTTTTTGTTGATAATTTTATTGTTACTTTCCATGGAGAAGAGGTCTCAACTTACTTTGGTAATGGAGGATGGAATATCTGGAAATGCTAGTTATTCTGGCCTATAGCCCAAAAGGCTTCATCTTCACTATACTGTGAGAGCAAGAGTTCTAAGTAGTTGACACATGTCACTCATCTAGCCACGAATACTCCACTTTTCCTTTTCCTTTTTTTTTTAATAATTACATTTAGTACTAGAATGAGACCCGCGCGATGTCCAGAATACAAGGAGTGAATGAAAATTTTTAATACCTTCGACGTACTAATTTCAGGGAGCTAATATCGTTCTTGTATTTAAAATTGTCTGTTTACCTACTGGACAATTAAGAATTGAGATCCAATGATTGGTAGTACAGATCATATCACGAATTCATATCTATAGTACGAATCAGATAAGTTGACTTGTCAAAGGCAAGTGGGGAAAAAAGAAACAGTTGGTGTTGCATATGTCCATTGATGTACTAGCAATATTCGTGATATAATTAATGTATGAATTTTATCTTGTACAAATCCACTAGTTTTGAATACTACTACGAGTATAGCAATTGAATCGAGAACCTATTGTATGGTCGTATCGGTGAAATAAATGAATGATTCATTAGTTGTCACTAATAAAAATAATGGCATGTTTATAAAAAAATTATGAATGTACAATTGATTTATTAGCAATAAAGTTCAAGTTTATATATGTAAATTTATATTTAAATAGATAAACAAAGAAAACAGTGAATATTTAGTTTTGAATATTGACTAAATATTTTTACTTAAATACATATAAAAGTGAAAATTTTAGTACCCTACAGCTCGGACAACTCCAAAAACAAAATAGAAAAAGAAAATTCAAGTTAAATTCCCAAGCATGCCACATCACCACTTCGCTATTTCCCCCCCAACCCCCCCAATCACTTCAATATATATAAAATAATAAGTTCTACTATTGCTTTAATTTTTGCCTTCTTTGAAATATGTATTGTCTTTTGGGGAAGAAATATGAGACTTAAGTGGTCCCAAGTTCCATTTTACATGCGATTGTGTTAAAAATGATTCTTCAACTTTCTCTTGTTATAAACTAGCTGAATGCCCACAACCATTACGTGGATTTGTTACTTCACTAAAGATTAGCCGTTACCGCGGTATATTTTAGCTAAAAGTAAACAAAATCATAATGTAGTAGACCTATGTAGAAAAGTATGAATAGAGTTATGGGTGAAAAAAGAAGATTGAAAACCCTCCAAAGTTGAAGTCACTGAAATCTTCCTATATGTAAAAGACAACATTGAGACAAAAGATAATTTAAAGAAAAAATGGATTAACATCTTTGAAAATTACTTATAAAAGATTGTCTTATATAGTCATATGACATTATAGGAAACATAAAAATAAAATTACAAAAAATAAGGATAATATCTTTGACATCACGTGACAATCTTTCATGACAATGTAAAATTCGGCAATCGACAAATCTTTGCTTGGCCCTTTTTGACATTCACTTGATCATTTAGGCCCAGATCAAGATCGTGTACATGAACCTGCCATGAACCGCTTGTTCCCAAACTTATCAACCGCAATTTGTATAGCTATAGACTTTTTAACACATCCTTCAATCTTTCATAGTCATATCAAGGGCTTAATTAAAAAAAAAGCACCAACTTTATCTTGAGTGACAATTCTAGCCCGAACTTTTCTTTTTGTCTCATAAAAAATTGCCAACGTTCACTTAAATTTCAAATCCAGCCCAAACAATTTGGAAATTTTTACATCATGGGAGTCAGATTTGGGACTCGAGTAAAAGTTGATGCTTTTTATTGAGATAAAAAAAAGTTTGAGTCAGAATTGTCACTCAAGGAAAGTTGGTGTTTTTTTTTGGAAGTAGCCCCATATCAAGTAAAGAGAAGAGGGGTCTAAAGTGATTCCGGCTAGTACCCTCCCTAGAACCGACCGGGGTTCGAATCCCTGGATGCGCGCATATACACATCACAACGGGCATCATCTTATATTTTTCGCCTCCTTTTTTTCAGTGATAAACAAATATATAACTACTTAGAGCGAACACACGCATTGACCGAAAAAAAATTAGCCGAAAGGTCGAAATGCTCTTAATGCTCTTCGTCGCAATTCATGTGGTCTCTCAATACATTCACTTCAACAAAATGAATGATACCTAAATCGCTCGAATGCCATGAGCCTGGGTTCGAAACTTAAACATCTGATGAGAAAACGTCAGGCAAGTCCAAAAGTTCCGAGGAAAAAGTGGAAATAAAGAAGGAAAGGAACTTGAGCCGCTTGACCCAAGGGGCGAGTTAACAGACCTTTCTCTGCAACTCACCCTCTCCCCCTCTTCTCTTCTCAGCTTGGGACGTTCGAGCTCTGGCTCGCGAATGGTCCCCGAATCTGGATTTCACGATCCATCTGAGGCCAGGCGAAGGAGGAGACGACTCGTCATCGGTAATGTTTTTGGGTCTTTCTATGTTCCTGGGCCTTGTCCAAACATGTTGGGCCGAGCCTGTTCCCTGTCCACAATTTAGGTGGACTTTTCATAGGACAACTTGAGCTAGCGCGTTCAACTCACAATATAGTGCAGGACAGAGTCAGCTATTGTGGAGGCGCTAAATCTGACTTCTTAAGATTTTCGCTCACTTGGGGAGAGGTACAGGCAATATGATGACACCAAAACGATCCATGATCACCTATAGCAGCATGTCATGAGCAGACTAGAGAGGCCGATCCTCTCATCCGAGATCTCCTTCAAACGAGGACTAAAATCACTTTGCTTTCTCATCTGCAGGAGGGTAGAAAGGGAATGAATGGAGCTGCATGCGGAAATTACACTTTGACAGTTG
Source organism: Syzygium aqueum (assembly GCA_031216185.1). Taxonomy (NCBI): domain Eukaryota; kingdom Viridiplantae; phylum Streptophyta; class Magnoliopsida; order Myrtales; family Myrtaceae; genus Syzygium; species Syzygium aqueum. Next base: position 12,604,176 of record CM062232.1, on the reverse strand, counting down.
CCAAATGGCTAAGAAAGGCATCATATTGGGACTGACACGCCTTTCAAATGATTTGTATAACTTCCATCATCATAAGCAACTCTAGGGTCATTCAAAAGTCAGCCTCTGTGTGCCAACTAAGGCAGCATATTGACCCTTCCTAGCCAACGACTCAAAGTGAGTCCCCAGTTCTGCAATCCTCCCATATGAACAAAGTGCAATTTGGTGGGCATTCTGAACTGTACTCAATCTATGAGCAATCGCCAACATTGTCTGCCCCTTATCAGATGGTTTAAAGCATCCTGGACAAGGCGCTCACTAACTGCATTTGAGGCACTTGTTGCCTGCACCAAAGCACATCATTGAGATTTTGAACAAAAGAGCTGACTGTTTCTGTAAGAGAAAGCCCCCCATTAAGAGGTTTCTAATCATAGACAACCAAGGAGACGCAAGAGAGACCTACCTCGGCAAGTATAAGTCCTGGAGCATTCTTTAGTAGGGCTCTGGCAATGCAATTCTCTCTCAGTGAGCATTTGATACATCGATTAATCAAGCAACATGAGTATTCAGATACACGAATTCACAACCAAATTTTCTATTTTAACTGCCTCTGGCCTCCACTTAGAAGGCCTCCTAGCTTGCCAACTGACGTGTCATAACCTTTTCAACAAGAAAATCATTTAGCAGACAATATATAGGAGTGGTCGACTAGGAAAGCAAAACACGGGGATACATTTGGACGAGTACGACAGACCTGTGGACGAGAAATTACAAATTTGTGAGCATTAGCTGCTTTGGCTGCCTTTATCACATCATCCTTTGAAACATTATCATCTGGAAGGCCATAAGCAACATTTTCTCCAGCAGACACAGGAAAAAGAACAGGTTCCTCCACATGAGTATTTATTTAGTTTTTTTGGGAGTATATCAGGAGTATCTATCCAAATCAAGTGCAAGAAGTACTGCAAAGTGTGTAAAGAAGTTTAACATAAATAGCTATATCTTATAAAAATCAATGGAACAGCACATTAGACAAGCAAAAACAAATTTACCTAGACAAAACACAGCACCAATCCCCAGAAGAGACAGATCTCTATCCAACATGAACTTCCAGATTTCAAATACCTACCACAGTTAAGATGTATTAGGTCTTTCAATGCTTTTAATACACTCACGCTCAGTCCACTCAGATGTAGCAATAATATGCAAAGACAGCAGTCCAACCTGACAATGAGCATATACCCAGAAATTTCTCACTTGTCACTTCTAATCATGCCAAGACAAAACTGACATTTACAGAACCCTGAGAAGCTCCTGTCAACATAATTCAGTATCATTGAAGTATACCAACACCAGGGGCACCTGATGAAGAAATGCCGCTCTAAATGTCAATGGTCACCAACTTGATTTCTTATTGCTGACTCTAAATGTCAGACAACAGTCACTGCAGATTAAAACTAAAACACAACGGAGACTAGGGATTGAAGATGGTAGCTAAGTAATCCCCCCAATTGATTCATTGGCGCTAACTCATGCATCTGAGATGACAGATTGAAGAAAATATTTGATTTACAATGAAAACAGCCCGGGCCCGTTCATTTTTATCTTATGTTCACACATACTCTCTTTTCTTAGACATAACAACAGAAGAAGCAGAAGACTCGGCTTGTAAAGCACAACATACTCAATGAAACCTGCCGAGTCAAGTTTCATATGTCCACTGTTAGACCGACCATGAACTGCACTGCAGTGCAACCTTAACACTACTAAACTTTCCTTTAAAGAACTGTGGAGTTATATTTTTGAAAGTACAAACCTTAGCAGTATCATGTTGAGCATGCACAAGCAAGAGCTCTGTCAACCAGTTCGCCAAGAGCTGAAAAGTTTGAATGGCCCAAAAGTATGATATTCAACTTAAAAAGATGAAAACTGGAGTTGGCTAACTCCATGGCATAGTGACGTGATAAAAAAGATCCACCAGACTTGCACATCTCAGCATCTCTGAAACAATGTCCATGACAAAATAATATCTCTAAAACCTTGAAGTCATTCCACGAGATTGGAGCAATATGTTTCTTTGAAGCATATTACAGAAATCGACATGGTGCACAACCAACGAAATAGCCACTCCATGAGGTTGGAAAGGGAAAAACTCCATGATTTATCTCTTTTATATCGCAAGTTCATTGTCATTCAATGCTGCTGCAAAGCTCTTACAAGGATCTGAACAACAGTAGCAAAACAAAATAATGTATAAGCAAACACACATTCAAAGTTCATCCTCCATCCTCAAGTACTCTCCAATATCGGCCTGATGAAGCACGACAAGCCCATTTGGATCCAACTTCCTACAATCCTGTGTTGACCTTTGCGAAATCCCAAATCCCAAAGGTACGTCCGACATTGAAAAAACCACCACTCCATCACCTGTCACAACATTTGTTTTCAATTATCAGATCTCTTTCAATCAATTAGTGAACCATTTTATCCCAGACGAGAATGAAAACAAGGAAGACAAATTGAACTAGGGACTTCTTGAGTATTGGTTTGGGTGGAATAATCTCTTGTCCCTAAATAATCAAGTTTTGACAAATATAAGCAACAAGCGGAAAACAACCATTCTCAAAACTACAATTAGCCGTTCTTTAATAAAAATAAACAGCTGTTTATCTTCAACATCACGTGATATGATTGTACTCCTGTGTTTTCATTGATCTAGATAAAAAAGTCTATCTCCTTTTAACTAAGAACCAAGATATTTGACTAACCAAAACAAAGAGCAGAAAGACAGAGTTAAACCGATTTAAACAGACTAAAAACCTTAATTTCTTCAAAAATAAAATCTCATTCTTCACCTCTCACTTAATTGAGGGTTCTTACATTAAAACATAAAACAACATAAAGTATACAACCAAAAATTACACAGCAAGAAATTGTTGTATGAAGAAGGGCCAACAGTAAAGGAAAAGGAGGAGTAGGATTAGGGGCTAATTGGGACGGAATTAAATGACCAAGATGGACAATGAGACAAAGCCAGGAGGAAAGAGAGCAATGGAAAGGAAAGAGATTGATGACTGAAAATCCCGATTAGAGATAGCAACTTTAGCCAGAGTAGGAGTTCCCTCCATCATCTCTGTCGAGGCCACATTTTACCAGCAAATTACAATGGATCCATCGGATTGAAACCTCAAGTAAGGATGAGATTACCCTGCGGTTCTATGTTGCAAATGTTCTCTTCAATACGGTTGCCTTGACCAGGCTCTTCAACCTAAGGCATTTAACCGAAAAAACAGGGGATTCAAGCTGAATTTGCAATCTATGTCGATACTTCTTCACCCCATAAAAAAGACCAGAAAGACACAGTACATCACCAATTTAAACATTGACTACATAGCCTATCAGCACAAAGTGAAAATCCTAAGTTCAATTTATACGATAGCGTATGAAACTTCAGATGAAGTTCCCTCATTTCGCCACCCCAGTGACATTCCTTTCGATCTAAGTTTCCAGGCCCGCCACTTCGCGTCGCTCTCGCATTCCAAAACCCCGACACATCCCACAACACCTCAAGCGGAAACATTACATCAAATTCACCAAACAACACCCAAAATCGCAGAATCTTTTATCAGCTGTAATCGACACACCACCTGGGTTGATGTTCTCGGTGATCCTCCCCAGCCCGCCCTTCAATACGTGGTTCCCGTAGAGGAACGACATCTCGGAGGTGGGCTTGAGCCAGACCTTGTGCTTGGCGTTGGCGGCCAAGATGCCGAGCGCCTGGACCGTCAGGTGGAAGCTGCCGCCCTTGGTGAACTTGCCGACGCAGGTGCCGAGGGAGGCGAGGTTGTGGCGGCCGACGTTGGTGGCGCGCTTGACCAGCGACTCGCTGACGTAGTAGACCCTGTTCTTGCAGAGGCGGAAGCAGTAGCGGCCCGGGCCCGGGTCGGGGCCCTCGTGGGAGGGGCCGTCGACGACGTTCTTGAGGTTGTTGCCGGTGAACTTGAAGAGCTTCTCGAACACCTGGGTCGTCTCCTTCTCGTCCAGCGTCCTCATCGCGCGTTCTTGAACTTTTGAGCTGCTCCTTCTTCTTCTTCAGAGGTTTTTGTCGCGATTGTATGCGTGTCGTTGTTCGTTGTTGCTCTGCATGTTCTGGTCGGTCTTTGCTAGGGTTTTATGGAGGGTTTTCCTTCATTGGATGGGACCATTTCCCAACTAAATCAATTTACTCTTTTTTCTTCACGGGATAAAACAATTTTTTCTTATTTTCATTGTTTCCTCCAATTTAGTTATTTTTTTATGATTAATATCACGAAAAATCACAAATTGATACGCTTATAATAAATTTATCCTTAACTAATCTTTTGATCACTAAAAACTCTAAATTGATATATTTGTGATAAATTTACCCTTAGTAAGATTATGTTAAATTAAATTAACACCAGGAAAAATTTTAAATTGGTACACCTGTGACAATAAAAGGTAAAACCACAAATTGATACTTTTGTGTGCCACGTCTCACCAACTCTGCAATTTGACGGTAAGATTTAACAGAAATTAATGAATGGTAAATTGTCATAGGTGTACTAGTTTGGGATTTTGGTGTACCAATTTGGGTTTTTCATAGTATTAATCATTTTCTTATTATGGGTTTCTATCAAATTTAAACTATTTTAAAAATTAAAAATTAGCCTCTTTATCATCATAATTTTTAGGGCGCAAATGATAATCATTTTTTTCCATGTCTTCTTATTTTTTTGTTTCCGAGAACAGATTTATAACAGAAATCCATTTAGTAAAATAATTTCATTTTTTTTATATCTGGGATAAAGTTTGGCCCATAAATCTATTTGGAATAAAAATGAAAAGTTAAAATTTTACACTTTTTTATTTCTAGAACAGAAACAAAAATAATAATTCTCTTATCTATTTATTGCTCACCCTTGCTGCTGACCGCTTGTCAACTGTCCATCTGCTGCAGTCACCTATTGGCGGGAACAGAAATTTTGTGTCATTATCAAACGAATTTCTATTCCAATAATAGAAATTTTACGTTGTTATCAAACGCTACTTTTTGATTAGAAACTTGGCCGAGAAAGAGAAATGAATTTTTCTATTTCTAGATAGAAATAGGGCATAGGACCAGGGAAGAAAAATGTTGTCATTCACAACCTTAAAGCAACATACTCATCTATCGTCACTCCTACCTGAAAGACTCACTTTTGTGCTAAATTTATTACAAGTGTACAAGTTTAGAGTTTTTGGTGGTAAAAAAATTAGTTTTTGATAAATTTATTACAGATGTACTAATTTGGGGTTTTTGTGGCATTAACCATTGTTTCTTCATTAGTCTAAGTCTCTTTACCATGTCAAAGAGTTGGCAATGAGACGCTTTTACTCGGAACGTGCAAGCGATGTCGAAGTATTAGAAAATACACTAAAAATAATGATTTAGGCATATGTAGATACCGTGATATTTGTTATCATAAACATTCCATGAATAATATTATTTTTTTATCAATCTAAATTAATGAAGTTTAACTGTCATTTCAATACTTTTTTCTTATATTATGCAATGTTTGATTTAATTAAATTTCTGTTTTAAAATTTTCGCATGGAAAAATGGAATTGTGATTTTATTTTGGTAAATCGCTAATTAAGGTTTTTTTTTGTTCCATCTAGTCATCTCGTTATATAATATTAAAGACAATAAGAAAGAGTTTAATATCTATAACCACAAAAAATAGACATTTATAAAAATAACTCAAACATACGAGAAAAATAAATTTGAGGATGACGTATGAGAACCTCCTCCGTATATAGATATCATTACTGCATGAAGAGAAAAATTAATTTGAGGTTTGATTTGGAAAAAAAGAAAAAGCCTTATCCCAAATGGACTAAAAAGAGCTTTCTGGCAAATTTAAAGGTTAATGCCACGAAAAATTCCAAACTTGTATACTTATGACAAATTTATGACAAATTTACTTTCCGATAGTTTTTGTTAAATTTTTTTGTCAAATTAATGAGTTTGATTACACATGACTGTTAGCGGATGTACTAGTTTAGGGTTTTACCCTCCATTTGTCACTGGTGTACTAGTTTTTGATTTTTTGTGATATTAATTTAATTTAATGAAAATTAACGAAGGATAAATTTATCACAAATGTATCATTTTAGAGTTTTTTGTGGTCATAAAATTAGTTTATGGTATATTTGTTATAATTGTATTAATTTGAAATTTTTCGTGGTATTAACCATAAATTTAAGGAAACGACGATACTTCCCTGGGCCAAAAAAAAGAAAAAGAACAAGAATTTCTTGACATTTCGTTGGTGAGAGCGCCCTATGCCATACAAGAAAACAGAGAAAACACATCGTCAATATAAATTCCACGCCACAGAGATATGCTGCCAAACAAAAATTTTTCCATTTCCCTTCCGAAGCATTTTGCACGACGAAAGAGGTGGCCTTTCTTGTACGTGGGAAGGAAACCATCACCAACTTTTACAAAAAAAAGCGAAGATGTAGGATTTAGACCCAGAATCTTGGAATTCCGTCGTAACTCACGTGAGAGAGTCGTCCAGTGAAACTAGGGGAAAATTACCAAAAAAGTCCTAAACCTTTTACAATTGTGCCAATTCAGTCCTAAACTTTTTTTTGCCAATTTAGTCCTAAACCTTTTGAAATTGTGCCAATTCAGTCCATCCGGCCACTTTTGACCGGGTTGCGCTGACGCGGCCGCCGGCCGACTGACGTGGCACCGGCCAACATCCATGTGGCAATATTTTAATATTTTTTTATTTTCGAATTTTTTTTCTTTCCTTCTCCCCCCTAGCCTGTCCAAACAGGGGGGAGGCTCGCCGGCGAGGGCCCAGCTCCGGCAAGGTGAGCGGGGCCCTCACCGGAGCTGGGCGAGGCTTGCCTAGGGGCGGAGCTCGCCCAGCCATGGCGAGGTCCACCTCGCCGAAGTTGGGTGAGGCTCGCCCAGCGGCGGCGAGGGCCCGGCTCGCCATGGCTGGGCGAGCTCCGCCCCCGCCACCCTTGGGCGAGCCTCGCCCAGCTCCGGCGAGGCGGAGCACGCCCAGCCAAGGTGAGCTTCGCCTCGCCGAATCTGGGCGAGCTCCGCATCGCCATGGCTGGGTGAGGGAGGAACTCGCCCAGCTCTGGCGAGGCAGAGCTCGCCTTGGCTGGGCAAGCTTCGCCCTCGCCGGCGAACCTCCCCCCTGGCCGGCTAGGTCAGGAGGGAGAAGGAAAAAAAAAGAAAAAACATTCGAAAATAACAAAAAAAAAATATTTAAATATTGCCATGTGGACATTGGCCGGCGCCACGTTAGTGCTAGCCGGCCAAAAGTGGCCAGATGGACTGAATTGATAATTCCAAAAGATTTAGGACTAAATTGGCAAAAAAAAGGTTTAGGATTGAATTGACACAATTGCAAAAGGTTTAGGACTTTTTTGGTAATTTTCCCGTGAAACTAGACTTGTCAAAATGGGTCTTACATCCATATATGACCTAAATTTATTGAGAATGGGTCATTTGTGGGTTATTCCATATTTGAAGAGCCTACTTATAAATGGGTTCTGAAAAATCAACCCATTTCCCAACTCACCAGGGCTCAGCCTCTCTTCTTTCTCTCCCTCTTTGCTCACCAATCACTTTATTCTCTTCGTCCAACCTAGTTCTGAACGCCTATAGGTCGAGCCTCGGCATCTCGTTCGATGCTTTGAGCTCTTCGATCTAAAGTGGCTAGCAAGGATCACCTAAAGGTGGGATGAATAGGTGATCTTAAATAATTTTAACAAATTTAAGCGGAAATGATAAAATGCAGTTTGAGTCTGAATAATATTCAGATTCTATAAGGACTGTGCTCTTGAATGTGCAGTGAATAAAGTAGAGATTAAGGAATAGAAAAACTGCACACAGAGTTTATAGTGGTTCGGCTTATAGTAAGCCTACGTTCACTCTCCCACGCTGACAGCCTACCGGCTGGATTTCACTATGTAATCAAGAGGTTTTATAGATCTAGAGTGATAACACTCTTGTGTATGATAGGATTCTCTATCTCACACAAACACTCTTACAAAGTATCCCTCAAGATTCTAAAGTTTGGCTCAAGGAAGGAAAAAGAATTGGAATAAACTCAGGCTTTGGACTTGATGATTCTTGAATCTGTTATCTTCTGCTGCTCATTGATATCCTTAAATACTCCTCCACTTCCATACTAGCCGTTGGACAGTCTTCAGATGATCATCTTCCAATCTTCACCTTGGACATATTTGTAAAGAAGGAATTGAGTAGTCGTTGAGTGACAAATTCTGAATCCCGCTGATTCTGATCGCCCATACAATCAGAATCTTGGTTTCCATAAGTAGAGATTAGTCAACTGTGATAATATTGATTGACAATCAAATTGATTTAGATTGAGTCAATCAAAACCTTCCTTATGAAATTCAAGCCAGATCACTAGCTGTTGTATTGAGTTCTGCGTCTGCAAAATTCAGCGTCTGAAAAGCTTCAGCGTCTGAGTCTGGAAAATTTTCTGCGTCTAGAAAATTTTCATTGTCTGAAAGATTTTATCGTCCGAGTCTGGAAAACTTTCTGCGTCTGGTAAATTTTTGCGTTTGGAACATTTTCATCGTCTGAGTCTGGAAAATTTTCTGCTTCTGAAAAACTTCAGAATCTAAGTCTGCAAGTTCTCTGCGCCTGAACTTCCAGACTATAATAACCTGGAAAATAATTTCATGTTAGAATTACAAGTTATTTATGGAAAGTTTTGTCAACTTCAAAATCTATTGGGGTTTTCCTCAACACGATCTGCTTCACCAAGTTGGCAATCTCGGCATTCTTGGAGCTAATCATGCCCTCGAGCACGAGGGCTTAACATACACCGAAAAGAAGGCAGTTCCGAACCCAAATCGACTCGTGTCGAGAGCCAACCGAGCCTCGACGACATTGAAGAGATCTTGCAATACAAGTTCAATGATAAAGAATTGCTCGAACAAGCTCTAACTCATTATTCGTTTGCAAACTAGTCGTTTTGCTACGAGAGGTTCAACTACATTGGGGACGTGGTGCGCAATTTGTTGTTGGCCAAGGAACTACACTTCCTTTATCTGGACTTGGCACTGGGATGCTGACCGGCTTGGAGCGGCCAACGTGGACACCGAGAAGCTCGCGCGCGTGGCGATCAAGCTCGGGTCGCATCGCCATGGGAAGCCTGTTCTTAAGGAACAAGTAAGGTTCATATTTTTTTTTTAATTTTTCAAACTCGTCCATCTTCATTCCTATTTGTATTTGCATAGACAGATAAGAATCATAAAGAATACGGGAGGAGTAAGGTGATTGTGCAAATTCAACAACCGTTTGAATTCTTGAATCCAGGACACGTCCATAGAATTTAGTCAATTGAAATATGGTCAATTATATCAACAAAATTGGGAAAATAGTCCAAAAAGTTCTAAACCGATTATACTTTTGCCAATTCAATCATAAACCTTTCAATTTTGCCAATCGAGTCTTAAATCTTTCCACTTCTTGCTAATTTAATCCATCCAGCCAATTTTGGCCAAAAAGTGTTGGCGTGGATGCCAACTTACGTGACATTGATGTGGACAAATTTAATATTATTTTAATATTTTTTGAATTTTTATTTTTTTTTATTTTCCATTCATTTTCTTTTTTCTCTTTCTATTTTTTTACTCCCTTTTTCCTCCTCTAGTTAGTCATTGGTCGTCGGCAATTGGCCAGAGGGGGGAAGGGCCGGGGCGAGGCTCGCCCCCATCGACCATGGGCAAGGGCAAGGTCGGCCTTACCAGATTCGGCAAGGTCGAGCCGCGCCAGCCTTGCCTAGCCATGGCAAGGCTTGGCCTCGCCAGTGGTCGGCGGGGGCGAGGCTCCCCCGAGGCTAGCAACCTTGCCGGCCCTCCCCTCTGATTGGTTGCCGAAGTCAGGTGAGTGGCAAGAGTAGGAAGGAGGGGAGGACAAAAAAAAGAATAGAAAAATAAAAAAAATTTACAAAATATTATTAATAATTATCCACATCAGCGCCACGGAAGCCTGCTGGTCTACATATAAGTTATTTCTGGCCAAAATTAGCTGGATGGACTTAATTAGTAAGAAGTAAAAATATTTAGGACTCAATTGACAAAATTGAAAAGTTTGGGACTGAATTGGTAAAAATATAATAGGTTTACGACTTTCTGAACAATTTTCCCCAACAAAAAAGACACATGTAAAACGAAAAGGTCAAGTTATCATTTACATAGATTAAACTGCGACAAACTGTCGAATAAGTCTATTTATTGACTTGGCCCAAAAGTAAATTTCTAGTGGCGTTAACCACATTTTCAGCCATCGATATGATCAATTGTTATGATCAATAGAGAACGGAATAAGGTGACGTGCATGATAGGTAAGAAATCAATGGAGATTCGCTCAAGATTATAGGGGATGTGTTGCCTAACTAAAATGATTATTCTCCTGATTTTTAGCATAGTTTGTAATCCCTATGTGTCCTTTGTGTAGCTAGACAAGATTAATCTTATTAAGCCAGAAGAACCATAATGTCAAAATATTTTTTCTAATGATTGACGAATATTAAAATATTCCGTGCATGTCATCTTTATCATCTATAATTTCATGACAGTTAGCTTATAAATCAACGGTCCTTACTAAACTCTTGAATATGCGTAATCACCTAACTCCACCCATATTCATTATAAAGTTGTTTCTATCTTGGAGAACTTTCAACTTGATCGAACCCCATCAAAGAAATAACCTGTTTTTTCATACCCTCCTTTAAAACCATTCTGGTTCTGTATTCTTAACATTCGACTTTGTTAGATTAGATGCTTTATATCAACACTTTATCTGTTTATTATTGATTTACACTTTTTGCTGATGACAAAAAGGGGGAGAGAGTATGCAGATATTGTTGTACTAACACTTCAATATACAGGTTATATAGGTTATACTCAAAGCAAGAGAAACACAGATCTTACGAGTTTGCACATTTACATGCGTTTAAAATGATTATTTTACTCAAATTTATTTGATATTTATTGAATCTGTATGGAAGTTTTGTCACCATAAAAAAGGGGAAGATTGTTGAGAAAAACTCCTAATGAATTTTGAAGTTGACAAAACTCTCTATATTTATCTTGTGAATCTTACATGCATTTCATTCCAGGTTAATATATTCTGAAAGTTCAGAAGGAAATATCAGATTTTATAAGTTTTCAGAACTAAAAGTTCAGACTCAGAACTAAAAGTTTAAACTTTACCATAAAAGTCATTCAGACTCTAATTATGAAATATTCAGATTTTACTGAAGACCTACGCTGACTTAAGTTTTGAAATTCTTCAGACACAGTAATTATGCAGATGCATATGCTAAAATTTCTCAGACTCTGAAGTTTTTCAGACGTAAAAGCAAAACTCATTCAGAAGGAATTACAACTGCTAGTGATCTGGTATAGATTTCACAAAAGGAAGATTTTGATTGACTTAATCTCAGTCTAATTGATTGATAATCAAACATTATGACAAGTGTGCATTACAACGGACAAAGCTCTACTTATAGAAACCAAGATTCTAATTATATAGGTAACCAAAATCAGCGGGATTAAAATTTTATCAACCAACAGCTACTCAATCCATTTTATACAAATCTGTCCAAGATGAAGATTAAAAGATGATCCTCTGAAGACTGTCCAACGGCTAGATTGGTAGTGGAGGAGTATAAAAGGAGATCTCCGAGGAGCAAAAGGAAGAACGAAATCGAGAATAAAAAAGTCCAAAGTCTCAGCATACTCGGATCCTTTTCTTGTCTTTTCTGAGCCAAACATTAAGATCTTGAGGGATACTTTGTAAAAGTGATTGTGTGACATAGAGAGTCCTATCATATACAAGAGTGCTGTCACTCAGAATTTGTAACTCCTCTTGATTACATAGTGAAATCCAGCCAGTAGGCTGTCAGCGTGGGAGAGTGGATGTAGGCTTGCTATAAGCCGAACCACTATAAACTTGTGTACATTTTTTCTATCCATTATCTCTTACTTTACATACTGCACATCAAGAACATTATCTATATAAACTGTTTTGAATCTGAATTTTATTCAGACTCAACTGTGTTCAATTATTTCCGCTTAAATTGATAAAATTGTTTAAGATTACCTATTCATCCCCTTCTAGGTGATCATTGCTAGCTATATCACCGGGCACACGACGGGGTTGCAAGAGTGAGGGATCGGGCACATGTGCCGAACACAGGCAGGCATTGATACACAGTTGGACGCAGTACCTGGCTCGTAGCCAGGCTCGATCGGCATTGGACCGAGTATTAGCCGAAACTAACGGTACAAGAACTGGCACAAGTGTTAGGCGCGGTGGCTTGCACATGGCTGGGCATAGGGCTGGGCTCGTGGATTGACTGTCAAGTACAAGACCGGTCCACGACTGGGCATGGGGCCTGGCTTGCACTGCCGATACAAGGCTTGGTTCGCGACCAGGTGGCAAGGCTCCTCGCTTGGTCCATGGCCTATCCCAACTCACCGCAACGATACATGGCCGATTCGTGCCCGACCCATGTTCGAGTATCAACGATCTATGGTCGACCCTCGGTTGTCATGTAGTCATGTGGAATCGGTTCGTGACAGACGTACTACGGCTCGGAATCAGTCCATGGTCACTTGCGACCGGTGCATGGCCGAGTAGAATCACCCGCGACCGACGCATGTCTGCGGGGCATCAATCCATGACCGTTCGTCAATCGACTCGGTGCGTGATTGTTCCACTACCGACCCTTATGGTAGAGCGATCGATCCATGGTCGAATTACTCTAATCGATGTGCATGATTGGGAAGTCGCTTTACTGCCGATCCATGGACGATCCTTCGATCGAACCATGATTGATCCCTTAGTTGCTGGTTCCGACTAAACCGATTGGTCCATGGCTGAGCCTCGGATCGGTTTGCATACCAATTTCCTGCCCATTTGCCTTGGTCCATTTGGGTCCGAGTTGTGGATGTCACAAAAACAGTACTAAAATCACGAATAGAAAATCCCAATAAGTGGATATTTTTCCATCAAAGAAAAGATTTAAGTATACTAAAAAATTTTAAATTGCAACTTTTAAAGGAGTGAATATCATTTTCCAACAAAGATATGATTTGGGGATACCGTTCCCAAATAAAATAAACTCAATAACTCAAAAAAATAGGAAGGTGACTATCTAATATACTTTATTAAACTTCCGATTATTTAGTATTTTGTAATCGATGAAGACACTACCGTGGAGAAAATTTCATTAGTCTCCGCTTCATTAATTGCAAGAAAGTAAAAGGCATTTGTTGACGTCGAATTCTAGTTGGTGGCGCTTATTATATATTTTTAGATATACGGTACTTAATTTTTTTTTTCCTAATCTCACTGAAGTGGATGGAGTTCGTACTGTATATCTTCATCCACGAGATTTGCATTTATGGAATGATTTTTTTGTCTACTAATTATTATTGTTGTCTTAATCTTTTCTTTAATTCATCTGTTTTTATGCATAATTGATATTCTTTGATTAATTTTAGGTTATCGAAAAGTCCTTCTATAGCAGATTTGATTTGAGCGAAAGGAATGAAAAGCCATTTCATTGCATAGTGATTTGATTTCAATATTTGTTGTAAAGCCAACATTTAAAAAAAATCATCTTTAAAATGTAATAGATGATATTGATGATTTCTTTTAAGTTGGTGATAATATCTTTTTACTTATAAATATCTATACTTCGGTATTTAAATTGCTTTTCCATCTTCATATTCAAAATGTGCCACTCATTGGGATTTTTCCACTTGTGATTTCGGTACTCTTAGCTAATAATTTTCCTTTTCAAATCCTCAACATAATATTAAATTAAGTCAATAAATAGGAAGCCATGGGAGTTAAAAAAGGAAAAAAATGAAACCGCTGGAACCAGCCTCTCTATTTCCTCCATAAAAAAATGTGGCTGATGTTGGACTGTTCCTACCGTCATTACGATCCTTATTATTCTATGCACATATAAATAGGAATGAAGAAGGAAACTAAGTTTGAAAAATTAAAAAAATAATGAAACTTACTTGTTCCTCAATAACAGGCTTCCTATGACGCGGATATCGATGCAACCCAAGCTTCATCGCCCACGTGCGAGCTTCTCGGTGTCCACGTTGGCTGATCGGAGCCGGGCCAGCGACCCGGGTGCCAAGTCTGGATATAGGAATTATAGTTCCTTGGCAAACAACAAATCGAGCACCGAATCCCCGGTGTGCTCCAACCTCTTGTAGCAAAACTACTTGTTCGTGAACGAATAATGAGTCGGAGCTTGTGTGAGCAATCTTTTGTCAGTGATCTTGTATTGCAAGACCTCTTGGACGTCGTCGAGGCTCGGTTGGCTCTTGACATGGGTCGATTTGGGTTCAGAACCTCCTGCTTTTCGGTGCATGTCAAGCTCTCCCAATTCAATGATAAGCGCTTTATCTTCTCCTTCTTCCTCGTGATCAGAAAGTGATTCCTCTTCGCTTTCTTTGCTGCCAAATCATTTGCAATTGCCGAGATGGGTATACTGTTTTCAGTACTAGTTGCAGAGAAAACTTGGGCCAACTTAACAGAGTCATCTGCCCAGTCCCGGATATATCTCCCAAGAAGAGAGACGGCATCTCCATTTCGTCCCTCAATGACATGCCGTTCAGCCAAAGCTAATGCAGCTCCAAGAGCACCAAGTTCGAGACGAAGAGCTGAACTAAACCTGCAACGATGATAAGCTTCCAATCACTCAGACGGTCAAGAATTAGACATGTACACCTCTGCTGCAACACATTTTAATTTGTTTCCCACACACACCACGAACGAAGATCGGGCCTCAACTCTCGAGCTCCTCCGAAGGCAATCACAGCCGCTTTAGGCCTATCCATCGACAAATACAGGTTTCCCTGAAAGCATACGAGAAATACTTATGATGATTATATTTATGTTGACGCCTATTTTTAACTGCTCAAAATTAATTACGCAAAATTTAGTGGTTAATGTCCTTAATTCTTAAACCAAAATAATCATTTAGTTTCAATTGCATTGCATATAGACATATGTGCATTTTACAATATTAGAATATATATTTCCTCTTTTAATTAATTTTTTTAAAAAAATAATTAAATTTTAAAAAAAATCGGAATGGGTTGGGTCAGGGCCGGGTTGACCCGGCCCTCTCTCTTTTTTCCCCCGCAGGTCCAGCCCGCTCCACCTTTTTTCTTTTTTCTTTTTTTCCTCTTGTGTGGGTTGGGCCAGCTGCTTTCTTCTTCCCCCCACCCGGCCAGCTCGGCTGTCCCCCTCTCCTCCATTCACCTCTGCCCCGATCGGCCGCTTGGAGATTGTGGACTTTTTGCGGCCACCAAAGTCGCAGAGCAGGTTGGCCGGTGCAACGCCATTAAGATGATGATTTTTGGGCCGGAGCAGCGACCGACGGCTGCTATATAAGTGGCGGAGAAGAGAGAGAGAAGAGGGGGGTTCAAATTGTTTTTCTCAGCAGAAAAACAGAGCACCGAGAGAGAGAGAGAGAGAGAGAGAGAGAGAGAGAGAGAGAGAGAGAGAGAGAGAGAGCTGAGAGAGTTTGTAGGTCACCAGGGGACGCCAGCAACCCTGTCGTTGCCCGCAGACCGCCTGGCGACCACCCTAGACGCATCGCTGACTAGTGAGTTCATTTGGTCCGGTTATATCCTGTTTTTGTGAGTCGGTTGGCCGGGATTCACACCGATCGTTTCGCTTGAATCCTGGCCCATACGGATCCTCCTCTCGGTCCATATTCTCTGTCAGGAGAGAGCTGTGGCCGCCGGAGCAAGCCGGAGTCTCGAAACAGGTCGGAGTTCTCTGTTTTTAGCAGCGTACACCACCTATTTGTTAAAATGCCCAAACGAGATCCAATTTTTTCACCCTTTTTTTTGGCCGAAGTTGAAGTCAACTGAAGAACATCGCCCAGGTGAAGACCGAGACTTGGTCCGAGTTGGCCGAGGTGACACGGGAGCATGGTGTCGCCAGGCCGAGATGAGCAGAGTCTCGGCCGCTTCTGGTGAGTCTCTGTGAAACAGAGGAAAATATGGAATTTGGGTATGTGAAGGGGGGAGAATCAGGTCAGATCCGGGTCGAGTTCCTCGTTCGACCTGGTTCAAGACTCGGGTCGGATTCGGAGATCCGACCCGAGTCAATGCTTATGGGTCGGTTCCATTGACCTGGATCGGTTTTGACCCGACCCGAATCCGTAGCCCCACCCGATTTTATTATTATTATTATATTAATATTAATATTTTATTTATTTATTTTTTAAAATTTTTAATTTTTTTTGTCATATATTATTATTAGTATTATAAAAATCGTTTTTTAATTTAATTTAATTTCTTTTAAAATTAGGAAAAAGTTTAGAAATTAATATTTTTGAGTATTTTTCTAAATTTTGTGAATTACTTGATAATCAATCATGTTTTAATCCGATCGTCCTATAGGGCTGTGCGGTAGTATTTTGCATGTTATTTCTACTATTGTATTATTATTATGCTTGTTGTTTCTAATTAGAATATAATTGCATAAATTGTCATGTTTTAAATGTTGCCGCCTTAGTTAGGATTAGGATCCTATGCTGCATATTTATCTTGACTGCTAATTACTAATAATTGTGCACTCGTTTGATCACCTCATATGTTAGGAGATAGGTCCTAAAATCAATTCAAATTGCCTAACAAATATTTTCTGAAATGAACAGGGTAAAAAGATACCGAAAGGGCATTGGTTACCCAACTAATATAACTAAGTCCCCGAACTCATTTTGTAACGCCCCCAGCCTCGGGGTCATAAACGTGACGTCCCGTTCATTATTATCTTTCTTTAAACATAAGCGGAAGCATATCTCTGGACAATCACATGAAAAACAACAGCGGGATTAAGATAAACAACATCATGAGCAATATTTACAGGACACACAAACATATTTTACAAGCCAACTTATTCGATTTTAGCCATTTACACATAACACGTTATGGCTTGGGTGTCCTAAGCCCACTACTTCGGATTCACAGCTCCTAGCTTTCCCCGAACTCCAACATGGCTTAAACTCCCCCTGCCACCGCCGTCCGTTCGACCATCGTATGGACCTGAGAGGGAAAAACGAGGGATGAGTCGGGGAGACTCAGTAAGTGAAAACACTAATATCAAGCAAGGATATATCGATCGCCATTAACATAAGTCGGCCCTTACCGCACTCGCATCGATAGTAGATCAATAGCAAAGTTCATACAAGAGAACATCGCACACGGCTATAACATGTGCACTTTACCAGCCAACTCTCGGTTACCAACCAAGGCTCGGTTCTATCTCATGTACACTTTACCAATCTCGGTTCTATCTCAAAACAACATGAAACATGAAACATGATCAAATCAAGAAATGAACCGGCTACAACCAACCAAACGACCGAGAAACGGTCCAAGCAAAGCACGTCACAACGCATCTCAACATCCTTTCCCGATATTAAGGAATTCACTTACACAACAATTAAACAAGAACTAGAGAAAACGAGGCGTGTTAAAGACACGCGAGTCTCGGCGACTCTCGGGCAGTTCACGAACATTCGAGCTTTGAACACTCAGGCCTCGGACGTGGATTCCTCGCTCGATCAAACCACAAGAGAGACACGAGCTAATTAGTAAGCTTTTTCTCTCTTTCTCTCTCTCTAGGCTTCTCTTTCTCTCTCTATTTCTCTCTTCCTTTGGCCGAATGGCCTTCCTTCTATTTATAGAGAGACAAAACTTGGGGCCAAAGCTTGGATGAGGTAAGCACACGTGTCATCGGGGCGATGAGGTAAGTGCGCGTGTCATCCACCCATTAATGGCCTAAGTCCAAAAGTCAAGAATAATGATGAAGGGCCTTAAAGTCTTGATTCATTAATACATGACATCATGAAGGGCCACCAAAGTCCAAGCAATCAATACAAGCTATTAATTAAGCTTCTTGAACAAGCTTGGACTAGTCTAATCAAAACTTGCTCCCCAAGTTTGACTTTCTCTAGAATTCTCTAATTCCAAGCTTACTTCTCTTTTTCTTTTTCCCCATGAGCCGACCTCCAATCAAAGCATAACATATCTCATTTGAAAGCTCGGAATGTGTACTTTAAATCACCAGAAGACACCAAGTCCAAATTCCAATGTTCCCATATAGAAAATGCTAAATCTTTGAAATCTGAAAAAACCAGACAGTTTTGCACTGTTCACGAAATCGGACTTGAAAATATAGTAAATGAACTCCGGAAATTCTCAAATTTGAATATGTCATAAAAAAGACCTTAACAAACATTTCTCGTGAAAAACATAAATTCGTAATCTTTCCATAAACACCATTTTTAGTATCTCAAATACAGACTAAAAACAGTTCACTGGAACAGCATTCTTGTTTATCAAATCAAGCTCTGTCTCAAATTCAAATCATCTCAGAAAATTCTCAAATTTATGTATGTTATAGAAAAGGACGTTCTCAACAACTTTTGTGAAGGAAACTTTTTCAAAATCGTCTCAGAAAAGCTCGTAGAAAATAAAGACGGTATAAACATCACCGAAATATCCATTCTGAGCAGTTTTGGACGGTCCGAAAATCAGGCCATTGTACCACTCATATCAACTCCAAAAATTCTGAAATTAAATTATGTAAAACTTCAAGAGGTTTGAAACAACTTTCAAGAAGGAAGTGTTCAAAAATTCGGATCACAAAAGTCTCCCCAAAAATAACAATACGAAAGGGTACAAAGGATACAAAACTGGATTTTTCAAAACAAGAGAAAACAATTTAGTTCCAATTGGAAAACTACCAAACTTAACCCATAATCATTTCTTAGGGATTGAAATTGAGGATATCACTATTTACCTACGGTTTCCCAGGCCCAAAAATCAGGATGTGACACATTTAATCTTTGGTTCACAGAAGTAAGCAATCCTCCCATTGTCTTGCTTGGGTATCTAATCGATCCACCCAAAACTGATTAGGAGCGACTCCTAGATAAAAATCACTTGCAGGTTAAAAACCTAAATCCTAAGTAGCGATATGGTACGGGCTTGGGAGAGCCCGAGTTAAGTCCTGAACTTAGACTTAGCGAGTACCAGACGAGGCTCCCTTTTTATTGATAAAAACTTGGAGGTCGGTCGTGATAACAATGACCTATCATGATGCATACCAGAAGCATCGAATCATTTTTCGGGCCCTTACTTTGTTATGGGTTGCATTAAGATAGGAAAAATTACAAAAATAGTCATAAACTTATTGCAATTGTGTCAATTTAGTCTTAAAACTTTTTTTTTAATGCTAATTTAGTTCATCTAGCCAATTTTGGCCAATCGGCACTGACGTGGACGTCGATCGGTGCTAGCCGTATGGCTAAGGCTGACGTAGTAATTTTTAAATGTTTTTTTTTGAATTTTTTTTATTAATTTATCCTTTTTTTGTTTTCCCTATCTTTTTTTTTTCTCCCTTCATCTTCAACCCAGCAACCGGCCAAAGGCTATGGCCAGTGAGGTCTCGTCCTCACCCGACCTCCCTGTTGCGTTGTTGCTAAGCAAGGACGAGCCTTGTCTGCAATTGCGAGCATTGCGCCGTTGCTCGTTGCCGGTGAGGGCTCCTCCTTATCAGTCCTAGCCTCTGACCGGTCGTCGGATTGGCGATCGGCTAGAGGTTGAAGATGAAGGGAGAAAAAAAAAAAGAAAGGGAAAGAAAAGAAAAAAAAGGAAAAAAATTAAAAATTGCCACGTCAACATTGGTTGGATGGCCGGCATCCATGTTAGCACCGCTTGGCTAAAATTGGCTGAATGGACTGAATTGACACAAATGCAAAAGGTTTAGAGTTAAATTGGCACAATTACAATAAGTTTAGGACTGGTTTGGTAATTTTTCCCATTAAGATATGAAATGAAGGCAACTTGGATCAAGAGGGACTTGCATGAACGGACCCATCCAAATTGGCTCCCATTTTATTTGTTATTTATTATTTACTTTGTCATTATCTTGCTATTTTTTATTTTGGTACTTTTGCACGAGATATTGGAATATTGATGCGCTCTCACTTTGAGTTTAAAGTGCAATATAACTCTCGGGAAGGATATTGCTATGCTATTAGCTTGCTAATCTTGAAATCAATAAGCAATTGGATACTAGTTTCTTTTCATTACCTTTTAGAGAGTTGGTTTTTTTTTTTTTGGTAAAGTACCTTTTAGAGAGTTGTTGCGTGTTTTATTAGGTGATAAAACAGGGATAGTAGATTTACAACGTTAAATTTTTGTATTTGGCTTTAGACCATTTCATACAAAAACAATTAAAGAAGATCGAGTGATATTTAATTTAATGCTAACAATGCTATAAATATAAATTACAGTTGATATAAAAAATTGTTGTATACATTAAAGTTGGTAACTTTGATACGTTAATAAGTTATGCGGATAAATGTTGGTAATATATTTGAACTGCTGGTAATTTGTGAATCATAGAAAATATATTGGTTATTTCACATAAGATTTAGAGACTTACTAATAAGTTACTCGACATTTCTAAATAATAACAACAAAGATATTCCCTCTTAATTGTCTTCGAATCTCACATGGAAATTTCAACATATACCAAGACGTCTATTCTTAGATCAATTTTTAAGAATTCATAAAGAATTACCGATTAATCGATTTTATTTGTATTTCTTTTTTCTTAAAGCTTAAAGACATTTGCCTCTTAATTGTCCTAGAATCTCGCACAAAAATTTTGACACACACGTAATATATATATATATATATATATATATATTACGCCGTTGACACGATTTCCTTCGTGGAAATCTTTCTATAGATCTTTGTGGTAGTGAAATCTAGTGAGGTAGTGAAACCATTGGTCAGCATCATTTGAGATCTATTTGAAAGAAAAAAGTAGTCTCTTACAATAAACTTATTAAGAAGATCCATGTCTTCTTCTAGTTCTATATCACAAATATCTTCGGACTAAGGACCTATAAATAGAGAAGAAATTAGTATAGAAGATTTTAATAAATCTATAGAAAATTGGATCATTTTGAAGGTTAAATTTAACTAGATTTACTAACATTCTAATTTTAATTTTTTTTTTGGGAAAAATAATTATATAATAGTTATTGAGGAAAGAGATGTACCTCTTTCTAACTCCTTTGCTTCAATACAACTTTTGAATAAAGATTTTTTGAAAAAACATGCCTGTAAATGGAATTATATACATATAGGTTTAGTCCAAGTCGGAGCCAAGCCTCTTACTAAAGAAGGATTAGATACCTCTTTACTCCTTGTATTAAGAGAAGCGAGACTTTTAAAATATGATGAATCTATTCTTGGAGTTGTAGAAATCAGTCTCTACAGTAGACCAATCCATTTCGATAGCCATTCAGGATTCACTGTTTCTCTTAAAGATAAAAATATCTTGAAATCTCTAACTCTTAAAAAAAAAACTCATAATTATTCAAAAGTTGGAGGATTAATTCCTATAGCACTTGTATACAAAGTTTATTACAAGGTAATGAATTCTACCTTTGGTAGCAAAGATTTTAAACTCAATTCTAGAAGAGAAACTCTTCAATTAAAAACTGATATTTCAAAAGCTAATGTTACAATTCCTAGAACAATTTCATGGAATCAAATAACTTTTCCTGAACAATGGGAATTAGAAAACCAAATTCCCCAACAAGTTTATTCATAATTTTGATCATACCAATATTGTTCAACATCCATAAGGGAGATTAACTATATAATTATCCAAAAAATCTTGTGATACTCCTAGAATGTCTTGTAATATTAGATCAATTCCTTCATGGCATTCAACTTCTTCTCGAAGATCTATAGATTAAATCCAAACATCCCTTCTATTATCACTCCTAAATGTTATAACTGTGGGAGGAAAGGTCACACTTCCAGATATTGTACAATTAGTAAAAAATTAAATGAACTAGATTAAGATGAAGAGATTCTCAATCAACTTAGTCAAATTATGGTTGAAACTGACAGTAGCTCTTCTGATGAATCTATTGAAAAAAATGGTCTTCAGGTCAATGATATTGAAACCACTTCCTCTTCTGAAAAAGAAGATGAAGAAACCACTTTTGAAGTCAATGTTTTAACAAAAGATGGGGAAATCCTCCCACAAACCATTGATCAAATCATTGATCCTGAAACAAAAATTAAATATTTAAATAGTCTTCGACCTCCAAAACCTATTCCCTATTCCGATAGTCCTTATAATATTTTTACTATCCTTAGTAAAGGAAAGAAAATAGTTTCTAGACCTATTTGTATAAATGACCTTAACCAAGACATCAATAACCAAAAACAAGAAATTCAAAATCTTAAGATTGCCCAAGTCAAAATGTAAAATGAAATTTTAGAAATTAAATCTAATTTTATAAAAAGAATAGAAGAGATTGAAGAGGTTGAAGAACCTAGTCATTCTGATCCAAACTTTCCACTAAAGCTCTCTGAAATAACATTCAGAAAATGGATAATCAAAATTACCATAAAAATTAATAATGAATTTATTTTAAAAATAACAATACTTTTTGATATAGGAGTAGATCTCAACTGCATCAAAGAAGGACTCATACCCACAAAATATTTTGAAAAAACAACCCAATCACTCAAATCAGCGTCATGAACTAAACTAAATATTAGTTATAAAATTCCAGAAGTTGAAATTGTGAAAGATCAAATTTCTTACAAAACCCCTTTTCTTCTTGTTAAAAACATCAAACAAAAATGTCATTTTGAGAACACCTTTCATAGGCTTAATACAACTTTTTAAAGTTACTAATAAAGGTATTGAAACCAAAACTTTAAAAAAGAAAATATGCTTTGAATTCATATCAAAACCCCAAACCAGAAATTTGAACATCCTCCAAGAACAATCTATCTTTGAAATAAATTGTATCATCCAAGACAAAGAAACCCATCTTCAATATTTTAAAGTAGATCTTGAACACAAGAAGATTGAGCAAAATATTTCTGAAATGAATCTTCAGAAAAAAATTGCTAATCTCAAAACCCATATAGAAGATTCCATATATTTAACTAGTCCTAATGCTTTTTGATCAAAAAGACGTCACATAGTTGATCTACCTTATGAACTAGAATTTTTTGAGAAAAATATCCCTACTAGGGCTAGACCTTCCCAAATGAATCATGAAGTTTTAAGTTTCTATCAAAAGAAAATCCAAGAACTTCTTGATAAAAATCTCATTAGGAAAAGTTAGTTACCTTGGAGTTGCTCAGCTTTCTATGTCAACAAAAATGGTGAACTAGAAAGAAGAGTTCCAAGACTAGTTATTAACTATAAGTCTTTAAATACAGCCTTAAAATGGATAAGATATCCAATCCCTAATAAAAAGGATTTATTGAATAGACTTCATAATGCGAAAATATTTTTCAAATTTGATATGAAATCTGGATTCTGGCAAATTCAAATGAATGAAAATGACATATATAAAACTGCTTTTACTATCCCATTTGGACAATATGATAGAATGTCATGCCCTTTAGTCTGAAAATGCCCCTTCTGAATTTCAAAGAATTATGAATGACATATTTAATCCGTATACTGACTATATCATAGTTTATATAAATGATGTCTTAATATTCTCCACAAATATAGATCGGCATTTTAAGCACAATGGTCATTTCATTAATGTTGTAAAAAGGAATAGTTTAGTAGTATCACTTACTAAAATATCTCTTTTTAAAACAAAGGTAAGGTTCCTATGACATTATATCCATTTAGGAACTATTATACCTATTGAAAGATCAGTAGCATTCTCAGAAAAATTTCCTAATGAAATTTGAGATAAAAATCAATTGAGGAGATTTCTTGAAAGTTTAAATTATGTAATAGATTTCAATATAATTTGCAAACCTCTCTACTAGAGACTTAAAATAGATCCTCCATCTTGGACTTCACCTCATACTGATATTGTGAAAAAGATCAAACATAGTATCAAAGAAATTCCTAGCATACGTCTTACTAATCCTTCTGCTTTCAAAATCGTAGAAACAGATGCGTCAGAAATTGGATATGGAGGAATTCCAAAGCAGTCAAGAGACAACAAAGAACAAGTTGTTCAGTTTGTCTCCAAATATTGGAATGACTGTCAAAAGAATTATTTGTGACATTCCGGAATTTCAGCCAATTGGAATTTATTGAATAATTGAGTTTTATGAGATGTGCTCGCACTAAATTCTTGCCCGGAACTGATCATTCCTAGGAATGCTAACCATTAGGGAAATGTTATTAGGGGAAGTTAAATTCGCACGACTAAAGAAAAATTCGATCGTAAATGGATTTCGACCATTAAATCGCAGAAGTGATATTTTGAGCCACTGTTGGCCGATCCAAGGATAGTTAGGGGTTAGGTCGCCACTGTCATAGTAATGGGTCGCGGGTGATTCCGTTGGACCACAAAACGACTCGACGAATGATCTTGAAATTATACCGAACGATCATACCAGTCGGATCAAGTGATTGATCTTTGCGATTTTAATGACAATTGAGATCGTTACGTACCGAACGGACTTGTACGTGACTCGATTTAGTATCAGTCACGAGTCGATTCTGCGAATTTCCCTAGCAAGCAGCCCGTTAGCTCGAGAAACGCTCGAGTTGCGTTTAATAGAATTTAATTATTGAGTTTTCGCTCAAATTGGATACCGGAAAATTAGGAATTTGGGACGAAACGCTAGGATCACGTTGCACGTGACACGTGTCAATTTTTGGTGCGCCTAAATTCTTTGGAAAAATTCGATTTGGGCAAGAAACGGAGAAAGTGACCAAAATACCCCTATGATTTATTAAAGGGCATGTTTTATGGGAAAAGGGCAGTTTGGTCATTTTGTCCTCAAATTTTGGATTGGACAATTTTGCCCTTGGACTTTTTGAGAAATTACAAGTACACCCTTGGATATTTTTGTGCAAAAATCGATCTCGGCCGTCGGATCAAGATTAGAACGAATCGGGACCGTTCGATTGAATTTGTGAGACAAGGGTATTATGGTCATTTCTAGCATTGGTCAAAATGGACACTATTTGAGTCCAAACCCATTTCTCTCTCCCCATTCTCTTCTCCTTCCCCTCCTCATTGCCGTGAGCTCTCCTCTCCTCCACCGTGGGCCTCCCTTGGCCGTTCCTCCTCCACGCCGGCGCCACCGCTTCGCCGCCGCACGCCGGACCGCCATCAAGCCGCCGTCCACGTCGCCCTCAAGCCATCACCATCCTCAAACCTCACCATCTCTCTCTCTTTTTCTCTCTCTCTCTCTCTCACCGTGGGTCTCGGCCAAGTGAGACCCACACCGCCGCCGCAAGCCAATCGCCGTTGCCGAGCTTCGCCGCCGCTCATCGGAGGCCATACGCCGTCCCCGTCGTGTTCGTTTATGTGCCGCCGCTCCCCGTTCTAGCCGATTAAGTCTAGAACTAGGTAAGTCTCGCCTAAACCCAATTTAGGACTTCGGGTATCGACAGATGATTTTGGGCGAAATCTGTATAAAATTAGGTGCGGAATTGCATGAATTGGGAGCGGAAATTTTATGGCGGGCCTTAAGATTTAATTCGGGCATTATTTATTAGAAATTAGTTAATAACAGTGGCTGTGATTTACTGTTCACGGGGCTATGATGATTTGTTCGGGACGCAAGTTGGGTTTTTAGAACCGGTATTTTATGGCGAGAAAGTTCCGTGAAGGATCGGAATTAATCCGACACCGTTTGGTGGGAGAAAAATGAGAATTTAAGTGTCGGATGTGTATTTACATTATAAATAAATTGTGGTGATTAAATTTAGTATGTTGTTGGGCAATTGGTTGATGTATTTATGCCTATTGAGTGCACGTGTGGGCCAAATGATTTTAATCATTATATTGGCCAGGTCAAATGCCGAGTGTGCATGGAATTTATGTAATTGGTGCGTGCACGGGCCATGTGCGATGGGCCAGTTGTATATGGTAAATGCGTGTTGGGCATGTACATAAGTGAGAAAGTGATTGCGTGTGGCATGGCATGTAAGATTGTGGAAATTGTGCCGTCCTGAGGCGTGTTACACGAGACAATGCCCGGTACTACCGGAGGACTGCCAGCCTGAGGCGTGAACTTCTACGTGGTAGGTGTTGAGTCTGAGCCGTGTTACGCGGGCAAGATACATGACCTGAGGCGTGTACGTGAACGCGGGCATGAAGTGTTGTGATGAGTTAGTCGCAGTGTACCTGAGGCGTGTACGTTTACGCGGGTCACTGGCGAGTGATGTGAGAAAGATAAGATGAGACTGGAACGAATGCGCGAGAATGTGAGTTAATTATGCATGTGATTGTATTTGATGCGATTTTGACTAATGTGCAGGGAGTGAGCAGTATAGGCTCAAGTAAATAATGGACATGTTTGATATGTGGTGATTTGGTATTTACGTGTGATTGTATTTCTTTGAAATTGTCTTGAGGTACATGATAGCCTAGGTGGGGTTTAGGGGTGAACTTACTGAGAAGTGTTCTCACAGTTGTTTCAACCGATATTTCAGAACCCCGATCGGAACCATGAATCCCCTACCACCACCACCAGCATGTTTTGGACTCCCGATACACACCGAGAATGGAGTAGCAGAGTTTTCCATGCCTGACGACACGACCTGGATTAGGCAGACCACCACCATTTTTGTAGAGGTAGGATTACCGCTGTGGGAGACCCAAGTGTATACCCAATCAGTTGTGCATCCAGTGTCGGGTGCGCAAGCATCGTCAGAGGCCGAACATGAACTCGTGCCCGAAGTATCTCAGCCACCCAAGACAGGATGTTCCCAGAAGGTACAGCTTGAACTTGGACTGTTTTTACTGAGAAGTTTTATGAAAAGTATTTCTCGGCAAGTGTTAGGGAGAGGAAACTCGCTGAATTTATGAGACTCCGCCAAGGTCAGATGACGGTAGAACAATATGAGGCGGAATTTGCGAAATTGTCTAAGTTCGCGACGAGAATGGTTGAGCATCCCGAGGATAAGGAGCGAAGATTTCGGGACGGATTGAGGGCTGATATCCGTAGCCAGTTGTTACTGGTAAATTTGGAGACTTACGAAGAAATGTTTGATAGGGCTCAGATTCTAGAGCGAGATCAGGTGGATAGAGCCGCCGCTTCTGGATTGTGGTTTAACTCAGGTAGGGATAATCGTAACCCTGGGAAGAGGCCGATGATAGATAATAAACGTTTTACTCCCTTTGTTAGAAGAAATATTGGGAATCGGGCTCGGAATCAGAATGGTCTGTGTAGGATTTGTGGAGGTAGACACGGGAATGGACCTTGTCCAATCCGAGGCGGAGCGTGTTTTGCATGTGAAGGTTTTGGTCACCACATAATGAATTGCCCCAATCCCAGACAGAACAAACCGCCTGCATTGCCGCCACCTCGGAACGGGAATCAAACTGGAGCAGCCCAGACAACAAATCAGAATAGGCCACTGGCACAAGGACGAGTGTATGCCATGGCCAGACGAGAGGCTGAGAACGCATTAGGGGTTGTCACAGGTACGATTTCTCTGTGCAATCATGCTGCGTATGCTTTATTTGACCCTGGAGCGTTGCATTCTTTTATATCGAAACAGTTTGTTGAATTGTTTGGATTAGAACCGCAATTGCTTAATGTTGTGCTATGTGTGACAACTCCTTTGAATGAAATGATGTCAGTCTCGATGGGGTGTTCAGACTGTAAGATTGTGATTAGGAATAGGGAGGAAAAGATTAATTTAGCGGTTCTAGACATGTATGATTTCGATGTAATTGTGGGTATGGACTGGTTGTCTAAGCAGAAGGCCGTAATGGATTGCAATAGCAGGGTGATCCAATTTAATCCAGTCGGACACCCGGAATTTAAATTTGTGGGAAATCGAGGAGGACCCTCGATTCCATGGATCTTGTCATTGGAAATGACGAAATTGTTGAGTGAAGGTTGTCAAGGATTTCTAGCGGCTGAAGTTGATTCAACGGCTGAAGAGCTGAGGCTTGAGGATATAGCCGTGGTGTGCGAGTATCCCGATGTGTTTCCTCAGGAATTGCCGGGACTGCCACCAGCTAAGGAGGTAGAATTTGTGATCGAATTGGCACCGGAAACTGAGCCAATATGGAAGACACCTTATAGAATGTCGTTGTCAGAATTAAAGGAATTAAAGGTGCAAATGCATGAGTTGCTAGACAAGGGATTTATTCGTCCCAGTGCGTCTCCGTGGGGAGCACTGGTGTTATTTGTTAGAAAGAAAGATGGATCATTGAGATTGTGTATAGATTACAGGCAGCTGAATGAGGTGACGATCAAAAATAAATATCTTTTGCCGAGGATTGATGATTAGTTTGACCAATTGTAAGGGGCCTCGGTGTTCTCTAAAATTGATCTGAGAACAAGATATCATCAATTACGAATTAGAAAGGAGGATATACCGAAAACGGCATTTAGGACGAGGTATGAACATTACAAATTTACAGTAATGCCGTTTGGGTTGACGAACGCCCCTGCTGCCTTTATGGATTTGATGAATCGGGTGTTTAAGGAATTTTTAGACCAGTTCATGATCGTGTTTATAGACGATATACTGGTATACTCAAGGAGCCTGGAGGAGCATGAATTTCATTTGCGTCGAGTGTTGCAGACTTTAAGGGAGAACACATTATATGCTAAATTTAGCAAATGCGAATTTTGGCTCAGTCGAGTTACATTTCTTGGTCATGTGATCTTTGAAGAAGGAATTTCAGTAGATCCGTCGAAAGTTGAGGCTGTGATGAAATGGCCTAGACTGACAACGGTAATGGAGGTTTGAAGTTTTCTGGGTTTGGCTAGATATTATCGTCGATTTGTGGAAGGATTTTCGGTGATAGCAATGCCGTTGACGCATTCATTGAAAAAGGAAACGAGGTTTGATTGGACTAACAAGTGTGAAAGGAGTTTCCAGGAATTGAAACAGAGACTGACAACGGCACCTGTGTTAACGATTCCATCAGGACTTGGAGGGTATGAGATATACAGTGACGCGTTGTTGAAGGGATTAAGGTGTGTGTTGATGCAACATGGGCGAGTGGTAGCCTATGCATCTAGGCAGTTGAGGCCACATGAATTGAATTATCCGACGCATGATCTGGAGTTGGCCGCAATAGTGTTCGCCCCAAAGATTTGGCGATATTATTTATGCAGAGAAAGATTTCAGATCTATACTGACCATTAGAGTCTCAAGTATTTATTTTCGCAGAAAGAGCTAAATATGAGGCAGCGTCAGTGGATGGAGTTGCTGAAGGATTACGATTGTGAAATTCTATATCACCCCGGAAAGGCTAACCGGGTAGCAGATGCTTTGAGTCGTAAGTCGAGCACTGCACATTTGATGATCAAGGAGTGGACTCTGTTGGAAAATGGGTGAGATTCGGAGTTCAAGTTGGAAGTAAGTCAAGTCTCAAGTCTGTTAGCTACACTTAGGATTGAACCAGAGATTCAGCCTATAATCAAGATGTTGCAATCTTCGGATCAGGATGTTCAAAAGATTGTGGAAATGGAAGAGGCCAAGAGAAAGCCAGACTTCCAAGTATTCGAGGACGGGATACTGAAGTTCCGAGGACGTTTATGTGTGCCTGACAATACGGAGCTTAAGGAAGAAAACTTGTCAGAAGCACATCGTAGTAGCTACAGTATCCACCCAGGTAGTACCAAAATGTACAGGAATTTGAGGCAATTTTATTAGTGGAACAGTATGAAGTCGGATATAGTTAAGCATGTAGTGAAGTGTCTGACGTGCCAGCAGGTGAAGGCACAACATTACAAGTCCGAGGGATTGTTACGACCGTTGGAAATCCCAAAGTAGAAATGAGAACACATAACTATGGACTTTGTAACGGGGTTGCCAAGAAGTTAAAGAAGTCATGACACTATTTGGGTGAACGTCGACAGACTGACCAAGTTGGCACACTTTTTGACAGTGCGAAAGGATTTCGCATTAGATCGTTATGCGGAGTTGTATGTACAACATATAGTTCGTCTTCATGGGGTACCAGTGTCGATAACCTCATATCGTGATCCTCGATTTACTGCCAATTTTTGGAAAAGTCTGCAGACGGCTTTAGGATCCAAATTGCAGTTTAGTACAGCTTATCATCCTCAGACAGATGGCCAGTCTGAGAGGACGATTCAGACATTGGAGGATATGCTCAGAGCGTGTGTGTTGGATTTTCAGGGTAAGTGGGAAAAACAATTATCCTGGGTGGAATTTGCGTACAACAATAGTTTCCAGCAGAGCATTGGAATGACGCCTTTTGAAGCACTATATGGCAGGGCTTGTAGAACGCCCGTATGTTGGGACGAAGTGGGAGAAATGACCATAACTAAGCCAGAGCTTGTTGAGCAGTCGATTGAGGCAGTTAAGATTATTTGCGAAAGGCTAAGAATAGCGTAGAGCCGTTAGAAAAGTTATGTAGATCGAAGACGAAGACCTCTGGAATTCCAAGTAGGGGATCACGTATTTCTAAAAGTGTCGCCCATGCGAAGATTGTCCCAGTTTGGTAAAAAGGGAAAGTTGAGTCCGAGGTATGTGGGACCATTTGAAGTACTGGAAAGAATTGGAGATTTGGCATATCGCCT
The DNA here is from genome assembly GCA_031216185.1 of Syzygium aqueum. Taxonomy (NCBI): domain Eukaryota; kingdom Viridiplantae; phylum Streptophyta; class Magnoliopsida; order Myrtales; family Myrtaceae; genus Syzygium; species Syzygium aqueum. The sequence continues at coordinate 12,573,516 of CM062232.1, read as the reverse complement.
TGCGTTACCGCCAAATCTATCACAAGCGCATAATGTGTTCCATGTATTGATGTTGAGAAAATATGAACTGGACTCGATGCATACACTGAATGATGAGGAGATTAAGGTGGATGATAAGGTATCGTACGTCGAGAGACCGATCAGAATTGAGAATCGTAAGGAGAGAGTTTTAAGGAACAAGACAATCCCGATGGTCAAGGTTATCTGGGAGCACCACGGGATTGAAGGCACAACTTGGGAAAGTGAAGAGATGATGCAACGTCAGTACCTCCAGTTGTTTGAGCAGTAGTAGGAATTGTAAATTCTTAGTAGTGGTAATGTTGTAAATTTCGAGGACAAAATTTTATAAGAGGGGAAGATTGTAACGTTCCGGAATTTCCGCCAATTGGAATTTATTGAATAATTGAATTTTATGAGATGTGCTCGCACTAAATTCTCGCCCAGAACTGATCATTCCTGGGAATGCTAACCATTAGGGAAAGGCTATTAGGGGAAGTTAAATTCGCACGACTAAAGAAAAATTCAATCGTAAATGGATTTCGACATTAAATCGCAGAAGTGATATTTTGAGCCACTGTTGGCCGATCCAAGGATAGTTAGGGGTTAGTTCACCACTGTCATAGTAATGGGTCGTGGGTGATTCCGTTGGACCACAAAACGACTTGACGAATGATCATGAAATTATACCGAACGATCGTACCCGTCGGATCAAGTGATTGATCTTTGCGATTTTAATGACAATCGAGATCGTTACGTACCGAACGGACTTGTACGTAACTCGATTTAGTATCAGTCACGAGTCGATTCTGCGAATTTCCCTAGCAAGCCGCCCGTTAGCTCGAGAAACGCTCGAGTTGCGTTTAATAGAATTTAATTATTGAGTTTTCGCTCAAATTGGATACCGAAAAATTAGGAATTCGCGACGAAACGCTAGGACCACGTTGCACGTGACACGTGTCAATTTTTGGTGCGCCTAAATTCTTTGGAAAAATTCGATTTGGGCAAGAAACGGAGAAAGTGACCAAAATACCCCTATGATTTATTAAAGGGCATGTTTTATGGGCAAAGGGCATTTTGGTCATTTTGTCCTCAAAATTTGGATTAGACAATTTTGCCCTTGGACTTTTTGAGAAATTACAAGTACACCCTTGGATATTTTTGTGCAGGAATCGATCTCGGCCGTCGGATCAAGATTAGATCGAATCGGGACCGTTCGATTGAATTTGTGAGACAAGGGTATTATGGTCATTTCTAGCATTGGTCAAAATGGACACTATTTGAGTCCAAACCCATTTCTCTCTCCCCATTCTCTTCTACTTCCCCTCCTCATTGCCGTGAGCTCTCCTCTCCTCCACCGTGGGCCTCCCTTGGCCGTTCCTCCTCCACGCCGGCGCCACCGCTTCGCCGCCGCACGCCGGACCGCCATCAAGCCGCCGTCCACGTCGCCCTCAAGCCATCACCATCCTCAAACCTCACCATCTCTCTCTCTTTTTCTCTCTCTCTCTCTCTCTCTCTCTCTCTCTCTCACCGTGGGTCTCGGCCAAGTGAGACCCACACCGCCGCCGCAAGCCAATCGCCGTTGCCGAGCTTCGCCGCCGCTCATCGGAGGCCATACGCCGTCCCCGTCGCGTTCGTTTATGTGCCGCCACTCCCCGTTCTAGCTGATTAAGTCTAGAACTAGGTAAGTCTCGCCTAAACCCAATTTAGGACTTCGGGTATCGACGGACGATTTTGGGCGAAATCTATATAAAATTAGGTGCGGAATTGCATGAATTGGGAGTGGAAATTTTATGGCGGGCCTTAAGATTTAATTCGAGCATTATTTATTGGAAATTAGTTAATAACAGTGGCTGTGATTTACTGTTCACGGGGCTGTGATGATTTGTTCGGGACGCAAGTTGGGTTTTTAGAACCGGTATTTTATGGCGAGAAAGTTCCGTGAAGGATCGGAATTAATCCGACACCGTTTGGTGGGAGAAAAATGAGAATTTAAGTGTCGGATGTGTATTTACATTATAAATAAATTGTGGTGATTAAATTTAGTATGTTGTTGGGCAATTGGTTGATGTATTTATGCCTATTGAGTGCACGTATGGGCCAAATGATTTTAATCATTATATTGGCCAGGTCAAATGCCGAGTGTGCATGGAATTTATGTAATTGGTGCGTGCACGGGCCATGTGCGATGGGCCAGTTGTATGTGGTAAATGCGTGATGGACGTGTGCATAAGTGAGAAAGTGATTGCATGTGGCATGGCATGTAAGATTGTGGAAATTGTGCCGTCCTGAGGCGTGTTACGCGGGACGATGCCCGGTACTACCGGAGGACTGCCAGCCTGAGGCGTGAACTTCTACGCGAGTTGCGCAGTAGGTGGTAGGTGTTGAGCCTGAGCCGTGTTACGCGGGCAAGATACATGACCTAAGGCGTGTACGTGAACGCGGGCATGAAGTGTTGTGATGAGATAGTCGCAGTGTACCTGAGGCGTGTACGCTTATGCAGGTTACTGGCGAGTGATGTGAGAAAGATAAGATGAGACTAGAACGAATGCGCGAGAATGTGAGTTAATTATGCATGTGATTATATTTGATACGATTTTGACTAATGTGCAGGGAGTGAGCAGTACAGGCTCAGGTAAATAATGGACATGTTTGATATGTGGTGATTTGGTATTTACGTGTGATTGTGTTTCTTTGAAATTGTCTGGAAGTACGTGATAGCCTAGGTGGGGTTTAGGGGTGAACTTACTGAGAAGTGTTCTCACGGTTGTTTCAACCGATATTTCAGAACCCCGACCGGAACCATGAATCTCCTACCACCACCACCAGCATGTTTTGGAGTCCCGATGCACACCGAGAATGGAATAGCAGAGTTTCTCATGCTTGACAACACAACTAGATTAGGCAGACCACCACCATTTTTGTAGAGGTAGGATTACCGCTGTGGGAGACCCAAGTGTATACGGTCTAGTTCTTTAGAGACGCGGATGGGGATGTATTTGGTTCGATCAGGGGGTTTAATGTCCCATATGATTTGGTTGGGGATTGGGATCCATTAGCAGTACCCCCAATAGACGGCGAGTTGACTAGTGTGGAAACCAGTGTAGCCCAATTAGTTGTGCATCCAGCGTCGGGTGCGCAGGCATCGTCAGAGGCCGAACATGAACTCGTACCCAAAGTATCTCAGGCGGAGGACGACCCGATGGATATAGATTTGGAACTGATTCTTGAGGAAGAGCCAGTGGGAGTAGAGCCCGAGGTCAAACCTGAGGACGTGCCCGACGAGCCAGAGGAGTCGGAAGAGTCTTGGGGAGAACCAGAGTACAATCTCCCTTTTTATCAGTACTTGGACCCTAACTATGTACCCGAGGATAATTTCTTCGACTTTCTGGTTGAGGAGTACCAAAAATATGTTCCAGCTGAGTCGGACGTCATTAATCACCCGATCGTGATTGAGGCGGAGCCGGAGTCCTCAGATGATCAGACCGTTGAGGGGAGTTCAGAGGGTTCAGATTCGGGTGACGAGGAATCGGATTCTGAGTGGAAGCCGAGCAAGGATCATCGAGGTTAGTTTAGCGGTTTGGAGTAAGTTTTGAGTGGGTACTATTTTGGGGTAGAAAGCCAGGTCACCGACCTTTTGGATATCGATGGTGTATGCTGTGGTGTGCAAGTGTATGTGGTGTTAGTAATATGGACTGGTTGTAAATTATGGATATTGTATAAGTTTGAATGAAAAGACAAACGTATATTCTCCCTGATTAATTCCCTAGTTTTAAATTGTCCGGGTTTATTAGTTAATATCCCGTTGTGATTGTAAATCTCTGATGGTTATTTGAGGTCGGTGATAACCTGGGATATCGCACTAATCGACCGGCTGAGGGATGTTGCGGGCTCGGCGGGGGTCCGGGGCGTGACATTATTCCACCATCAAGAAGGACATTCTTGCTATTGTTTTATCTATATCCAAAATTTAGGGAGATCTTTTGAACCAAATTTTTTTATTAAGAATTGATTGTAAGTCTACCAAAGATGTTTTACAAAAAGATGTTCAAGATTGCCTCAAAATAGATTTTTGCCATATGGCAAAGCTATATTATCCGTTTTTGATTTTGATATCAAATTCATAAATGGTGCTTTAAATTCTTACCTGATTTTCCCGCAAGAGAATTTTCATAGGGAAAGTGCCTCCCAATAAACCCACTCAAAGAGACAAAGGCAAAGAAATTGCTGAATCCTCGGAACAAAAACCCAAGGGCCTAACCAATATTAGGACATGGCTTCAAGCTGTTCATTCTACTGAGCCACCTTTGAATATTACCACCATTTCGAACTTGGTTGACAAAATGGAACCTGCCTCTCCATCTACAAACACTTCTTTTGATATTACTAAACTATCTCACAAAGAAGCACTACAACTTCTTGAAACAGCTTTCGATAGCCAGACACCAAAACAACCGGTGGTAAGTGCAGATCCCTCTCCTATTGCTGATCGAAAGGTAATAGGGAAAAGAATTTTTAGTGAGGTGGTCATACAGCTAATCAAGGTAGCCCCTAAAAAAATATGTTTTCATTACAAAAACTGTATTTCAAAATATAAGTACAGTTGAAAACGGATTTTTCCATGAAAACCCATACATATTTGCAAAAATATGTTTTCTAAAAAATTTAATTATGTTCCTCGTGATTTTACAAAACAAATGAGTTTTGTGTGAGAATCTTGACAGAAACAAAGTCAACCACCACCAAACATTTCTCTGATAAAATTCACATCAATTATTCTACGGCAATGATCCGTAAAATCATTCATCCTTCTCAATGGAAACCCCATCCTACAACTATGGTGAAATTTGATGTCAAAATCACCGAACCACTTTCATACAGATGTTCATATTCATGTTTTTATTACCAATAAGATTGGTGGAACACTTTCTTCAAGAAAAAAGCAAATAACACTCATACCTGGCTATTTTTCTTTGACTATTTTGATATTCGCCAAGTGCCTTTCTGGTTTAGTAGATGGTGGGAACATTTTGGTCCAATTGTTGAAATTCTACACCCATGGGTGCAACCTAGCTACAAGATATTCTCTAGCCAATTCGCACCACTTTTATATGAAATCAGATTCCCTCAATTGATACTCTTTTATCTATACTTTGGAGTATCATGGGTTATGCATGGGATTTTAATTATAGAAAATCTGTTGATCCAAACACCATTGTTCTCATAAGAAAATTTAAGGTAAAATGGTGAGACGGTTTTAAATTTTAGGATAGAGTTCGTGGACAAGTAGTCACAGATTGGCTTAATAACAGAAGCTCTAACCCAATTAATTCAGACAATATCACTCCTTTCCTCCATGATAAAGGGTTTGTTTTATCTAAATTAGTATATGCTTAATCCCATCAGCATCTGGCAGGGATGCTAAAATAGGTCCTTTCTCAATTGGAAGATTCGAGTTCTCCCTATTCTCACCATATCGAAAACTCTAATGAAGATGACTGTTATGGCATACCAGGCATATTCGGTATCCAATGGGAAGATGTAAAGGATGAAGAAGAAGAAGAAGAAGAGGTTCCTCCAGAATCATTGTCCAAATTTTGAAAAGACAGTAAAGGAGCGAAAGATGCTTGTGTCTGTCAACTTTCATAATTATGTCTGTCAGTTTTTATAAAAGCATGCACTAATCACTATATCACTGTACACTTTTCGCTATTCACCTTTTACTGTTTACTACAGTAAGACCTCGTAAACCTTTTCCACAATTGTCATGCCCCGAATCCTATGACACGCGACAACCCTACCGCGGTCGATTCAGTACGACGTCCTAGGACGCGTCGCCAACCCAAAACCCAACACAGAGAGTAATACACATGCAGAAGCAATATCATACACCCGTACACAATTAAACAAGACCAATGATAGCAATGCACAACAATCAATATATATACTTGTATTAACACAGAAAATTTACAATATCCAATCATAAAATATACAAATAAACTAAAACGGGTTAGTATCCACTAATATCAAAAAGGGTATGTGGCTCGGGCGGTTAAGGTACTAAACCTAAGAAAAGCTCTTATCAAAAAGTGTCGGCCCCACCTAACTATGGGCAAGGGTAAACCCTGGAGTAACTAGTCCAGATCGGATCCTGAGGACTCGGACAAATCGTCAGACGACTCGGACTTGGAATCCATATAATCCGGCTCGGACTCGGCCTCCACTGATTCCTCCTCGGAATCGTCCTCTGGCTCGGACTCCAGCTCTATCGGCTCGGAATTAGACACCCACTCCATCGGCTCTTCCTCCTCGGGGTCAGAATCCATCTCGAAGATGACTGGCCGGGGGTCTGAATCCTCCTCGAACATGGCCTCGGGGCTGGCCACCTCTCCATCCGCTGCCTGCGGGTCCCAGTGACTTAGCCCATCTACAGGCACTTCAAAAGTTCTAAAGGGCTCATATATGCCGAACGGATACCGGAAACACCAATCCAGATATTGATGAGCCTGGAGCTGTGGCTCGCCCACATGGACCCAAACGGTGGTAAAGTGTCTAACCATTCCCAACGGGGTACTCGATCCCCACACGCTCTATGCGATACAGGATCCCAAAACATATTGACATTCCTGCCATCCTCAAGGTCGGAGGTATGAAAAGTGGAGTTTCAACAACAGTGAGAATAAATCTCAGCGAATATGCCCCTTAAACCTAAACTAGGCTAACATGCATCTCCAGACAAGCAACTAACTACACAACCAGACTAACATTCAAATGACTTAGGCCCTCGGGCTCAAATCGAATATATAACTGATCCTGCAGGTAAGGCACATAATAATAACGATAATCATGCAGAACCCAACCATGGTACATACACGAAATCACTTGGTCACGACCACATGCAATGCACATGCTCATGCTCGATTCTGCACACTTGCATACACGCCAATTTCTTGATTAACTTTCGACCTGCATAAAACGCATTAGGTCCAACCCGCGTAAAACACATCAGGTCTATCACTTTCTGATCGATCTCCAGCTCGCGTGAAACACATCAGGCTCATGACACAACTCGCATAAAACGCATCAGGTTGGCCATCTTCTGGTAGTTCGGGCATCGTCCGGCGTTAAACGCCTCAAGACGGGTTCAATACCCCACGGAAAATGCATTAGGATTTATGTGATCACACGAACACATTCCACCAATTATTATCTAAACCCCGTGTAAAACACATCAGGACAATTTAGGTGATCACATGCTCAATACCAATCGTGCACACTCACATGATGCACATGTTATGCTGACACTTAATATACACAATTCATGGCCATAACATTAAACACTCGGGCATCAATCAATTCCATGCCAATCATTCAATTTACCAAATCACTCGATCAACCGATCAATCCTGGTAAATCAGCCACGGCCCTCAATGGATCACACAAATATCACATTGCAATTAAGCATGGAAATCAAGCATACCAATAGCCCACACCGAATCACATGTCACGGCCACACCAATGGCCCATCCTAATGTCACCATAACCAATTAAATCACACCCAAATCAGCCGCTACATGATCCAATTCGCATCACACAAAGCAACTCGCAATTAAGTTGCAATTAATCATGCTTAGTCCAAATCAAGTTGACTTCTCTCGGCCATCACACGGGCCATCAATTAACCCCAATTCTACCTTAGAACAGCCCCCTAATCAGTCCAATAGGCACCAAATTAGTTCTGTTCACTAGTCCACAAATAACCCCTTAAATACCCTAATTTAACCCCTAAACTTGCCCGAACAATGCACCAAAGCCTAATTAGGGTTTAGGGTTTCCACTCACACATTCCTAAGCGAGCAAGGCCGAAAAATGGTGACGGCGAGGCCCCGGACGGTCAACAACAGTTACACGGGAATAGTGGATCTCTTCTAGCGGGCGTGGCTTATCGGCGAGAACGGGCGACTGGGTGGCGGCGATCCGGTCAACGACGACAGCGATGTTGACGTACGGACATGGGGGTGAGGCCCCATGGTGGCGCTGAGGTCACTGGCTCTGGACGAGGAAGGGAGAGGGGGTTGGATGGTGGTCGGTCGGTGGGGACAGCGAACCAGGAGCAGCGGTAGGTTGCTGGCTGGATGGCGGTCTTCGGGCGGCGGACGGCCTAGGCAAGCTGAGGGTGGCGGCGTGCTAAGCGGCCGGCGGTGTTGGTGGTCGGTGGTGGTGCCGGTGATGATCGGAGAGAGAGAAGGATGAGGTCGGCTGAGGTGGTGGTGTGAGGGCGCGAGACGGCCACGTGAACGGCGGCGGCGAGCTGCGCTTGGGGTGGCGTGACCGCGGCTAGGCTGCTCCAGCCATGCTTCATGCGGCCAAGGGAGGAGGGAAAGGGAGAGAGTGAGGCGAGATTGAGGGGGAGAGAGAGTGGCCAGTGGGGGAGAATGAGAGAAGAGAGAGAGTGGAGAGTGTTTTGTAGAAAGCCGGGGGCATAAAAAAACAGTGTGCCTAGTAAAAGCAAGGCCAATGCAAAAAAAAAGATTATTGCAAATGCAAAGGTCATTAGAAAAAGAGCAGAGCTCTTGTATTGAAATGATTAGCCAATAGACTTTCGAGACAAGTTGGATTTCAAAAGTCAATTGCCTTTGAAAAGGCCGGACGAAATGGTAACGATGCCATAACAATCACAAACTTTTAAGTCCCTTTTGAGAAACTTGAGCCTTTCACCAAATCGACATTATAGCACTTCCCAAAGTCTCTTCTGATTGGGATGATTCGAGCCAAAATATGGGCTTCCAAAGAAGCAACCGCTCAAAGAAGTAGAGGCAAAGTTATCTTATCTCATCTTAAGGTTTCTTGACTTGTAAACCTGATGGAGATGCTGATTGATAATTATTTTATTCTTTAGCCGATAATGTTCATCCATTGTTGAAATCGTGACCAAACCTACATTACGGTCCTTTAAAATACCTCTTAGATTAGTCAATGTGTACTTATTGTGAATGATTCTCAAAACCCTCGACAACAGTCATGTGAGGTATACTGAGTGATCAGACTATTTCCCACATTAATGGATGGATCAAGCAGCTTTCTTGAGAGTATGTGAGAAGCCCTTTTCAGATTAAGGAGCTCTTATTTGACATATTTAACTAACTCTTTTCATGGACCGATGTCTTTTCTGATAAAGATTTGTCTCCTAAAAGAATTTGATGATTAATGACGTCTTTCAAGCCTAGAGGCAACTTTACGATATTGAATGATATTGAATGTTTTCTAAACAATTGAAACCGGCTTGAATTGCTCATGCAATCAATGCTTCCTTAGTGATGATATTCTTTTGATAGTATCTTTCATAACATTCGAATGATTTTGATTTCGCCTGGTATGCTTTCCCTACCAAGGCGCCTGTTATAACATAATCCGTTAGATGTGCAGTGGCCATTTTAGAATCTTTTTGCTTGATATATTTACAGTCTCATAATTGCACGGTGAGCTTTTGTAGCCCGGAGCACCCCTTCGACTTGGCGAGCTTTTGCAGCCCAGAGTCTTGTTCCTTGCACGGTGAGCTTTTGCAGCTCGGGGTACCCCTTCGACCTGGCAAGCTTTTGTAGCCCAGAGTCTAGTTCCTTGCACGGTGAGCTTTTGCAGTCCGGAGCACCCCTTCGACCTGGTGAGCTTTTGCAGCCTAGAGTCTTGTTCCTTGCACGGTGAGCTTTTGTAGCCCGGAGCACCCTTCAACCTGGGGAGCTTTCTCAGCCCAGAGTCTTTTTCTTTACACGGTGAGCTTCTATAGCTCGGAGCACCTCTTCGACCTGACAAGCTTTCGCTGCCTAGATTCTTTTTCTTTGCATGATGAGCTTCTGCAACCCAGAACACCCCTTCGACCTGTCAAGTTTTCATAGCCCAGAGTTTATTCCTTTATATGGTGAGACTTTATTTAGCCAAAAGCCTATTCTTACATGGTCTGGCAGGTATAAAAAAAATCCAAGTCAAAAAAAGAGATTTTCGGGCTGGGTTCGTCAGCCCATCCTGTTTTCCTCCTTTTTTTTTATTTCACGCGGCCAATGTTTTCCCTTTTCTATTTTCGTGCGGGCTGGCCCATTTCCCTCAGCCCGGCCCACGCATTGTTTAACCTTCCCCCCCCAGTCAACCTTCTAAAGCGTACAGGGGAGGAATAGTGCAGTAGAATGCAAAATCCAGAGAGACGTAGGGCACGCCAGCATGATTTTCGGGTCGGGATCAGGCCGGCCACGACAGGTTGGCGATGGCAGGGGCCATGCGCGCCTGCTGGCCGGCTCCGCGCCACTGGCCGTCCTTAAATCCGAGGCCGAGAAGGAGAGAGGGGGGAATAGAGAGAGAAATTGGGGAGAACAGGGAGGGAGAGAGAGAGTTCCACTGAGCGAGAGAGAGAATGGGAGAGATCTGAGGCCGAACGGGCTCCCGTCGACGATTGTCGTGCCTCAACCGCAGCCGGTGGAGCTCCGATGTTTCTCGTGATAGGTCCCGGCCCCGAGTTTTCATCGGGTTTTTGTTTGGTTTGATTCAGGGTTGATTTCTGAGGATTTAGGCTCGGAGGTGTGCGAGGCGACCGGACGAAGTTCGATCTATCACATTCTCCCCCGTTCGCTACCACCAAGCCGGATAGGGAGTCTCGTAGCGGCATCCCCCTCCCCTGTTTCTGCTTCTATTCATTTGGCTCGCTAGCCAGAGCTCGTAGCCGTCCGGCTGGCACGAGTTCTGGCACGTGACACCTCGTGCTTGCTCCCGCTTCTCTGTGTGCCTTGTGTCGACAATTTTGAGTCCGTTTTAAGCCTTGATTGTGTCGAAAATCCCTTGTTTCTTTAGCGCACGCCAAGTGTTTGACGTTATGCCTAAACCAAATTTCTTGGATTTGCCTCTGTTCTATTGTGCTTTTTTTTTCGTGTGTGAATGCTGGACGATCTCGGAGTGCTGCAGGTTGCCACAGTGGTAACTCGAATGGAGGATGCCATGGCCCCTCGTCAGGGCGATGTGGGCATGAGTCGAGCGGCGGCCGAGCAAGGGCTCAGTCGCGCGGTCGAAAGCCTCGACCGCGAAGGTCGGGGCATGTTGAACGACGGCTGAGCACAAGCTTAGCTATCGGACCGGAAACCCCAGCCATGAAGGCTGGGGCTTGGAGAAGCCGACGTTCCAACTGGCCGGAGAAGGCGAGTAGCATCGAGCGGTGGCAGCGGACGAGGCGGCGGGCGGTGGTCGAGCATGACCTCGGCCATGAAGGCCGAGGCTCGGAGCGGCCAGCGTTTTGGCTGGCCAGCGTTCGCGCCGCAGGGTTGGCGCGAGTTAGTGACGCGGCCGCAAGTTGGGTTAGGCAATTGGGCGAATCGGGCAGGGTTTCCAATGAGTCGAGTCGGTAGCTTACGACCGGGTCGGGTTCGCGGGTCTAACACGGTAGGTTTTTTTTGTTTGGTTAGGCTTGGTTTTAGGGTTTTATTAGGTTTTGGGCTATTTCGAAGTTGGGCCGAAATAGGTTATGGACCGGTTTGTTTTTTTTTTAAGTTTTGAAATTTCGATTTCTTGTTAGGATATGAGCTTTCTTTTTTTAAAAAAAAAATTTCGGGCTAGGCCCTTTTCTTTTTTAAGTTGCCAGATCGGGCTCAATGAATGAGTTCGGTCCGGTTATGGACCCAGGCCAGCATGCCCGGTCAGTCTCAATTCGGGTCGGATATGGAGATCCGACTTGAATTCGTTTTAATATTATATTAGATTATATTTTTAATATTAAAAAAATATTTTATCCGGGTCGAATGTGGAGATCCGACCCGGTTTTTTTATATTATTTTATTATTTTAATATTAAAAAAATATTTTTTCAAAAAAAAATCAAAAAAATTAATTAATTAAAACTTAAAAAATTTAAAAAATTCGAAATATCAAAAAATATTATTTGGACTTTGAAATTGGCTTTTCTTGCCCTATTGTGTGATCAGTGTCATGTTTGATTGCATGTTGCTTGGTTCACACACTTTGAATCGCTCGTTTAATTTTGCCTCGTATGTAGTTGATCATGCACATTAGGTTCATGTGTTGATTGTTGCTTTCTCTAGCTTGGTTAGGAATCGAATTTTGAAACTTTTGATTAGTATGAACACGTTAGGTGGTAATTGAACAAAGTTAGGTACCAAAAGGGCACTAATTGGTCAATTAGTGTAATCAAGTCCCCGTACTCATTAAATCTCTGGTTTGTAGAAGTGAAGCATTTCTCCCGTGCTTCGCTTGGGTGTCTAATTGACCCATCAAAAATCAATTAGTGGCGACTCCTAGATGAAATTGATTTGCATGTTAACAACTTAAATTTAAGTTGTGAATTGGTTTGGGCCTGAGAGCGCTCGAGCTAGGTTTAATTTAGTAATCCATTAGCGTAATCCCTTAGGCGGCAAGGCCGGATCGGGGAGGTTGCGACAAACAACCCCATTTTTTACCTTGAATTGGTAAAAATAGAATTTTTTACTTTTTGTGGAGGATTAGATCTAGTAGCTGGGGCCTATGGCTGATTGATTTTACTCATCATCATTTATCTATTACTAGCTCTTGGCATTGCTTTATTTTTCTCTCCTTTCCTATTAGTGAGTTCCGATCCTTTTGTTCAAAATTTCTTCATTCGTTTTGAATCGCTTGCAAAATCAAAATTAGAATGGTATAAATAAGGTTATGCCGGGGGTAGGGGTTCTGCACGGGGGTTTCAATAATAATTAGAAAATTACTCTTGACACCTAATTTTTAGTCTACGCGTCATTAAAATTAGAAAATTCGAGATTATGGTTTCCGATCGCGACGGAACCCGTTTCTTGAATAAAAAGTGTCGTTTTTTAATTCTGTCTGTTGGCCTAGCTTCTGTAAGTGATTTTCTATTCATTTCATGCAAAAACCCGAAAAGTCAAATGGTTGACTTTCGGGTTGACTTTTTGGTCAGTCCTTTGACCAAAAGTCAACCACGAGTCAAATTGGGGCTTTTCGCATAAAAAGATTCCTTTCAAGTTTAATTTCACTTTAGAAGTGGAAATTTCATAAAAATTCAAAGATTTGATCATAAAATTAAACTCCTAGTGAAAAGTCAACTAGGGTTTGACTTTTTTATCAAACCTTTGACCAAAAAAATTGAAAAATACAAAAATCCAAAAATCATCTTCTTTTACATTCAATTTACCTTTGGCATTTGAAATTTTACAAAAATCGATTTAGAATCAACTTTTTCCCAATTTGCGGAATTTGGTTCAAATCGGCCAAAAATGAAATTACTTCATTTCTAGTCATTTTTTAGGTTAGTTTTCTTCACGACATTTGATCTAGAGGTCATATTATATTCAATTTTGGAACCAATTTTGTGATTCCAAGCCAAACACAAAAACCCCCAATTTTGGCCCCAATCAGTGATTTGGATTGATTCTTCATGATTTGCGCAATTGAGGCACGAGTGAGCCTAATTCCTTGTATGAAATCCAAATTCAAAATCAATTTTGGAAGATTCACACGAATTCAAGTCAATTTGATCAATTTAGTGATCCGGTGATTAAGAAGTCTAAGGGTAATTGGTCTAATTAGTGCAATTCAACTTGACCCACTCTAGACTAATATTCAATTTGATGAATTGAGACTCAATTTGGCTAATTGGACTTCAATTAAATTTGTTGGTCTAGCTTAGCCATGCAATTACCCAAATTTAAGAACAATTGAACTAATCAAGTTAAATTGAATCAATTTGTGCATGAATTTCAAATCGGTTCAATCTAATTTGATCGAATTCAATACTAATGGGGATCAATCAATCGCGATAGAGATCAAATTGTACAAAATTGGAACGAATGGAATCCAGAATTGAACCAGTTCAATTAGCCCAAATTCAGGACTAACCGGCTCAACCCGGTTTGATTCGAAATAAACTAATCCGATCGGACTGGCCACTTTCCGGTTGAAAATCCGGCGATCGACGATCCACTCCGACTAGCCAAGGTCGGCCACATCCTTTTGAACCCAAAAATTACGAAAATGCCCCTAAGTGAAAATTACCAAAATACCCTTCATTAAGGATTAAGCAAATTAATTAGGGGATAAGCAAATCAATCATGGCCATTCATTTAGAATTGATCATGTCCATCCATGATGCCATGTCACCAATCCTTAGCCTTTAAGGATACATTTTGGGCCATTGGATTAATCTAAGGGCTAAGATACAAAGTTGAGGGAAGTATATAGTGTTTTTTCCCTCCAAAATTAAGGGGGGGCTCATTTTTCAGATCTGAATTCTCTCTCCTCATTCTCTCTCTCACTCTCTCTCTCTCTCTCTCTCTCTCTCTCTCTCTCTCTCTCTCTCTCTCTCTCTCTCTCGCCTCTCAAAGTCACGCACTCTCTCTCGGTCTCTCTTGACCGCCGGCCATTTTCCGGCGGATCACCACCACACCGTCGTCCCCCACGGTGTCACAAGGCTAGTCGCAACACCAGCCAAGCTCGCTGGTGGCCGGAGCTCCACTTTCCGGCGAGATTTCTTCCACGGCAACATTACCGGCGTTGCCGCCGGTGATCCAACCAGCCAGTTCAAGTGGCTGAACCGGCCAACCGGCGCTCCCTCCGGCGATCCAAAACTTCCAGCGACGTTTTCCGGTGTCTTCAAGTCACTGTGGTGGCCGGCTTGTCGTTGAACAGCCACCGGATCGTGTCTTGTGATCTGATTTTCTATTGTTAGTTCACTAGTCCGAAGACGAAACGATTCTCACCATACTTTGTACGATCTCTTCTCATAGGTTGGCCAAGCTTTCCGAGACTTCTCCGTGCTGTTCTTGATCTGAATACGGAGACCGGATCGCTCGATCACGCGTCGGAGCATCGTTAAACAAGGTAAGTGCATTTAGTTGTGATTCTGTAAATTCGTATCCAGGAATACCTGCATGTTTGAGATGCCTATTTGAGCTCGTTAGTGTCGAAATCTTACGAAGTGATGAACTAGAGAATCGTAAAACACGTCTTGAGCTTCGATTTGATATATTACACGCCTTAATCGGACTTGATTTGCTATGTCAAAACTACTTCGAAACTTAGGATCAGAATCTGGAAGATAATGTTCAAGTCAGTTCTGATGATGTTCTGATTGACGATATGCTGTTATGTGATTTTTCCGATTTTCTATGGTCATTTTTTGAAAATACTTTCTTCATGGAAGTTGTAGAACACATTCCAAGCTGTTCATCATAAAATTTTCATAAAATTTCAGGCATGTTAGCATGGTACGATTTGCATCGTCATCAATGCATGAATCGGGTGACAGACTAGTTCCTGACTGACCTTCGTGTGTTCTTCGATTTTCATAAATTCGTGTGTTCAAAATATGAAAAAATTTTCTTCACAAAAGTTCACACTGAGATCTAGATCTTTCCATTGATACTAATTTCATCAAAATCGAAGTTCATTTGAAATTTAAAAAGGAATTTTCATGATCAAATCAGTATCTGTGTTCAGATCTGATTTTCATTCCTTTTGAATCCAAAAGATGTTTTTCAGAATTTGATAAAGTTAGAGTCCTTTTTTGTAAAAAATCAAAATTACAAAGTTGTTCATTGGGGTCTTATTATGTTGACTGAAAATTTTTAGGGCCTAATAGCAATTTTTGGAGGGTCAATTTGCTCAAAATTTCATATAAGTCATTCTCGGGTTAAAATTTGATTTGCAATTGAGTCCTTCACGAAAATTGAATTTTATAAAAAATTGGAGGACTTTTTAGCAAAAACTCAAAACATGAAATTTGTTGCACACGGAGAATCACAACTGTTTAAAAATTTTCGCACAGTTTTGAAAAAGTTTGTTATTTTTCCCGCCATTATTTTGAAATCCATAACAGAACCGGGTCCAGCCTGTCACTAAGGGGCAATTTGTCATTTTCGTGAAAATCGGTGAGGATTTAGAAAAAATGGTCTTCTTGACTTTTGTTCCTCATGTCATAAGCTTTCTAATGACACCTGAATCACTTCATTTGGACATCATTAGGGTAGTTAATCACATCTGAACAGAAGCAATCCGAATTAGGTAAAATTGAATAAGTGGTCTTCTTATGAAGCCCACTTCTTATTGTTTGATGGGCTTCGAAATAAGGCCCATGGGCCTGAATGCATGCTCATTCCATTGCTATGCATGTGTTTGTTAAATGAATGTTAGGCCCGGTGCATGTTCGGCGGGTAGCCCATTATGATCATTTAGAACCCGACTTTAGGGGTTAATTGATATGAGTTGCTGTTTTGCGAATGCAAATGGTAGCCCATTATCATTAACCATTAATCAAATAATGTTAGATGATTAGGCGGGTGGTGAATCGAAACGCATGAGAAACAAAGGCCGATCCCGAGGCCCGTGTTTGATTAGTGAATTGTTTGCACCATTGTTTTTCTTTGGTTGTTTCTTTGTGCATTGTTTGTCATGAATGCATGTTATGAATGTAAATGCCGACACCCGAGAGGCGGTCCATGGGGAGATAATCCAAAATGGTAAAAGGCCAAGATGATTAACCGATGTCCAATCCGGTTTCAATTTGTATTCATTGAATGATGGCGATAAACCGATGTCCGATCCGGTTTCAATTTGTATTCAATTCATTCATCCCCGATCATGTCTCGGGTTTTCAATTTGTGTTGTCATAAACACCCGACGAGTTGCAGGTTTTTACTTTCTCACACTTAGAATTAGCTCGTCTTTTCAATATTTTGAGTGTTTACTTTACAAAATGTCTTTCAATACAATTGATTGTTTCTTTCTTTTTTCTAGACTAAGATAGGATTAGTTTAGAATCTTAAATGAAAATACAAAAACAAGATGCATGATCACCTAGTGGACTAAGACTTTAAACATGAAAATGGTAAAGAACAAGTGCATGACAACTTAGATAACAACCATGTTAAGTTTAGCGGTACCGAAAGGGCGTTAATAGAAATATTAACGTAAGCTAGTCCCCGAACCTTTGATCTCTGGTTTTCGTGGAAACCGAAACGAAATTCCCGCGTTTTGGTTGGGTATTCTAGCCGACCCCCGACCTAGGCTAGTGGCGACTCCTAAAAAAGATAAAATCAATCCGCTGTCACGCGAGATATGGATTTAGAGAAAATCCACGTTCATGATCAATGGGCCATATGGATAACCAAAAGATTTATGCTTCACTAAAGTCATTTTTATGATATGCCATATGAACCATTTCATGAACACTTATCTCTAAACCAGCCTTATCGAGTTCGGCCCTCGAGGGGTAGGTCGCGACAAGTACAGTTTTAGCTAGCAAGTAAACCGATCTTATCCACTAAGGTTAGGCTCCTAGGGTCCAACTTCTCTTGTGGGCTATACACCCACCTTGGCCTATGACTCCCCCTTATGCCCTAAAATAACGATTCCTTTGGCATTACAACCTTTACTACAAGATGGCGTTCATAAATCAAATTATTTCGTGTATTAGATTTCACTTGAGGAAAATTTTTAAATATTTAGGTTTGGAGATACTATTCATACAACTGAATGGATGGATCCAATGCAAAAAACGAAAGATTTTTTTATCTTCTCGGGCAAGGGTTAAATTTAAGACAACGGGGTTCAAGATGCAAGTCTAATAAAAAAGAAGTTCAGGAATCCTCCACCAATGTGGAATTGGTGACTAAAGCTAATCCCTCTCTTCAAATCATTTACATATAAAAGACAGTTGATGCTGTCTATCCAACTCCCTCTCTTTCCATCTTGACTGTTTAGATCCTTTTAAGGGATAATGTGCCAGGGAGTTCTTTTGGGAGCATAAGGCGAGGATGCTAGTTTAGGCTCCACTTGACTTTCATTAGATTGGATTAACAGAGTCTTTGGTGTTTTCGAATAGACCAGGCTGGTAGCTAAACTCAGTCTTCAAAACCCCATAACATAACATAAGAAAGTGAGGGAGTGCATAAGCCCCCCAGCGAGGAAATAACAGGCCCTAAACTAAAGAACAACTAGCAGCTTATCAACCACCGATCACATACTTATGTTGGCAATGCATTGGTTAAGTACGAGGACCACCCTGCACCAGAAAATATTCTAGAAGAGGTTCGAATCCTTCCGTTCGAATATTTGTCGATCTTAGCTTCAAATGGTTTGTCTGGAAATATACATACCCATATTTTATGACCACGGTGCACGTTTATTGTCACTACTCGTCACCTTGCTTCTATTTATCTAGATGTTATTGACACCGGTGCGAGTTTGCAGGCTGAATTCGGAACTCATAGATATGGGCCAGCGACATCAATTGGGCTTTGTTACATTAACCCTGGTTAGTCATAAACTCTGAAAGCCCAGTCCCGACAAACAATGTGTGTGCATTGTAATTATCGACTCTGATTCAGAGTAATTATCAACGAACGAGTAAGATGAATACAACTCGACTTCGCACCTTGCCGGAATAGGGTAATACAGGAGAGGACGTAATTACCCAGTTTACGTGGAGCTCCTACAACCGTTGATGAACGAAGCGAAGACAAGTGGATGAGGTTCAGACGAGATCTGGGATTCTTCGTACCCTCTCGGCCAGAAACAAGGTAAAACAGAGTACACTCTTTACTCTTCCAAAATCGTTAGGTGGTAGTGGCGAACGATGGTGAGCAACCTCAGAAACGAAGAGCAAGCATCTAGAATCGATTTCCTACGAGTTTTTTGCTCTCGAATATATTAATGTGTAATTTATATGTATTATGGGGTATTTATGTAATTATATTTTTATATGTGCCATTTCTATAATTAGTCACTCCTATAAATACATATCATACAACCCTAATTACGGTTGAGCCACCATAAATACTTTGTCGTTGTTTTCACTCTATCTCCAAACATCAACATGGTATCAGAGCAGGAAAACGAATCGAATTCTTCAACATCTCTACCCCAAATCAACACTTCCTTTGCTCCAATTACTATCTCAACAATGTCCAATACATCTCTAAATTTTTCTTCTTCTCTACCATCTCTTGACCCACCATCTTCTTTTTCTGTTAATCCCAATTTCCCATCGCCTCTCGATAATAGTGTGCCCACTTTCCCCTCTTCTTCCCTCTTCATTGCTGCTCTGATCTCTGCTACTGCTCAAATTACGGCTGTGCAATCATCCTCGTCATTCAATGGGCTCCCATCTGAGTATGATCCTTTTGTTACTATGGTCACAAACGACCCTACAATTCTCTCTTTTGGTGATCTGCGGTCACGCCTCCTCATCCAAGAAGAACGATTTCTCAGAAAATCTAGTGCATCATCTTCATCCGATATGCATTATACTTTGTTTGGTCATACCACTTCACCCGGTCCACTGTTTCAAGGATCTCGAGGTGGACGTAATTCTAGAGGTCATAGATTTGGTCAGGGACAAGGTGGACGATTCTCGCGTGATAAATCAAAATGGCAATCTTCCTATGATCAGTTCGGTTTGCAATCATTATCGGCTCCCTATGCCTCCTCCACCTCCTCTGGTTGGTTTTGTGGTGGTTCAAAGCCCTATGTTCCCCCTTTCATATAGGGAGGTATTCTCGGATCTAGGCCTCATCTTACTTGTTAGATATGTAACGGAGTCGGGCACACTGCACTACAATGTCGACAACGATTCAACCATGCTTTTACCACTACTGATCTGTCGGACTCGTTCTCAGCTCTCTCGGTTGGTGAGACCTCTGATTCAACTTGGTATCTTGATAGTGGAGCGTCGGTACACATGACCAGTGATATTGGTAACATCCTAAATCCTAGACCTTTTTACGATTTGACAAAAGTCTAGGTTGATGATGGTTTTTATTGCCTGTTAAGCAAGTTGGTAAAGCCTTTTTACATACTAGTTCTCGATCTTTACTATTATCTCCCATCTATCATGTTCCTAATCTTGCTCGCATTCTTCTCTCAGTTGCTCAACTTTGCCATAAAAATTCTTGTGCCATTGATTTTAATGGTTATCCTTTTCTTTGAAGGACAAACAAACTGGGAAAGTTTTCCTCCAAGCTGATTCTTCTCATGGTCTTTATCCAATTTCCAACTCAATGGTGTCATCTCATTCGCATCCTATCGTGGCTTCCTCTGCTTCACTTACTCGCTGGCATGCTCGTCTTGGCCATCCAAATAAACAAGTTTTTGAGTCGTCTTTGCAATTCTAGTTCTAAGTCGATATCACGTGAGTCATGTCTTATAGGTAAATCTCATCGATTGCCTTTTGAGTCTGTTAGTCATCGCGTATCTTTTCCTTTAGTTGTAATTCATTCTGATGTATGGATGAGTCCAATTTTATCTAATTCTGGTTTCAAATATTTTGTGTTATTCATTAACGATTATTCTCGGGTCACTTGGATATTTCCCATGAAAAATAAATCTGAAGTACCTATACACTTTCATCGCTTTCGTTGTTTTATCGAAAATCTATGCAATGCCAAAATTAAATTTTTACAAACTAATGGGGGAGATGAATTTGTTCGAAAACGGGTTGCTTCCGGAGATCTACATGTTCGCTACATGCCTACAACAAATCAATTGGCAAATATCTTCTCCAAGGGACTACCTAGTCCGCGTCACGAGTTATTGAGATCCAATATCTCAGTTGTTACATCTACTTCTGATTGAGGGGGAGTATTAATGTGTAATTTATATGTATTACGGGGTATTTATGTAATTATATTTCTATCTGTGCCCTTTTTGTAATTAGTCACTCCTATAAATGCATATCATACACCCTAATTAGGGTTGAGTCACCATAAACACTTTGTCGTTATTTTCTCTCTGTCTCCAAACATCAATAGAATACTCCCATCTCTTTCTCTGTGTACGGTATGTGCTTCACCTAAAAGAAAATGTTGATGAAAGGAAGAAAAGGATAGCAGCAGCTGAGGAAAGTTGAAGCAGTGAGAGGCGACGAAGTGTGAGTTTATGGTGGTCAGCAGTGGCGGCCAGTAGCCATTGCCGAGCTTGAGGTATTACACTTAAATTTTCGCTATTCATTTAGAATTTAACTCAATAGAAAATTAGAGATTAAAAAAATCAATTATTTAAAAAAAAAGCGACATTGGCTTAGGTCCAGGCCGACATGGTCTCTTTCCTTCCCGTTTCTCCACCTGGGCTGGCTCACTTCCTTCTTCTTTCCCTGGGCCGGCCCCGGTCTCCTCCTCCCTCACACTCTCATGCCTCCTGTAGAGGAAGGGACACAGGATAGACGGAACAGGGGGGCAAAGGCAGGATGTGAGCAGAGGAGCAGAAGCGAGCGTGATCCACTGGTCGGGGATTAGCTGGCCGTGGCAGGCTGGCGGTGGCAGGGGCCATGCGCGCCTGCCAGCCAGCCTTAAAACCGAGAGGAGAGAGAGCCGAGGGGGGGATTGAACGGAGATGGAGAGAGCAAGAGCGAGAGATTGAGTTGAGAGAAATCGAGATACATAGTCGAAAGCGAGGCCGAGAGCGAAAGGGTGTTTCCGATAGCACGGCCACACTTGAGCCTCAGCCGCCGACCCTCGCCGACGCATTCCTTTCCCAAGGTAAGTCCAGCTGTTTTGTCTTTTTCCCCGATTTGGAGTTGATTTCTTGAGGATCCCAGCATGGAGGCGGGCAAGGCGACTGGACGTGGTCCGATATATCAAGTTTGCCCTTCATTTGCCGCTGTCGAGCCTGATAGGGACTGCAACACCGACCCCTCTTTTTTTTCTCTATGTGATGCTCTGTTTTTCCTGGCCTCGGCCAATCAGGGTTGAGACTCACCGGTGCCGGCCTAAACTCAAATTTCGAGTGCCGAAAAGCCTTCCCCGGTCATTGTTGTGTGCTACGTTTTGTTTTGTGTCGACTGTTGCTATGAGTCGGAACCATCGATCGCTTAGTTTTGCCACCCCGGTCAGTCCACGCCATATGTTTTTAGAAATGTTTGAACCAAATCCGTTCAATTTAGCCCCAGATTTTCCACTTGTTTAAAGGGCATTTGAATTTTTTTTGGTTGGGCAAAAGTTACGAAAGAAATTGATTAACCTCTCAATGCACAAAAATGAATTGCCCAAGAATCTGAATTGAATCACCACGGATTGTTAGACAAATTTGCAATGTCACACCGATCCGAATATAATCACAAGGAAAATATTTTTACTCCATAACGTTAATGCCGATTGCCTTCTAAAAATAATGATAGAACCCTTTTTCGTATGTTTTCTGATTGAGAGTAAAATGTACGTTCTTTTCTGTATGTTGTATATTGTCTTTATCTCTATTATCACTTTTTTCTCTGTCTTCAGGAAGTTACTTTAACTTCTCTTTAGAGGACAACTCACACCTTTTCAAAGGTTGCCTCTCATAACACACCCCATCATGGGTGAAACAGTGCCATTTAACAGTTTTGTTCAGCACATGATTATTGAGTCCGTTTTCAGTCAGATTCCATTTCCACCGAGTCCGAATCTCCTCAAGTTTTTGGTTGCCTTGGCCCTGTGCTTAGATATTATCCCTGTGAATGTCCCTTGTGCTGTGGCTATGACGGCGAGCTTCGAGTGGGTAGTGGTAGAGACGAGCGGCTATCCGGTTGTCGGAGTTCACTTATTGCGGAGGACCGGTGAGGGTCGCACAAGTTGACGACGGCAAGAGTTCTTACGGCTTGGTGTGGGGAGCCTCGGCCAAAGGGTGTACGTGTGGGCTCTCTCTTCTCAGTCTGCACGTACTGAGCAAAAGCAAGAGGGTGGCATAGAGGAAAGAAGAAGAAAACTGGGCTTTATTGGTCTAATAAGATTTGGGCATCTTGAGGTTGGTTGAGCTTGGACTTGTTTGGTCTAGACAAGTTTGGGTTTGGCTTGGCTCGGCTTGTTTGGTCCAGGTTTGGAGTGGGCTTAGATTAAGTTTTGAGGTGCTAAGGGGCCGAATCGGGCTTTAGAATGTAAGTCCACTCTCCTACAAAAATCAGAGTTTGGTCCATTTTCCAACCAAGGCCGAGACCCTATCCCGGGCCCCTATTTCGGATTAAAAAAATTAATTCTTTTTAAAAATATTTAAAAATATATTTTTTAAAAAATAAAGAATAAAAATAATGAAAGAAAAGACCCCACTTGGACATCTCTTGTCCTTGTTGGGTCGATGGGTGTCTTTGGCGGTAGTTTGTACATGGTGTTTTTGATAAGTAATACGACTTCTTACCTTTACCAAAAAAAAAAATTGAAAAAAATATTCCGAAATTTTTTTATTTTTCTAAAAATTAGGAAAAAGCTTCGAAATTGGGTTTTGAGTAGTTTTCTTTCAAAGTATGCAAAAATCTTTGATAACAAAATTTTGCTCAAATGGGACAAGCTCTTAGGCTTTACAATAGGATGTTGAATGTTCTTACAGACAAAAACTAGGTCGTTGTTTGCACATTTTCATTTTGATTATTACTTGATTGCACACTCTCGATATATTGATTTTTGTTTCCTTTTAGCATTGTTAGGAATAGAACCTTAGGCTGCTTGAACAATTTGTTGATGATTGAACAATATTAGGTACCGAAAGGACATTAATTGATTAATTGATGTAATTAAGTTCTCGAGCTCATTGAATCTTTAGTTCGTAAAAGTAAATAAATTCTCCCACGCTTTACTTGGGTATCTAATTGACTCACCAAAAATTAATTATTAGCGACTCCTAGATGAAATTGATTTACATGTTAAGAACTTGAACTTAAGCCACAAATTAGTATGACCTTTGGAAAGCCCGAGCTAGTTTTAAACTTAGTAATCTATTAGCCGAACCTCCTAGATGACGAGATCGGTTCGGGAAGGTCGCGATAGATGGTTCAAGATAGAGCCAAAGATTTTTCCTCTCTGTGCAAACCAACCCAATCTCTTCTCTCCCCAAAACCGATTTTTGCCCCCTTTTCTCGGTGATGATGAAACCAATTCTGTTACCCACATTCCAGCTCAACCTTGTAGAATCTTCACGAAATTTCCTAGGGGGATTAATAATTGAAAACAATGCCGAAGTTGTCATCATGTTGATAGTGATAACTATTCTTTACTCTGGGTAGTCCATTCATTTTTTAAGTCACTTCAGAAGGCAACTATGATTAAGACATGATAAAATCCATCTTAATTGTTTTTTTTATTTCATGTCCCATCAACTTTGCTATAGAAAAGATAGAAGTACATAAAAAAAAAGTACTAAAAATCATCAGAAAAAAGACGACCAATTTCTAAAACTTTGAAACAGTGTAATCAAGTTTCAAAATTTAAAAAAATTACAATGAAAACTTTAGTTAGTTCTGTCTAATTTTTGTGATGGAAAATACCTATATGACCTTGTTAAATATTTTTTGTATCACATGATGTCTAATGAGGAATAAAGGATGTGTTTTATTTTTTTAAAAAAAGAGAAACCAAAAAGCTAAAAATTTAATAAAATAGATGAGAGAGGTGTTGGGGCTATTTGGTGGTGGTAAGAGTGGCGCCACTGCCTCGTCTTCACCGGTGACCCAAGAGCACTTATGTGGACGAGAGGTGATCACATTGGCTATCGGAGCAAGCTGCGCTGAAAGAGGTTGAAGAAATTGTTGATGGTTTTGTCCCTAAAATTCAGTAGGAATATTATCATAAAAAATCTCAAATTAGCATTATGACACAATTACTCTAAACTAAAGTTTCGTTTCACAAAAAATCTCAAGTTGGTATTACCGATCCAAATTTATCTATAGTTAGCATTTCACTACTATCCTATTCAAATGCGTACATGTCAACCTGTGTGGTAAATGATTGCAAGATGGATCTGACGTGGAAAATCCATCGACGTGTGTTGACAACTATGCATTTATTGGAGTATTAGACAAAATGTTAAGAGAGGATAGATTGGGATCAGGGGTATCGATTTGAGATATTTTATGAGGCAAAAATTAGTTCAAGTACTAGTTTGAGATTTTTAATGGTAGTAAATCAATTCAATAAATTGACCTTCCAGCACAATTCTGGTGACTGTACAAATAGTAACAAAGTTGTAATGACCACTATCTCAAATAAAACCACTCAAATATTTGTGAAATTGTCAGAGTACTAAATTAATAAGGGTTAATACCACGAAAAATCCTAAACTAGTACATCTGTGATAAATTTACCCCAAACTATTTTTTTACCACAAAAAACTCTCAAACTAGTACATTCGTGATAATTTTACCTCAAACTATTTTTTTGACCATCAAAAACCCCCAAACTAGTACATCTGCAACAATTTTACCCCGACTTAATTTTTTAATATTATTTTTTATTTTTTTAATTATTTTTTTCTTTTCTTTTCTTTTTCCTTTCCTTTTCTTTTTTTTTTTCCTTCATCTTTTTTATCTTCAACCTATGGCCAGTTGCCGGTCCGGCGATCAGCTAGAGATGGGGGCCGGCGAGGTCAGCCCCACCGGCTACTGGCATGGCCAACCTCGCCGGCAACTCGCAAGGTCGGCCTTGCCCACCCTTGGCGAGGTTCGACCTCGCTAGTTGTCGGTGAGGGATAGTTCTCGCTGTCGCTGGCGAGGCTCGGCCCAGTTGAGTTAGAGGCGGGGGCCCACGAGATCGGCCTCCGTCGGCCTTTGGAGAAGCCGACCTTGCCATCATTCAGAAATCAAATCAATGGCCAGCACAATAGATTAGAACGCCACAAAAGGCGGGGATTCGGCATACTGTCTTGGATCAATAGGGCTTCCCGCAAGAGCTATAGACGAGATTGAGGACGACCTCAGTGGACTCGGAGAAGTTGGAGTGAGAGGTGAGCTCGGTGTGCCCTTGAGCTTCCTCCACGGACTTCAAGACGGCGTTGTAGTGGCCGCACTTGAGAGAGACGCTGGCCATGGCTCCAGTCTTTCGATCAGGGAAGGGAAAATTGAGAGATAAATGCTTCGCGCTCGGAGCAATGTAGCTTTGCAATAGCCGGACGAAACGGTTGGGATTTCGCCGTCGCTGGTGAGGATGACCCCTCGCCAAGGGTGGGCAAGGCGGACCTCGCCAGTGGCCGACGGGGCCGACCTTGCCGGCCATAGATTAAAGAAAAAGAAGATGAAGGGAAAAAAAAAAAGAAAAAGAAAGGAAAAAGAAAAGAAAAGAAAAAAGAAAAAAGAAAAAATAAAAACAATTCGAAAAAATAAAAAAATAATAATATTAAAAAATTAGGTTGGGGTAAAATTGTCACAAGTGTACTAGTTTGAGATTTTTTATGGTCAAAAAAATAGTTCGGGGTAAAATTATCACATGTGTACTAGTTTGGGGTTTTTTGTGGTTAAAATAATTGTTTTGGGTAAATTTGTCACAAATGTACAAGTTTAAGATTTTTCGTGGTATTAATTCAATTAATAATTAAAAATAATGCCAAAGTTGTCATTATATTGATGGTGATAACTCTTCTTTACTAATTGTAGTCCATTCATTTTTTAAGTCACTTCAAAAGACAACTCCGAAAATTTGATTATCTTTTTTTCATGTCCCATCAACTTTGTTATTGAAAATATCAAAAGTTACCAAAAAGAGATAATCAAATTTTAAAATTTTTAAACGGTGCAATCAAGTTTTTGAACTTTCAAAGACTGATTACAACTGTCCAATTTTAGTGAAGGAAAATACCTATATGACCTTGTTAAATATTTTTTGCATCACGCGATGTCTAATAAAGAATAAAGGATGTGTTCTTTTAAAAAGAAAAGAGAAACAAAAAAGCCAAAAATTTAATAAAATATATGAGAGAGGGATCGCGGCTATTTGGTGGCGATAGGAGTGGCGCCACCGCCTCGTCTTCACCAGTGACCCAAGGACACTTATGGGGACGAGATGTGATCACATTGGCTATCAAAGCATGCCAGGCTGAAAGAGGTTGAAGAAATTGTTGACGGTTATGCACGATGCATTTTGTCCCTAAAAAAAATCTCAAACTAGTACCACGACACATTTACTCTATATTAATTTCCGTCTCATAAGCTAGTATTACTGACCCAAATCTATCTATAGTCAGCATTTCGCCAATATCTTGTCAAAATGCATACATGTCAACCCATGTGGTAAACGACTACAAGACAAATCCAACATGGAAAATCCATCCGCGTATGTTGACAAGTACGCATTTATTGGGATATTAGACAAAATGCTAAGACAGGATAGCTTTGAATAAGAGGCATCAGTTTGAGATTTTTTATGAGATAAAAATTAGTTCCGAGGAAAATATGTTATGAGGTACTACATTTCTGGTGATTCTACAAATAGTAACAAAGTTATAATGACCACTGGTGGAACTTATCTCAAATAAAACCACTTAAATATTTGTAAAATTGTCAGAGTACTAAATTAGGATTCAATATTTTGAAACTGTCGGTCTTATACATCAATCTATTTTAAATGCATCAGTACGTACAGATTTCCAATCACAATGAGCAGCAACAGAGGAATGTGGTCATGCAATTGTCATTCGACAAATCCAATGACCTTATGCCTTAATTAAAAGAGGACAATGCAATGAAACAATCTCATAAGTTGTTCAATTATTAAAGATCATTGTCCCAGTTGCTCTTTTGGCTAAGGGCAATTTATTAACAGTACTAGTAGAAACACACATCAAAGTACAAGAACACCCTTATCCCGTTGAACCTTTCTCAGTAACAGATTCATCTCTTCAGCGACTTTCACCGCAGCTGGTCTTGAAGAGATGTCTTCCCACCAAGCATTCACATGTGGACGGGAGGTGATCACATTGGCTCTAGGAGTTCTCGTGAAGTACACCAAATAAGGAATGTGGTTTAGGTCGGCCATCGTGTAGTTATTGCCAGTTAGGTACTTGCTTTTCGACGGCCTCTCTTCGTAAACATCAAGGACATCCTGCAGCTTCTCGGTCTCTGATTGAATTATTTTCTCATCGGGAGCTGTTCCGTGAATCAAGTTGACGATCATTTGGCCAACGATGGCCTGAACTGGAGAGTCAAACTGATGAGCTTCCACTTCCTTCCAAGTCTCGACGATATTCGATTCTGTGAAGTCATTCTGCCTCTTGAGGTCAGTACCTATGTCTTGGTGTTTATGTGCTACGTAGCGGTTGATTGCTCTTGATTCTGTTTATACATAAAGATACATATGAGAATTATATTAATCGCACTCTTGATCTCTTTTTCCTACATAATATAGTTAAACTTTGTGTTTATGTTGAACAGTTAGCTGATTATAACTTACCAAAGAGAGTAACATTCCCATCTTCTAATGGAGGTATCTTTCCAAATGGCTGTCAAGAGAACGAAAATAAGTTGCATGATGAAAATATCTCAAATCTTTCTTACATAATTCGAAATTTACATGTTTCTTGGTCTGAACTACATCCTCAATAGGATTGAAGAAGATGTATCATTAGAACATATAGTCCTCCATTTCATTTATTATTATTGTTATCATATCATCATCATCATGATTATTACTATTATTACTATAAAACCCAATTATTTAGATCAATAAACGTTTTAGAAATTCTTTTCCTTTAGAATGCATTCAAAGAAACTTGCATGAAGCTTACATTTAAAGAAAGATAGGGTTGTTGCTTGTGTGCAGCAGCTGCTACGTCAAGAGGCACAAGCTCGAATTGAAGACCTTTTTCATGCAGACAAAGCAGAACACGCGCACATGTCGCCGTCGCAACTCCATAGATCTTGATTGTCATTGTTGTTGTTTGTCCCTGACAAGTTGACCCCGAAAAGAGAGAGATTGTTATGGATGATGAGGTTGTTATATTGTGATCCCACGTTTAGGAACCCACGTTTTCTCTCTTTAAGTGACGGTTATCCACATTCAGTTTTTTCCACTCATCGTACCGCTTCGGTGATAACCGCTCTTTTCAGTAACCGCCTTGATGGGAAGCGGTTTTATAAAGGACGAACGTTCATTTCCATTGGGGCGAACACAAGGTCTAACGCAAACCCTCTCATTTGGAAATACACCATCAGTACGCGAGGGAATTGGGTTAGTAGAGTGCGCCCGTAATCGCCGTCGAATTGACGTTGAACTACCGTGAATTTCCGACGAACGTAAAGTTAAACAATGGCTGGAGGTTAGTTTATATTTCGATCATCTCTTCCGCATTTGATTCTAATTGTGCTTAAATTTCTTCTTCTAAGCATGATTAGAATCGTTCGGTTTTAGTCTTATATTTGGTATCAGAGCGAGTTTTAGTCCCTCTGCCTTGTTTTTGTCGGATTTTGGGTGCATTTATTGGGGCTTTTGAGATGAACAGTGATTCAGGTTTTTGGGGCTAAGAGGAAAATCGCCGATTCCGGCCAAATTCCGACGACCCACCGCTCGACTTTGGACCGGCATGGTCACACTGCCATGCAGAAGAATAGCCCTAAGTTAATCTGGCATATCGGTGATCGCCGGAGGCTATTTGAGGGGTGGAAGTTGCGGATTCGGGTTTGTGCATTTTAACGGAATTTTGCTTGATTCGAGCCGATTTCTTGGTTGTTTTCGCCGATTTTTGGGTCTATGTAGTCGCGCCGACGTGGTCTCCGAAACCCATAAATTATTTGGTGTGATATGGGCTACTGGAGGAGACTCATTCGGTCGAAGGCGCGGTGGAACGGCGAAGAACAAAAAAAAAAAAAGGTCGGATTGCGCGGAGGAAGAAGGTGTGTGGGCCCACGCGTGCGCAACCGCTGGCGCGTGGGATCCACGCGCGCACGGAACCGCTGGCGCGTGCGGCCCATGCGCGCGCCAGTTGCAGGTGCGTGCACCACACGCGCCGGCGCGATAAAGCAGGCGCGTGCGCGCCACGCGCCCGCGCAAAGGGCAGGCGCGTGCCGTGCACGCGCCCTGAGTACCGGCGCCCCCTTTTTAATTTTTTCCTCTTTTGCCCCCACTTTTTTCCCGTTATTACTATTCTACCCCTTGCCCAATTAATTTATTATTTTGCCCTTCATGCATTATTTGTGTTGTGAATATTTTATGCATGAAATTAAATGTCCAGTGATCCATATATTTTAATTAATTAAAGAATAGCCACAACATCTTTAATTAATTAAATTATATATTAAAAGCCTCCAGATCACATTTGGAAATGGATATTTATTGTAATTAATCTTATTAATATGATGAATTTTATCCCACAGGAATTTTCATTATATTAATTTGATTAATTAGGTTGAAATATCGTATTATTTTCTTAATTTACCCACAGGGATTAAGGAAATGAATATAATATGATAGTTTCTTCATGAAGCATTTATGAATCTATTTAAATTAAAAACTTAGCCCACATGCAGTTTTTATGTTATGTGATTCATATTTGTGACATGTTGTACATTGGTAGAACATGATATATGTTAATTTTTGCCTCAAATTTTGTGACATAAGCATGATTATTTGATATGCAGTTTTGCAACCTGTGAATTTCTCTGAATTTAAAAGTGATGTTCCCATACTGAATGGTGAAAACTATAAAGTTTGGAAGGAGTTAATTCTTCTTCAATTGGGGTGCATGGACATTGACTATGCTATAAGGAAAGACGAACCACATGCTCCTACTGACACGAGCACTGCAGCTGAGATAGCCCTTTATGAACAGTGGGAGCGGTCTAACCGCCTTAGTGCGATGTTCATAAGGACTAAAATATCTTCTAGTATCCGTGGTTCGGTCGCTCAGCATAGCAATGCTAAGGCTTTATTGGAGGCCATTGATGCGCGGTTCGAGACTTCAGAAAAGGCACATGCCATGACCCTGATAATGAAGTTTTCATCTATGAAGCTCACAAGTGTTAGAGGTGTGTGTGAGCACATCATGAAGATGAGGGACATTGCAGCTCAGCTGAAAAACCTTGAGGTTGAGATATCTGAATCATTTTTTGTGTACTACATTCTGAACACTCTCCCACAACAGTATGCATCTTTCAAAATCTCCTACAACACACATAAGAATAAATGGTCTATTAATGAACTTATGACCATGTGTGTTCAAGAGGAAGAGAGGCCGACTATGGAATTGGGAGAAAGTGCTCATCTGGCAATACAAGAAAGGAATAAGGGTCACGGCAAGCAGAAGGGGAAAGGTAAAATACCTCCCCAAGCTGACATTAAGAAGGAATCCAAATGTTTCTTATGTAGAAAGAAGGGGCATATGAAGAAGGATTGTGTCAGATTTAAGGCCTGGCTCGATAAGAAAGGTAATCCAACCTCTTATGTTTGTTATGAATCTAATATGGCTGATGTGAGTCACAACACTTGGTGGATTGATTCTAGTTCTACAATCCATATTTCGAATTCCTTACAGGGTTTTCAAAACCACAGGAAGCCAGTGGGAAGTGAACAAAGCATCTATTCAGGAAACAATATGTGTTCGCATGTAGAAGCTATTGGGACATGCAGATTAGTCCTCAATAGTGGCTTTGTTTTGAATTTGAAAAGGACCTTTTATGTTCCAAGTTTCTCTAGAAACTTAATTTCAATTTCAAGACTTGTACCTTTAGGTTACTTTTTTAACTTTTCAGATTCAAACTTCGGTTTATTGTTTAAATCTGAAATTGTTGGGAGTGGTATTTTGTCTGATGGTCTTTTTCGAATTAATTTACAAGACAATGCCTATTATAATGCGATGCATGTTCATGATAATGCTGGTATAAAAAGATGTGTTGTGAATGAAGATTCCTTTATGTTGTGGCACCGGAGATTGGGACATATCTCCATAGAAAGAATTAAGCGGTTAGTAAATGATGGAGTACTCGGTACTTTAGATTTTACTGATTATGATGTTTGCGTGGACTGCATAAAGGGAAAGTAGACCAACAAGACAAAGAAAGGTGCCAAGAGGAGTATAGACATATTATAAATCATACATACGGACATTTGTAGTCCTGATATGGACTCGTATGGTCAGAAATATTTCATCTTCTTTATTGATGATTACTCACGTTATATGTATCTCTATTTGCTTCATAATAAGCATGAAGCGTTAGATGCCTTTAAGGTCTTTAAGGCAGAAGTAGAGAAACAATGCGGCAAGCAAATAAAGATCGCGAGATCAGATAGAGGTGGAGAATTTTATGGTAGATACACTGAAGATGGACAAGCACCTGGTCCGTTTGCAAAGTTTCTTCAAGAGAATGGGATAGTTGCCCAATACACTATGCCAGGTTCTCCGGACCAAAATGACGTAGCAGAAAGAAGAAACCGAACTTTATTGGACATGGTGCGAAGTATGCTTAGTAGCTCTAAACTTCCTAAGTCCTTGTGGACTGAAGCTCTTAAGATGGCAGTGTACATATTAAATCGAGTTCCAACCAAGGCTGTCCCAAAGACGCCTTTTGAGTTATTCAAAGGTTGGCAGCCAAGTTTGCGACATGTACGCCTTTGGGGATGTCCGTATGAAGTAAGAGTCTACAATCCACAGGAAAAGAAGTTGGACCCAAGGACTATAAGTGGGTATTTCATTGGATATGCCGAAAAGTCCAAGGGATACAGGTTTTATTGTCCATCTCACTACTAGGATTGTGGAATCAAGAAATGCTAAGTTTCTTGAAAGTGACTTGATTAGTGGGAGTAATCGATTGAAGGATATTGTTCCTGAGAAAGATCATTCAGATACTCAACCTACCACTTCAAGTATTAGGTTGGTTGTTGTTCATAACGCCCCTTCAGTTCAGCCGGCTATTGAACAACCAACTATTGAAATTCCACAACTTGTTGATAATGATCCGGTAGATCCAGTTGTTTAACAATTACCAGAAGCTGTTGAACAACCAGTTGAACAACATGCTCCTCCAGAGAATGTTGATACAACATTAAGAAGATCTGCTAGAATGAGGAAATCAGCAATTCCTAGTGATTATATTGTGTATCTACAAGAGTCTGACTATATTATTGGAGCTGAGAATGATCCTGAAACGTTTTCACAAGCCATGAATAGTGATGAATCCAATTTGTGGTACAATGCCATGAAGGATGAGATGAGTTCTATGGCATCAAATAAAGTCTGGGATTTGGTTGAGTTGCCTAATGGTGCAAAAGCCATTGGTTGTAAATGGGTCTTCAAAACTAAGAAGGACTCATTGGGCAACATTGAGAGATACAAAGCTAGACTCGTTGCCAAAGGATTCACTTAAAAAGAAGGAATCGATTACACGGAGACCTTTTCTCCTATATCTAAGAAAGATTCTCTTCGTATTGTTTTGGCCTTGGTTGCCCATTTTGATATGGAATTACATCAAATGGATGTGAAAACGGCGTTCCTCAATGGGGAACTAGAGGAGGAGGTATACATGAAACAACCTGAAGGATTCTCCTCTAGTAAAGGTGAGCAATTGGTATGCAAGCTTAAGAAATCTATATATGGCTTGAAACAAGCATCCCATCAATGGTACTTAAGGTTACATGATGTCATCTCTTCATTCGGTTTTGTAGAGAATATATGGATCAATGCATATACTAGAAAGTCAGTGGGAGTAAAATTTGTTTTCTTGTGCTATATGTGGATGATATTCTACTTGCAACCAATGATAAGGGGTTGTTGCACGAGGTGAAACAATTTCTCTTTAAGAGTTTTGACATGAAGGATATGGGTGAGACATCTTATGTCATTGGCATTAAGATCCATAGAAATAGAACTCAAGGAGTTTTGGGACTATCTCAAGAAACCTATATCAATAAGGTCTTGGAGAGATTTCGGATGAAAGATTGTTCACCAAGTATAGCACTCATTGTGAAGGGTGATAGGTTCAATTTGAACCAATGCCCGAAAAATGATCTAGAAAGGGAACAAATGAAGAACATCCCATATGCTTCTGCTGTCGGAAGCTTAATGTATGCTCAGGTTTGCACTCGACCTGACATCGCTTTTGCTGTGGGAATGTTGGGAAGATATCAGAGTAATCCAGGGATAGACCACTGGAAAGCTGCAAAGAAAGTGATGAGATACCTTCAAGGTACTAAAGGCTACATGCTTATGTATAGACGGGCTGACAACTTGGAAATAGTTGGTTATTCGGATGCGGATTACACTGGTTGTGTTGATTCTCTAAAATCAACATCTGGATACATTTTTATGTTAGTTGGCGGAGCCGTGTCATGGAGGAGTGTGAAGCAGACTTTGATTGCTACTTCCACTATGGAGGCTGAGTTCGTTTCTTGTTTTGAGGCTACCTCGCATGGTGTATGGTTGAAGAGTTTCATTTCAGGGCTTAGAATTATTGATTCTATTTCTAGGCCATTAAGAATATATTGTGACAATTCAGCTGTGATTTTTATGGCTAAAAATGCTAAAAGTGGAGGTCGAAGTAAGCACATCGACATTAAGTATTTAGCCATAAAGGAACGTGTTAAGGAAAATAAAGTGGTCATTGAACACGTTCGCACTGAATTGATGATAGCCGATCCTTTAACTAAAGGCATGCCACCAATGAAGTATAAGGATCATGTGGCTAGTATGGGAATAGTTCCCATAATGTGATTTATTGTCGCATGGACGACTTTTGTTGTTTGAAACTCTTATTCAGTTATAATGTTATTCTCAATTTTTGGTGTACACATTCAGTTGTTTCTGAGAATAACAATTATCCTTGATTCTGGAATAAACATAGGGTTTATTCATTAAGATATGTTATCACATATGGGCTAACGTTAAAGGAATAAGATGCATTGTGATACATGGAAGACATTACTCGCTCTTAGAGGACATGTCGCCATGATTCATGTGTCTCGTTTCCTTTCTTAAGCATAAGGTTTTCATGGATTTGGTTGGGTAATCTGTATGATGAAAATGTTGGGATCAAGTGGGAGAATGTTATATTGTGATCCCACATTTAGGAACCCACGTTTTCTCTCTTTAAGTGACGGTTATCCACATTCAGTTTTTTCCACTCATCGTACCCCTTCGGTGATAACCGCCCTCTTCAGCAACTGCCTTGATGGGAAGCGGTTTTATAAAGGACGAACGTTCATTTCCATTGGGGCGAACACAAGGTCTAACGCAAACCCTCTCATTTGGAAATACACCATCAGTACGCGAGGGAATTGGGTTAGTAGAGTGCGCCCGTAATCGCCGTCGAATTGACGTTGAACTACCGTGAATTTCCGACAAACGTAAAGTTAAACAATGGCTGGAGGTTAGTTTATATTTCGATCATCTCTTCCGCATTTGATTCTAATTGTGCTTAAATTTCTTCTTCTAAGCATGATTAGAATCCTTCGGTTTTAGTCTTAGAGAGGTTCTTTGAGAAACAAATTCTCTGGCTTAAGTAGTTCTCGACAATTATTTAAGATATTTTATTTGATGGAAACTCTTATAGAAAGTATCACATTGATGCTGTTGTCTCTAGCTGAATTCTATGCAACTTTTGCCAGCGATTTTCTTGTCTTTCTTCTAGAATATCTCTTTATATGTGGATTTGATAGGCTTCCCTTTTCGCTACAGATGCACACGATGTGGAGATATTGGCCTGGCTTGAGAAAATTCTATGCATCGATAATGTCAAATAAATCTTCTAGAATCAGTCTAGAGAGGGGGTGCTTATTTCGGTCGTACTTTTGTAATAAAATTTATTTTCCCCTACTAAGCACATCGAAAAGAAGACCAGACAAAGACATAAAGAGAGTGCTACATGTTGACTCATAATGAGATAGATCTTTTGCAAATATATATATATATATTGTTGATTGATTCATTTGAATTTCAATTAAAAAACGATTTATTTGTTGAGAACGGACCTCTATATTCTTATGTAATAATGTTGGAATGCACCTCCATATTTATCACCGTTGTTAACTCGAACGCATGTGAACTTCTTTCCGTTTTCTCTTTCTATGTTGGCGTGTGTCGTGACCCTCAAAGTTTCCGTCAAGGAAACGGGAAGGAGTTTAGGGGTATTGCCTAAAGGCAGGCCAACAACCCTCAATTAGGCGTGAGCTCTCCCAAGCCAATATCTTGCTCGATGTTCGATTTCATTTTGAGATTTGATAAGTCTATATGATCCTACGAGTCACCACTAATCTTTCGAGGTCAGCTAGAAACCAAACAAGACATGAGAAGTTTGTCTCGTTTTCTACGCATAAAGTGATATACTAAATCTAGGTACTTGATTACGCTAATCGTTTAGTTAGCACCCTTTTGCTACCTATAACTTGGTGGGATTGTTCGTCTAAGTGATCACACAACTTTGACCAATTTTGAATTTAAAGGTCTTTGAGTCTTTATGTGTTCATGCAAATGATTTTTTTTTTGGATTTATTATGTTCCTAAGAGTTGTCCTAACCATTCTAGAAAGGAAAAGAAACAAACCATTGTGGGAATGAAAGCACTCAAGTAGTTGGGGCTCGAAGTAAAAGTGCGGAAATAAAATCCCAATGCTAGTCGGGTAAAAAATATTACATCGCCTTGTTCTGAGTCTCGGGACATGAACCCCATAAGCTTGATGTGATACTAAGTTGGGCAAAGAATGTACATTACCTGTTATAAGCCTTGCGACATGAGCCCACAAAAGCTTGAGATTGGAGACTAATCCCATTCCTAAGAAATTGAGCTAGATTAGAACGAGTCTAAATTGTACTTAATTTTTATTTAAAGTGATGACACTAATCTAGTCTTAGCTAATCATTTATTAAGACGGTGATGCCAAGTCTAATTTGATTTGTTATTGGCTGGACTACATCAACTAAAGTCTAAGCTAATTTTATTATTGTAACCTAAGTCTATTAGCTAAACTATACTAATTAACCTAAACTTGGCCTAACACTCGTTAGACTGGTACCATGGGTCACCTCCCTGAGACTTCTCGGTTGCTAACACCTCGCCACCGGCCATCGGCTGCCGATTTCGATTCCATTTATACAACCATTCAAACTAAGCATCAATAGGCTCGCACAAACCAATCAATAAATAAGAACACGAATTTGATTCGGGAACTTGGAGTCGATCATACAATTCAATCACCCATCCACCTCATAGAACTAATGATTGATTGATTAATACTAAATAATGATTAACTCCCACTTATATTTCACAAAGCAATAGGCTAAGTCACCAGCACCTAATTAAGCTCTAATCCCCTTTTCTAACTTACCTGCCGAAAAATCATGCAACGTTAATTGCAATTGACCTAACATACATCTAATCAAACACATATCGAGTCAATTCAACATGGTGTTACGCCAACTAGCCTTAGAATCCACAAAAACAATTAGTGACCCTTTTGGGTCACTTCTCTATTTTTCCTCTGTTTCTGTTGAGTTACGTTTTAATCCAATTAAGGGCTTTAATGAACTCCAATTTTAAAAAATTCCCAAGGTAAATGAAAGCTTAATAAGTCTAGTTAACTCTTATTAAGACCATTTTCCCAAATTATAGCTCAATCGGTATAATTTAACCAATTTTACCCCCACTCAGGATCCGACCCCGTTTAGTAAACAAGTCAATTGGCGCCAATCCACAGAAAGCTGGCCTAGGATATGCTTTTCAAATTTTATGTTTTTACTTTTTGCAAAAAATCCCTCCGAATACTAGCAAACTTTTAGTGAACACCCCAGACTAAATTCAGAGCAGTTTTGTAGGCCAAATCTGACCTTGTCCGAAATTAATCAAATTGCCTGCTCATATATCATTACGATTTTATGAAATATTCCAGATTTGTAGTTCAAGACCTTCTCTACAACTTTTGTCGCGACCCTAAAAAATTTTCATTTTTTGGGCTAATGGATTATTAAGACTAATCTTAACTCGGGCCCTCCCGAGCCCTACCAATTCGCAACTTAGGGTTTAAGTTCTTAATATGCAAATGTTTTCATGCTTGGAGTCGCCACTAATCTATTTACGGTAGATCGATTAGAAACTTAAATAAAACATAGGGAGATATGTTTTATTCCTACGAACCAGAGATTCTAAGCCCGATGACTTGATTACGTTAGATCTAGTCTAACGCCCTTTCGGTACCTTTTCTTTTCAAAAATATTTTGGCAAGCAGTTTGGATCTATTTTATCTTAATTACTAACATGCGAGGTGTTCATGCGGGCGCGCAAATCACCAATTTAACACCCAGAAAAGCCTTAAATAAATTGCAAGTTTAGGAAGAATTACTTACCTCGAAGCAACGTAAGCATCTGCACTGTTAGCTAGAAAATCACATCAATAATCCTAATATGATTTCTAATTAACAAGCAATTCACTCAATTTTTTGGATTTTCATTTATTTAAATGAATTCTAATCTACAAGCAATGACGTGCAAAAGTTGACATACGATTAATGCAATTTAATGTCACGCCCCGAACCCCAACGAGCTCGCAACATCCCCTGCTCCGGTCGAATTATTACGACGCCCCAGGAACGTCGCCGACCCAACCCAAACATTAGAGCCTCATGCGGAAGCGGATATAAAAACCCCCGGACTAAAATGACGACAACGGGGTAGAACAACAGAACAAACAAACAACAACATATCCTACAACACCAAATATACAAACATATATAGCAAGCTAGCATCCGAAATCACCGTCATAACAAAAGATCATGGTCTAGTTAACTTAACTTCCCTATGGGTCAACCCGATTTAAATATCCCTAAAAATACCCTAGGGAAAGCTTAGGGATCGCCTTCCGTTCTGCTCCTGATTCTTCGGGCTTGAGCCTCTGAAAACTCACCTGCAGTTCCATCGGGCACCAAAAGCGATTCCTAGAACTTCCAAAAAGAGGAGGCGAACTTCCCGGATTTACGGCTGGGGGTCTGAAAGTGGCGGTTATACAACCGTGAGACGAATCTCAATAAGTGTACAACCCCAAACCCCACGTAGGCACTCATGTATCGCAAGACGAAAACACGCGTAACACACAACAATCAACCGAACTAGCAACCACACACGACCCTACCTGGATTCCATCATGCATGTCCCTGCACATTAGACCATAACATGACTAGCACATCACAGCCATACATCACAGCAAGGAATCACAGACGCGTGCGTGCCTCAATTGTAAGACAGAAACCACTTGGACATGTCCCATACCATGCCTAGCAGTTTCTATCCCATAATTAAGCATCATATCACGCGATACGAACACACTCGCACACTACTCACACCATGCGTCACTTTCTCAAACCTCACACCTTAAGCCAATTCCCACTCATTCTCAACTCTTCCATCACTAACGCGCCCGCGTAAAACGCATCAGGCTAACGGTCTTCTGACCTCGTCAGGCATCGACACCTCGTCAGGCCAGGCATCGTCACCTCGTCAGGGACGGCATCGTCCCGCGTAAACGTACATGCCTCAGGACGGAATCCTACACACACTTTCCTTCTACCGCGCCCGCGTAAAACGCAATAGGCCAACGGTCTTCTGACCACGTCAGGCATCGACACCCCGTCGGGCCGGGCATCGTCACCTCGTCAGGGACGGCATTGTCCCGCGTAAACGTACACGCCTCAGGACGGACCCTTTCCAATCAATCCCACATTTCTGTACCCTCGCTCCACTCAAACCACACTTATACACAACCAACAAACGCACGGCCCAAACATACACACTTCACACACATATCACAATTTCGTATTCTCACCACACGAACACGCCACCCAATCACACATTTAACACGCGAATCTAATGCATATTCACTCGACCACGTCACTACACCTCACGGCCACATACACATGGTACACAGTCATGCCATATTCAACCCAATATACAATTCCGATTCAGCCAACAAATCACGAACAACACAATTGGTCAATTAAGTAGAATCAAGCCATAACAATTTCAATCGACCACACATTTAATTCCCGATTAATCCCCAACATCACAGCCCTAACTCGGCCTCCTAATCCTCAAAATTTCATCGCCAACTCAGTCTCCAAATCAGCCCATGACAACCAAAAAACCAGCCGCGAAATTCAGTCCGAGAGAAAGAAAAACCTGGATTATACAAAATCGGGTCCAAACTGGCAATTACACAGTGACTGAAATCCATTTGAAATAAATAGTAAATAAATTCTAAAAGTTCTGAAATTTGGATATGTTTTACAAAACATCTTGATGAAAGTTTTCCATGCGGAACTCGAAACCCAGTTCTAACCATAAACACCTCGTTTTGACACTTAAAATCAGACGAAATCCAGTTCGCTCAGACAACCCCTCAGGCCATCAAAATACAACTCATTCGGTATACAAATCATCTTGTAAAGCCTTGAAATTTTTATATGTTATATCCACAAATGTTCCCAACAATTTTTGTGAAGGAAGTATTTTTAAAATAGACCTGG
This sequence comes from Syzygium aqueum, assembly GCA_031216185.1. Taxonomy (NCBI): domain Eukaryota; kingdom Viridiplantae; phylum Streptophyta; class Magnoliopsida; order Myrtales; family Myrtaceae; genus Syzygium; species Syzygium aqueum. The sequence continues at coordinate 12,533,321 of CM062232.1, read as the reverse complement.
AAAAATTTATAAAAATTCGAACAGACCCGAAGGTCGGGTGAACAGTAAATCGGGCAGTTTTATTTCGGTCCAAAAATAGACTTACGAATTGCATCAGATGATTTCCAAAAATTCCCAAATTAAAATATGTTATATTTCAAGATTTTGGGAGCAACTTTTGTGAAGAACACTTCTTCAAGTTCTTCCCACACGGGTCACACCAAAAATAACAAAATCCGGCGACGCAATAGTAACCGTACCGAAAATCAACAAACCAAGCACAATCAGCCATTAAATTCACCCTAAATCGAGCCCTAAACAAGCCTAACAATACCCGAGGTCCTAGGAGACATTTGGGGAGGTCACTTACCCTAAAAGGCGAGACAAACAGGGCTGGTGGTGGCCGGAACAGAAGCAGCAGCAGCGGCGCCGGCGGCCAGACAAACTTGCGGCTGCTCCTCCTTGGACGGGTGGCTGGCGGATGGTTATGGGGCGGCTGAGGGTGACGATCTGATCGTACAGACCAGGGGAGGATGGCCAGGGGTGGCTCGGTGGTAACGGGGCTGATCGGAACAGTAAAACAGGGGGAGAGAGGGAGACAGACGGTGATGAGGCACAGCCAAGGAAGAGGAAGAAGTAGCAGCGGCGGGTGGTTGGGCTGGGCGGCGACCGGCGGCGACGAGCTGGTGGCCGGCCAAGGGGAAGCTCACGCACGGGGGAGGGAGAGAGAGACCAATCGGGAGGGGAGGGGTGAGGAGAGAGAGAACGTGAGGGTGAGAATGAGAGAGGAGAGAGAGAAAAAAAGAGATTAAATAATCTAATTCAATAATTGTACCCTGAAAATTACTAAAATACCCTTTTAACTATCCTCCGATCCAACGGCCACGGTTGATCTTATCCAAAATCCGACGGTCCACGATTGATCTTGCTAAAAAAGTCAAAAGGGCATTTTTGCCATTATCCAAAAAGATGAGGGGCAATTTTGTCCTCCATAGTTTCGGCCATACAGGGTATTTCTCAGTCCCCCGACTTAATCCAGTCCTTAAAATTCGTTCGCGATCCCAGGGGTAAAATCGTAATTTTTTCGGTCCCGAACTGAAATTCATTTTTTTGCAGAAATGGGTGGCTCCAAGATTGGCCAAGCCAAAAACGTCATCGGCCGTCCAAAATTGTCACTTTCAAAATTCTCGATTCCCGGGCTTGAATTTCAAGAAATGACTAAAATCAAACAATCGCGACTTTAGCTTATCTCTGGTTAACAGGTGGCTCGTTGAGATTATGCGCTCTCGACCCGTGACCGACACTAAGTCAAATCACGTTTAAGTTTATTCGAACTGAGGCGACCTCGATTGTTATATAATTGCGAGGGTCTGTCGCTAGTTCCCTTCGGACACGATCAATCAGTTAGATCGGTCTCTGTTGGCTCAAAACATTCCCTCGTCAATCCATATGGTCGAAGATCGAACCCAGGTCGAGTTCTTTGGTCGTGCGAACTCAATCCCGTAATAGCCCTACCCCTAAGGTTAGCATCCCGAGAATGCGCGAGTCTCGGGTGAGATCTCACTATATTGCATTGGTCAATATTCATTTCTTAAATCCCGGGAAAAGGATCGAAAATTCAGTCTGTTACATTTAACATGCAAACTATATGTCATGCGACAACGTGACCTAATTCTAATGACGGGCAAATGATTTATTTTTTTGGTATTTTTTTAATCAATGAAATTCGGAATTAAAAATATGCCTAAATTAACATGCAACCTAATGACTTCTCTTTTTTTTGGTATTCTCTATTAAAATTCGAAATTTAAAATTGCCTAAGTTAGCATGCAACTTATGATGACTTAATCTAACCTAACATGACTTATTTTTGGGATTTTTAGCCAAATTCGAAATTATAAAATAACATGAATAATCCGTTAGGATTAAAATAATACCTAATTTAAGTTAGGAAACATGTCACCTTAAGTTCCAATTTAAATTAAATACTTATCTCATCCTTTGGGATATATTCAAAACCTAAACATGCAAAATTTTAAATTAAATAATAAAACATATTTTTTTGAATTTTCTTTATTTGAAAAGGGAAGAAAACAATTTAAACAGAGAGATAACATTCGCATTCAAAACATCCATGCGATCCGCCAAATTCGTTTCAAATTCGGATTAGGCACATAAATCGAACTATCGGTCATATCTATAGGGTTATAGATATCGACGGAAAGCCGATTATTCAAATTTGGAAAGCATATAAAAATCATTATTGTATCCAAGTGATTATGGATAGGATAGTAATTTTTCGTATCGCCGCGTATCGTACTTTAGGGATAAGGTCGAATAGTCGTCCAGATATGTTGCTAAATTAGGAAACTTTCCTAATTTTGAACATTTAAAAATATTGCGGATATATCGAACATTATTCTACGACACCTAGTAAATCAACGAAGAATATCCACGAAATATCTAAATATTCAAATTAGGAAATTAAATATTCTGAAAAATTAGGATAATGCTCAATTACCTAATTTGAAGATAATTCCCGAATTCAAATCTGCTCGGGATTGGGATGACCGGCGACGGGACGGCACCGGCGACGGAACGGCACCGGCAGGGCTCATGGCAACAGTGACGTCGGGGACACGGTGGCTCACGGCTCGGTGACGTCGGGATATGGCAACACCGACGGGGGGAACAGCTCCGAGTACTGTTTCGGCGGGGCTGCTGTTCCGGCGGGGCTGCTTCGGCGTCTCCCAAGCGGTGCTCCGGTGGCGAACGGCGACAAGCACGACGTGGCTTGTGGTGGGCAACGACGGCAGTGGCTGAGCGACTGGAACGGTTGAATGGCTGAGGCGGCAGCAAGGCTCCGGCTGTGGGCGCGGCAGGGACAATGATTAGCAGCTGTGGTCGACGGCGGAGTGGATGTCCGGCGATGCAGGGACAGCAATCAGCAGCTGTCTCCGGCGAGAGAGGTTGAGGTGAACAGCGGCACGCGACGATCTCTAGCGCGGGCAGGATGGCGTGGGACACGACCTCGGCGGGGCAAGGCAGGCGCGGTTGCAAGCGTGCTACGGCGGAGAGGAGGGCTGTTCCGGCGGCGACAGGCGACACCGGTGGTTGGCGATCAGCGAAGAACGACTCCGGGTAGTAGTGCGTCGGTGGGAGGCTTGGCGTGCGACGGCGCGGCTGCGCACGGTTGCGTGCGAGGTCGACAGTGACGGGCGGCTAAGGTGGCTGTGGATGGTGGCGTGTGGTGCGGCGACTGGCGAGGACCGGCGGCACCGATGCCGGCGTACGGCAGCGACGGATTTCTCTCTCTCTCCCACTCTCACGTGCCTCACTTGCTTCTAAAAATTCTGATCAGAAAATATGTCGTCCCCCCCTAAAATCTGACCTAAAACACATACTTATAATATTAACCTAGATCAAATAGATGGGCTTACTAATCCTAATGGGCTTAGACTTTAATTAACATTTAAATGGGCTGAATTAACTTGGGCTTTCAATTAATTAAGCGCAATGGGCTGAATTAAGTTCAAATTAAAATACCCGAGCCCGTTTGTCTTGAAATTCCCAACCCTTGCATTCTGAGCGAGCCGAGTCTCGTTCGATGAAATTTAAGCTCATTCGCCAACACCAATCTGATGCAGAATGCAACTAAATTAAAATGAACCTAAACTATATGCTATGCAATTTAAATATTTTTGTTTAGGGGTTAAAAATTAATCCCTAATTTTCTATGCAAATTACGACTAGACGGTCAGTAAAATTTAGGTTTCAACAACTTTCGTCTTTCAAGTTTTTTAAAAAAATGCCTCCAACTATTTGAAAATTACAAAACAATTTAGGTTGACGAGGGAACAAAAATTCCATATCAAACATAATTTTTTTTGTCTTTTGAACAGGCTCTGGACAAACCAAATGAACTTGGATTTTGATTATCTTTATATCTCGAGATAGCTTATGATCTTAGCTACGAATCGCATGAAGACAAATGTTCCACATTCGAAACACAGTTTTCCAGAAAAAACGTAGAACACAACAACAGTTGATTAGACTCCGATTTTACAGAAGTTCTTTTGCATCTTCAAACACATTTAACTACATTCAACCTAAGTTCGTGCCAATTTTCTAGATTATCAACATCTTCAAACTACTTCTATGAGCATTCAACCATTCCACATCAAACAAAACCCATATCATTCATCTTCTCATGAAAATTTCAATGAAACATCAAAATGCAGTTAATCCCTTTCTAATCATCACCCATCTAATATGTACCAATCCTAGGACTAGTTAACATCGAATTGACATCAAAATACGTGCTATAGTAGAATCGGTCAAACTTGAGAAGTAAGAAATTAATCATACAACTCTTATAATTGACTATACTATAGCTAATTCTCATGGATATCTATCCTAATCATGCAAAATTAAGCTCAATTAACATGCTGACCTTAAAAATCAATATCAGTTAACATCAAAGCTGGTTCAACCGAATGATGATTCGAGTCCAAAAGTTGTGTAACATGCAAGCAACTTAACCTCGTTCAAGCACTCCTAAATCACTAAAACAATTTTGTTCTTATTCTATAACATCCTAACTTTGGATTGAGCATAGATTAAAATTTATTACTTCAAGTTGAAACTATGTTTAGACCAAAAAAAAGTTGAAACTATAGTCATCTTTAGTATCAATGTGACATCCAAAAATTTTTGTATTCAATAATAATATTTTCGGACTTATCGGTATTGATAATAGACACCGGTTTCCTTGTTACATATTAATTTAGTAGATACTTTGGTAACCTAAATAATCGAACCAATTGGCAATTTTCCCATTTGTACTTATTTTTTTTATTTTCCTTAAGTATATAATCCCTCACATGTTTTCCTTTTAAATATATGGAGCTTGGGAGTGATTAGGTCATGCATTGCCTCATGAAATTTGGCCTTAGTTCACTAATGCTTAGAATGATTATTACTTACACTTTACCAAATGAAATGACAGCCTTCTCTCCTTCACATATATATCTCTTCTCTTGGCTTATGACATCAACCATTTGTACCCTAGCTATTAACATTAGGAGGGGAGGGGGGGGGTGCGGAGAGGGAGGCCACATGAATCAATTTCATTGGAACACTTATCCTCTACATTTATCATTCTAACCCTAAGACAATTAATGCCTTAACCATGGTTAAATCAATTACACTCTTTTCTTCCTTGTTTTAGTCGATTGAGGGTGGGGGAGGGAGGGGGGGACTTTTAAAAGAACACAAGTCTTTTGGAGAAACATCTCCAAATGAATTTTGATGATACCCAAACTATCCTTAGTTTCCTTAGTATAATATCTACATTGTCTAAGTGTAGATATATTCGAAGGACTAAGTGATACTCATGGTGTGATCCATTGAAAAAAAGATCACAGGACTATCCTTGAAGGTTCATATAAACAGTACCATCGATCACAAAGATCAGCTAGATGACGATGTCTTAATAAAGCTAGAAGAGATTAAGTAAATGGTGATGTTTAGGTAACGGTTCATTTAATATGACTATTGTCTTACTATTATAGCCATTGCCGATTGGACATGCACAACAAAAGATCCATAAGATAGGAGAACATGTTGTCTAACAGTATGTTAGAGCCGCAGCTACAGAATAGCAATAGAAGCTATTTCAGAAAAGTCTGCAAATGCTCGAGAAAAGGCTGTATGGGCAACTAATTCCTCAAATAGCATCACCAACGTACTCTAACGGCTATCTTGCTTCTGCAAAGTCATCCTCAACGGTTATATTGAAGATGCCTATAAAAAGAGGAGCTTTGAAGCCATAAGAAGTTAGAGAGAGAAGAAACATATATATGTGTTTACAAATTCCAAAAATCTGCTACTCGCTGTAACCTTAGCGAAAAGCTCTTGTCTATTTGTAACACTTGCTGCATTGTAGTTATGCTAAAAGATCAAGTGTACCAAGTGATAGCAGCATCAAAATCTTGATTGTTGGGAAAATCACCAATGTGATGATTGTTGGGAAAATCCCCTATGTTGTTTTGAAGATGACAAAGATAATCAAAATCTACCAATGTGTGTATTGATTGTGTCACGCCCCGAACCCCCATCGAGCTCACGACATCCCCCTCCGGTCGAATTATTGCTACGTCCCAGGAACATCGCCGGCCCAACCCAAACATCAGAACCACATGCGGAAGCGAATATAAAAATCCCGGACAAAAAGATGACGACAACGGGGTAGAATAACAGAACAGACAAACAACAATAATAACATTTCATACAATATTACTGCACCAATATACAAACATCATATTACAGACATAATTAGCAAATTAGCATTCGAAAACGCCGTCATAACAAAATATCAGGGGTTTGGTTATCTTAACTTCACTATCGGATAACCCAAGTTAAATAATCCCTAAAATAGCCTAGGGAATGCCTATTGGTCGGCTTCTTTTCTGCTGTTGATTCTTCGGGCTTGAGCCTTCGGAAACTCACCTGCAGCTCCACTAGGCACCAAAAGCAGCTTCCCAGACTTTCAAAAAGAGGAGGCGGACTTCCTGGGTTTACGGCTGGGGGTCTAAAATTGTGGATTATACAACTATGAGACGAATCTCAATAAGTGTACAACCCCAAACCCCACGTAAGCACTCACGTATCGCCAGACAAAAACACACGTAACATACGACAATCAACCGAACTAGCAACCACACACGACCCTACCTGGAATCCATCATACACGTCCCTGCATGTTAGACAGCAACACAGCCAATATATCACAGCAATACATCACAGTCGTGTGTATGCCACCATTATAGAGATAAACCCACTTGGGCATGTCCCATACCATGCCTAGCAGTTTTTATCCCATAATCGAGCATCAAACCACGCGATACAAACACACTCACACACTGTCTAACACCAAGTATCATTTTCAAAACCCTCACATGTCCAGCTAAATCCCGTTCGTTCTCAGCTTTTCCACCACTACAGCGCCTGCGTAAAACGCATCAAGCCAACGGTCTTCTGACCACGTCAGGCATCAACACCCCGTTGGGCTGGGCATCATCACCTCGTTAGGGACGGCATCATCCCGCGTAAACGTACACACCTCAAGACGGAATCCTACATACACTTTTCTTCTACCGCGCCCGCGTAAAATGTATCAGGCCAACGATCTTCTGACCACGTTAGGCATTGTCACCTCGTTGGGCCCGGCATCGTCACCTCATCAGGGATGACATCGTCCTGCGCAAACGAACACGTCTCAGGACGGACCTTTTCCAATCAATCCTACATTCTCGTACCTTCGTTCCACACGTACCACAGGGAGAAGAACACTAGAAGTGCCAAAACTTGTGTACGGTGCTTACTTTAGTGCCAAAAGTTTGTTTCGGATTACTTAAGTGCTAAAATCGGAGAAAAACAATCACTTAAGTACCAACGGCGAGAAATTCTAGCCAAATTAATTCGTGGCTTTTTTAATTAAAATTTTAATCTACATGGCATTTTCACATGTATATTTTGAATTTCTCAACCTTACGTGGCATTTCCACGTGTAAATTTCGAATTTTTAATTGTTTTTTTTAATTTTTTTTTCTGTTTTTTCCTTCTTTTTTTTTTCTTCTTCATTTGGCCGGTGATCGGATACCGGCCATCGGCCATAGCTAGCCGCCTGGCCTCGCCAGGGGTAGCTTTTCCCTAGGCGACTGTTGGCGAGGCCGCTGTGGCCTGGGCGAGGGCCGGTCCCGCCGGATCTAGCGAGGGCCGGCCTCGCCTCACCTGCTAGGCGACCGACCATGGGCATGCCCTTGCCCAGGCGAGGCGAGGCCAGCCTCGCCAGATCCAGCGGGGCCGGCCCTCGCCCAAGCCACGGTGGTCTCGTCGGGGGTCGCCTTCCCCCGGGCGACCGTCGGCGAGGCCGCCGTGGCCTGGGCAAGGGTTGGCTCCGCTGGATCTGGCGAGGGTCGGCCTCGCCTAGCTTAGGTACGCCCTTGCCCAACGACGGTGAGGCTGACCTCACCGTTGCCAAACCCAACGATGGCCCAGCAAGGTCGAGCCTTGCCCGACCATGGCGAGGCCGACCTTGCCGTTGCCAAACCCAGCAACGGCGAGGTCGGCTTCGCCGTCACTGAGGCCAAGCGGCCGTCCGTGGCCGGTTGCTGGCCTTCAGTCACCGGCGGTGACCAAAGCAGAAGAAGAAAGAAAAAGAAAGAAAACAATTAAAAAATATATTTAAAAAATCCAAGTGTACATGCGAAACTACGTCGTTTTGATTTGTACATGTTGACTGAGCATGCTGACTTAACTTCCGGCGAGCCACATCGGCTTCAAAAATTAATAAAAAAATACCACGTCGGATTTCCAGCCAAACTGATCGGAGTTGATACTTAAGTGATCGTTTTTCAAAAATGTTGGCACTAAAGTAATCCAAAAGAAACTTTTGGCACTAAAGTGAGCGTCGTATACAAGTTTTGGCACTTCTGCTGTTCTTCTCCCCGTACCATATGGCTACACATACACACAGCCATACACAATCCCACGCCACACATGCCTTACGCCAACACACATGACCATCACACAATCACGCCACACGGCCACTCATACTTGGCATGTGGTCACACACAATTTCTCGCTCATAAAAATGAACATCCATAGAATTAGGGTAAATCTGGGCAGTCTACACAGTGACCGAAATCCCATCAAAATAAATAGTAAAAGAACTCCAAAAATTCTAAATTTTGGCTATATCACAAAACACATCCCAATAAAAATTTCTTATGAAGAACATGAAATGCAGTTCAATCTACAACCATGCCTTTTTGTCCCTTGAAATCAGACCAAAATCAGTTCGCTCTAACAGACTATTTTGTCCTCAAAATACATTTATTTCAACACCCAAATCACATTGAAAAGCTTTGAAATTTTTATATGTCATAGAAAAAAAATGTTCCCAACAAGTTTTGTGAAGGAAGTATTTTGAAAATGGGTCTGGAAAAATTTATAAAAATTTGAAGAGACCCGGAGGTCGGGATGAATAGTGTTCCGGGCAGTTTCCATAGGGTCTGAAAATGGGTTTTCGTACGATGAAAATGATCTCCAAAAATTCAAAATTTAAAATATGTTATACTTCAAGATGTTAGAAACAACTTTCATGATGAAAATTTTTTCAAATTCAGCCCAAAAAATTTTATACAAAAATAGCAAACCGGATGGGTATAGTAGTCACAAATCCGAAAATCACACTAAATCTCACGAATTCAAACCATAATCGTTCCACATCAAACCACAATCAATTTGCCACATCACATCCATATCCAAGCCTTCTAAACCTCACCTAATCAGTCCTGATTCAGTCCACAACAAGCCGAATATCCAGCCTCGTTCTACACTCCAAAATAATCACAATAATCACCTAAACCGAGCCCTAAAATAGTCTAACAATACCCGAGGTCCTAGATGTCGATTGGGAAAGTCACTTACCCTACAAAGGCGGGACAAACTAGCTGGATGGTTGGCTGGAAATGGCGGAACAGCGGCGGCGGCGGCGGCGAATGACAACCGGCGGTGCTTCTCCGGCGGCGATGATCACGGCAAGGAAACGAGAGAGAGAGAGAGAGAGAGAGAGAGAGAGAGAGAGAGAGAGAGAGAGAGAATTTCGGGAGAGAGGGAGAAAACGGGAGAGGAGGGGCTGATCGTGGGGGAGAGGGGATGGCTGGAGGTGAGGTGAGAGAGAGAGTGAGGAGAGAGAAAGACAAGATTTGACTAAATGGTCAAATTTCCCTTTAATGACCAAATTGCCCGTCTCTTCAATGGCTTGGATTAAATCTAGAAAAATAATTGAGGGGCAATTTTGTCCAACTTAATCTGAATTATTGGGCTGATGGTTATCCATAAAATATCCCCAAAATTTCGGAACTGAAAATGGCCTAGGGGCAAAACGGTCATTTTTCTGGTTCCGGGTTGAAATTCCATTTTTCGCCCATATCGACCCCAAATATGTGTGGCCAACATAATATGGCGTTGGATTCTCAAAAATAGTCTTTTAAGCTCTCGAAAATCAATTTCGAAGTCCGGAGGGCAAAATAGTAAATTTTCACTTCCGTGTCGAAATTCATTTTTTTACAGAAATGGGTGGCCCCAAGGTTGGCCACGTCAAAAATGTCATCGGCCGTCCAAAATTGTCACTTTCAAAATTCTCAATTCCCGGGCCCGAATTCCAAGAAGTGACTAAAATCGAGCAATCGCGACTTTAGCTTATCTCTGACTAACGGGTGGCTCATTGGGATTACGTACTCTCAACCCATGACCGACACTAAGTCAAATCACGTTTAAGTTTACTCTATCCAGGACGACCTTGATTGTCATATAATTGCGAGGGTCTGTCACTAGTTCCCTTCGGATACAATCAATCAATTAGATCGGTCTCTATTGGCCCAAAACATTCCCTCGTCAATCCTTATGGTCGAAGGTCGAACCCAGGTCGAGTTCTTTGATCGTGCGAACTCAATCCCGTAATAGCCCTACCTTTAAGGTTAGCGTCCCGAGAATGCGTGGGTCCTGGGTGAGATCTCGCTATAGTACATTGATTAATATTCATTTCCTAAATTCTGGGAAAAAGGATCGAAAATTCAGTCTGTTACAGATTGAGCATTACCAGGTAATATACACAAAAGCAGAAATGCAGATGTTTTCCTAAATAGCACCAAAACATTCTAATACGAGGAGTGCTCTATTACTGTCAAGATGCTCTGCCGATATATAGGGTGAACAAGATATTTGGCAATAGAAGATGTCTACAAGTTAGAAGGATCTTCAAATATGGTGAACATCTGGAAGGACTTTGATCAAGGGTGAACAAGCCAAAAAGAACGAGGATGTTTATGATGGCTTGGAGGTACAAAGATCGGGTGAATAGTTGGATTTGATGATGGTGAACAAGCCTAGAACAAGAATGTTGCTTGGAAGGGCCATGAAGATGAATAGCTTGGTAGAGTCAAAATTGCCCATATACTTATATGGACAAAAAAGATCAACATTAATATCAGGTGAGAGCAGCTGCCTTATACAGATGAGGTGGAAGACTGTGATGATCTTTAAGGACTACATGATATTCATGATGTGATCCATTGGGAGAATATCGCAAGATGTCCTTATACGTTTTTAGTAAACAACATCAACAAACCTAAAGATCAGCTAATTGATGACGTTTGTATCAATATTGAGACATCATGATATTGGTGAAGTTTGAATAACGAACATGTGAGGATGTTCAGGATTGTAGCCGTTGAAGGGTGAATATGTGCAATGAGAAGATCAAGAAATCTATCGAGGAACAGGAGCAGGCGTCTGTATGAAATGTCAAAGCAGTCAGCGTCAGGACAGTAGCTGCAAGACCTATTTCTGAGTAGCCTACAAATGTTTAGGATAAAAGATTGTATGAGCAACTCCATCTTTGGACAACAGCATCAATGGATCTTTGATGGCTATTTGATCTTCTAAGACATCTTCAACGGGAAGATTGAAGATGGCTATTTAAGAGAAGAGCTTCGAGGATGAAATGTTAGAGAGCGCAATGTAGAATTCAAATATAAGCTTTGAGTTGTTTTCCTTGTTTATATTGTTTCGTTTTCTTGAAACATCTTCACTGTGACAATCTTGTTATATAGTAATCGTGTGAAAGATCAAGTGTACAAGAGTAAGTGCAGTAGTTGAGTCCTGATAGTATGATCTATCATTTATAAAGGATTAACACTTGCCAATTGTAACTTGTTGAGCAGATTACTAGTGCAATTCAGCCCATATTATGGCTGTTCGTCTGGAAAGTGGATGTAGGCTTGGGGATAAAGCCGAAGTACTATATATTTGCTTGTGAATTTTCTATCTCTTCACTATTAGTATTACCTAATCTTTATTATCACAATTTGTCAAACAGCAGCACGCACCTGATTTCTACAAACAGTTTCGGCCAATGTTTAAAGTTGAACTTGTTATATTCCACAAATATTTTCATAATTCTCAAACAACTTATTCACTCCCCCTTCTAGGTTGTATTGTTAGCCCTAACACTGATAGTGTGATCTATCATCTGATAGGATTGGTGGTTGCTGAGTGTAACTTGTTTAGTTGACGTATAGTGTATTCCAGCTCGACTTATGGCTGTTAGTGGTGAGAGTGGATGTAGGCTTGGAGATAAAGCTAAACCACTATATATCCTTGTGTGCTGATACTTATCTTCTTGTTTATCTTCTTTAGCACACAATTAGGTCACCAATTCACACACATTTGGTTGAACTCAACATTTACTTGACACCTACTATTATCCGCAAAAACTTGAAAAACCATTAAAATAATCTATTCACCCCCCTCTAGGTTATATTGTTAGCCTCAACAAAACCCCCACTTCATTAACTTTCACTCATCAACTCGTTTCTTCAACTTACGTCATCAAACCGTGAGTAAAAGTGTAGGCCCCACACTCGTATTATTAAAGTTTTTGTCTCAATTTTTCGAGTTAGACGAGGTAGCCAAAGACTTAAATTGCCTAATCTTTTTTAAGATAAGTGAAAACTCTAAGGGTTAAGTTAGATCAATCTCTTAGTACTCTTGACTAAGTTGGTTAAAGGTTGTCGTATCTTTTTTTGCCTTCGTTGTCAAGCGTAGGTAGGTTTTAATGATGGCATGTGAAATTGTTGTGTTCGTTTGAATTGGATCGTTAAACTTAGGAGGTGTTTAGGAAGTGTTTGATGGTTTTCCTAAGGTCCTAAGGGGTATTTGATTTTTCTCTACGTTATGATGACAATTTTTGTGTGAAAAATGTGGAAACAACGAATATTGAATTGGAAAGTGATATTTTTATAATTTGATTAAATTACCGAAATACTAGCTAAGTGTTGTCAATTAATTACATGGTAGATCTTTGAGTTGTGGATGTTAACAATGTTGATTAATTGAGTTATGGATATTCATGTTGTAAAATGATCACGTTGTTTGTTAATTGAGTTGTCGATGTTCACGTTGCCAAATCTCTAAGAGTGTTATCATGGCTTGCATGAGATATGAAAAGTGTGTTATAATTACTTATATAAGTGATGCACATAAAAGACATGGCTCTGATGTCCGTGAAGGGTGCTAAGATTTAAATCAGGGAAAACGAAGACAAGGCTTGTGGCAAGTATGTTATCCTATGCATAAATGGCTCTCTAGGCCTTTATGAAAAAAGATTGCCTTTTAGCCACCAAGCCCTCCTTTCGGATTTTGATTTGCACTTTAGTATTGCTCTATAGTAGTAGAATTCTGAGGCATAGGTTTCAAAATCATAGCAAGTGCAGAGCATACTATCAGGACTAATCAGCACACATACGTTTGTTTAAATAATCAAACCAGGCAGAAAGGCAGAAGTGAAGATTTAAGGATTCATAATGCACACAAGTTTTATTTCTCAAGGCTTTTTTGGGGAGCAGATCTTACTTTCAAATATTATAGGCATGACCTTATATAGGCACCAGTGACTAATTATTGGTGAAGTTCTAGAGGTCACCAATAATTTTGCCACGGACTCTTTATACACAAACCTTTTGGACTACATACTCATTATAGCCTGACGAACCACTGACAAACAATTGATAGACTTATTATGGCTTTGATTGACATTTTATTCAACTTGTAGTACTGCTACAGTGATGAATAGTGACTATTACAGTACTTGCTAATAGTGATGAATAGTGTTTTGGCTATAATACATCACTACAATAATTTTCCTTAAGTAATTTCCAACAACGAATAATTTTTTCAAACATGCTTTCTATGCCTTCAAATGTCGTACTTGCGAATCGGCTCTTCTGTATTGTCATCATCGGAACTATTCGAACTGTCTTCATCCATCTGTCTTTTGTATTCTCTAAGGAGTTGCTCAACTGCTAAGATTTCTAGGGTCACCGCCTCAAGAAATTTTAAGGATTTTTGTCTTTTATGTGGAGTCTCATAGAAGTGGATGGAACGTCCACTAGGAGTGTGTAAAATGGACTACCTGGACCAGACCGGACTGGTCAATTTGGTCCAATTTCTGAGAGTGTCGGTTTGATTTATGATTCCTAAAAGTGGAACCGGTATTTGGACGGTCTGGTTCCCAGTTCCAAGGGGGAACCGAACTAGACCGGATCGACTATGTATATATATTTTAATTTTTTTCTTTAAAAAAATTAGTAAAATGTGAACTAAACCCTAAATGAACTTCATTGACATAAATTCATTGACAAAAATAAGTAAATGTGAACGAAACTCTAAGTGTTTGACCAAAAAAAAAAAAGACCAATCCCTAAGTGATCGGTCCCTAGTTCCCAATATGGGAACGGGGAACCGATCACCCCTAACGTTCGCAGAACTTGAGGCAACATCAGCTGAGCATGAAGGAACATCTAGCTAGGGTAGGTTCCCAAGTTGTAGGTATGGATTGTTTTAATCAAGACCTAGACTGAGTGCAAGTTACAACTTGCTATAATCATATGGATCTTGCAGTAATGGTTCACCCCATGGATCTTGTGGTTGAGGAGTTTGAGATGGGGACTAAGCCTCTTGGTATCAGGACAATATAGCAGCATCTATATCAACTTGCATATATGATACTTGTGATTAGTGGGATGATCCCAAGACGTAATGCTAAAACTTGCTAGCCATACCTGAGGTGGTCTTACTTGATTGTAGTGGCATAGAAATCTTTGGAGTTTTTTGTAATCTTGAGGGAGTGTCGAGATTTTGCTGGGGAGAGTTTTAAAAAACTTTTTTGGAATTGGTTGAGGCTTGTATGTTGTTACCCCTACCTCAGTTAGAATTTTGCTTACATCTCCATTTGTACGAATAAACAACCATGGCCTGTGAAACATGATTGTCATATGTAATTCTGGATTGGGTCGATAGGCTCTAAGTTGTTCTTTGAACATACATTTCCATACTCTCAATGGTTTGAACTAGTTAAGCATGCCACCTAAATGCTTAAACTTTTTTTCTCCCTGTATAATGTTGCCTATGATAGAAACCATTCTGGTTGTTGGAAATTCAATGGCTATGGTATAAAGATTGATCAAATACCAATAAAACCATTTGAATTCTTCTAGGAACTCATCTTCAGGATTAAGGGAGATGGGATGGATGAAAGAATATTCTGGAAATAATCCATTGGGTTTAAGACTTAATCCTTCGTACGTGCTAAAAATCAGCATTTGATATTTCCATATCAGTGATGGCAAGTTTTTAAAAAGAGCATTGTCTTGGATGTATATAGGTGTTTTTGACAAGTATTGCTTGCTGGGCCAATGAGTTTTCATCTTGATTGCCTTAAATCCACCAAATGGATTTCGTGACACATACATGTTTACGAATGTAATTGGTGTAGCAAATTCTTTTGGCTGTGATACGAAATTAGCAAGTACGTTTTTCTTTCTTGCTATATGCTTGATTTCAAAGGAATACTTTGAAAATCATTCCGCCCATTTTAGGAGTTAGGGATGAGGAATTTGCTTTTGTTTGAACTTCAGCATTTGAGAGGAAGAGGACATATCTAGTTCTACTAGAAAATGATGTCCAAGAAGATGAAATTCAAACTTCTTGATGCCATACTTATCACCAAGATTTCTTTGAAAGTAAAATGATAATGCATTTTGCTTTGCGTAAATCTTCCACTTTTGTATCCACAGATTTTACGCTTACCATTAATTTCTTCGAAAAGAATAACAACCCAATATTCATCACTAGAATTCTCCTCCTAGTAGAAGGGATTTGTAAGGGAGGAAGATGCTGCAGAACTTCTATAAGGCTTCTGACTAATTAAGTCTATTGAGATAATTGCATTGCTTCCTTCAACACGTTTACTCTATTCTCCTACACTGACTCAAGGTGACATTTACTCCCAATTGATCTCTAACTAATGTCTTCAACTTAGGTGTATTGATTTTAGCAATTACAAAAATGAGAATCATGAAGTGTTTAGCTAAGAAAGCACTAGACACTCTCTTATTCTTGAAAGTGATATTGCATATATGCTCATCCATATACTTTTTCAAATGAAATGACCTAGTTCTGCTATTAAGAGCACCATAAATCATCCAATTACAATTTGTCTGGACACACCTCGCTTTTACAAATTTAGTTGTGTTCTTGGTGTATTTGATTGCTCTTTGCTCAACCACAAAGTACCTCAAAATTGCATTTTTGAACTCAATTGCATCCTCAAATGTCATGCCGACAATAAATACCGAATTTGTACCATTTTGCTCATATGATGGGAACCTACTCCTTGAAATAACACCATTAACCTCCTTGTCACCTTCATCATTTAAACCTGAATGAAGACTTTCTTCCCCATCTAAATAATGGTACTTTGTTTCGTACCCAGAAACATCTACCAACTGAGTCTCAACCACAACCTATGCTTGGGAAGTGCCAGCTGGGTCACTATTAGCGCCAATTTGAGCCTATGTCTCGCCGAGAATTCCTATAATTTTCTCCTTGCATCAGCGAGTTCAAAATCATCATTGTAACTCGACTGTTCCATTGCCAAATCACATGCATCATCATTCTCACCCTCATCAACATGCTCAATGTGTAAGTCAATATTTTTAGATTGTAGATGATGATAAAATAGATCTATCACATCAGAGTTATCCCATAAAATGCCTAAGAGTTAGCCCGTTTTCGGGAGTATCACTTCCAGGAACTCCATAAAAGAGTTTCTCCGTTTCATGCACACCTAAAGTGTAATAGTCTGAATTTTCGATCCTTTCCCGGGATTTAGGAAATTAATATTGATCAAAGCAAAATAGTGAGATTTCACCCGGGATCCGCGCATTCTCGGGATGCTAACGTTAGGGGTAATGCCATTACAGGATTGAGTTCGCACGACCAAAGAACTTGACCTGGGTTCGACCTTCGACTATAATGATTAACGAGGGAATGTTTTGGGCCAACAGAGAGCGGTCTATTTGATTGATCGTGTCCAAAGAGAACTAGTGACAGACCATCGTAATTATATGACAATTGAGGTCGCCTTGGTTCGAATAAACTTAAACGTGATTTGACTTAGTGTCTGTCACGGGTCGAGAGCGTGTAATTTCAGAGAGCCACCTGCTAGCTAGAGATAAGCTAAAGTTGCGATTGTTCGATTCTAGTCATTTCTTGGAATTCGAGCCCGGGAATCGAGAATTTTGAAAGTGACAATTTTGAGCGGCCCATGACGTTTTTGGCTTGGCCAACCTTGGGGCCACCTATTTCTGCAAAAAAAATGGATTTCGGTTCGGAATCGGAAAAATTACGATTTTGCCCCTGTGGACATGATATTGGATTTTGAGGTCGTTTGAGGTTATTTTTCGAGGCTAGTGTCATTTTGGGGGTGGCCACGCACATTTAGAGTTGTTACGGTCAAAAATTGAAATTTTGGCTCGGAAGTGAAAAATAATATTATTTTATTTCCCAAGACTTTGCAGTCGATTTTCGAGGGCTTAAGAGGCTATTTTCACGATTCCGACGCCATATTATGTTGGCCATGCATATTTAGAGTTGATTTGAACAAAAATTGAAATGTCGCCCCGGGACCGGAAAAATGATCATTTTGTCCTTGGGCCAGTTTCAGTTCTGAATTTTGGAAAAATTTTGGAGATAATTATTTGGATAATTCAGCTCAATTATTGGGGCCGAAGGCCAAAATGCCCCTCAATTATTTGGATAAGATCAACCAAGACCGTTGGATTAAGGGCGTTTTAGTCAAATCTCCTGGATCGGCGACACGTGTTGTCATGTCCCGAACCAATCAAGACCGATACTAGTCGATCGACCATGAACGGAACGGGCTCGTGAAGCATAAATGTTGTTAGAACTTCCCGTTGATTATTAAATATGAAATGCATGCGGAAGCTACTCAACGAGACAAACCAAGCATTTAAAGCAAACAGTGCACGTTGTATTAACAAGAGGGATTCGTGCTTATTTTACATGCCCTAACGCGAGCTTAAGGTAACATGGTATTTTTCACATGCCTATTTCAAAGGCACTTCCGAAAGATAAACAACAAACAAGCCATATACACAACAAAATTTTGGCTTGGGTCCTTAGCTCCGCTATATTTTATCGTACTATCACTCCTCCTGCTCCTCCCGCTCCTCGTCCGGTTGGTCGTCGCGCTCAACCCCCTGATTGCCCCGGAAACAACCCGCTCGATCTCGTAAATGGTCCGTTGAACCCGCGGAGGGGCCCAACCTATTCACCATTCGAGGCACGGTACCATGCCACATACGGGTGAGCAACCAGCTCGTCGCCGCCTTCGTCGACCATCACATAAGTTGTGATGCGACGGTAAGCGCGACTCTCCCGGGCATCGATCACGGTAAGGAGTTCGGCTCGCATTTAGACGGGGTTTCCGAAGCGGGTTGGAGGGGACGCCATATCACGAACCTGAAAAGAGGAAAAACAACGGGAGTGAGTCGGGGGACTCAGCAAGTAAAATTTTATTAACAGGCGATGACATGTCAATCGTCGTTACACGAAATATTCTTACCGTACCGGCCTCCGTGGCCGATCAAATAATAACGGGCATGGAAAGCATAAAACAAGAATGTCGAGCATGGTTAAGTCACGGTTTACCTCATGTATCACACCTCGGTTTCTAATTCGTGTTAGATAACATGCAAAAATACGAAATAAGGCAAACTCGTTATAAAGAACAAAACATCGGAACACCAAGAACCGAGAACGGGAAAATCTCGTAGGATAACATATTTCAACGTCATTTCCCGGTAATAAAATCTCACTTACTCTAATAAAACAAGAACTAAAGGGTAGAGAACGGGCGAGAAAAGCAACGGTCCTCGGTCTCGAACAACTCTCGGTTTGGCTTTTCTTCTCTCTCTCTATCTCGGCACCTTCTCTCTCTCTAATTCTCGGCACCCTCTCTTTCTCTCTAATTCTTTGTCGGCTTGTGTGTGAGAAAAGTGTGCCAATTTCTCTCTAAAGGGTTCTATTTATAGGAATGTGAAAGCTAGGGTTTTGATGATGCAAGCGCACGTGTCACTAGGGCAAGTGAGGTAAGCGCGCGTGTCACAAGTGAGGATGAGGTAAGCGCACGCATCATCTCACTATTAATGGCTTCATGATGAATGTTGACAAAGAAGTCCAAGGGAGTAGATGAAGGTAATGATGAAATGGCCAATTTTTCTTCCTCTCTCTCTCCTCACTCATTGGTCGTGGACCCCCTCTCTCCCCCTGGCTAGCCGTGGCTTCCTCTCCATTATTGGTCATCACTTGATGGCCAAAAGTCAATAAATAGCTTCATAAATACTAAAGATAAGGGTGAAGACTTTCTTGGCCATCATTAATGCATGCTATAATGATGTGGATAAGGTTTTGACTCGGTCAAATCTCCTAGGGCGTTCTCAATTTGGCTAATTTTTATCCCGAAGTGTTCGAAACAAACGGTTCTTGCTAAACTACGAATTTAACGCCTAAAATTAGCCCCGCATCCAAAGTAATCATCAAACCCTTCCCGAGGGTTTTCTCACAAGCTAATTCTAATAATACCCTCTTAATATGAAATTTAATGTAAAATGACCTAAACAAATGCCTAAACATGACCCTACAACAATCCAAATCAAAATGCCCCAAATTGATCTTCTCGGGTAACTAGGCACACAACCGGGCCAATGGGCAAATTTGCCAGGCAGGCCGGGTTAGTGGCCGGGCGAATGGCCGGCTGCACGGGCATATGGCCGGGGGCGTGGCCGAGCCGAACGGGCAACGTGCCGAGCTGAACGGGCAATGTGCCAAGCGCCTCATTGGGCAGCATGGGCAACGTGCCTGGCACTTGGTCAGTCGCATGGGCACTGTGCCGGGTCGTACGGGCGAGAGGTCGGTTCTCGGCCAATCACGCATATCAGCCCGGGAATGGCATGACTCATGGTCATCTTTCTTGGATACAGGACAAGATCGAAACCGGATCTTACGGGTACAACTCATGGCACGAGGGTCAGGCACAATGGCCAGCACATGACTGGGTACATGGCCAGTCCGTGGCCTGGCTGACGGGCACAATGGCCGGTCATAACCAGGCACATGGCCTTGACCGCTGCAATTGGTAATTTTGCCCGGGCCGCGACTAAGCTATTGGGCACATGGCCTGGTATACGTCTCATCCATGGCCTTCCCGACTTAGCACAATAATCCGTGGCCGATTCATGATCGGGCCATGTTCGAGTATCAACGATCCATGGTCGACCCTCGGTTGTCATGTAGTTTCGTGGAAATCTAGTACCCCGGAATTAACTCATGGTCATCCGGGACTAATGCATGGCCGGGCGGTATCACCCGCGACCGACACATACCGACACCGGACTGATTCACGGTTGTCCCGGGCCGCTTTACTAACGGCCCTTATGGTCGAAGGGTCAGCCCATGGTTATATTACCCTAATCATGTGCGTAGTCAGGGTCATTCCACTATCGATCCCTAGGCCAACTCATAGACAATCTTTCGATCGAACCATGACCAATCCTCAGTATACTTGTTCCGATCATGCTGTCCATTTCAATATCGACCCTCAACCCGACTTACCTGTTAATTCTCTTATTACCAGCCCTCGGCTTCCTAGGCTCGAAATTGGGGATGTCACACGTGTCCCCTACTAGCCCACTTCTTTGACCAAATTTTCTCTCTCTCCTCCCATTCTTGTTCCCCAAGCCGGTCACTCCCTCCCCCTCGCTCCCCCGTGTTCTCTCTCTCTCTCTCTCTCTCTCTCTCTCTCTCTCTCTCTTTCTCTCTCACTTTGTTCATCTTTGTTCCCCCCCTCCCTACCGCCGTTGCTGCTGCTGTTCTGTTCTGCACCGTTCCAGCCCCGTTCTGTCTCGCTTTTTAGGTAAGTGACTTCCTCAATCGCCACTTAGGACCTCGGGTATTTCTTGGCTCGTTTAGGGTTCGGTTTAGGTGTTTTTCGTGGCTATTTTGGACTGATTGAGTGGCTAGTTTGCTTGGTGGTGCGTGTTGACTGATTTCTAGCTAGGCTGCTGCTGCATCGCTGGATTTTGCTATTTTTACTGTGATTTGTGTGTCTTGAATTTGAGGAAGTGTTCCCATGAAAGTTGTTCATAACATCTTGAAGTTTAATATATATTAAATTTAGATTTTTTGGAGATCATTTAGTGCCATTCGTAAATCCATTTTTGGATCAAATTCAGTCTGCCGGATTTACTGTTCACCCGACCTTCTGGTCTCTCCGATTTTCTATAAATTTTTCTAAACGTACTTTCAAAATACTTCCTTCACAAAAATTGTTAGGGACATTTATGGCTATATCATATAACAATTTCAAGGTTTTCCAAAATGATTTGGGTATCGAATGAGTTGTATTTTGATGGCATGAGGGGCTGTCCGAGCAAACCGGATTTCGTCTGACTTTGAGTGTCAAAACGAGGTGTTGACGGTTAGAACTGGGTTTCGAGTTTTCATGGAAAATGTTCATCGAGATGTTTTGTACAACATATCCAAATTTCAGAATTTTTAGAATTGATTTACTATTTGTTTCAAATGGATTTCAGTCACTGTGCAACTGCCAGTTTGGACACGATTTTGTATATTCTCGATTTTTCTCTCTCTCGAGGATTATTCGGTGTTATCGTGGCATTTTGACGGGTAGTTTGATGCCTGAATGAGCTCGTATGTGTGATTGGGTGGCGTGTTCGTGTGACGAGAATGCAAAATTGTGGCATGTGTGTGAGGTGTGTATGTTTGGTCATGCAATTGTTGGCCATGTGTAAGTGTGGTTTGAGTGGAACGAGTGTGCGGAAATGTGGGATTGGTTGGAAAGGATCCGTCCCGAGGCGTGTGTGTTTACGCAAGACGATGCCGTCCCTAACGAGGTGACTATGCCCGGCCCGATGGGGTGACGATGCATGACGAGGTCAAAAGACCGTTGGCCTGGTGCGTTTTACGCGGGCACGGTAGAAGGAAAGTGTGTGTAGGATCCGTCCCGAGGTGTGTTCGTTTACGCTGGACGATGCCGTCCCTGACGAGGTAACGATGCCCGGCTCGACGGAGTGACGATGCCTGACGAGGCCAGCAAACCATTGGCCTGGTGCAGTTTACGCGGGCGCGGTAGTGGTGGAAGAGTTGAGAATGAGCGAGAATGGGCTTGAGAAAGTGACGCATGATGTGAGTTAGTGTGCGAGTGTGTTTGTACAGCGTGATGTGATACTTAATTATGGGGTAGAAACTGCTAGGTATGGTATGGGACATGCCCAAGTGGTTTCTATCTTATAATTAAGGCACACACGCGTCTGTGATGTATTATTGTGAAGTGCTGGCTTTGTGATGGTCTAACGTGCAGGAATGTGCATGATGGGTTCCGAGTAGGTTCGCGTGTGATTGCTAGATTGATTGATCGTCGCGTGTGATACGTGTTTTGTCTGGCTGTACGTGAGTGCCTACATGGGGTTTGGGTTATACACTTATTGAGATTTGTCTCACGTTTGTATAATCGCCACTTTCAGACCCCCAGTCGTAAACCCGGGAAGTTCGCCTTTTCTTTTTGGAAGTTCTAAGAATCGCTTTTGGTGCCCGGTGGAACTGCAGGCGAGTGTCTGGAGGCTCAAGCCCGAAGAATCAGGAGCAGAATGGAAGGCGATCCTTAGGCTTTCCCTAGGGTATTTTAGGGGTTGCGTAAATCGAGTTGACCCATAGTGAAGTTAAGTTAACCAGACCTTGATCTTTTGTTAAGTTGGTGACTGCGTATGTTTATTTGTCAATTATGTTTATAATATAATGTTAGTTTTTGTGGTGCAGTAATATTGTATGAATGTTGTTGTTGTTATTTGATCGTTATGGTATTCTATCCTGTTGTCGTCATCTTTTTGTCCAGGGTTTTGTTTTATATATTTCGCTTCCGCATGTGGCTCTAATGTTTGGGTTGGGTCGGCAACGTTCCTGGGACGTCGCAACAAATAATTCGACCCGGAGCAGGGGATGTCGCGAGCTTGATGGGGGTTCGTGGCGTGACATAAAGCCTCAATAGCTTTAATTATATTATACAATGAACCCCTACTTAGGCCTATTTCATCAACGTCGATCTTTCCACCTACGTGTTCCAAGGGCGGTCCAACTTAAAATTTACCTCCACAGAAAACAATGACGTAGACTTTGTTCTCAGCCATTGGACCTACAAGGAAACAAAAACAAAGAGCGCTTTCAATCGTCAAATTATGTTAAAGTTCTGAATTGAAGATATTTTAAAAGGAGAATACGAATTAACATAGGAAAAGCAAGTTAGCACAATGTGATGGATCACCGGAAGATTTGTCCAGAAGAAGAAACAGTTCAATGCATGTTTCTTGTGAGAAAATTCATTTGTTATCGTTTTGTTGTTGTCGAGTACATTTCCATGGTCTTGAACAATTTCAATCAAATCAAGCAAGAGCTATGAACAAAGAAAAAAATGAATATGAACAATCTTGACAGGACATGTTGAATGGAAATACAAATTTTAAGTATATGGTAACAAAGGTGGAACTACATAAATCCTCACTTAACACCAAGTCAGCCGTAAAACATATGCTTCAAAGGAAAAATGGACCAACACTTCACATGGAAGACAATTACATGCATATTGAAAAGGGTTAATATCGCAAAAAATCTCTAACTGGTACATTTATGACAAATTTACTTCAAACTAATTTTTTAATCATCAAAAACTCCAAATTGGTACACCTATGACAATTTTACTCTAAATTAATTTTTTGACCATAAAAAACTTCCAAACTGGTACATTTGTGACAAATTTACCCTTCATTAGTTTTAGTTAAATTGAATTAATGCAAAAAAAAAAATTACATACTGTTACATATGTGATAAATACACTTGTGATAAATAGAGAGTAAAACCCAAAACTGCTATATCTGTAAACTACCGCGTGTCATTTAACAAAGAAATTTAGCAGTAAAATTTAACGGAAACTAATGCAGGGTAAAATTATCATAGGTGTATTAGTTTGAGATTTTTGGTGGTTCAAAAATTAGTTTAGGGTAAAATTGTCACTAGTGTATCAGTTTGGGGTTTTCCGTGATATTAATCCTATTGAAAAATGTATTCCTGTGGCCAAGAAAAAGGACCAACATGTGCCTCTTCTTGGGTTCTCTTGGGATGATTGAAGTGGATAGTTACAAAGGGATCGTTTTTCTGGATTTTGATGGTTAAAAATGTATTCCTTATCTGCACAACACAACAAAACACTAACCACTTCAACAAAAGAATTCATGATGAAAACATATCCAACAGAAATGGCAAAGAAATAACAATTTCTCCAAAACCTATTCATCCTAACTCTACCGCTGAAAACAAGTGAACCAATCATTCTACTAAAAACAACAATCCACTACCACTCATCCTTCCCCTCCTCCCCTCCTCCCCCTCCATATCACAAACAAAATTTTTTCGAAAGCACAACTTTAAATTCTCTAACGGGAAACACCATTAACAACTCTAGACAAGAACGAACTCATGCAACAGCAAAACTTGAGTGATAGCACCTTGAGTGCACGTTAGGCGAGCATTGGAGCACACGAACTCGCAATCTTTGAGGAAGAGAACTCGAACTCATGATGGTTGTCGAACTCAAACTCTATGAACTCCAGACCACAATTGAACTCTAAATAACGATGGGTGTCGAACTCCAACTCGGACCCAAATCCCAAGGGAATTTTAGATCGTCGAACTTGATTTGGGGCTAGGGTTCGAAGGGAGATAAGAGATGAGTGTTAATTTCGTTGAGATGGAGAGAGATGGCGTTGAGTTTGGAGGTTAGGGTTAAGAGGAATTCGATTTGCAAAGATGAAAAGATGCTGCAGAGGTTGAATTTGGGGCTCAAGGTTGACATGGTCGCTCGGGAAGGAAGGAGATGCATTGTTTGGGGGAAGGAAGGAGATGACTTCAACTAAGAAGAGGGATATCCAAACGACGTGGTTTTGCAGATGTGGAGCATTTTTTTTAAGACTATTTACCACATAGGAGAGAGAAATTATTAAAATAAGGCACGTTAGCCTTTTCCGTCAGTAAATTTGACGGTGTTAACTTTAGGACTCAAATAAAACAACTTTACAAGTTTTAGGGCTTGATTGCACTTTTTACAAGTTTTAAGATTCAATTGCATTTTTGTAACAAGTTCTAGGACTTGTAATGCACTTATCCCCATTTTTTATTTGTCTTTAACGATCATCCTCAAGTGAACATTACATCAGCATCATCAATGATTTATATTCTCACATATGTTACTCAAAATCATCATGAGCAGATTATCACCAATTAGTTAATGCTATTTACGAACAAGTCATATGATACTAACTTGCGATCTCATTTCCAATGAAATTACTAAGCAAATCAGCTACTAGACATCTCATGATGATGAGCGAATGATCATATTTTCACCAAATTCTTATGAACATAACATCATATTTAATTTGTCCATATCTCATTAAGAGCTTCAGCATCCTGGCTAGTTCAAGCTGAGCTCTATAGTAATTATGGATATCATCAGAGTCTTTTAGAAATCATCACAAACATCAGCACTTATTATAGTATATATCATATCAAGGATAATTTTGGAATCATCGAAGTTCCTAGAGATGTTTCTCCAACATAAAACACCATAACGTCCTCGATGAATACCAAAATAAATCTATCTAGATACTCCTTGAATACCCTGTTCATCAAATCTATAAAAGCAGTAGGTACTTACTTTAATCCAAAAGGCATGACAATAAATTAATAATAGGCATAACTTGTTCTCAAAGCAGTTTTTGGCACATTATCTGCTTGTATCTCAACTAATGATACCCAAAAAGCAAGTTGATTTTAGAAAATACCGAGCTCCCTAAAGTTGATCAATCAAATTAGCAATCCAGGGTAAAGGATATTTGTTTTTTATTGTCGCCTCGTTAAGTTCTTGATATTCTCTACAAAGCCTTATACTACTCTTTTTCTTTTTCACAAATAGAACTGGAGTTCCCCAAGGCGAAACAATATATGATGAAATCCTTATGCAAAGCCTCTTGTAACTATGATTTTAATTCCTTCAATTTAGAAGGTGACATCCGACATGGTGCCTTATAGATTGGTGTTTTACCAGGTATTGATTCAATGCCTAAAATCGATCTCTATTAGGAGGCAAATTCGGTAAATCCTTAGGAAATACCTAAGAGTTTTTTGATAACCGGAATGTTTTCCATCTTTACAACATCCTTACTTGTGTCTTTTACACAAACCAAATAACCACATCAACCCATTCTTAAAAGTTTCCTCTCTTGCAAGGCTAAGATCAACTTTGGAAAAGTGCCTTCACAACTTCTTGA
Organism: Syzygium aqueum; assembly: GCA_031216185.1. Classification (NCBI taxonomy): domain Eukaryota; kingdom Viridiplantae; phylum Streptophyta; class Magnoliopsida; order Myrtales; family Myrtaceae; genus Syzygium; species Syzygium aqueum. The sequence goes on along the minus strand of CM062232.1, from coordinate 12,506,958 downwards.
AAATTAGGGCTGATTTGTAAGTCGAAAGACAAATTTCTTTTAATAGCAATAAGCGGTAGCAAATATGTAAATAACCAATCCATCCCTAAAAAAACATCGAAATCTCGTATATGTAACTCTACTAGATCTACAAGCAATACTACATCATCAATTCGAAACACACATTTCTTGAACACACGATCAGCATTCAAGAAATTACCGGTTGGAGTATCAAGATGCAATTTACACTCAAGAGGTTCAGGCGACACATCAAGTTTATTTGCAAAGTCAGTAGACATAAAGGAATGCATAGCATCATGAACAAACAATGCGTAAGCATATCACAAGGCAATAGAAACATTACTTGCAATAACTGCATTAGATGCCATTGCATCTTCCCCCGTCATAGCAACAACTTTTTCGGTTGTTCTCTGCGTTTGCCTTTTTTCCTAGGGCTTACCAATTGAAGGCAGATTTCTCTTCATGGAATAAGTATGTGCTAAATGCCCGGCCTGCCTGCATAAAAAACATGATCTATCATCCACTGGAACATCCCTTTGTGTAGGACAATACTGCCGCATGTGTCCCATCTTTCCACATAAAAAGCAAAGTCCCATTTTTCAGTAACATTGACCACTGTGATGTTTCCCATAGGTGGTGCAAGGGCCTGAATAGCTGGATTTTTAACTTTTCCAAGCCGCTTGACGTCTTTTGGCTTGTTGTTGCCACTTATGCAACTTTCTTGGAAACTAATGAACTTGGGCCTCTTTTGTTGAGGAGCACCCTCTATGCCGCATTCCAAAATGTCTTGTTCAACCTTGGTTTCTCGTTCCAAAACATTTTTGTCGTTGTTAGTACAAAAGGCATTCGTGTGGAACGGATCTCGGGTCAAAGCCCTCTTTGGAAATGTTTAGCCTTTTTTATTTCATTAGCCACAAAACTTTCCATACGTTTATTTAACTGATTATATCGGCCCGCGCATTTCATAACCATAGAGTTGCTCTAAGAAATATGTTTAAAGTCACCCATCATTTACACTTTGAATGACTCTGGGAAAAATTGAGTGTCGAAAGCCTTTTTGAAGTCTTTCAAAGAAATAGTCTCATCTCCACTTCTAAGGGTATATCTACTCCCTTTACACCAATATTCAGCTTCGCTTTCCAAATATCGGGTGGCAAAGTCAACTTTTCGATTAACAGAAACTCTTTTAGCTCTAAAGATCTCTCAATTTTTCTTATCCAACACTCGGTCATGAGAGGATTAGATTTCCCATCGTAAATGGGTGGCTTCACCTTATAAACTAGATGAAAGTGCATTCTCTATCATTCATAGATTCAACAACTCCAGTTCTACCTAACTCTTTGAGTTATCGATGAAAATCAAGCACTACTTGATAAGCTCTAGGTATATTACTATGGGTGATAGGCTTTTGGCGTTCATCTCTTATTTCTGCTAGTCTAACCTTGTATCATCGTTAAGAATAAGGATACCACAAGTGTCATAACTTTCGTACGGCACTTACTAGAGTACCAAAACTTTTTTTTTCGACTACGTAAGTGCCACGACTTCTAAAATATGTTCACTTGAGTGTCATAACTTTCAATCAATCACTTAAGTGCCAATTTTTTTTTTAAATGTTCGCTCAAGTGCCGAAAATACGATGAGGTATAGTATTTGTTGTGGATAGTTTTACAAAGTTATGGTACTCAAGTGATCAATTGAAAAATGAGGTGGCTAACAAGGATCACCTAGAGGGGGTGAATAGGTAATTTTAAAAGAATTATTAATAAATTTAAAGCGGAAGTAAAAGAGCAAGAATAAAATCTGAATAACGTTTAGATTTGAAACAGTTTTTTATAGCAATTGTGTAAGTGTGTAATGTAATAAATATAAGGAGCTTTAAGGTAAAAGAAAATCTGCACACAAGATGTATAGTGGTTCGGCTTAGATCAAGCCTATGTTTACTTTTTCACGCTGACAACCTACTGACTGGATTTCACTAGATGATCAATCAAGATATTACAACTGTGAGTGATAATCCTCAATGTATGATATGTCTCACTATCTCACTCAATCACTCTTTTCAGCTTCTCTCAAATATTACACTTTAAAGCTCATGAAAGACATGTACATAGATAGGAGATCGGTTAGACTTTGGAATTCTAGATTCTGGACCTCGTCTCTCTCTCTCTCTCTCTCTCTCTTTTATTTTTTTGCTCCTCAACAGCTTGGTCTCCTTTTATACTCCTCCACTTCCACTCTATCCATTAGACAGTCTCTAGAGGATCGTCTTCTAATCTACTCATTGGACAGAATTGTATCAAAAAGATTGAGTAGCTGTTGAGGGACAAAATCTGAATCCCCGCTGAATTTGGTTACCCATACAACCAAAGTCTTGATTTCCATAAATAGAGCTTCTTTGTTTAGAAAATAACTTGCCTTGAGATTGATTGGTAATCAATTATGATGTTTTGCATATTAAACTGTTGTAAAATAATCTTCAAAATTGAGTCAATCAATTTATTCTAATTATGATATCCAAGCCAGATCATTAGTCGTTATGTACATTTTGAACTTGTGTAGGATGGGAACATTAGTTATTCTTTGAGTCTGAAACTTCTTCATACAATGTCCGAAGTTCTTTACTTGTAGTATAAAGTCTGAACCTCTTTATCTGTAGTGTAAAGTCTGAACCTCTTGAAGCAATTTCACAATCTGAACAAGATTGCCATATGCTTCTTCTCCAAGAATAACTTCCTAAATCAAAACACTTCAAGGCATTTATCAGACTTACAAGACACACATGGATAGTTTTGCCAACTTCAAAATTTATTTGGAGGTTTTCTCAACAAAAGTTATACGTTACTCAAGTAAGTGCCGTATATAAGCTATGACACTTAGTAATCGAATAAAAATGTATGACACTTAAGTGAACGTTGTATGAAAATTATAGCACTTGTGGCGTCATTTCCGTGATTACAAGGATCCGAGAATGAAACTACACCATAGTATCTAAAAAACATTATCGCGTCAAAATCTACCACAAAACCTTCGAACGTCCCACAAAATCTACACTTAATAAAATTATAACCTAAACTCTATTACCAATGTTACACCCCCAACACTACAAGAATAGGGTTAACGACACGACTATCCTATTACGTGAAGGACGCATCCTCAAACATAACCATTATCAACCTATTCTCAAAATATATCCATCCATATATTATAAAATTGTCATATGGTTACAAGACTAGAGTTTCTATAATTTGTCAAAATAATATGTACATCTCCAACTAACAACTAAACTTAGAGGTTCATTCAGACAGAAACAACTCATACCCAAAAATCACACCATCAAAATGTCCTGCCGATAACGTAAATGCTCTCGTTTTACCTGTTAAGGGTGATCAGTTCCAAAATTGGTCGATTCTCATCTTGAAATCGATACAAGACTAGTCGGTCTCGGTTCGATTCCCAGGTTCGACAAGAATCGGTTTTGTTTTTTGTAATGCTTTTATGTAGTGAGTCATAACAGGAAAACTCGCAATTAGACAAACATGAAGTCTCCACCATCATAAAATTTGTAGACTCAGCCGAAAGTAAACCAAATTCAACAATTAAGGAAGAGGTAGAAAGGTCATTCGAAAATTTGGTACTCAACTACATATTGAACCACATTAAATTCCAAGTAGAGTGAATTTAGTATCTTACTGCAACTAAGGAAGATGAATTGAAGATTGAAGAGTGGAGTTCAAGCCCTAAATTCTATTTTAAGGCAGCCGATTCCAGGTCCAATCCGGTCAAGTTCCTTTAGCGCAATTAGGACCTGAATTGGTTCTAAATTTTGGAACCAAGAATCAAATTGGTTCCTGTAAGAACCATCTAGAATTGGTCGATGCACTCTGATCTAGTTCTCGGATTTGACTGTACTGGTGCTAAATAATTGAATTTTACTACTTACGGTTAGTTGAATTTTCGAATGCGCTAAATAATTGAATAAACTATCACAACTCAGTGAGTAGTACAAATCTCTCATAAGCAAATCGAACATTTGCTATGCATATTTATAAAACGATATCATAATAATTTATCAATCTCAAATCCTGTATACAATATATGTAAAATATTAAAAAAAATGAGTTATATAATTTCAACAAAACTTCTTCGTATTAAAATTATATATCAACTTAACAATAACAAATCAAATGTTAATGGTCTATTCTATTGATTAATCTCTATTAAATCAAACATCAGTCATTACATTGATCAATCTAGTACTCAGTATCTAACTATGGTCATGCTTAACTCCCGTGACAAAGGGGATCAAGTTTTCCCCTTGGCTAGATCTTCACTTGTATCAGCTCGTGGTTTGGTCCATAAGGACGTCATGACAATAGTATACATACTTAACCCCTCAATGTGTTCTAATAATTGCGACATGAGTATAATTCACTAACATCATTCTTCAATAACCCACAAATCAAAATCCAAAATCCATCTCAAAACTCAAGTTCATTAACCAAAATGTGACATTCCGAATTTCGACCTATTTTTGGGATTTATAAAACATGTAATTCATCAGTGTGCTTATAGTAAAATTTCGTCAGGAAACTGATCACTCTCGGTTATTATTTTTAAAATTGAGATTTTGCTAGAATCGCATTCGATCGAATTTGGCCGTTATTTAGAGCCCAAACTTTGATGTCGAATTTCTCGGAGTTCCAGAACCAATTTAATTAGATGGTGTCGATATTATTGTGGCCAGCCTCGATATTACCTAGGATATGTGAAAAGTGAAATTTGGACCGGGTGCGCATTTTTGACTAGTGTACCTCCCTCGGTGTTTATTTGAATTAGTATCTTCTAATCTTTTTCTTTAATTGAAAATCTGAATTTTCGTGGCCCTTGGATCTTGACTTGCTTACCAAGGCCAATTGTGAGTCCTTAGATTGCACTTGATTGATATGTTGACTTTGGTCACTCTCCCTCTCTTATCCTTCCCGGAACTCTCACTCTTCCCCTCCTTAGAATCGGCCGAAGCTCCAAGCACCATCACTCCCGCCTTGCTTCTCCGATTCAAACGCCACCGGAATCGCCGCCTGAATCTCCGGCCAGCCACCCGTCCGGCCGCCGGAGTGCCCACTGTTCACAAAAGCCTGAACTAGTCCAGAAACCAACTGGAAAACACCAATTTTTCCCCTCTTTCTCTCTCTCTTTAGGCCTCACTCCTGGTACCCTGACGACCATCATCTTGTGCTCGTTCCAACCATCACAGCTTGATCGCCAGAAAGTCCCCGGAGATTCCTGTCCAGCCTTGTTCAACACCGGAGCTCAGTTTGCCTATTCACCGGTTTTCTTGCTTAAACCCTTTGTAAGTGGCTTCCTAACTCTTGACTGGGCTAAGGGGTGACTAATGGACATGTTTAGGGGTAGATTAGGGCTGTGGATAGTTGGTTTAATGGTTATATAAGCATCATTAGCTTAATAGTGCAAGTTTAATGATTCTCGGATTTCTGGTTGTTACTGTACCTCTGCGTTTTGTTATTTTTTTGGTGATCATTGTGGGCCGAACCTGAGAAAGTCTTCCACATGGAATTTGTTTCTAACATCTTCAAGTATAACATACTTTAAATTCAGAATTTTTGGAAGTTGTTTGGGGTAATTCGAAAGTCAGTTTTCAGACTGTCACTAAACTATCCGATTTACTGTTCACCCAACGTTCTTATCTTTCCAAATTTTTATAAATTTTTCCAGACCTATTTTCAAATACTTCCTTTACAAAACTTGTTGGGGACATTTATGGCTATGACATATAAACATTTCAAGGATTTCCAAAGTGATTTGGGTACTAGATGAGATGCATTTTTTATGGTCAGGCGGCCTGACCGGACCGGTCGAATTTCGTTTGACTTCAAGTAACAAAAAGAGGTGTTTACGGTTGGAACTGGGTTTCAAGTTCTGCACGGAAAATGTTTATCAAGATGTTTTATGCAACATATCCAAATTTCAGAATTTTTGGAGTTGATTTACTATTTATTACAAATGGATTTCTGTCACTACGCAACTGCCCAGTTTGGACCCGATTTTGTATATTCTCAGTTTTTCTCTCTCTTGAGAATTATTCAGTGTTATCGTGGCATTTGTGAAAAAATTTGATGTTTGAATATGGCCGACTTGAATGTCGGGTGGGTGAGCTTGTTTGGTGAACTCGTGATTGGAATTTGATTAGTATGACGTGTGAGAATGACAAATTGAATTGTGTGGCACGTGAACCTGAAAGTTAACGGACTTGAGACGTGTTGGCGGTGGTCCGTAGAATAAAAGTTGATGGACTTGAGACGTGTTGACGGTGGTCCGTAGAATGAAAGTTGATGGACTTAAGACGTGTTGACGGTGGTCCGTGGAAGGAAAGTTTGACCTGAGGCGTGTTGATACGAGTCCTGTGAATGTGTGATATGTCCAGTGAGGGACGGAGCCCAACTTGATCTGAGGCCTGAGGCGCAGTGGCGCGGGTCGAGAGAAAGATATTCAGCCACGCATGCGAATTGAGTGTGATTGAATTGGTTGGATTGATCGAGTGCAAGTGTGGTTGGTGTTTGAGTGATTGTGATATGTTATTGAGTTATTATTATTATATTATCACGCTTAACTAACGTGTAGAGGTGATGTGTGGATTGAGGCGAGTTAAGTGCGTGGACGTGAATTCTGTACATTACTTGTTAGATTGCATGTAAGACTTGTCTGGGTACGCATTGGCCTAGCTAGGGTTTAGGGTGTTGCTTATTAAGATTCGTTCTCATAGTTATTATATAACCACTTTCAAATCCACGACCGTGATCGATTCGGAGATGCCGCCAGAGTACCACAAGGATTGAAGGATAGATCAAATTACCCTATTTTTTTAGTACCTTTTTGTAGAGGAGATAAGCTTGTCAACCACCACTCCTTTTTGAAAATTGTGGTTTGAAATTGGTAGCCTAGGTATTCGTTTTGTAATAGTAACTGCTTTATGATGTTATGCAATTATTGTTTCGTGCTATCCTTTTGTCGTCATGTTAGTTGTCTGGGTTGTTTTATTTCGCTTCCGCTTGTGTAGTTCGTTTGGGTCGGCGACACGTCCTAGGATGTCGCGTTCAATACGACCATTGAAGGGATGTCGCGAGCCCGTTGGGGTTCGGGGCGTGACACAAAACATATAACTTTTCATTCATTGAACAAAGTACCTTTCATAAACAATATTCATAAAAGTGGAAACTTTTCATAATTTGTTCATAAAAGGTTTCACAAATCATCCACAGGTAATGAGCCTAAACTATATTCAAAAGATACCTTTTCATTTCAAATAAACAAAAGGGTAATAAATGTCTCATCCAATTTTATTCATCAAATATGTCCTAATCCCAACTTTTCTTTTAAAAGGAATATCAAATCATATGACGTCTCTTTAACTCATAATATATCTCTTATAATTGTCAAGACATGAGTTTTAGAAAAATTGAAGAAGAGATAAGCACCACTCACTTGGGAAAGTTGAAAACCAAATTACAAATGTTACTCGAGCTGACGAACTTGTATTCCCATTAACAAAACCAAGTAACAACCTACCCTAACTATTACTCGACTATACTAAACTTAATCACCGACAAAACGACTCCTATGCGCCAAAAAAATACTTACCCATAATAGTTATTCAAAGCTATCCGTTACGTGAAGCTTAAGAGCAAAACTTTAATAATTCTTTATGATCAAACCATAATTAAGAATAAATTTTCGTCAAACTCTACAGCGCCACAACGCCCTAAATTATCATTTTCATATAATCCCATATCTTAAAAACTCTTCGATTGAATCTTGCAATTCAAAATGCACATATCTTCGAATTTGTTATTTAACTTCGAAATTACGTTGATTAGACGAACAAAGAATTAGATTACTTACCGGGCGAAGCAAAACGGTTGTTATTTTGACTCGCCGGGACGTCTTGAGCGTGCATGTAACCACTTCTTCATTTTTCTTGCTCTTTTCTTTTCCTATTGAACGACACCTTTCTCTCTCTTCCTTTCTTCTTATTACTTTCTCTGCTCGTTTATTTACTTGCAAGCAAGCTGAAGCACAAGAAAACACTTAGAATGGGCTTAAGTGACTTGGACTTGGGCTTACTGTTTTCTTATCTTTCTGCTAAAGCCCAAAACTTACAGAATCCACGCTAAAACTTGGGTGGGATTACAAATAATCACCAACTTGAGCTTAATGACTAATCAAATTACTTACTCGGTGTAAGCTTATTGGTAGACAAAAAGGAAGAAAGGTGAGGATGCTTGTCTACCTTAAAACACATCAAATCGACAAGCATATTTGGAACCTAAAGACTTAAGAAATTGATTGCACTTTTTGTCTTATCCTCCATTTAAATTTGAGGACTATGAGGTGTAAAATACATTGAAGAAAGTATATTGCCTTTTTTTCACTATGATTTTTAGGGCAAAGCCAAATAATATGGCGTGGGATGAAAATCAACTATATAATTAGACTATTCGACCCCTTGGTGTCTAACCATGTTCATCTGGCCAGTAGATCGAGCTTGTGCCAGAAGACCCACCATTTGTGTGGAGCCGGTCCGTCGTCATCACATGCCAAAACGGACAAGACATAAAATCACATATTTAACATATATATTGAGTCGGATAAGTAACTTCGTTGTTTTTGTATACAACATAAGGAAGCCCTTTGACATTGGAACACAGAGTCTAGATTCAACGGGGTTCTTGTACTTTTGGCCTCTAGAAATGGTAGATAACATCGGTGCCGACGATGGATGCATCAAGGAGCAAGACAGGTTACTCCCAATAGCCAACGTGGGGCGGATCATGAAGCAAATCCTTCCTCCCAACGCAAAAGTGTCAAAGGAAGCGAAAGAAACGATGCAAGAATGTGCGTCAGAGTTCATCAGCTTCGTGACTGGCGAAGCATCCGAGAAGTGCCAGAAGGAGAGGAGGAAGACAGTGAACGGCGATGATATTTGCTGCGCTATGGAGACGCTGGGTTTCGACGATTATGCTGGTCCGCTAAGAAGGTATTTGCATAGATATAGGGACTTAGAAGGAGATAAACCTAATCAAAAAAAGGCAATGAACAACAGTAGCGAATCAAATAGTGTTGAGCAATCTTGGTCATATAGAAACACTCAACAATATAAGAACGATCAGGGTTTGACCTCCACCTCGGCAAACTTTTGAATCGATGATAGGAGTGATAGATCAATCTCAAGGCCATTTTTAGGATACAAGGGACGGTATTAGGGCAACAGATATATATCAAGTTTCTAGCTTCAATCATGGTGAAACTCGCGGAAATAATTTATGTATCTGGGCTTTTCCTTTCAGATACTTTAGTTTAGACTTTGTTTTCCAGATTTTCCTGCATAGCCTTCAGCCAAGAGTTAATTAAGGTGGTGTTCACCTAATTCACTGGTATTATTTCATAATGAAGTTGCGAATCTTGGCACTTGCGGTCTGAAATCAGAATTTAAAATGGAACCCTCGATTTGCTACTTTCAATATGAGGAAAGCAGATGGAGATTAGAGGATTTACTGGTTCAGAGAACAGTTCACCGGAAGAGGAAAGACAAGGTTAGCAAATCAGATTTCTTGTTTCGCTTTGATCTGATACACTTATAACAGTATAATAGAAATGTGTAAAAGTTTGTACCTAATAGAGGCATTAATAGAGTTCGTATTCTAGGTTTTCTGTAATCAGTTATATTAAATTACTGTTACTTAAGTTCCCCCTTTCTCTTTTCCCACCTGTTATTTTGCAATGATCCCCCTTGATAATCAGATGAGAATCCCCATCATTGTCACAAGAAGGTGAGAAGCGAAGGGAAGAGAGGAGCAGAGAGATATAAATTTGCGAGAGAAATTTGCGTATTTCATCTTTTTGGATATCCTTGCAAGTGATAATTCTCAGCTTATAAGCTCACTCATTTCCTTCCCAATTTCTCTCACTTGAGTTTAACATGAAAATAGAAATAGCACAAAGAGTGATCATGTGCCTTTGCCTGCATTTTAACTAATAACATTTTTGTTATGCATAAAGATGTATATATCGAGTCTCTCAGTTGACACTAATAAAATGGAATAAGAATTATGTAGTTCTTATTTTTTCTTAAAATAAAATAAGATAGAATTTCAACCACCCGCCTGGGTGGCGCTGTTGGAATGCGTACTCTTCCTCTCGCAAAAGGTTGAGTGTTCGAATCCCGGGCGCCGCAGGGTGACTTAACCGGTGGCACGTGTGTGGTGGCTAGCACGTGTCGCCCCCAAGGTTTACTCCCCGGCTGTCGGCCGTGCGGGGGTTCCCTGGGTTATAAAAAAAAAACAAAAAAAAAAGATAGAATTCCTTATTCATAGATTTCTCATCTCGATTGGACTACAATGGCATTCTAGTTCAGCGACTTATCGAGTTTTGCTACTCCGGTAATATATATCTCAATTGTGGAATGGGGCTTTATCAAGTTTCTCTATTCTCCTTCTGGCCAGCCTTGTGCTGAAACTTGGGTCATGTCATATTTCAATTTGAGCATACTCAGTACATCTACATGGTGTTATTGTGGACTTATCCACATTCCATTTCTTTATTTTAATTAGTACGTATTGACCAGAGAGAGGCTGTTAACTAAATTTGTTTGAGTAAGGGTTTTCAACCAACAATTTTGGACTCACCCTACACTGACTGCGTGGTTATTTCACCGATTGCCATTGCAAAACTGAGGAAAATCTGAGAAAACCAAGACATGTTTTTTGGGGTGTTGAGAGAAAGTCAAACTGCAGAGAATTAGGTTTAGGGTTTCCTAAAAAAAGCATGGTATATCACACTTCTTAGTATCTTGTGCACTGCTTAAGGTTTCTGGTTTTAGAGACACTAGGCATTGATCTGCTTCCTGCACATGGCGAGATGCATCAAGAAACTGTTTAATGTGTTGAAGAAGAAAGTGGGGGACAAAAGGTGGAATACAAGAAAAGCATTGACCAACCACAAGTCACTTGAGTACCGTGAAACTCTTTCTATTAGTTGACAGAAACTATAGTCTTGATCAAGCAAAAAAGGTACATGGAGGACCAATACAAACACTAGCTAGCTCTCTTCCCAATGATGCATGGGACATGCCAACTAGCTACCTAACTAGGATGCCAGGACAGTGGAACATGTCTCAAATTACATGCCAACCTGGCTAGCCACTACCGGAGCACCGCATGCATGAGTGATTCATCATTGTGAAAAAGAACAAGTTTGCAGAATGCTTTAAGGTCTACATAGGAATTAGACATGTTCATTTTAAGACAAAAAATTGAAAGGAATGGAATGGGTATAGCAATGCATCTGTGATATATAATAAATCAAGTTGACAAGTTTAGACACCTTATGTTTTGAAAAACAAGGTAAGGCATGCATTACTATCGCTCGTGCCATGGCTATGGTGCATTGGATGATAAATTTTCAGTTAAAATATCGTTTCTCTCATTAAGTTGGGCCTGGCTGGATAGCATCTGGAGTTGTGGGCTATCAATAAAATAATATACGTAATAATTTTATTGCTGACCTCATATGACCGTATTGAGCTTTAGGCGGGTGAAGCGCCCCTCCCTATGATAAAAAGAGAAGTGCCCCCCCTCCCCTCCTGCCGTTAGATGTGTCTATATTGTGCTTGTCCCAACATCCCTAAATATATGTAGGTTGAAAAATGATGTAGATGTCACAAAATGATCATTTTTTTTCTCAAATTGACTGTTTTGAAAAATGGCATTTAGGTTGTGTTGTCGGGTTAACTCATGTTAATATAATTCATATCATTTGGTATCCATACCATTCAACATCTAGGAGTTTATAATAGGGCAATTATGAATGTTTTAATTGAATTATTTTACCTTAGCTTAGTCTCATGCATATCATGGTCTCATAATGTGGTCTTCATACATGTTACATCACAATGCATATTCACGGCCATGTAGCGTTCTAGGGTTCACTTTCATATTTATTATGCTGATTAAATCAAGAAAAAAAGTTCAGACTAAGTTGCATCTACATTAGTTTCGCATTAGAGCGATAAATGAATCATAATTAGATAGTCCACGCTTCATCATAGTAGGGGTAGGCGTTAGATTATAGTATAGCATATTGACCTTTTTGACTTTTAGCTCACGGGTCCATGTTCCGAAGCTAAATAACAAAGTCATGCTTAATGTTGCCCAATGCGGCTCGGAATCTTTAAATTCCCTCGTATTTTATATCTTTGGCTATAATAAATACTTCGTCTTTATTATAGCTTGGTCGTTTACATTAATTGTTTGCGCACGCTACATGATTACCCTTTTACATGTTAGATGATTTATGACAACAAAATCGAACGAGATTGCAAGCACACATTTTCACGTAAGAGAGAAAATGTATTGGAAGGGTGTTAAATTTATTTAACGTAATCAAGTCCCTAGGTTCGTGAATCTCTAGTTCATAGGAGTAAGACGTACTCCCGCATCCTACTCGGGTTTCTAACCGGCCCAAAATAAGTTAGTGGAAATTCCTTAGTCTAATTATTGTTAAATAATTGATTGAGAAAATAAAGTTACAGTTGGTAGAGCTTGAAAGGGCCTGTGCTAGGCGGATGTGCTGCCTTGTAAGACCACTTAGCTTCCTTAAGGAATCTAATTTCTTTCTTGGGAGGGTATATCAAATAACAAATTTAACTAAGGATATTCACTTTCCTTTTATTTCACTGTTAATACTTTTATCTCTAGTTAATTTGTTTAGCAAGAAGTCTCGTGTCTATTAATAGGTGGTGTAGGCTAGTGGTCGGTCCATTTTCAGTCATATTTCAGGAAAATTTCGTAAAAAGTCTCTCTTAATTTATCCATTGTCTTTTTGCCTTGACTTGGCAAGGTTGTGGAACTAAGCGGTGCTCCTTATCTTTTCCGTCGTTCGCTGTGTCTGTTGCCACCAACCCGTTTGGGAAAACCCTAATTCGATGCAACATACTTAAACAAGAGAACAATCATTGTGCTCAATAGACATGGGCCATGAAAGCATATTTATTAGATATATTTTTCAAGCTAAATTGTTCTATCTAACCTCATCAATAGATGACCCACCATCACCCACTAAATTCCTAGTTCAGATTTATGATTTACTTGTCGTTTATATAGTTTTAAGAGTTATTTTAGATTCATTCGTCTGAATAGATTAAGATTTGGATTTAACAATTTCCTACTGTATTCTTGTCATTCATTTCCTGCTAAGGCTATTCATCTTTTTGAAATTGAGATAGAAGATTGAGAGCTTCTCTTGATTGTAGCCCTCGCGTATTGCTCGTGCATTACTTGTTTGTTTTGAAATTGCGATATTCACGTATGTCGTTTTCACCATGTCAAGCTATGTTATGGTTTCGACAAAAAAAGAAGCTATGCTATGGTCTTTTTTCCTTATGCTAAAAAAAAAGAAAATAAGGGATTGAAAGTGCAATAATTTAAAATTGCAAGGTGCCGGAGGCGTCAAGCCGTCAATCTATTCAGGATTGATAATTTGTCTTCTTTGTTTTTTCTTCGAATTAAAAGAATCCTGACCTCCCTGGTAGTTGACCTAGTCGCATAAAGGCATACTCCCAAGTAGTTTGGGGCCCTCCGGTCACATGTTCTGAATTCCCTAGTCACTCCTCGGCGTTAGGAAACCTTGGTTCATCTGCAGTGTAGGTTCGATTGTGTCATGGCGTAGGATAATCCTTGCTTTACTACACTGCAACAATGGTGTGATGGAGTTGACGAGTTTGCTTAAAATACGCAGTAATTATGATTCAAATTGGATACTCTTTCGTGGGTATGAAACCCCTATAGCAAAGCTTAGGGGGTTGTCAATGCTAGTCATCCATTAATCTCCTTCTACTTATCAAAAACGATCAAGAGGATCCAGTGCAATCCATAAACTGATTTCCTTGGAAAAGCAACTTGAAAATTATAGGGAAAATTGTCCAATTAGTCCTTAACATATTATACGGATAACAATTCCATCCTAAACTTTTCAATTTTGCTAATTCAGTCCTAAAATTTTGCAAGAAATTCAATGTAGTCGTTTCAATCAATTTTAAATGGAAATTACTGGCGTAGCGGTGAGGGCATTGCCAGCCATCCTATGTGGCACAGTGCTACATCAACAATTCCTAACTAAAATTAACCGGAAAGATTAAATTGGAATTTCGCATAAAAATTTAGGACTAAATTGACAAAATCGAAAAGTTTATAACTAAATTAACATCTATACAATAGGTTTATGACTGATTAGGTAATTTTTTTTAGAAAGTTATACCATTTTAACAGTGATACCATGAACTTGGCCGTTAATGAAAAACACTAAATTTCAATTTCTGGTTGCCTAGTAGTGTGGTGCCATGTTCCATCATATGATGCGGAATTGATGATGTCTTCAAAAGCAATTAAACATAATGCTTCTCTCTCGTATACGTTGGCAATCATGAATTTCTTGGGCGTAATATTGACCAGGAGTAAGGCAACAGCAGTAGTCATTATGATTCTTACAACAAATTTACCGCTCATGGCCTGAGCATATCATCCATTTGGTAAAGAAAATCAGTTACATTACATCATTAAATTCAATTTTTTTTATATAAATACGTGAATATCATTAATCAGATGAGGTGCAAAAGCTTAGGAAAAACCTCTAGCATTTCAAAGATACTAATTATGCGAGAAGATGGAGGAAGGAAGCCTTCATATAGTAGCCAATAAAACATTTGCCTGGGTAGGCCTACACTGTTAGTAGAGTGACGCCCTACCTCTCACAACCTTCATATCCTATCCAACAAAAGATGAGCCTCAATCAACTTGTTTTGAAACCGTATACTATTGCGTTCTATCCATATGCAATAGATAGTTGCTAAGAAAGACAGCTTAAGGAGTCTCCCCTTGGTGGCCCCGGTCATCTATTGAAGTTTTAAATTCCAAGCTTCTGTAGAACGCGAAATTCCATTTTGTGCCAGAATACTACGCCATACACTGCTTATCTAAGTGCACTTAAAGAATAAGTGGTTTCTATCTTCTATAATAATCATACAAAAATTACACTTAGTACCAACTGAAGACAACCATCGTTCTATGGCTACTGCTGTCAGTAGCCTATCTCTACAAACAAGCCAGCCAATAAAATTATGCTTACTAATATCACTGGTCCAAATTAATTGATATCATTCCACAACTGGTCCCTCCTGTATGAATTCCTCGTATATCTCTTTGCAATAGTATGTTTGGCTAGAGATAATAGGAGTTAGAGCAAGTCTTAACTTGAGAATACATCACCAACTCCAAGCCATACTGCCATTTATGTTGAGTTGCATAAAAGGAGTACATCTACATTTATTGTGATGAACCCAAGTACTCCATGGGGATGAGGACGGATGATTGATGAGGCTCCAAAGCATGCGGCCTAGCAATACTTTATTCTAGAGTTTCAGATCGAGCAGGCCTAGTCCGCCCTCCTTTTTTAGCGAGCATACTACTTTCCATGCAACTTTGTGGGATATGTGAGTTTCAGCATTTCTTGCTCATAAGAGCTGCCTAATCATGATGTGATAAATTGAGTCAAATTAAAAGCAATCACTATATAAGGTTCAACTTAAGTGGATGACTTGTTTGCATAAACCGTGTGCATGGTACCCAACTTTCTCTATTTGAGTGTTAGCCTGCAATTTATTTGATTAGTAAGTATGTTGATGACAGCGAGCTCGAACATTATAAATTTGGTCTCGACTTTGAGCTGTGAAACAACCCCAACCTCGTCTATATAACTCCTCTAGTATGTTCTAACCATCGTTATTATTTTTTACTAGCAAAATGCACTGGCGCTGCGTGTATGAGAAAGTGATAGAAAATGTCAAAAATACTTTACTCTCTACTGGATTAACCACTTGATAATTATGTTACTTAATATATATAATTTGTAATTGATCATTGTATAATATAGTTCATATGTATTATTTTTATTAAGACAATACAATTATTTTGCTATGTTACAATATAGTTTCCCTATTATACGTGAAATTACTAAAGTGTATAAACATTTGTGTGTGTAAATTTATTAAAGTATATACAAGTATATGTAATATAGAATTCACTAACCGATAATTATGTCATTTATTAAATTATTGTACATAACGTGTTATGTATAGTATCACTTGTAATCCTGCAAATCAGTCTTAATAACTATGCTAAATTATTATATTATGAAACATACTAAAACTAATATATAGCATATAATTTCACCAAATGAAATTACGATAACTAAATATTTATAGATATCTAGGTATTTTTTTATGTAAAATATTTAATCATTATTATTTAAATGATTAATTGTCAATATTATGGTCATAATTATTATTACATATTATATATAGTCAATACGGAATTATATCATTATGTACGTCCTATTATTATGAGTAAACTCCTTTATTATGTAAAAAATTTGGGATAAATACGTGTTGTAATAGTCATTGATGTAACCAATCATGTTTCTAAGTTAAACTCATAAAGTAAAAAAGAGTGAAATATTTTTTATCTGAAAACTAATGTATACTATATGGAAAGATGGAGACTCGATGGGGGCCTTGTCACCACTATATAAAAAGACGCTCCATCTCATGTCAATCTATCAAATAAAAAAATGTACCTGACAAAAAAAATTAAATAAAAAATGTTTTCTTGAAATCTTGAGGAATCTTTCAATTATAGAAATAAATCCTGGTTACGTACAACGAACCTTCTTTCCTAGTGAAGTAATACAGATAAATAAATTTTAAAAAATGGATAAACAAAAATATCTCACGTAACATCATGCTTATGACAAAGGTTGTTTTGGCACATATTTTACGAGGTAGCTATATTATACAGAAGTTTTCTTGGCAGGAGTGATTATATTCTGTGTTTTTTTACTCTGTACCAAGAATGAGGCCAATAGAAGCACTAACTTCCTCAGACAAGGATTAAAAAAATACAAGGGCTTATTCTCAATGCTAGGAACAAAAAAATAATCGGGAGCTTGCCTTGGATCCTTGGTGGTGGTTAATGAGGATACCTCACTAAAGCTAGGGAAGCCTAAACTTCTGACTGGGGCCGCCCTGCCTGTCCAGGTGCGCACACCTAGCAGACTGACCGGTTTGCATTTCTTGTCTAACGTGCCAGTGTTCACACACCGAGCCCCCCAATTGGAGAGAAAATTTTTCTTCCCTCTCCCTTGAATTCATCATCCTAGGGTTAGACGATGCAGTTTAGGGACTTACGTAGATCCAATTACGAGGTAGCTATTACACAGAAGTTGTTGTCACATCCCGAATTTCAGCCCATTTTTGGGATTTATAAAACGCGTAATTTGTCAGTGTGCTTATAATAAAATCTCGCCCGGGAACTGATCACTCCCGATAATCATTTTAAATTAGAGATTTCGCTAGAATCGCACTCGATCAAATTTGGCCGTTATTTAGACCCCGAACTTGGCAGTCGATTTTCGGGAGTTTTAGGACGAAATAAATCGGACGGTGTCAATATTATCGTAGCCATCGTTGAGATTGTCACGAATAATGGAAAAAGGGGAGTTTTTGACCGAGTGCGAATTTGAACTAGTAGACATCCCTCGTTATAATTTGGTTTAATTAATTCGGTCTTTGTCCCTTTTTATATGCGAGGCTTATTTTGGACTTGTAGATCGCTTTCGAATTTGAATTTGGGCCATCGGATCGCATTTAATATTTGAATGAAGTTTTCTTTATTTCTCTCTCTCTCTCCTCTCTCCTCCGCGCACACGTTTCCCCCCCTTCTGACCGCGCACGTTCTCTCTCTCTCTCTCTCTCTCTCTCTCTCTCTCTCTCTATCTCTCTCTCTCTCTGTCCTTCTTTCTCTCTCTTCTCTCTCCTCCCTCTGGCCCCGCGCGCGTGCGCGCCTTCCCCATGCAGACACACCCATGCTCGCACGTTTCCTTTTCCCTGTGCGTCTGCCACCCTCTCTCTCTTTCCTTCTCTCCTTCCTTCTCTCTCTCTCTCTCTCTCTCTCTCTCTCTCTCTCCCCCGCATGCACGCCCCCCTGACATGCAGACCCCTCTCTCTCTCTTTCCTTTTTTCTTTTCTTCTCTCCTTTCACGTTCTTCTTCTGCTGGGTCATCTTCTTCCTCCCGCAACTATTTCTGCATCGCTTCGGTCCTGCTCATCCGACCACCGCTCGACCGTCGCTATCCGCCTGGCGTCGCCGCCCCGCCAGCCGCCGCGCCATCACCAACGAGCCCCCCCTCTCCTTCTCCTTTCCCTATTTTCTCTCTTCCTTCTTCCTCCACCGAGCCGAGCCCCCCGAGCTCGCCTTAGCCCAGCCACTCGCCGCGCCCGACCACTGCGCCGCGCGCCGTCCAGCCGCTGCCTCCGCCTTGCCGTCGCCGCCACAGTAAACTCTCTCCTTCTCCTCCCCTCCTCCACAGCCCCCAGCCGTCCGACGCCACCCCCACCAGCCACTGCCGTCGTCACCACTTGCCGCCCCCCAGCTGCTGTCCTGAGCCCGCCTGACCGTCGAGTGCCGCGGCCGTCGCCAGCCAGCTCGACCGCCGCCGTGCTGTTCGCCAACCGTCGCCCCGGACCGGCAGGACTCCTCCTTCGCACACGCAGCAGCGAAGTCGCCGTCGCTGCCCGGCGCTGTCCAGCCGTGCCTGGCCATCACCGCCATCGTCCCAGTCACCGCCGCGCCGTCATCCAGCCACCGCCTCCCCCTCCCCGGCCGACCGTCCTCTTCCCCCTTCATGCAAACAGCAGCTCGTCGCCACGCTAGCCATGGTCGAGCCCCGCCGAGCCGCCAGCCAGCTCGTGCCCAGCCAGTCACCGCCGTACCACCCCATCGCCGCCGTCGGTCGCCGGCCCGGCCAACCAACTAGCCCCGGCTAGCCAACCCAGCCGTGCTCGAGGCTTGCCCAGGCCGTGGCCGGCCCGTTGCCCACGTGCACCAGCCGCGCGCCCGCTCGCCCGGTCGTGGCCCATCGCCGTGCCCGTCGCCCGAGCGCATTGCCCGTCCAGCTGTCCCGTCGCCCGGTGCGTCGCCCGTCCAACCAGGTGCGTCGCCCGTCCGCGCCCGTGCCCGCATCTGCGCACGTGCCCGCGCCCGCGCGCCAGGCACGCCGACCGGCCATTGTGCCCGCGGTGGCCGGCCACTGCGCCCGCGCCTTGTTGGTACTGTTCACCCGGGCCATTTTAGGCTCGAGCCGATTTTCTCCGAGCCAAACTTAGGTAAGTGACTTCCTAAACCCTACTTAGTACTTTGGGTATTATTAGACTTATCTAGAGATTGATTAGTACCGGTTTAGGGGCTAAATGCGGATTGGGGTCAATATTCGTATGTGTGTACTTATTGGATTAAATCGTGATAATTGTGGGGTTTAATTAGTAGCTATTTATGGTTGGTTAATTATCCGTATTGTCATGACGTGTGTGGGGAAAATTGACGTTTGATTGTGGCCGATTTGGATGATTTGGGGTGCATATTAGTGGCTAATAGTAGTGAGTCAATGACTGGCTTGTTGTGGCATTCGTGGGTGGATTTGATGTTCGTATGTTGCCAATTAAACGTCGAATTTGTGGGTTGATGTGGCTTGTCATGAATTAGATTGAATTGTAATTATGGATTGCTTTGTGTAATTGGCGTGAAATTGATTGAATTGAATGGCGTGTGCTTGCCTGTCGATTTTAAGCCCGGATCGATCGAAGGGCTACGGACTTGGGACGTGTTGACGGCGGTCCGTGTGAAGACATGAACGGCCGATGGGCCAATTGGATGCGGGCTTGAGACGTGTTGATGGTGGCCCGTTAAAGGTGTGATAGACCGAGACGTGTTTACGTCGGTCATTGGAATTACTTGATTGTGTGGCTTGGGACGTGTTGACGGCGGCCACTGGTATGGTATGATTGATATGGCTTGGGACGTGTTGACGACGGTCATTGGTTTGATTGATTGTGCGGCTTGTGAACCCGTGAGAGGAAAGATAATCGAACACGTGTGTGCGATGTGACTGACTGAATTGGCTGGTTGAGCGTGTGATTGGATTGGCTGGTTGAGCGTATGATTGGATTGGCTGGTTGAGCGTGTGATTGAATTGGCTGGTTGAATGTGTAGTCGAATTGGTAAGATGAATTGCATGCAAGTGTGGGTGGCGTTTGAGCAATTGCGATGTGCTATTTAGCTACTATTATTGCATTACCATGTTATGACTAATGTGCAGTGTTAGCATGGCTTAATGGCAAGGTGAGTACAATAATGTGAATCTTTATATCTTATGGGGTAGATTGCATGTACGACTTGTCTGGGTACGCATTGGCCTACGTGAGGTATAGGGGGTTGCTTATTGAGACTCGTTCTCACGGTTATTATATAATCATTTCAGATCCGCGACCATGAGTGACTGGAGACGCTTAAAGGGTATCTCGGAGATCGAAGACGGGTCAAGTACCTAGCATTTTGAGTTTCCCCTTTGTATAGAGAAGTTAAGTTTGCAAACTATTGTCCCTTTTGAGGAATGTGGTTCTGTTATTGTGACCTAGATGGGAGTTTATCTTTTTGTGAAAGTCATATGTATCTGCTAAGTGTAAGAATTACAGTCATTTGTTTCGTGCTATTGCTATCCCTTGTCATTATTAATTGTCCGGGTTATTTTTATTTGTTTCCGCGCGTGCTAAATCTCTGATGTTTGGGTTAGGTCGGCGACGTCCCTGAGACGTCGCATTCAATGATCGACCATCGAGGGGTGTCGCGAGCTCGTTAGGGTTCGGAGTGTGACAGTTTTGTTGGTAGTACTAACTTCCTCAAACATGAATGAGAGGCCAATAGAAGCACCAACTTCCTCAAACATGAATTAAATAAATGCAAGGGTTTATTCTCAATGCTAGAAACAAAAAAAAATAATCATGGGCCTGCCTTGGATCCTTGGTGGTGGTTACTGAGGGTACCTCACCAAAGCAGGGAAAGTCTAAGCTTTCGACCGAGGGCCACCTTGCTTGGTCAAGGTGTATACACTTAGTAGGCTGACAACTTTGCGTTCCCTATTTAATGTCTGGTGTCCGCGCGCCCAACTCCTCAATTGAAGAGAAAGTTTTTCTTTCCTCTCCCCTGAGAATACCCTTGAATTTAACATTTCAAAGTCAGACGAAGCAGTTTAAGGACTTTCTTAAGTCCAATTACGAGGTAGCTATTATACAAAAGTTTTCTTAGCAGTAGTGATTATATTCTATGCTTTATACTCTATACCAAGAATGAGAGGCCAATAAAAGCACTAACTTCCTCGGACAAGAATTTAAAAAAATGCAAGGGTTTATTCTCAATGCTAGGAACAAAAAAATAATCGAGGGCTTGCCTTGGATCCTTGGTGATGGTTATCGAGGGTACTTCACCAAAGCAGGGAAAGTCTAAACTTCCGACCGGGGCCATCCTGCTTGTCTAGGTGCATATATATAGCTAGCGGACTGACAGGTTCGCGTTTATTGTTTAACATACCGGTGCCCACACGCTGAGCCCCTCAACTAGAGAGAAAATTTTTCCTCTCTCCCCTAGGGATACTCCCAAATTCAACATCTCTGGGTCAAATGAAGCAGCTTAAGGACTTCCTTAGGTCCAATTACAAGGTAGCTATTACAGAAAAGTTTTCTTGGTAGTAGTGTATTCTATGTTTTTACTTTGTGCTAAGAATGAGAGGTCAATAGAAGCACTAACTTCCTTGGACACGAATTAAACAAATGCAAAGGGTTTATTCTCGATGCTAGGAACAAAAAAAATAATCGGGAGCTTGCCTTGGATTCTTGGTAGTGGTTACCGAGAGTACCTCACAATAGCAAGGGAAGCCTAAGTTTTCGACTGGGGCCGCCTCACCTGTCTAGGTGTATATCCAAGTGGGCTGATAAGTTTGCATTCCTTGTTTAACGTGCCGGTACTTGTACACTCAACCCCCAATTGGAGAGAAATTTTTTCTTCTCTTTTCCCTAAGAATGGCCCCAAATTTATCGTCCTAGAGTTAGATGAAGCAGTTTAAGGACTTACTTAAATCGAATTACGAGGTAGCTATTACACAGAAGTTTTCTTGGCAGTAGTGAATATATTCTATGTTTTTACTCTCTACCAAGAATGAGACGCCAATAGACGCACTGACTTCCTCGGACAATAATTAAATAAATTCAAGGGTTTATTGTCGATGCTAGGAACAAAGGAATCTTTGGTCGTGTTGTATTCCTCCGAGTTTTGCCAGTCAAATGTCTACATGAAACGACAATAACTGCAGTGCAAATATGCTTTTCGATCTATTGGCAATCTTTAAACTAAACCATAGTATTTTTATGGGCAATTTAAAGCTGTATCTCATCAGCAAGAAAGGGGGTTGACCAAATACCAGTACAAGCCACAATATCTAGGCAACCGCTCCTCAGTCAAAGCAGGAGAATGAGCAACGAAACTCAGACAAAATTCCTTCTCCATGTTTAGGAAGACAAACTTGCTCCCATTGCACTCTGGCGCCTTTAGCACCACCCAGTTGCACTTTCCAAAGAAAAGACATCTATTTCTGATCAACTGCTTCAATGACCTTCTTTGACAGAAGAAAAATCCGGGACCAAGAAGTTGACAAGACTATATAGACAACAGCTTTGATGAGTTGAAGCCGGCCAGCATATGTCTACTTTTTCACTGTCCAACATGTGAATCTAGCTGTAGTTTTATTACCGAAGGCTTAGAATCTTTATATGTAAGCCTCTCGGATATGAGTGGTACTGCAAGGTGTCTAACTGCAAGATGCCCTCTGCTAAAACAAATTCAAAGCAAATATTTCACCCGTTCATCAGAATATGCGGGAGTAAAAACTTTAGCTTTGGAGGGGCTAATTGGAGGCCAGACATATTCCTGAAGCCTTGCAATTTAGAAAGAATCTCCCTTAAAGATGCAGCATCACCTTTGAAAAGAAAATCATCAAATCATCAGCAATAAAACGGTGATTAAGCTGAGATTTAGAACAGGATGGGCGGAACTTAATTGTGCCCCTGCTAGCGGCTGCTTTGAGCATTCTTGAAAGAACCTCCATAGGAAGCACCTTTTACAACAAAAAAAACCTTCTAGGGGACCATTGACATTGTGGAGAAAGAGGGAGAAGTAATGCAGCTTAATCCAATTCAGGAAAGAAACAAGCGCACCAATCGCCTACAGAATCTTCAGGAGAAAATCCCAGTTTAATAAGTCAAGCTTTTCTCAAATTAGCCCTAATCAAGCACCTTCAAGATGTACCGGCCCTATGATAATTCTTGACAAGTTCATGGGCCAACAAAATGTTATCCCCAATACTCCTTCCTTTAACAAATGCCGATTGATTCTTCCTAATGAAATGGGGTAAAACTTATTCAATCTGCAACCTAGCATCTTAGTACTCCATTTTTGAGTAACATCGCAGAAAGATATAGGCCTAAAATCAGCAACTGTCAAAGCAGTTGCTGATTTAGGAACTAGAGAAATAGCTGTTGCATATATTTTCTTCAATAGCTTCAAAGAGGAAAAAATATCAGAGATTGCATCACAGAAATCTTTGCTAATAACAGTTCATGCAAAAGTATGAAATGAGACAGAGAAGGCATCTGATCCTAGCGCTTTGTCCCCATTCATGGACCACAAAACCTCCTTAATCTCCTCATATGTAATAGGAGCAATAAGGCTTGGCTGTAAATGAGAAGGCAATGTTACTGTAAAGTATTATTTAGAACAGATAAAGAAGTATCAGAGCATCCTGAATCAGGAGAACCAGGAAGTAACTGATAGTGAGAGACAGGAACAAGAAGTATTCTTGTGACCTTCGATTTTACACCATAGTTTTTTTCAAACAAGAATTACACGGTTTTGACTCAGAAAACACAAACTATTAAGCGGTCACCCAATCAAATGGTTACCTAACTAGTGAACCTTGGAACAAGCATATAAATTATCACAAAATAAAAACGTGAAATGCTGGATCAATATGAGTAACAAGCCGGCTAGCAGCTAATCTCATTTTTGCTTCTTTTTCTACAGTAATTAGAAATGCTGATTTAATAAACTTGATAAACGTACTTGCCAAGCGAAGAATATATGAAACCGAGGACAACCTCTGACTTGCCAAATCTTCTCAATACAAAAGAGATGCTTGAGTTGCACTTGATGCTGAGATAATTGACATTAAATACGACATCCCAAGGATTCAAACACCAAAACCCTCCAAATTTCATGCTATTTAAAGTATACTTATGCTTTTGATGTCGTTTTCAATGACACAAGCTAGCGTAGATGCCACGCAGTTGATAACTTAGTGGTTAATCAGATTCTACAGTAGAATAGTGGTGGCTGAATCCACGCTAAAACTTGGGTGGATGACAATTAATCACCAACTTAAGCATTACTCACTAATCAAATAACTTACTCGTCGAAAACTCATTGGTGGACTAAAGAGGAGGAAAGCTGGGGCTACTTGTCTACCTTAAAACTCACCAAATCGACAAGCATATTTGAAGACTAAAGACTTAAGAAATTGACTCCACATTCTGTCTTATCCTCCACTTAAAATTCGAGGAATATGAGGTGTAAAATACATCAAAGAAAGTGCATTGCTTTCTTTTTCCCTTAGCTATGATTTATAGGGCAAAGCCAATCAATATGCCGTGGAATCACAATCAACAATATAATTAAAATTTTCGACCCCATGGTTTCTAGCCATGATCATCTGGCCAGTAGATTGAGCTTGCGCCAGAAGACCCACCATTTGTGTCAAGCCGGTCTGTTGTCATCACATGCCAAAATGGACAAGACGTAAAATCATAACTTAAATGCATATATTAAGTCGGACGGCTAACTTCGTGCATTTGCATACCATAGACGGAAGCCCTTTGACATTGGAAGACAGTCTAAATTCAACGGGGATCTTGCACTTTTGTGAGTGAGCCTCCAGAAATGGAAGATAACATCGGTGCTGATGATGGAAGCATCAAGGAGCAAGACAGGTTGCTCCCAATAGCCAACGTGGGGCAGATCATGAAGCAAATCCTCCCTCCCAATGCAAAAATCTCAAAGGAAGCGAAAGAAACAATGCAAGAATGTGTCTCAGAGTTCATTGGCTTTGTGACCAGCGAAGCATCCGAGAAGTGCCAGAAGGAGAGGAGGAAGACTGTGAACGGCGATGATATGTGCTGGGCTATGGAGGCTCTGGGTTTCGACAATTATGCCGGTCCATTAAGAAGGTATTTGCATAGATATAGGGACTTTGAAGGAGATAAAGCTAAAAGACAAGGCGATGAACAATAGTAGCGTATCAAAAGGTGTTGAGCAATCTTTATCTTAGAGAATTACTTACCAATAGGGAACAATCAGGCTTCAACCTCCACCTCAACAAACTTTCAAATCGATGAAAGGAGTGATATAGATCAATCTCAAAAGCTGTTTTGAGGATATGAGGGACGGTATTAGGACAAGCGATATATATAGTTTCTAGCTTCAATCATGATGACACTTATGGAGGTAATTTTGCATATCTGGGCTTTTACTTTCAGACGCTTCAGTGTAGTTTTGGTTTTTCCAGATTTATCTGCATAGCCTTCAGCCAAGAGTTAATTGGAGTGGTGTTCACCTAATTCACTGGCATTTTTCGAAATCAAGTCACGAATCCCAGAGTTCGAGGTCTGAAAGCACAGGGAGATGAGAGGATTTACTGGTTCAGCTTTCATGTTTCACTTTGATCTGATAAACATATAAAAGTATCATAGAAAGGTGGAAAGTTTGTCCTTGATAGAGATATTATTCTAGGTTTACTGTAATCAAGTGATTTAAATTGCTGTTAAATTCCGATTTCCTTATTTTCCACCTGGTATTTTGTATTGATCCCTATTGATTATCAATGAGAATCGAGATGATAATCAGAATAAGGTGAGAAGAGAAGGGAAGTGAAGAGAGAAGAAATAGAAAGTTGAGAGAGAAATCTGTATATTTCATTCGTTGGATATCCTTACAAATCATAGTGCTCAGCTTATAAGCTCAATTACTTTCTCCCCAATCTCTCTCTCTCTCTCTCTCTCTCTCTCTCTCTCTCTCTCTCTACTTTAAGGTGAAAACAGAAGCACTACAAAAAGTGATCATTTGCCTAATAATTGCTTGCATTATGCATAATCCTAACCTATAACATTTTCTTTATACAAAGAGATGTATATTTCGAGTCTTTCAGTGAATAATTAGGGTAAGTACAACACAAATACCATAACTTTTGTATGGAGGACACTTAAGTGCCATAATTTTTTTTTGGCTCACGTGAGTGCCATAACTTCCAAAAAACAGATCACTTAAGTGTCGCTTACGAGTTGGTTGTGAAGGCCCAAAACCGCGGTTTTTCCGATCGAACGGTGACCTTCTCGGCAAGACGAGCGCCACAAGCTTGAAGAGGGAGTGTCGGTGAATCATTCCATGGCCTTCGTTCATCTTGAAATTTCCGTTTTAACCTCCATTGACGAAGGTAAAACAACCTCCGTTGATGAAGGTAAAAATGCTTCATAGTCATATAATTTATCGAGCAGATTTGTGTGACTATAAAGCATTTTTACCTTCATCAACAGAGGCTAAAACAGAAATTTCAATATGAACGGAGGCCATGGAATGATTCATCGACACCCCTTCTTTAAGCTGGTGGTGCTCGTCTCACCGGGAAGGTTACTGTTTGGCTGAAAAAGCCACGGTTTTGAGCCCTCATGACCAGCTCGTAAGTGGCACTTAAGTGATTTTTTTTTTAAAGTTATGGCACTCAAGTGAGCAAAAAAAAAAGTTATGGTACTTAAGTGTCCTCCGTACAAAAGTTATGGCACTTATGTTGTACTTACCCCGTGAATAATGATAAAATGAGATATGAATTATGTACCTCCGACTTTTTTGGTAAAATAAAAGAAGATAGAATTCCTAACTATTCAAAACTTTTTCGGATCGTATGTACTGTTGATTCAAATCTCAAATATCCTACAAGGCTAAGAAATAGATTTATCATTCCACTATAATCGATTCAAGAACAAACAAAAGAACTAATTCCCTATTTAGGTATCTCAAGTGAACTACCAATAAATGGCACTCTAGTTCATCAACTTATCAAGTCCTGCAACTTCAGTAATGTAGATATCAATTGCGGAATGGGGCTTTTATCTTATCAATTCTCCTTCAGATCAGACTTGTTCTGAAACTTGGGTCATGAATATTAAATTTGAGTATACTCAGTACATATAGATGGAATTATGTTGGATTTATCAACATGCTATTTGTTTGTTTTCATTAGTAGGCACATACTAGAGAGAGACTGTTAACTAAATCTGTTTGAGTTGGGTTTTTAAACCAACAATTTTAAAGTAATCAATCACCATACACTGACTGCCTGGTTATTTCAACGATTGCCATTATAAAAAAGCGGAAATCCTTGTCCTAACAAACTAAGACATGTTTCTTGGTGCGGTGAGAGAAAGCCCAACTGCAGAGAATTAGGGTTAGGGTTAGGGTTTCCTCAAAAAAGCATGGTATATCACACTTCTTTGTATCATCCGCGCTGGTTAGGGTTTCGTTTTTTAGAGACACTAGGCATTGATCTGCTTGCTGCACATGGGAAGATGCATCAAGAAACTGTTTAATGTGTTGAAGAAGAAAGTGGGGGACAAAATGTGGAATCCCAGAAAAGCATTGACCAACTACAAGTCTATTAGTTGGAAGAAAACAGCTGGCCTGATCAAGCAAAAAAGATATATGGACAACCAATGCAAACACTAGCTCGCTCTCTCGCCAATGATCCATGGACACATGCCTAGGACTGTGGATGCCGAAACCATGGAACATGTCTCAGATTATATGCCAACCTAGCTAGCTAGCTAGCTACTACTTGAGCACTGCAAGGATGAGTGATTCATCTTTCTGAAAAGAACAAGTTTGCATAACGTTTTGAGGCCTACATAGAGATTAGACACGTTCATTTTTTAACAAAAAATTGGCAGGCATAGAATAGGTAGCGATGCACGTAGGTGGGAGTGTTTTGTGTGCATCTATGATAGATAATTAATTAAGTCAATAAGTTTATGCACCTTGTGTTATAAAAAAAAACGAGATAAGGCATTCATTGTTGTTGCTTGTGTCATGATCATGGTGCATTGGATAACAAATGTTCTTGCGAAAACTTCAAGAGTAATGATTTGGATTTTCGACATGGGCTGTTAATAAAAACGGCGTCTCTCATAACAAAGTTAGTCCTGGCTAGATAGCACCCGGAGCTATGGGCTATCAAGAAAGTACTACCTGTAATAACTTTTTTTGCTGCCTAATATGATTATATTAAACTTCAGGTGGATCAAGTGCCCCATCCCCAATCCTGCACGTGCTCATCATCAGTGACGCGAGATTTTGTAATCAACTGCCAATCGTTTTTTTTTTTTTGGTAAAGGTAAATGTGAATATAACTTTTCAAAAACCAAAAACAAACTAAGCACAAATCGAACCCGACCCAATTAGACATAGGTGTCAAGGTGGGGTCAGGACGATCCTGCAAACTATACAAACGAGACCTGGCTAGCCAGGAAAAGCTAAGAACAGCTATACAAACTAGGGAGGCTCACGGCCCACATCAAAAATAGAGGAAGGGAGTGCCCATCGCCTTTGAAAGATCCGGTTTCTGGGACAATCCTGAATCCGCCCCAGAGAGAAGACTTTATCCTTTACAACCTTTAGAAGGTGTTTGCGAATGCCCGGTAGGTAGATGGTCTTGTTTCGAAATAAGGCATTGTTCCGTTCTGTCCATATGAGATGAACAAGGGCGCCAAAGGAGAACCTGGAGAGGCAGTCAGAGAATGAGTGACCGCCACAAACCTTCATAGCCCAGAGGATGTGGTCTCGCCAGGGGCGGTTGCGCCAAGGGAGGCTACATTTGGTGGCCCAGAAAGACGCCAGTCTGTTGGTGGAGGGACATTCGAAAAAAAGGTGATTGATCGAGTCTGGTGTAGAGTGACAGTAAGCACAAAGAGCGGAGTCCAACCTTCGGATTTGTAGAAGTAGCACCTGGGTAGGTAAGCGGTTAAGTGAGACTAACCACATGATGAAGGCGTGTCGGGGCGCCACATATTGATCCCAGATGAATGAGTGCCACGGGACAAGGGGGCTCCTTCTTCGGAGCTGGTTCCACGCAGAAGCTACAGTGAAGGTTCCCGCGGAGTGAGGAAGCCAAGTGAAAGTATCGGAAGTACTGTCAACAAAGGTAGGTGGAGGTTCAGGCCAACTACGCATGGAATCAAGAGCCAAGGAAGGATGCCAAGAGCCGTCAAAGAAATCCCGAAGTGTAGTGTTTCGAGGAATCCTAGACTGATAGATCTCAACATTGCTGAAAATAAGGTATAAAGGGCCTCTGTCGTGCCACCAGTCATACCAAAACGAGATAGAGTGGCCGCTACCAATTTTCCACCGGAAGAGACCTTGAGCCGTAGTGCGTAAGTCCAGAATTTTCTTCCATGTCCAAGAGCATAAAGTTGGCTTGGAGACCACCCAAAAGTTGGATTTTAAGAAGTTTGAGTGGATCCACTTGCACCACATGAACTCTTTGTCATAGAAAAGGAGCCATATATGTTTTAGGGTCAATGCCCGATTATAGTCCAGGAGTCTCCGGATCCCCAAGCCACCTTCTTCTTTCGGAAGGCACACTTTGGCCCAGTCCACCTTGGCACCCCCAACACCTAACTCAGGGCCTTTCCATAGAAACTGTCGTAAGATAGTCTCGATACTAGATAATACCGATTTTGGAAGAGAGAAAATGGAAGCCCAATATACCTGTATAGATTGGAGAACTGACCGAATAAGTTGAAGCCGTCCTGCAAAGGAAAGGAACCTTTGAGTCCAAGAACGTGCCCTGGCTGTGATTGCGTCGATGAGGTCTTACAGTCCTCTTTCCGAAGTCTGGAGGAGATGACTGGAACTCCGAGGTAACGAAAGGGTAGAGAGCCTATTTGAAACCCCATATTGTGAAGTAGTTGGTCTTGGAGAGTCGAATTCCCCCCGGAGAGGAAGAGATTGCTTTTAGTGCAATTCGGTCTCAGTCCCGACCAGCTGGAAAAGAGATCTAGCGATGTCTTGATAATTTGCACGGACCTCAGGTGACCTTCCGAGAAAATGAGAACGTCATCCGCAAAGAAAAGGTGGGTAATGCGGGTCTTTTTACAGCGCCAGAACCAGTGAAAGTCGGGAGTGTTGGTTTTGGACTGAAGAATGCCAGAGAATATTTCCATGGCCAAGATAAAGAGGTATGGTGAAAGCGGGTCCCCTTGCCGAATACCTCTACTGCTGGAGAAGAATCCATGTAATTCCCCATTAATAGATACGGAGAATTTAGGTGTGGATACACAAGTCATGATAAGCTTACTGAAGTGGGCCGGAAAGTTGAAAGCTTTGAGGGTCATCTGGAGGAAGTTCCAGTCAAGTGTGTCGAACGCCTTTTGAAAGTCCACTTTGATGGCGCATTTGGGCCTGTATGCCTCATGGTGGAAATCAGTAAATAGCTCTTGGGCAAGCATTATGTTGTCACTGATTCTGCGACCTCTGACAAAAGCCGTTTGTGATGGGCTGATCAAGGAAGGGAGAACGTGTGCAATACGCCTGGCCAATATCTTTGAAATACATTTATAAAGTGTGTTACAACATGCAATCGGACGAAAGTCCGACATAGAGGAGGCGTTAGGGGATTTAGGAACAAGAGTCAAAATAGTACAATTTAACTCCCGAAGCATGCTTCCAGTCTCAAAAAAGGATTTCACAGCCTTGATGATTGAAGGTCCAGTAATCTCCCAGGTGGTCTTGAAGAAATCCACATTGTAACCATCCGGACCGGATGCCTTCCCTTTGGCTAATGAGAATAAGGTAGCCCGTATTTCATCATCAGAAATCGGTTGGCCTATGTGAGTCCGCTGATCCTCATTAAGAGCTTGCCCAATAAACTCATTTACTTCGCCTTGAGTAGGTAAGGTAGAAGTGGAGTTGCCATTTAGAAGTAGCTGGAAGTGGTTAACTATGTGTTGCTTGACCATAGAAGGTTCGGTCAATAGTTCACCATCGGTTGAGGAAACAGAAAGAATCCGATTTTGAAGCTGCCTTCTATTGACGAAATGATGGAAAAATTTGGTGTTATGATCCCCTTCCTTGCGCCATCGTATCCTGGACTTTTGCCGAAAGAAGGATTCCTCTTAAAGTCGCAAAGTGGTGAAGGAGCGAAGTTGCTCCGCTTCCGTGTCATGCAAACTTTGATTAAATGGAGAGAGTTCCAATGCAGCTTGTGTCGCATAAAGATTCGCTCGAGCATGTTCCGTCCTTGTGGAGATGGCCGAGAAGGAGGTGAAGTTCAACTGCTTGAGCTTAGCTTTAAGGGCCTTCAGTTTGGAGCAAACAACATACATAGGGTTGCCTTCGATCCGAGAATCCCAGACTTGTGTTACCAGTTGTGAAAAGGCCGGGTGAGAAGCCCAGTAATTAAAGAACTTAAACGGTTTCTTGGAGTGTTGTGGCGGGACAATTTTGATCACCATAGGAGAGTGATCGGATATACCCGGAACCAGGAATGAAGCCTCCGAATAGGAGAAATGTTGGGCCCAAAGGTTGTTAATGAGGACCCGATCTATCTTGCGTAGTTTCCTGTTGTTCCCTGATGAATGGGTCCAAGTAAACCGGCATCCCACATACCGAAGGTCTTCTAGGCCAGCTTCATTGAGACAGTCACCAAGTTCATTGAAAGCTGGGATCCATGGCGTTGAGCTACCAACTCTGTCCTGCGGGTCCTTGATGGCATTGAAATCCCCGCCTACGATCCAAGGAAGATCACAAGATGAGAGTTGGATGAGGTCAGCCCATAACGAACGTCTGAGAACAAAAGTGTGCTCCCCATAAACCACAGTGAGAAGACAGGCTTTGTTCAAATTGGTAAGAGAAAGGTGCATATGAATCAATTGGCCAGTTATGTGAAGTTGAGTCATGCCAATCACACTGGGGTCCCAGCCAAACCAAATCCTACCCCGGGGAGAGAACTCAAAATTGGAGGTCCATAGCCAGTTAGCATATAAGCTTCGAGAGATCTTAACAAAATGTGAAGCTTTGGTTTTTGTTTCAATGATACCAATGCAGGAAAGGTGGTTAGTACGGATAAAGGTACGGATCTCAGCCTGGCGAAGGGGATCTACTAGCCCCCTTATATTCCAAATGCCAAAAAACATCACAAAAAGGTTTTACTTCGGAGTCTTGCGCGACTGTTTCCTCTTAGATCTTTTTTTGGAGGAAGACAGCCCAGCAGTCTTAACATTCTGTTCTAGGAAGAGTTTTGGTCCAGTAGAAGGCTTTGAGGATCCTGCAGCAGTCGTCCCCAACCTGTGTGACCGAGTGTTAGGGTGGTTCGTCGTTGTCGGTTCGTCATCGAGCAGGTCATCAGAGTCATCATCTATATGTAAACCAGAGGAGTCCCCCATGGAGGACTGAGGGATGAGGTTCGGAGCACCATCTGGCAGGTCAGACACTTCCTTGATGCAATGTGCCGGGGAGAGGCCCTCGACAATCAGAACAGAGCCAACTTGGACTTGCCCCTGAGCAGAAAGCTTGGCAGGCGATGAAAGGCTGGGGTCCTCTCTACCGGGTTCAGCCAAAGGAGCCAGAATACCATGGGGCTGAGGGGGTGCTATCCCAGCAATTTCTGCCCTAACATCAGAGGGCCCATCTGTGGAAGAGCTTGCTCCATCCTGGAAGGGAACATGCCCGGTAGGGGATCCAGCGTGAGAGTGGCACAAGCCTGAAGACGTTGGTCGTAGGCTCGGAATAGGGGGCTGAGAATGCAGAACGTGGGAGCCGGCCATCTCCTGGGTAGAGATACAAAGAGTGCCAGTCCCGGATTGAGCCTGAGCAGAGTCCAGGACGGAGGGTTGTGGAGGGCCAGCTGAGGGTTGGTCTGGAGAAGAGACAGAGGCTCTCTACTGCTGAAGAGGTGGCTCAGCAGGTAAAGCAAGCGGGGAAGACGGGTTAGTCTCCTTTAAGATCCTGTCAGGCGAAAGTTCAGTTACAGGGGAAGAGGCTCGAGTGGAAGAACCTTCCCTGGCCTGTGCAGTTGGCGCCGGATTAGAGTGAGTTGATGAACTGGAATGACCAGCATTGTTGTGCCCCGAGCCCTTGTTGTTTTTCCTGGTAACCTGAACCCATCCTTCAGTTTCCAAAGGAGAAGTGGTTGTCTGAAATCTAACATGAGGCTGAGGCCTGGTTGGATTCACAGTTGTACCTTCATGCTGCCCAGATGCACAATCGAAGCCAACCGAACCTGTTTTATGACCAAACAGACCACAAGCAAGGCAAACCAAAGGTTTCCATTCATATTCAATATGTACAAGATGAACCTCACCATCCCAGCGCACCTTAACCATTTCTAGCCGTGGGGTTGCAGCTTTGACTTCAATACATACCCGTGCATAGGATATTCTGGTCATGTGTTCAGTCTGGGTGTCCACATAGAGTGGCTTACCCACCGCACTAGCAATCCTACTAATGCCTGCAGAGGACCACAAGGAGAACGGTAAGTCTCGTAGGCGCACCCAAATAGGGATAGAGTCCATGGCACCCTTCTTCAACTTTAACTTGGGGTGCCATTGTTGTAATAGCATGGTGCTGCTAAATATTGAGACCGGCCCCTTCTCGATGATCTTCCTGCGGAATTCCTCGTTCGGGACACGGAAAAAGTAAAACCCATTTTCATGAAGCTTAACGTCCATGACATGTTCTCCCCAAGCTTTTTTGAAAGCTTCTTCCGTGAGTTTGAATGGGATTTTCTTCCCGAGATAGTGTCCGACTATACATTCAGTCCAGAATGGGTTCTGTGCAGCAGCTACTTCTGGGGTAATTTCCACAACCACTTCACCATTTACTTCGACGGGAGGAAAGAAAGCTAGGTCATATCCTTTGGTCATGACCCGAGCAATATTAGCCCATGATCTAGGGGCAGGGGTTTGGTTTAGGTGGCCTTGAGGGCGGGTAGACTGACCAACCATATCTGATTTTTTGACCAAGGTCGGACGCGAGTGAGATCTCCTAACACCATCTGCATAGAGTGTTCTGTCCCTTGAAACATTTCTGTTCTTCGAACGTCCCCGACTTCTACTACGGCTGGAGGTGCCCTTCAGGAAAGGTCGCTGTCCTAATGGCCGATCCGGTATAGACATCACCGAAGGGGATATCCCTTGTTGTGCCTCTGGTGGATTGGTCACTTCTGTATGTGACCCAGACATAGGAAGTGCAGGTACATGGGAAGGTTCAGATGCTATATCAGGGGAAGGAACAGGTAAAGTGAGCAGAACATTCTTCGCCATTGAGACAATTCTTCAAACACCTACCGGTCAACAGCTTCCTCCATACAGAACCGGGAACCCCTGCTATAACTACCACCTCCAGAACACAACAACACAACTCCAAACCAGCACAACCAACCAGCCAGATATCAATAGGGAACCAGGAACGAGTCTAGAATCTTGTCTAGCAGCACCGAATCAACCCGACACAATCAAGTCAGAACAGCCTCGGCAAAGAAGAGCGGCTGAAAAAAACGACAATGGCTACTCCAACTCCCGAATCCTAACCCACCACCAGTGAATGGAAGAGGCCAAGAATACCTGTGGAAGGGAGTAATGAACCCCTGAGTTCCAGCCCAGCACTGCACTTGCCGGAAGAAGGAAGTTCGCGGACTGAGGACCAGCTCAAGTGATTCCCCAGATCTAAAAGATCGGTCTCAAGCCGTCATAAAAAGCGAAATCCTGTGTAAGGTGTGGTAGAGCGGCGATCAGGGACCCTAGTCTCCGAATTTCAGGCCAAATGGCCGCCGGAGACAGCCGGAAATTAGTGAGGGACCGGCGGGTGAACAGTACCGCCGAGGAACACCATTACCTTTGTCAGTGATTTCCATCAACTGCCAATCGTTTGAGTTTGCTATAGTTACAAATATGCTCTTGCAGGATGAGTGTGTGCTTACCCCTAGTGACCATGCTCTGGTGATCCATCTTGATCTCCGGAAACTCGTTTTGATTTTGAAGCTCTCTGGATTTTGCTTTGGTTTGCAGTTTTTTGGGATTTTTACGTATTTCTCATGTATCTTTTTGAAAATTAATGAAATTTTCTTTTGATAAAAAAAAGTGCCCCTTCCCCCCTCTCTCCAGCGTTAGATATGTCTTTGATTCCGCATTACTCGTGCTTCAGTTGTCGTGAAAGTCATGCAGGACCTCAAACTAGCATACTGCTCTTTATAGTCGTGCGTGTACGTATAAGTAGCGACCAAAGTAAACAGTATTGTGCTTGTTCCACCATCTCTAAATATATAGAGTTTGAAAAAGGGCGTAGATGTAGCAAAACGACCGTTTTGCTATGTTTTTTCCATGTCAATGAGCTCACGTCTCTTTGTGTTAGCTATTGATTCTAATTTTAACTTTTACGATCCAAGATATTATTGTAATGATAAGGTCTAATCCATGGGGAACAAATCCTAAAAAATAAAGTATCTTTGATTGGAGGTTCGTCTTTGCGTTGAATAATATCACAAGGAATAGCCGTTCGATGTTGGATTTGAGGTTTCATAATTCACAAACTCCCACTCTTAAACCATCGACATCCTTATCACTGATTGCTCATATCGCCGGCGTCACTCTCCTATTTAATGTGTGGACCAATCTATTCCTATCCCCTGCAAGATTATAGAAGACTACTAAGAGATACATCTCGTTTGAACCCTCTTGCCTCAATGATCACTCACCGTCCACTTGTCGGATTGGGTACAAGTCTAATCTATCCACGAATAACACATCCAAAGGAGGGGTCTTACCCAATGCCATCTAGAATTGATCTAGCTCACATGCTTGGATAAGGATAGGCACCAATTTGTGTGGTTACTTGAAGTACTCATTTTCGAAAGTTGGGTTATTTACAATTGTAGTTCTTTAATTTTAAATACTTTAACCAAAAGGGTTGTGCTTGGTCATCTATATTTCTAACTAGAATAGGATATAAATTGGATAGGATATGAAAATCCTAAGATTTGGTATATCTAATCAATTATTTGGTGAATCACAGTAATAAAACCGAATCTTTTCATATCTTATTATGTCCATTGTTTGATATGAATGACATATAGTATAAATGAGCCTAAAAATTACACAAATGAAGATGGTAAGAATTTTTCATGACATTCTTGGCTACTTCATTTTTATTTGCTTATTTTTTTAATAATTTCCCCTCTCTTTTTTATTTCATTTTTCTCCTTCCATCATTCTCTATTAAAATTTTAATCAATAGTAACCTATACTAATATACCTAAAACGCTAAAATACCTAAAATATGTATAAATATAAATACTAAATATATAAAAATATTTTTAGTATTTATATTATAAGATAGAAAGAAATTTGAATATATAAACAAAAATAGGAATAAATAAAAACGAAATTGTTGATATTTTTTATTTTGTTTTTTTATTTTACAATTAAAATATTATTTATATTGAAATATTATTTTAATTTTATTAATTTAAAAATTTTGGTCGAAAAAATTAACTTTTATATCATAGATATTAGAAATCTTATTTACCTTTGTCCCACCTTTTTCATGGGATAATTTTATCGAGCTATATCCCTCTTATATCCTATTTTATCTTGTCTTGAGTAGGAACCAAACACATGATAGAATAAATTTTATCTTATTCTGATTTTTATCATGACTACCAAACATAACCTAAGGGCTTTCGACCAAAACAAAAAACCACTAGGGGCTTGCTCCAATGGCCACCATTCTCTCATGGAATGTGAAGCTGTGGACTTCGAAATATTCCTCCTCCAAATAGGGGGTTTATGGGGTTTTCCCAGGTAGGGCCATTAGGGGCTCGCCAAGCTCCTCGTAGAAAAGTTCCGAAGTTGAGGAATACACTTGGCGAATAAAAAAAATCAAATACTTTTATTATTCTTTACTTCGAATGATCTTTTAATAGTACAATGATTCCAAATGAAATTACACGTTTCCCAACTGCATATTACAATGATTCCAAATGAAATTACACGTTTCCCAACTCCATCAAAGATTTGACCAAGATGAGAATAATGATGTAAAATTGACGATAAGGGCCTGTTTGGTAACATTTTCATTTTCTATTTTTCTATTCTTTTGTTCACCGGAATAGAAAAAGAGCATACATCTATTTGTGTACGTCAGTTAATTTTTCTATTATCAGGAATAGATTAGTTACCGGGGAATATATTTGGAACAGAAATAAAAAGTAAAAAAAATTCTACTAAAAGAGAAACAAGGTCATTTTAGAGAAACAAGCTCAATGTAATCTCCCTAAAACCATAAACTCTAAAACCCTAAACCCTACATCCTAAACCATAAAACCCTAAACTTTACACTTTAAACACTAAACCCTACACCCTAAACCACAACCTACACCCTACACCCTACACCCTACACTCTAAAAGGTCAAAAGTTATATGCACTTGTTTATTATAATGCCTAGAGATTTACCGTCAACATCATCATATTATGAGTTATCAATCAGTAGAACTCTCTACTGTTATTTCCAACCATCCATCTTTCACTAACAATTACATTGCATTTTCTGAAGCAATCTTAGAATATCTTGATCATTTAAGTCCTTACAAAAGTCTAGTTTTATCCAAATATGAATTGTTACTAGATTGACATTTTTTATAATTAAATGAAAAAAATTGGGAATAGAAATTTTTAGGGTCGTACCAAATGCATTTCTATTCTTTTTTTATTTCAGGAATAGAAATTTTGTACAAGTACGAAGCACGTTTTTTAGTTTTGAAAATCATCCAGGGAATAGAAAAAGAAACTATTTCTGAAAAGAAATCGTTTCCGAGAACAAAAATGTTACCATACGCACCCTAAAAGTCACCTGAATGGGAAATTTTTGTATCACGATACGAGCAAGAGGTTCAGTGTTAACTCATTCGATGAATGTCGTGTCATTCACCACGCTGCTGAACTTGATAATTACTTAATAAACAAAATGGTGTTCTTTCCAAATATTTTTTACTCATTAAATAATGGATGTTGGTAAAAGGAAAAAAGTTTAGAAAAAACCCAAACCTATTATAGTGTGACCAATTTAGTTCTAAACCTTTAAATTATATTAACTTAGTCCTAAACTTTTTGACGATTTAACAATTTAGTCCTTTTAATTAATTTTGGTTGAAAATTGCTGATGTGGTAATCCTGTCAGCATTGGCCGTCCTACAGATACGATTGACGTTGATGTGGACAATTTTTTGCAGCTTTTAAATTATTTTGAATTCTTTTCTTTTTCTTTTTTCTTCCTCCACCGATTGCTAGGCCTCGGCAAGCTAGCAAGGGTCGAACCTCACCAGCCTCAGGAGAGGCTCGCCCTCACCAGAGCTAGCGAGGGTCGAGCCTCTCTAGACTCAGACTGTGACATCCGGAATTTTCGAATAAGTATTTATGTGATATTCGGAAGTTTTCATTTCCGGTAATAATACTTAGATCATAAAGCTAAGTATTATTCGTTTAGAATTCCGGTGGACATGTAGAAATCTTAGTTAAATCGTTAATTTTGTGAGGTGTAGAGGATGATTTTCATGAATGAAATCGTCTGAATTTGATGTGTTGCAAATTAAAATACATCAATGTATAGGTTAACATTATAATAGTGTTAATTATTCACCATCGTCTTAGTAATTGATGAGTAATAATTTTAGTTTAAACTTTAGTTAATTAATGACTAATAATAAGGTGTTTACAAAGGGAGACAATTGCGTTTTTATTTTTAATTTCTCACAAAACCTCTTTTGAGAGACATAACTCTTACGTGGCAATTGAAGATGTCATAGATGGCCACATGCCACATTTAAGCTTAGCCTCTTGCACTAATTCGGCACATAGCCATAAGCCATCATTACCCTTCGCTATTAGTCATCTCTGATATATCTTAATTTCTTACACTAAGCTGTGATTGAGTGATGAATTGCTCACCTATGAGTGTATGCATTCTTCCACCTCAAATCTACTCCTGCACATGATTTCATCTTGGTAACATTGAAGGGCAATTTTTCATCTTGGCAGTAACTCTCTTCTTTACCTTCAACTTTCAAAGATACTGTACTTTCACCACCACCCAATCCAAGATCTACAATCGGGCTTTAACTTTTGGTTATTCAGATTTTGCGTGAGGTAAGTAAAGACTCTAGAGTTACGTTAGTTCAAGCTACATGACACTTTTAACTTAGTTTGTCACACCCCGGACCCCCGCCAAGCCCGCGACATCCCTCAGCTGGTCGATTAGTGCGACGTCCCAGGAATGTCGCCGACCTCAAATCGCCATAAGAGATTTACAATCATAGCGGATACTAACGATTAATCCCGGACAAATTAAAACTGGAGAATCAATCAGGGAGAATACACATGTTACTCTTCATTTCAAACTTATACCATAATCTTCACAACATTACAAACCATAATATACATGTGCATATCGTACTAAGAACCATCGAAAACAAAAAGGATCGATGACCGAGCATTCCAAACCCAAAAATGGTACTATTCAAAAATCTACCGTTCTAAACCCCAAGACTATCACTTACGCCCCCTACTCGGCGTCCACTTTGAGTCGGACTCATCGTCCTTTGAATCCGAATCCTCTAAGCTTCCCTGAGCGTCATTCTCGATGTACACAGGTACTCCAAAACGTACTGCCGGCGGTGGTGGTGGATTCATGATTCTTGCTGGGGTTCTGAAATTTTTGGTTGAAACAACCGTGAGAATACTTCTCAGTAAGTTCACCCTTAAACCCTACCTAGGCTATCATGTACCCTCAAATAATTTCAAAGAAACACAATCACACATAAATACCAAATCACCACATATCAAACATGTCAATTATTTACCTGAGCCTATATTGCTCACTCCTTGCACATTAGTCAAAATCGCATCAAATGCAATCACATGCATAATTAACTCACATTCTCGCGCATTCGTTCCAGTCTCATCTTATCTTTCCCACATCACTCGCCAGTGACCCGCGTAAATGTACACGTCTTAGGTACACTGCGACTATCTCATCACAACACTTTAGGCCCGTTTTCACGTACACGCCTTAGGTCATGTATCTTGCCCGCGTAACACGCCTCAGGCTCAACACCTACCAATTACTGTGTAACCCGCGTAGAAGTTCACGCCTTAGGCTGGCAGTCCTTCGGTAGTACCGGGTATCGTCCCGCGTAACATGCCTCAGGACGGCACAATTTCCACAATCTTACATGCCATGCCACACGCAATCACTTTCTCACTTATGCACACGCTCAACACGCATTTACCACATATAACTGGCCCATCACACATGGCCCGTGCACGCACCAATTACATAAAATCCATGCACACTCGGCATTTGACCTAGCCAATATAATGATTAAAATCATTTGGCCCACACGTGCACTCAATAGGCATAAATACATCAACCAATTGCCCAACAACATACTAAATTTAATCACCACAATTTATTTATAATGTAAATACACATCCGATACTTAAATTCTCATTTTTCTCCCACCAAACGGTGTCGGATTAATTCCGATCCTTCATAGAACTTTCTCGCCATAAAATACCGGTTCTAAAAACCCAACTTGCGTCCTGAACAAATCATCACAGCCCCATGAACAGTAAATCACAACCACTGTTATTAACTAATTTCCAATAAATAATGCCCGAATTAAATCTTAAGACCCGCCATAAAATTTCTGCTCCCAATTCATGCAATTCATCACCTAATTTTATACAGATTTCGCCCAAAATCGTCCGTCGATACTCGAAGTCCTAAATTGGGTTTAGGCAAGACTTACAAAGTTCTAGACTTAATCGGCTAGAACGGGGAGCGGCGGCACATAAACGGACACGACGGGGACGGCGTACGGCCTCCGATGAGCAGCGGCGAAGCTCGGCAACGGCGATTGGCTTGCAGCGGCGGTGTGGGTCTCACTTGGCCAAGACCCACGGTGAGAGAGAGAGAGAGAGAGAGAGAGAGAGAGAGAGAGAGAGAGAGAGAGAGAGAGAAAGAGAGAGAGATGGTGAGGTTTGAGGATGGTGATGGCTTGAGGGCGACGTGGATGGCAGCTTGAGGGAGGTCTGGCGTGCGGCGGCGAAGCGGTGGCGCCGGCGTGAGGGAGGAATGGCCAAAGAAGACCCACGGTGGAGAAGGGGGAATTTACGGCTGAATGGGGGGAAAATAAGGAGGAAGGAGAGAGAGAAAGAAGATTAAAGGGTCTTGATCCAAAGCTAAAAATTACCAAATTACCCCTCTCAAACATTTTTGATTCGACAGTCCAAATTCGATCTAATCTTGATCCGACGGCTGAGATCGAACCTTGCACAAAAATATCCAATGGCATACTTGTAATTTCTCAAAAAGTTCAAGGGCAAAATTGTCCAATCAAAATTTGAGGGCAAAATGACCAAAATGCCCTTTGCCCATAAAACATGCCCTTTAATAAATCCTAGGGGTATTTTGGTCACTTTCTCCGTTTCTTGCCCAAATTGAATTTTTCCAAAGAATTTAGGCGCACCAAAAATTGACACGTGTCATGTGCAACGTGGTCCTAGCGTTTCGTCATGAATTCCTAATTTTTCGGTGTCCAATTTGAGCAAAAACTCAATAATTAAGTTCTATTAAAGGCAACTCGAGCGTTTCTCGAGCTAACGGGCGGCTTGTTAAGGAAATTCGCAAAATCAACTCGTGACTGATACTAAATCGAGTCACGTGCAAGTCCATTCGGGACGTAACGATCTCGATTGTCATTAAAATCGCAAAGATCAATCGCTTTATCCGGGGGGTACGATCGTTCGGTATAATTTCAGGATCATTCATCAAGTCGTTTTGTGGTCCAACGGAATCACCCGCAACCCACTACTATGACAGTGGCGAACTGACCCCTAACTATCCTTGTATCGGCCAACAGTGGCTCAAAATATCACTTCTGCGATTTAATGGTCGAAATCCATTTACGATCAAATTTTTCTTTAGTCGTGCGAATTTAACTTCCTTTAATAGCCTTTCCCTAATGGTTAGCATTCCCAGGAGTGATCAGTTCCGGGCGAGAAATTACTGTGAGTACATCTCATAAAACTCAATTATTCAATAAATTCCAATTGGCGGAAATTCCGGAATGTCACATAGTTGCTTGAGATATGCTATTTTGATGTGCGATAATAGTATGGATATGGTGATGGTTGGATTTGTTTTGCTAGTTTCGTACATGTTCAAAAGGTGTGATTGGTTTTTTTTTTAAAGTTGGCTATAGTTGGCAAGTGAGATTAATAAACCTAAACTTGGAAATGTCATCCTTGAGGTGATTGTTGGATTCATCTTGCTGGTCTTGTATATGTTTAAAAGGCGATTGTTTATTTTTCTTAAAGTGGGGTACATTTGGTAAGTAGAAATGATGAATTTAAACTTAAAAAAGTCATATTTGTATATTCAGACTTTACCGTTATTTGTAAAATCTATTTTTTGAACCTAGGTAGATTTTATTCTTTGAATCTGGACCCGAGTAAACTATACTCTCTAAATCTAAATTGGTCTACTTTTGAATCAGAGTAGACTTTACTTTTTGAATTTAAATTTGCTTACTTATTAACCTATGCAAATTTTACTCTTTGAATCTAAACCTATTTACTTATGAACCCAAGTAGATTTTACTTTCTAAATACGAACATGTTTACTTTTGAACCCGAACGGATTTTACTCTCTGAATATGAACATGTTTACTTCTGAGCCCGAGTAGATTTTATTCTCTGAATATGAACATGTTTACTTATGAACCCGAGTAGACTTTACTTCATGAACCCAATTATATTTTCTTTCTGAAACCAAATGTAATCACCTTCCGAATCTGAAATATTCACTTTGTCTTCAGAATATACTCCTTTATTTGTCCAGACTCAAAAATATCCTTTTGTTGTTCATATTTACATTTAGAATTAATCCTTAGTGATTGGCTTACTCAGAATCACTTTTGGAAATATAACCAGCTTCTGAATATACTTAACTAATGAGTCTTACTATATATTGTTTCACACTAGTTTTTTTTATTAAGATCTCATTTCTTGAGGAATATGTGATGGAGCAAGAAGGTGGGTATGCATATTGAAATGCATGTAAATATTTATTGTCATGGTTTGTATGAGAATAATATAATTCCATCACCCATAATTTAGAAGGTGACGATGCCCCGAGTTTCGGGATGCCCTATCATATGGTACATGATGCCCCGAGAGTTTTGGGATGCCCTGTATGTTGAAATGCCTTGGGAGTTTTGAGATGCCCTACTGTGTGGTATGGGATGCCTCGGGAGAGTTTATGAGGAGAAATAACGAACTTAGCACATGAATATGAGTGCAATATGTTATGCCATATGCTTGTGTATGAATTGAAATATTGTGAAGTAATTAGATTATTGTGGCATATCCAAGTGGGAAAGGTATAACACTTATTCATGTTTTCAACATACTTACTGGTTATTACGCATTTATGTTGTTGTACTAGGTGAAGTGGTAAGATGATTGTCCTAAATTAAAACTAGAGATTTCATTTGTTGGGCCTCAGCTCATTCCTTTATTTTTCAAACATGTAAAAAATGGACAATTTGTTGCTAATGCTTGTTGGTTTTCCTAAACACTATAAGTGCTAGTATGTTGATATGCTTTTCCTGGGGACAGATATAGTATACACTAGATGTATATCCGCCATATGGGTTGATGTGGGGCTCTCGGAGTGAGTTCCTTACTAGTTTATAGTGTGACATGTGAACCTCAATGGCAACTTGGTTAGGTCGTTGCAAGATTTTGGCTGATACAACGATGGCTTTGACTTGTCGTTGGGGGAGATAAACAATCCAAGATGCAAAGTCTACCTATGTACATGCAGTCTTTTGGAGCATAATGTAATCTGGAGATAGG
Source organism: Syzygium aqueum (assembly GCA_031216185.1). NCBI lineage: Eukaryota > Viridiplantae > Streptophyta > Magnoliopsida > Myrtales > Myrtaceae > Syzygium > Syzygium aqueum. Next base: position 12,462,877 of record CM062232.1, on the reverse strand, counting down.
CGACGTTGACCTACCCAGACTATTGTGTTTTGTGAATAATGAAGTGGTTGTAAATCTTATAAGTAATATAAATAATTTGCAGAAGTACTTTGACTATATTACTGCGAATTTCATTGTTAATAAATGTTTAGATTATGCTTCCGCTTGACTAAAGATTAATAATCGTAAGAAATACATATCGCGTGTGGCCTTATGGGGTGTCACATAGGCGAGGGTCGAAACTTGCCAAGCAGGTGAGGTTGACCCTTGCCTAACAACAACAAGGTCAAGCCTTGCCCGAGGCCAGCCGCATCTGCCTAGCTGGCCAAAGTAAGAAGGAAAGAAAAACAAAAGAAAACGGATAAAAAGAAAAAATTCAAAAATTTGAGAAATATTTTAAAAAATGTGAACACTTGCACACATCAACACCAATTGTGCCACGTATGATGACTTGCATCTACGTTAGTGATTTTTAGCCAAAATTGATCAAAATGACTAAATTGACAAATTGTCAAAAGGTTTATAACTAAGTTGGCAAATCGTCAAAATGTTTGTAATTAAATTGGCAAATTATCAAAAGATTTATGATTAAATTGACACAATTGAAAGGTTTAGGATCGAATGGCTACTGTATAATAAGTTTATGATTTTTTTGGACAATTTTCTCACTGGTTAAAAGAGAACACTATAGTAAGAAATTGCATATATAAATGGAGTTTAAGAGTTTTTCTTATTCATGTATGAGATTGAATATATCTGGAGTTTGCTTTTGTAAATAGTGATATTAACCTTCCTTCACGGAAGAAAATTCATCGTTTCTTGGCCCGATGGTGAGTGTGTTACCTAGTTATGTGTAAAACCATTTCAGACTAACATTTTATGAACTTATGTGAGTAGTTGCAATGTGCTCTTTTACACGAAAGTGAGGAACTTGAGTCAGCTGCAAATATTGATTAAGTAACTGTCTGGGGCTACATAGAAACAAATAAGTTCCCCCAAGAAAAAATGTTTTAAGTTGAAAACAATTAAAACACTTTATAAGTGGAATCTATAAAAATAGTTGCTATTAGGGTATTGTGTGCTTGTTAAATGAACCAGATTTATGAGCTGTAACTTGAGCCCATTGCCTTATAATGCGTTTCCTTATTTTATTTTTTTTGGTCGGTATAATGCGTTTATTTCAATAGAAGAGCTTTATGCTAGTGGTGGTCCTGGTGGTCATGAACACGAAAGAAAAGAGAGAAAGAGGATTTAAGGTTTTCTATACATTCAAGATTGCTTTGTACTCAAATTGAAAACACAAGTGTAAGTTTTCTTATAGTTCCTCTGCAAGATTGTACCAAGCTTCCAAGTAATTGGTTGTGTTTGCGTTAGAGAGATTGGCTATCACACGTTTTGTAATTGATTTGGAGTTGGTGGTGTTATGGCTTGTAGAAGGGGGAGCTTGTTTTCGCATGTTAGTGGGGTGCTTGATTGTTGACACCTATTTTAATTTGCCCAAAATTAATTGCACAAAATTTAGGAATTAATTTTCTTTAATTCCTAAGACAAAATATTTTTATTAAATACATTGCATATAGAAATTAGGCATGTTTGCATTAATAGGGTCTATTAGAGTGTCTATTTAAAATATTAATTATTTAAAAAAAATTCCGCATTGGGCCGGGTCGGAGCCGGGCCGACCTGGCCCCTTTCCTTTTCCTTTCCCCCTACGCGGCTGGGCTTAGCCTAGCTTCCTCTCCTTCTTTTCCTTCCCCCGGCGTGGGCCCGGACCCAGCCTAGCCTACCTCTCCTTCTCCCCCCACGCCAGCCCAAGCCCTCTCTCCTACTTCCTCCTCCGCCCGTCGCTTTCCCCTTCCCTGTTTTCCCCTATTCACGACAGTAGCGTGACGCATGGCGGCGCCACTCCTTACCGTCGCTATCTGGCCAGAGCAGGGCCAGGCGGGCTCGCCACCGGGACTGGCCATTAAGGCCAGTTCCGTCTTCCCCATTTTCCCGGGCGCCCCTTATCCCTTTCTCCCTCACCTCTCCCTGTTCCTCTGTTTGTTTCTCCCCTGCGTCACAGAGCTGACACCCCCTCTGCACCAACTTATGGCCGCGGTTCGCGGAGCCTAGGCCGGTGTAGGCCATCGTCACCCGGACGCCACGGAGAGGGGGCCGTCGTTGTCGCCGGCTATATATAGCCACACAAAGAGAGAGCGCTCTGGTCGACCAGAATAGAGAGAGAAACAGAGAGTGAGAGAGAGTAGAGAGAGAAACAGAGAGAATAGAAAGAGAAAGAGAGTGACTGAGGGTTCGCCGAAGTGGGAAGGAAGCCAGCCCGTCGTCGTCGTCGTCTCCCAAGCCAATCGGAAGCCCTCCGGAGGTCAGCGAACCGGTGAGATCTCCCGACCGACGCACCCCCCTGTTCTGCTTTGTTTTTTGGCACAGTCGGGCCAGGACTCGCGCTGGCCGTGTCGCGCGAATCCCGGCCCATACCGACATCCATCCTGGCCCCAAGTTGCTATCGGAGGTGAACCCAAGCCGCTGGAGTCAACAGAATCGCCGGAGGAGGTCAAAACCCCTCGGTTGTTGTCACGCCCGCCAGGTGCTCGACGAAATGCCTAAGTGAGGTCGAGTAGGTTTTGCTCGTCGACCGGCGAACAGGCGGTCTGACGGCGGCTCAGGTAAATGACATGGCCTCATGACGGTCCTAAAGGGCTGATTTGGGGGCGGCGCCGGCATGGGGCGGCGCCGGCATGGGTCGGCCGGTGGACGGCCAATTTTGGCCCCATTGGCGCTTCCCCCAGCGGGTCTGTGAATTCGGGTCAGGTCGACCCGGATCAACCGACCCGACTCGGGTCAACGCCCGGGCAGGATCCGTTGACCCCGGCTGGTTCTGACCAACCCGGATTAACCGATTCGACCCGGTCAACTCCCGGGTTGGACTCCGTTGAACCGGGTCGGGTCCACCGAACCCGATTTTTAAAAAAACATTTTATTTTATTTATTTTTTTAAAAAAGTTTTAAAATATTTTAAAAATAATAATTTTTTTAATTAAATTATGTGGTATATTGGAGTGTTTTTAATTTATTATGCTGTTTTTTTATCGCATAGGTTGCATGTTTAATTAGATAAACATATTGTGGTGTCGTTATCGTGTATGTTTTCTAATTAAAATACAATCGCATGAATTATTGTGTTTTGAATGTCATCTGACTTAGTCAGAACCTTAGGCAGTATGCGTGCTTTGACTGTTGATCGTTTATGATTATGCACTCGTTTGATCACCTCATATGTTAGGAGAAAGGTTCTAAAATCAATCCAAATTGCCTAATAAATGTTTTAAAAAATGAACAGGGTAAAAAGGTACCGAAAGAGCATTAGTTATTCAACTAGTGTAACCAATTCCCCAAACTCAATTAATCTTTAGTTCGTAGGAATAGGGTGATTCTCCTGTTACCCTATTTGGGTTTCTAATCGACCTACCCCAAATTGATTAGTAGCGACTCCTTCATGTAAACTATTGACATGTTAAAAACTTAAACCCTAAGTCGCAATATGGTATGGGCTCGGGAGAGCCTGAGTTAAGTCCCGAACCTAGACTTAGCATGTACCAAGCGAGCCCTCCTTGTTTTTGCACGTCGTTCGTGGAAAGGCTCGGGAGGTCGGTCGCGACATTGATTAATGAATTCCATTATGCTGTGGTATTTTTCCTATTACATAGAAAAGGTTTTCCAAATAAATCTAGTGTAAATTGGTCTCTCTTAGTCTTCTCTTTTTACTTGCATTGTGCTATTGCGGTTGTAAGATGATTACTTTCATATATCACTTAGGTTTGAGAGGTGCTTTCTTCTTGACAGTACTAAATTACCAAAAGGAAAAAGACTGAGGTGATAAATGACCATTTAATTTGTAGGAGTTAAATGTGAAACATGAGGTTCAACATGATCACGTGATTAGAAATTTGGAGGAAAACACATTCATTTAGTCCATTAAATTTGTAGGGGGATGTCAATGAACAATGTGAACAGATTGAAAGATCATTCATGCTTTATCCCTTTTATCCCTTTACAACATCAAGTAGAAGGGATACTATTGTCAATTAAAAGGGTATGAACTCATTGAATCATAAATATTTCTTAAAGACATCGCGGTTGATCACACTATCGAAGCATACCCTTCTTAAAGGTACACCCAAGTGCATGGCCAATGTTAAAGGAGACTCGTCTTTTTGCCAATTACATATGCTCTTGTGGCATCATGATCAACAACATACAACCCAACTCGGGATCCTTAATCCAGATTCTGATAAGCTGCTTCCGTGGGACATTGAAGATGAATTTCTGCTACCTCACAAATATCCAGATCCACTAGAACAAATAATTGATCAGCACTTTCTGCGCCACGCCGGACCGGTTCGAAGCCATGATCTCGCTCTCACCCATTATGTATATGTTGCCCCCTTCTCTTAGCGCCTCATCCACCAATTCAACCTCTTTTGCCACTTCCTCACTAATCACTACCTCTACATTTTGATCACTCTCAGGCGAAGGCAAAACATTGAACTTGAGCCCTTCCTCATATATGAATTCCTTCAAATGGTTCACCAACATCTCCTCGAACAACTCATATTTCATCTTCGAATATCTATACCCGTACCTGACCACGCAGTGGTATATGAGCTCGTGGGGGAACGTGCGGCGGAACAATAACCGTTCCTCAAGAGCGACTTTGTTTATCAGCAACGATTAACGAGTTGATCGAGACAACGACGACGACGACGAGAATCGAGTGCAACGCTGCGACACGGTGTGCGAACATCAGGGAAATGCAGCGGACAACCTTCGTGTCGGACAGGTTGAGACCCAACCCAAGATCCGGCGGATCCTTGGGCTGGATGCTATCTTGACGACTTTCTCGGCAGAGACCTTGTTGTTGAGCACGAAAGGTACTTCTCTCAGTAGCCGAACATGATGGTCAATAAATTAAGGGTTAATACTACCACCAAAAATCTCAAATTAGTACACCTATGACATATTTACTCTAAACTAACTTTTTTTTATCACAAATAACCTCAAACCAGTACACATGTAATAAATTTATCATCCGTTAGTTTTCATTAAATTTTACTATCAAATTCTTGAGTTGGATGACACGTGACAGTTGATAGGTGTACTGATTTAGGGTTTTACCCTTTGTTTATCACAAGTGTACCTGTTTGTAATTTTTTGTGGTATTAATCCATTTTAGCGGAAACTAGCATAAGGTAAGTTTGTCACAAATGTACAAGTTTGGGGTTTTTGATGATCAAAAAATTAGTTTGGGGTATATTTGTCATAAGTGTACCGGTTTGGAGTTTTTGGTAGTCAAAAAATTAATTTAGGGTAAATTTATCATAGGTATACCAGTTTAGAGTTTTCATGGTATCAACCCATAAATTAATGAAAGGTTCTTTTCCATTTATAGAGAAAACTGTGAATTCCATTTGATTCTAAAGTTCAGGTTTAAAAGATCATTTGTTGTTGTAGTAATAATTATTCCTGCCATGTAATAAACAATTCAGTCCGTTTGATTTAAGTGATTGAATAGCCATTATTTTCTTTAGTAACAATAAAGAAAAAGTGATAAAAAAAATGTCAAAAATGTCTTGCTTTCTGATAGATTAACCCTTAGTACTATGTTACTAAACATGTAATGAATAATATGTAGTTGTATGGCGTGTAATTGATCGTCGCATAATATACTTCCTATGTATTATGATGGTTATGATAATACAATAATTGTGCTGTTTTATGATATAGTTTCCTTGTTATATTTAAAATTAGCAAAGTGTGTGTGTATATATGTAAGATTATTAAAGTAGATACAACCATATGAAACATTGAAGTGACTAGTAAATACTTCATTAAACTATTGCACATAATGTGTTATTTATGATTTTGCAACAAATAATGAAATATGTATAATTAAAAAGTATACGATTGAGTCATTAATAATTATGCTAAACTACTATGTTATAAAGTATACTATAATAAATATAAAGTATACAGATATATTACAAGATGTTAAAGTTACATGCAACAAATATATCTACGCTAATAATTTATTGGGATGTGTTCTTTAGAAGTCTTAAGACTTGTCGCGAAAGTATAATTGAGTGCTAAAACTTTCAAAAAGTGCAATCAAGTCCTAAAACTTGTCAATTGATGCAATTAAGTCCTTCCGTTGATACCGTCAATTTGTCTAACGGAAAATGCTGTCATGGTATTTTTAAATTAATTTCTATCTCATACATGGAATTTTTATTTTTTTTTCTTATTCAAATCTTATTTACATTGATTAAAAATTTTCAAAAAGGCTAAAATTTTATTTTAAAAAAATTGAAAATAAAGAGAATGAGAGAATGAGCCTTCCTGGTTGGCGGTGCTGCCGCCACCTATCGCTAGGGGGGACGGCGGAGGTCACTAGCCTTAGGCAAGGGTGGTTGGCCCTTGCTAGCCTCGAGCAAGGGCCAACAACCCGCATAAGGCCCGGGTGAGGACGCCTAGATCCGGGCGACGTCTGTCACGCCCCGCACCCTACAAGCACGCGATCATCCCTCGATAGTCGATCATTGAATGCGATGTCCCAGGCACATCGCCGACCCAACCCAAACATTAGAGATTAAGCACGCGGAAACAAATAGAAACAACTCGAACAATTAAAAATGACAAAGGGTAGCAATAACACGAAACAATAACCATAACTTCTACACTTGACGAATACATACGACGTCCACAAAAAGACAATCCCCAAACTAAGCCATAATAACAGAATCTTCTGGATCTATGGGTCCGTCGACTGTAAAGCCTTAATCTTAGTTTGGATTTTCGGTTCAATCCTCACTGCGGCAAGTAGACTTGAAACATGGCTCACTTTAAACTTAAACTCTGAATCCCGAACTCCCTCCAACAGGGTCCATTCTTTGACCATCATATGGGCGATGCTCGATTTCCAACTCAATGCATCCGCCACCTTATTAGCCTTTTCAGGGTGATATAAAATATTGCAGTCATAGTCCTAAAGGAGTTCCATCCAATGACGTTGTCTCATGTTGAGTTCTTTTTGGGAAAACAAATACCTTAAACTCTGATGATTTGTATAAATCTAAAATTTCTCCCCACACAGGTAATACCTCCAAATCTTAAGAGCGAAGATAATTGTGGCTAATTCCAAATCATGCGTTTGATAATTCAGCTTATGCGGTCTCATTTGCCGCGATGCGTATGCCACTACTTTCTCGTGTTGCATTAACACGCATCCCAATCCCCTTAACGACGTGTCACTGTAAATCTCATCTCCTCCCAGACCTAATGGGACCGTCAACACTGGCGTGATCATCAAACTCTGTTTTAAACCTGAAAACTCCTTTTGTACTCATCCGTCCATTCAAATTTCGTTTCCTTCTTTAGCAAACTTGTCCACGGTGTCACTAACACTAAAATCCTTTCCACGAAATGTCTATAATAACCTGCTAGATCTAAGAAGCTCTAAACCTCGATTACCGTTATCGGCCTTGGCCAAATCACGACGGCTTCAATTTTTATCGGATCCACTGCGATTCCCTTCACCAGATACCACATGTCTTAAGAACGCTACACGATGAAGCCAGAATTCACACTTGCTGAACTTAGCGTAGAGTGCATGTTTCCTTAGGGTCCGTAGAACTTTTTCCAAATGTACCTCGTGTTCGGCGAAACTCTTCGAATTCACTAGAATATCATCTATAATCACGATCACAACTGATCTAAAAATTCCCTGAATACCCGATTCATTAAATTCATAAAGGCTGCAGGGGCGTTCGTCAGTCTAAACGGTATCACCGTAAACTCATAGTGCTCATACCTCACCCTAAATGCCGACTTCGGCATGTCTTCCTTCTTAATCCTTAATTGGTGATAACCAGTCCTTAAGTCGATCTTACAAAATATTGATGCCCCTTGCAGCTGATCGAACAGGTCATTTATCCTTGGCAACTGGCATTTATCCTTAATAGTCACCTGATTCAACTGTCTGTAGTCAATACATAACCTTAACGATCCATCCTTCTTCCTCACGAATAAATCTGGCGCTCTCCATGAAGACCCACTCAAACGAATAAAACCTTCATCCAATAACTCTCGTATTTTGGACTTTCGATTCCTTCAATTCTGACAGTGACATCTTGTAGAGCGTTCCCAAGGTCGTTTTTGTCCCTAGGGCCAACTCAACCACAACCTCGACTCTCCTAACAGGTGGCAATCTCGGCAATTCCTGAGGAAAGACATCAGGAAGGCTACACACCTCGGCTATGTCCTTTAGCCTTGATTTCTCAACCAAATAATTAGCAACAAATTAATTATCTTTTTACACCTCAAAGACAAAGCTCAATCCATCCAACTTCAATTCAACAGTCTCCCAAAAACAACTCACATCGGTTCTTTACAAAATCTATAATTCCTAAGCAACACTCATCCTTCCCAACTCGTCCAAGAATGTCATCAGTAATCCATAAATCCTTAAACCGATTGCGCCGATTCCTTATAAAATTGATTTTAAGTCTTACATGACCACTCGGGCGATAACTTCAAAATCATCTCCTACTGTATCCAATACTATCTCATAACACACCTAGACTTTCAAGGCACATCCTTCACTTCCGTCTCAGCCACTACACTTTTCCTTACGTTCTTAGCCGATTCTGATTAATCTGCGAGGCAGTTCTTGCTTAATGTCCTACCTGCGGTCGCTGCGATTACATTAGTGACCTAACCTGTCGGTTCAACAATTTCTCACTTGGTGAACTTACTGTCCACATCCACCATATGCTCCACTTCTACCTTGGCAATGGCCATACCTATGCCTCTTTCCATAAGATCGACATGCGGTATTGGAGTAGTAGTTCGGCTTTCCAGAGTTCTTCCTTACCAGAGGAACAAGTCTCATATTCTCTGTCATAGGATTCTTTCCAAAGTTCCTATTGTCCCTAGCCGGCGCGTACTGCGATCCAGAAGCGGCAGTCCTTTCGTTCATATCCGTGTCAACCATCGAGCTCTATCATACAACTCATTGTAATCCCTTAAGACAAAAAAGTACTAACTGATTGCGGAATTCCGATTCCAATCCATCCCAAAACCTCCTTGTCCTATCCTCATGGTCCTTAACCATCCTTGGTGCGTACTTAGGCAACCTTACAAACTTGACCTCGCACTGATCGACTGACGTCCGATTTTAGCAAAGTCGAAGGAACTATGTCATTTTCTGTCCTCGCACACTCTCTAAACGAACTTCCCATTAAAGGCCTCGACAACGACATCCCAGCTTAGAAATATGCCCTTTGCAATTTCCTACTTCGGGGGCCCTCTTACCCATCCTTTGCATTTCCTTAGGGTTGATATATAGACAGGGTCACTTTCTCCTCACCAGTGCACTCGAAATACCTCAAAAGCCTTTTGTTTTTAAGTCCTCTGTCCAAAGTAATGTAGCCTCAAAGTCAGCTTTTCCCATCGAACCTTGCAAGTTTAAATTTCAAAAAAAAATTTCCAACCAACTGACGCATCTGTCTGACTGCATTAGCTTACCCTTGACCTTGATTCCTAACATTTCCATTATACCCATGATTCTTGTTATTTCCATTGACGACAACAACAGTGGTCTCAGCATCAGTAACAACAGTAGCATTTTGCTCCTCAGTTTGTTTTCCCATAAAAATTCCAGCTTCCTCAAGTGCCCTCAAAATCTCATCCCATCTGGGATTCCCCACAACTCCAACTTGCGGACCTACACGACCTCGACCTCGACCTCTTCCTCGGCTACTCATACTCACAGGGTTCACACCACCCACTTACCTGCTATAATTCCCCACGAGAATTAAAAACCTAGGCCAACTATACCAGTCTAAGCCCTAGGCAATGAATTGCAACACAATTCATTAAGCAGGCAGCCAACTACAAATAACACCCAATCACAACCAACAAAGTTCATGCACTTACCTCAAGTCCTTACGCACCTGCACCTCACATATTATTGCATAAAATCACTCAGCAACCACAATCACACAGTCTGGGTAACGCATGGCCAACAAATCTCCCTAACTGGCTACCCCAAAGTCATCGCTCCTTATCACTCCAAGCTTCGACCATCTTAGTTCGAGCTGACCTTGCTCTGATACCAAATCAACGGGATGTCACGCCCTGCATCCTACGAGCACGCGATCATCCCTCAATGGTCGATCATTGAATGCGATGTCTCAGGCACGTCGCCGACCCAACCCAAACATCAGAGATTAAGCACGAGCGGAAACAAATAGAAACAACTCGGACAATTAAAAATGACAAACGGTAGCAATAGCACAAAACAATAACCATAACTTCTACACTTGACGATACATACGACGTCCGCAAAAATACAATCCCCAAACTAAGCCATAATAACAGAATCACACTCCTCAACAGGTATAATGGTTCACAAACTTAACTCCTCTACAAAAAGGGGAACTCAAAAATACCGGGTGCTTAACTCTTTTTCGATCTCCGAGATACCCTTGAAGCGTCTCCAGTCACTCATGGTCGCGGATCTGAAATGGTTATATAATAACCGTGAGAACGAGTCTCAATAAGCAACCCCCTATACCCCACGTAGGCCAAATGCGTATCCAGACAAGTCGTACAAGCAATCTACCCCATAACATATAAAACTCGCATCATCATACTTACCTTGACATCGAACCCATGCTAACTCTGTACGTTAGTCACATCATGATAATGCGATCATGGTAATTCAATAACATATCACAATCGCTCAAATACCAACCATACTTGCACTCAATCAATCCAATTAACTCAGCCACACATCCAACCAGCCAATTCAATCACATGCTCAACCAGTCAATTCAGTCACACTCAATCGCATGCACGTGTCCAACCAACTTTCCTCTCATGAGCCACCATTAACACGCCTCAAGTTCGGTCTCACATGCACACAAGCCACACAGTTCGATCAATTCCAATGGCCGCCGTCAACACGTCCCAAGCCATACCATTCAATCAATTCCAGTGGCCACCATTAACACGTCCCAAGTCATATCGTTCAATCAATTCTAGTGGCCACCGTCAACACGTCCCAAGCCACATCGTTCAAACAATTCTAATGACCGACGTAAACACGTCCCAGTCCAACACAACTTTAACGAGTCACCGTCAACACATCTCAAGCCTGCATCCAATTGGCACATCGGCCATTCATGCTTTCACACGGACCGCCGTCAACACGTCCCAAGTCCGTAGCCCTCCGATCAATCCGGGCTTAAATTCGACAAGCAAGCACACGCCATTCAATTCGGTCAATTTCACGCCAATTGCATCAAATAACCCATATTCACAACTCAATCCAATTCACGACACGCCACACCAACCCACAAACTCGACATTCAATCGGCCACATACGAACATCCGATCCACCCACGAATGCCACAATAGCCAATCATTGACTCACCAACAATAGCCACAAATATGCACCCACAATCATCCCAATTCCAAATCACAAGCTCACGATTCTGACATTCAAGCCGACCACAATCACACATCAATTTTTCCCACACACGCCATGACAATACGGATAATTAACCCACCATAATTAGCTACTAATTAAACTCCACAATTATCACAATTTAATCTAACGAATATGCACATATGAATATTGACCCTAATCCACGCATAGCCCCTAAACCGGTACTAATTAATCTCTAGACAAGTCTAATAATACCCAAAGTACTAGGTAGGGTTTAGGAAGTCACTTACAAAATTTTGGCTCGGGAAAAGTCAGCTCAGGCCTAAAATGGCCTGGGTGAACAGTGCCGAACTAGGCGCGGGCCAAAGGACGCGCTGGCTGGTCAACACGGGCATGATGGCCGATCGGCGTGCCTGGCGCGCGAGCACGGTGGCCGCGCTGCGTGCTCGGGGACGCATGGGCGAGTCGGACGGGCGACGTGCTTAGGCTATGTGCCGGCTGGACGAGCACAGGGCTGGGACGGCGACGGGCGACGAACATGATGACGTGCACGCCCCGAGACGCTCGGTTGCGGGTATGGCCACCGTCGAGTGAGCTTAGCCACGGCCTGGGTTGCTCGGCCACGGCCTGGGGTTAGCTTGGGCTGCTCGGCCACGGCCAGGCGAGCGGCTAAGCACGCGGCAAGGTCGGACGGGTGAGCGGCCGACAACACGAGCAACGACCAGGGTGGCTGGGCCACGGCTAAGAAGCAGGCAGGCGACGAGCGGCTCAAGGTAGCGACTGGGGACGACGGCGGCACGATCGTGGCCGACGATGGCGCCAGTTGGGCATGCGGCGGTCGTGGCAACGGGCTCGCTGCATGCGCGAACAGGGGGGAGAGGAGTGGCTAGGTGACGGTGGCGGTGGCGACTGGCAAGACTACAGGCGGTGGCGGCCAGGTGCGGCTGGACAACGGCTGGGACTCGTCAGGCTCTGCGGCGAGCTCGAGCAGCGGCTGCTCGCTCGCAGCGACGTCGGGGAAGCAACGATGGGGGCGGCGACTGGCTGGGTGGCAGTGCTAGGTGAGTGGTCGGACGAGCTCGCCGGCGACTGGCGGAGTTTGGTCACAACAGACGCAGCAGCGAGCTGCTGCTGGCGTGGAGGAGAGGGAGAAAACAGCCGGTTGGGGCGGCGGCTGACGGTCGGCGTGACGGCAGCCGAGCTGGCTGGCGACGGCGGCGGCGCTCGGCAGGGCTTAGTCGCATCAGACCCGTCGGTGAGTTGAGTTGGGCAGGGGCGGACTCGGCTCGGTGAAGGAAAAGAAAACAAAATAGGGAAAGGAGAAGGAGAGGGGGGGCTCAGTAGCGACGGAGAGGCGGCAGCGCCTGGCGAACAGCAACGGTCAAGCGGCGGTCGGACAAGCAGGACCGAAGCGATGCATAACCAGTTGCGGGAGGAAGAAGATGACCCAAGAAGAAGAAGAAGAACGGAAAAGGAGAAAAGAAAAGAGAAAGGGAAGAGAGAGAGATGGGTCTGTATGTCAGGGGGGGTGTACATGCGAGGGAGAGAGAGAGAGAGAAGGAAGGAGAGAGGGGGTGGCAGACGCACGGGGGAAAGGGAAACGTGCAAGCAGAGAGTTCGGCACGGCAGAAGGAAGAGAGAGAGAGAGAGAGAGAGAGAAAGAAAAAGAGACCTAAAGGTCAAACTTTTCACTCGAGTGCTATCAACGGACATGGTTCGAACTCGAAAACGATCCAACGGTCCACGAAAATTCTAATTATAATTTAGGAAAAAGACTAAAAGAAAATAACCCAAAACACTACGAGGGAGGTCTACTAGTCCAAATCCACACCCGGTCTAAAATTTCACTTTTCCACTATTCCTGGCAATCTCGACGCTGGCCACAATAATATCGACACCGTCCAATTTATTTCCTCCTGAAACTCTCGAAAATCGACTGCCAAGTTTTGGGTCTAAATAACAGGCAAATTCGATTGAGTGCGATTCTAGCAAAACCTCTATTTTAAAAACAAGAAGCCGAGAGTGATCAGTTTCCGGGTGAGACTCTATTATAAGCGCACTGACGAATTACACATTTTATAAATCCCAACAATGGGTCAAAATTCGAAATGTCATAACGTCGACCTTAGGCGAGGCCTCGCTGACCCTCGCTTGGGGTTAGTGAGGCTCGCCCAAATCTGGGCAATGCCCAGTGTTCGCTTGGGGTTAGCAAGGCCTCGCCTAAGGGCGACGTTGCCTTGATCTGGGCAGCCTCACTTGAGCCTAGCAAGGGTTGTCAGCCCTCACCTGGGGTCAACAAGTGCACGCCCAGGACTGGCGAGGGTCGATCACGCTAGTCCAAGGCCGGCAACCTCCGCCGACAATAGGCGACGGCGGCAGTAACACCCACCGATGAAGCTCATTCTCTCTCTCTCTCTCTCTCTCTCTCTCTCTCTCTTTTCAGTTTTGTTTTTCTAAAATAAAATTTTTGTTTTCTTTAATTTGTAATTTAATTTAAATAAGATTTTAATAAAAAAATAATTAAAAATGACACATAGGTTAGAGAATTTAATTTAAAAATGCCACGTCAACATTTTTCGTTAGACAAAGTAACGATGTTGACAGAAGGACTTGATTGCATCAATTTGACAAGTTTTAAGACTTGATTGTACTTTTTAAAAGTTTTAGGATTCAACTGCACTTTCGCGACAAGTTTTAAGACTTCTAGTACACATAACCCTGATTTATTTAAAGATAATCATTAATATGTGCAATTTTGAGTCATAATTATATAAATTGAATAATTATCATTTTATTAATTTTTTTATATTATTATGGTGATAATTATTAAAAATATTTGCAAATGCAATTATTGTTATTTATGAATTTTAATTAAGATTTTTCAATCACTAATAGACTAGGAAGGAGAAAATAGAGGGACCTTTATTAGAGTATGGCTGTAACAGCTATTAAATAAGTTGTTTTGAAGTAACCACTATAGTGAGCAATTTATTATGCGACAAATAATGTAATAATTGTTGTGTTTAATATCATATCAAATTATGAGATATATATATATCAAATTTAATAGTCAATTGAGTCATTATAAGTATGCTAAATTATTGTATTGTGAACTATACAGTAACTAATATATCATATATAAAAATATTACAAGAAGAAAAATTCCAAATGAAAACCTGAAGTACTCTTATTTTCTCAAATAAGGGCTTGAAATGGATCTTATTTCAGATAAAAGCCTGAAGTGTCATTGTTTTATCAAATAAAGGCCAAAAGTGCCTAATCCTACCAACTAATCAAGGGCATTTTCATCCTTTTCATTTTATTATTTTTTTTATTTTGTTCCTCTTTTCTTATCTTTTTTTTTTCCATTTCTTTTGTTTTCTCCATTGCCAACCATTGCTAGCTAGTGAGGGCCTGGCGACCCTCACCAACCATTAGGCGAGGGCTTGGCCGGCCACTGAGAAATAATAGCACTTCAAGCCCTTATTTGAAACAGTATTTACTTTATACTCTTATTTAAGAACATGAGAGCACTTGATGCTCTTATTTTAAGAAAATGATGGTACTTCAAGCTCTTATTTGAAATTTTCTTTATTATAAGATGTTAAAACTAGACTCACCAAATGTAATTGTGATGATTAATTATTTATAGATATCTATTTAATTATTTAAGTGTAATCATTAATCATAATCATATAAATGGGTGATTGTCATATTACTAATTGGCAATACTATTATTGAAATTATTATTACAAATAATAGTCAATATGGAATTATATAGTTATGTACGTCACTTTTTAATTTACGTCAAGTATTTTCGAATCACTTGTAGACTAAGAGGTTGAAACAGAGGGACATTTGTTTACGGTATGACTGTAATAGTTAATGGATAACCTGATATTTAAGAAACTATTATTGTAAGTAAACAATATATTATGTTTTGACCACAGAAAAATTATTGTGTAACAAATTTGTAATAAATACGTAATGTAATAGCCATTGATGCAACCAATATGTGATGAAACTATCGAGTTAGACCCATAAAATAAAGGAGAAAAGTAATAAAAAAAATCCTAAATTATGTCCACACTGTGACATATTTACCCCCAAATTTATTTTTGTGATACTAAAAATCTAAAACTTGTATCCTGTAACACATTTACCCCAAAAGAATTTTGTAACATAAAAAATTCCAAATTTGTACTCATGTGACGCATTTATTCCAAACTTTTTTTGAAACCAAAAACTTCAAATTTGTATCCGTGTGATCCATTTACTTTCTATCAAGATTCCACAAATGAGCACCATTAATATTCTTTTATGGTTACCTACATGGACGATGGAAGGGAAACAATGTTAACATGGTTTGCCCACGTGATAAAAATATGTAAATTGATTGTATGTTTTTCTTTTGGATTAATACCACAAAAAATCCCAATTGATATACCTGTAAGAAATTTACACCAAACTAATTTTTTGACCACCAAAAATCCAAACTAGTATATTTGTGATAAATTTATCTCAAATTGATTTTTTTACCACCAAAAATCACAAATTTATACATTCGTGACAAATTTATCTTTCGTTATTTTCTGTTAAATTAGATTAATATAAAAAAAATTACAAACCGGTACACTTGTGATAAATAGAGGGTAAAACCCAAAATTGGTACATCCGTCAGTTATCACGCTTAATTTAACAAAGCAATTTGACAGCAAAATTTAATGAAAATTAATGGAAAGTAAATTTGTCACAGATCTACCAGTTTGGGATTTTTGGTGATCAAAAAATTAGTTTGGAATAAATTTATCATAAATATACTAATTTAAAATTTTTTGTGATATTAATCTTTTTTTCTCCTTTTCCTTTTTCTTTGTTCCGTCAACCTTCTTCCTTCGTCCTTTTTTCTTTTTCCACGTGGTAAACTCGATGGCAATGATAGCGGTGATGGTGGCGACTAATATGTCAGCCAAGTACAAACCAAGGAAGAAGACGACTGAGGAAGGAAAAAATAAAAAAGTAAAAAAAAGTGAAAAGGAAAACATATAATGAGTTGTCAGATGTTTTGCACATCGGCACCACGCTAACGCAGCCATGTAGCCAGGCACATAAGATTTTTAACATATTCATTGATGAATTATTAATAGAGGATAAATGTATCACATGAATATAAATTTAAGATTTTTGATATTACAAAAAAAATTCGGATAAATGTATTACATAAGTAGAAGTTTGAAATTTTTTGTGTCACCAAAAAATTATAATAAATGTGTTATACAAATATAAGTTAGAGGTTTATTATATGAAAAAAAATAAGTTTAGCATAAATATGTCATCTTCAACATATTTTGAAATTCTTTGTGACTTTTTGCCTAAAGCAAAAGGTGAAATGCTTGCTATCTGAGACTCATATATACCATAAAGAAAGGGTGGACACATGATGGGGCCTTGTCCCCATTACATAAAAGGACGCTCCATCTCATTTCAATCAATAACAAGAAATTCTTGAAGTCTTGGGGAATCATTACATACACTGAACCTTCTTTACTAGCAGAACGGTACAGATAAAATATATTTAAAAAAAGGATAAAAAAAGTATCTCACTTAACATCATGCTTATGAAAATATTATTATGTTAATTTGTTTTTGTGGTAGTTATTACACAGAAGTTTTGTTGGCAGGAGTGAATATGTTCTATGTCTGTACCCTGTTCGAAGAATGACAGGCCAATAGAAGCACTAGCTTCCTGCAACAAGATGTAAATAAATGCAGACATTATTCTCGGTGCTAGGAACAGAGGAGTCTTTGGTCATGCTGTATCCTCTGAGGTTTGCCAATCAAATGCCAGTATGAAGCGACAAGAACTGGAATGCAAATTTGCTCTTTGATCAATTGGCAATCTTTGAACTGCACCATAGTTTTTTCTGTGGGTAGGGTGTGCTGTATTTCATCAGCAAGAATGCGGGTTGACCAATTCCCACTACAAGCCATGATGACTAGACAAACACTCCTCAGTCATAACGGGAGAACAATGCAGCAACCTAAAGTCAATCGTCTAAAGATGCACCATGATAGTTAGAACAACGAGCCAGCAATTGAGGAAAATTCACTTTGTGCTTCAATGCCCTGGAGCCTTCAGAGCTGCACTTTACAGCAAAAGACACCTCTTTAGCTGCACGGTCTATGGAAGAAACTATCTGGTTATGCAGAAGCTCATTCCTAGATTTCCAAACTTAATTGATGCATCCATTTCCAAGCGAGTTCGAGAAGGATATGCCTGTTTTATCCATAGAGAGCCTTACTTGAGATAATTTTCTAGAAACGTTTCATGATGCAAGCGCAATTCCTCACTCATATTTAGAGTACAAACTTGCTTCCAATTCAGTCAGTCTGGCAACTTTACAAACCCCAAACACCCCCCCTTCTCCCCGTTACCCTTTCCAAAGAAAAGGCCTACATTTCTTCTCAACTACTTTGATGACCTTCTTTGGAAGAAGAAAATCCGGCACCAAAAGTTAACGAGACCATAGACAACAACTTTAATGAGTTGACGCCTGCCAGCGTATGTCAACTTTTTCACTGTCCAAGATGTGAATCTGGCTCTAATTTTATCCACCGAATGCTCAGAATCTGTATCTGTAAGTCTACCTGATATGAATGGTACTCCGAGGTATGTAACTGGAAGATGCCCTCCGCTAAAAGCACAAATTTGAAGCAAATATGGAATTGGTTCGTCCAAACATCCAGGAGTAAAAACTTAAGTTTTGGAGGGGTTAACTTGAAGGCTAGACATATTCCTAAAGTCTTGCTAAAATAGAAAGAATCTCTCTTAAAAAATGCAGCATCACCTTTGAAAGAAAATCATCAAATCAGAAGCAAAACAAAGGTGATGAGCAGAATTTTGGAACAGGATGGCCGGTACTTCATCGTCTACCTTCTAGCAGCCACATTAAGCATTCTTAAAAGAACCTCCATAGCAAGCACAAATAGATAAGGGGAGGGAGAATCACCCTGTATCACCCACTTTTACCAGAGAAAAAAAAACCTTGAGAACCATTGACATTAATGGAGAAAGAGGGAGAAAAAATGCACAGCCTGATCCAAGTCAGGAAAAAAACAGGCAAACCAATTGCTTGCAGAATCTTTGGAAGGAAATCCCAATTCATTAAGTCCAAAGCTTTTATCAGTGTCAATCAAGCACCTTAGAGATGTACCATCCCTATGATTCACGCTAATGAAATGAGGTAAAACTTACTCAATCTGCAAGCTAGGATCTTAGTAACTCGTTTATAAATAACACTGCATCAAGACATAGGCCTAAAATCAGCAATTGTAGAAGCGGTTGCTGATTTAACAAGAGAAATAGCCGTTGCATTTATTTTCTTCAACAGCTTCGAAGAGGAAAAGAAAGAAGACATTGCCTCACAGAAATCTTTACTAATAACAATCCAAGCAAAAGTATAAGATGAGAACAAAAAGCCATCTGATCCTAGTGCTTATCCCCATTCATGGACCCCAAAACCTTCTTAATCTCTTCATACGTAACGGGAGCAATAAGGCTTTGCTGTAAATGAGAAGGCAATGTTGCTGCGAGATATCATTTAGAACAGACAAAGAAGTATTACAGCATCCATTATCATGTGAACCAAGAAGTAACTGATAGTGAGAGATGGTAACAACAAATATTCGTGTGACCTTCAATTCACACCATAGATTTTTCTATCTAGAAATCACATGATTTCGACTCAGAAAGGAACACAAACTATTAAGCGGTCACCCA
Organism: Syzygium aqueum; assembly: GCA_031216185.1. Taxonomy (NCBI): domain Eukaryota; kingdom Viridiplantae; phylum Streptophyta; class Magnoliopsida; order Myrtales; family Myrtaceae; genus Syzygium; species Syzygium aqueum. The sequence continues at coordinate 12,443,609 of CM062232.1, read as the reverse complement.
ATTAATTGAAGACCCCCTTTGACTGAAGAATTTATACAACTGAAGACCCCCTTTGACTTGCCATATCTTCTCAATATAAAGGAGACACTTGAGTTGCACTTCATGCTGATCTAATTGTCATTAGCTCCACAATCCCAAGGATTCAAACCCCAAAACCCTCTAAATTTCACGCAATTTAAAGTGTTCTTATGGTTTCGATGCCGTATTCTATGACACAAGCTAGAGTAAAATCCATGCAATTGATAACTTATTGGTTAAACAGATTATACAATAGAATAGTAGAGATTAGTGAATGAAATCTAAAAATTGGGTGGATTACAAATAATCAGCAACTTAAGCTTTAATCACTAATCAAGTTACTTAGTTGGAGTCAGCTCATTTGTAGAGAAACAAGGACGAAAGCTGGGGGTAACACCTCAAAACTCACCAAATTGACGAGAATATTTGAAGCCTAAAACTTAAGAAATTGACTCTACATTCTATCTCATACTCCACTTATAATTCGAGGACTAAGAGGTGTAAAATATACAGAAAAAAGTACATTGCTATTTTTCTTTTTTTCACTATGACTTACAGAGCAAAGACAACCAATAAGCCATGGAATCACAATAACTATATAATTAGAATTTTCCACTCCATGGTGTCTACCCATGTTTATCTGGCCAGTAGATTGAGCTTGTGCCAAAAGACCCACCATTTGTGTCGAGCTGTTCTGTCGTCATCACATGCCAAAATGGACAAGACATGAAATCATAAATTTAATGCATATATTAAGTCAGACGCCTACTTTGTGCATTTGTATACCTTAGTAGAAAGCCCTTTGACATTGGAAGACAGAGTCCAAAAACAACGAGGGTCTTGCACTTTCGTGTGTGAACCGCTAGAAATGGTAGATAACATTGGTGCCGACAATGGAAGCATCAAGGAGCAAGACAGGTTGCTCCCAATAGCCAACGTGGGGCGGATCATGAAGCAAATCCTCCCTCCCAACGCAAAAATCTCAAAGGAAGCAAAAGAAACGATGCAAGAATGTGTCTCAGAGTTCATCAGCTTTGTGACCAGCGAAGCATCCGAGAAGTGCCAGAAGGAGAGGAGGAAGACCGTGAACGGCGATGATATTTCCTGCGCTATGGAGACGATGGGTTTTGACAATTATGCTGGTCTGCTAAGAAGGTATTTGCATAGATATAGGGAATTAGAAGGCGAAAAAGCTAATCAAGACAAGGTAATGAACAGCACTCAACAGTAGCAAATCTAAGGGTGTTGAGCAATCTTTGTCATGTAGAAATACTCAACAATTTAGGAGCAATCAGGCTTCGACCTTCACCTTGGCAAACTTTTAAACTGATAAAAGGAGTGATGGATCAATCTCAAGGCCATGTTGATGATACAAGGGAAGGTATTAGGGCAACTGATATGTATCAATTTTCTAGCTTTAATCATGATGACACTCATGGAGGTAAGTTTACATATCTGGGCTTTTTATTTTCGGACGCTTTAGTGTGGTTTTTGTTTTCCAGATTTATCTGTATAGCCTTCAGCCAAGAGTTTATTATGGTGGTGTTCACCTACTTCACTGGAATATTTCGTAATCAAGTCGCAAATTTCAGTACTTGCGGTCTGAAATCAAAATTCTAAATGGAAATCTTGATTTCCTAATTTCAATTTGAGGAAAGCACAGGGAGATGAGAGAATTTACTGGTTCACAGTTCACCGGAAGAGGAAAGACAAGGTTAGCGAATCAGCTTTCATGTGTTTATCTGATAAACATATAAAAGTATCGTGGAAATTTGGAAAAGTTCATTCATAATAGAGGTAAATAATAGAGGTGATATTCTAGACTTTCAGTGATCAAGTATCTTAACTTACCGTGACATGGATTCCCCTTTTCTTACTTTCCACCTGTTGTTGTGAAATGATCCCAATTGATAATGAGATGAGAATCAAGATGATAGTCAGAATTAGGTGAAAAGAAAAGGGAATCAGAGTAAGGTGAGAAGAGAAGGGAAGAAAAGAGAGGAGAGATAGAAAGTGGAGAGAAATTTGTGTATTCCATTCATAATGATGCTCAGCTTGTAAGCTCACACATTTCATTCTCAATGGATTCCAGAACGAAAGAAACAACTAATGCTCCATTCATGTATCTCAATTGAATTACCAATGAATGGTACTCTAGTTCAGCAACTTATTGAGTCCTGCAGTTTCAGCAACTTATATCTCAATTGAGGAATTGGATTTTATAAGTTTTTTAATTCTCCTTCAGGACAGACTTATCCTGAAACTTGGGTCCTGACAATTTTTAAATTTGAGCATACTCACTACATATAGATGGGGTTATTTTGGACTTATCAACATGCTATTTTATTGTTGCAATGTACTAGATATTGATCAGAGAGCGACTGTTAATTAAATCTATTTGAGTTGGGGTTTGAACCAACAACTTTGGAGTATCCAATCACCATACACTGACTGCCTTCATGATTGCCATTATATAAAAGAGGAAACTCTGAGAAAACCAAGACATGCTTCTTGGGGTGGTGCGAGAATGCCAAACTGCAGCGCATTGGGGTTAGGGTTTCCTAAAAAGAAGCATGGTATATCAGACTTTTTTGTATCATGTGCACTGTTTAAGGTTTCTGGTTTCAGAGACAATAGGCGTTGATCTGCTTCCTGCACATGGGAAGATGCATCAAGAATCTGTTTAATGTGTTGAAGAAGGGAGTGGGGGACAATTAGTGGAACCGCAGAAAAGCATCGACCAACCACGTGTCACTTGAATACTATGAAACACTCTATGAGTTGGAAGAAACAGTTGTCTTGATCAAGCAAGAAAAAAATATGGACAACCAATAAGAACATTAGTCAGCTCTCTCCCCAATGATCCATGGACACATGCCCAGGAATGTGGATGCCAAAGCCAGGAACAGATCTCAAATTATATGCCAACCTAGCTGGCGAGCTAGCTACTAGAGCACCGCATGGATGTCTGATTCATCTTTCTGAAAAGGACAAGTTGGCATAATGTTTTGAGGCCTACATAGACATTAGACGTGTTCATTTTTTAACAAAAGATTGGCAAAAATAGAACAGGTAGTAATGCACGACAGCTGGGTGTTTTGTGTGCATCTGTATACAATAATCAAGTCGATAGATTTTATACATCTTGTGTTATAAAAAAAAAAAAAAGGTAACGCATGCATTATTGTTGCTTGTGTCATGGTTATGGTGCATTGAATAATAAATATTCTAGGGAGGACTTCAAGAATAATGAATCGGTTTTTCGACATGACAGCTAAATAGAACCTTTTATCTCATAACGAACGTGGTCTTGGCTAGATAGAGCCTAACCTCATATGTATTGAACTTTAGACGGGTCGAATGTCCCCTCCCCCCTCTCTCCAGTGTTAGATATGTTTTTTATTCCACATTACTCGTATTTCAATTGTTTATGCCAATCGTTAAATTGTGCATAACCTCAAACTAGCGTACTACTTTTTATAGGCGTGCGTCTATAAATGGGCTGCGACCAAAATAGATGATATTGTGCTTGTCCCAACATCTCCTGATATATGTAATTTAAAAAATAATGTAGATGTAGCAAAATGACCGTTTTGCTATGTTTTATTCCATTTCAATGGACGCGTCTCTTCGTGTTCAGCTATTGATTCTAATTTAAACTTTACTAGTCAAGATGCTATTGTAATCACAAGGTCCAATCACATGGGACAAATTCTAAAATGAAATTCTCTGATTGGAGGTGGATGTTTGCTTTGAATAATATCACAAGGCATAGCCATCCGATCTGAAACTTAGAATTTCACAACTCACAAACTCCCGCACTAGAAACACCGACATTCTTTTCACTGTTCACTCACATCGCCAGTGGCATTCCCCTATTCAATGTGTGGTCCGATCTATTCCTGACCCCTACACCATCCTAGAAGACTATTAAGAGCCTCATCTTATCCGAGCCATCTTGTCCCAAAAGTCACTCCCCGCCTTTGTTGAATTTGAGTATGGGCCTAGTCCATCCACGGATTGCACATCTACTAAAGGGGTCCTACTATGATGCCATTTGGAAATTGTTCAGCCCATGTGCTCGAATAAAAATGGATATTAACTTGTGTGGTTACTCAAGATACTCATTTTGAAAACTTAAGTTGTTTACAATTGTTGTTTTTCTTTTCATATTAAATAATTTCATAATTCATTACTTTGAACAATCTTTTAGTATTAGAATAATTCGAAATGATTTCATACGTTTCCCTTTCCCAACTCTGTCGGAGATTCCTCATAATTTTGTCAAATTGACAATAGAAGATACGTTAATGTGAAGTATTCGTATCATGATATGAGCAAGACGTTCTAGTCAACTCGAATGTTGTGTCATTCACCACGCTGCTGAATTTAACAATTACTTATTAAGCAAAATGGCCTTCTTCCCAAATACGTGAGTCATTATCCGATAGATGTTAGTAAAAGGAGAATGGTTACTGCAATTAAAAATCGCAAATTGATATTCTCATGACACATTTATTCCAAACTAGTCAAATGATATTTCTATGATACATTTATCTTAAACTAATTTTCGCCTCCCAAAAATACCCAAATTGGCACCCATATGCATTTATCCCAAACTAATTTTCGCTTCACAAAAAAACTGTGATATGCTGAAATTCAACCCTTTTCAAAATAAATGAAATGATTATTTCATCGATGCATTGTTAATTAATTTTCGCTCTGAATTGATCACTTATGAGAGGATTGACTAATAGGGAAATGATGTTAAGGAATTAAGTACGCACGAGCTGAGAACTTGAACATGGATTAACAATTCGACCATAAAGATTGACGAGGGATAGTTTTAAGCCATTATAGACCGATCAAGGAACGGTTATAGAATGGTTCACCAATAGTATACAATCGGATCGCGGGTTATTCCGCCTGACCATTGTATAGATTGCAAACACCCTAAACCAATTCCTAACGATCGTGTACTTCGAAACTAACGATTGACCCCTCGCAATTACATGACAACTGAAGTAGCTCATGACTCAAGAAAGCATAAGCGTGGTTTGATATCAAATCAACCACGAGTCGAATACGCATAATTCCTAAAAGTTGCCCGTTAGTTTAAGATATACTAAAGTCGCAATTGATCGATTTTGATCATGAATTAGAATCCGAATTTGAGTATCCAACTTTCAAGGATTTCAGGACTAACTTATTGGGTGTCGCCTCATTAATCCTTCAATTTATTGGTTTGCTCAAAATTCTTGGAAAAGGAAATTTTGGCTGAGAATTGGAGCCCACGAGGAAGTGGGCTGAGGAAGGCCCATTGGGCCTCACGCCCAAAGGGTGCTTCATCCACTTGGGCCCAAACAAGTCCAAGTGGGCCCAATGAGGCCCACTAAGCTCACTTTACCATTTTCAAGCCCGATAGCAATTTAAGCCTAATTTGAGCCCGTAAACTTTTCAAACCTATTTATATTCAATTGGGCTCATTCTAAGGCCCATCTCTTGACTTTGACCCAAGGGCAAAATGGGAAATTTGCGCCAAAAATGTGAAATGACCAAAATACCCTTCTTGCATTATTGAGCAAAGAAACAAAGGGAGATTTAACATTGATGAGTGAAGACTTTGGAGAGTTGCATTGATGAGAAGAGACTTTGGGGAAGTGGATAATCTCTCTCTCTCTCTCTCTCTCTCTCTCTCTCTCTCTCTCTCTCTCTCTCTCTCTCTCTCTCTCTCTCTCTCTCTCTCTCTCTCTCTCTCTCCTCCTTCGGGCGAGATGAGCACCACTGCCCCCCTTGGCTGTCATTTTGCCGCCGTGAAGCCACCTCCGAGCGCCATGACCACCCCCTTGCCTATGCCGTCCGTCTGAGCCGTTTCCTCACCGAACTGCCTTCACCGCATGCCAAACTAGCCCCCACCAAAGATGCTGAGCTGCTGTCCATGCAGTCATTGACACCTCATGTCATTTCTAGACCGAGCCACACGTAGCCCTCGCCGTCGCCGTCGTGCCTATGTCGTCAGAATCGTTAATGGTGAGTTAACGCTCTAATACTTCAATTAGAACATTAAACTTAGGATTAATTTATATTAAGTTAATTAGGTGGTTAGTGATTAATGGTGATTAATTAGTTGATAGGTTATCAACTAGCAATAGGTTATCGAAAAATTGGATGATAAGCTATTGCTAATTAGGCGATAAGCTATCGAAGTTTTGTTGATAGCTATCACCAAATAGGGGATAGGCTCTTGAGGAAATGATAATAAGCTATAGTAAAAGGAAGATAAGCTATCATCAAAAGGATAATAAGCTATCGTTATTTGAATGATAAGCTATCACCAAGGGGCGATAAGCTATTACTAATTGGGTGATAAGTTATCGCAATTAGGGCAATAAATGGATTTTTATAGGGGTGTTTTGTGCTTGATTTAAGTATTAAATTATGATCGTTTCATACTGTTTAATGCCTGCTTTACCCTAAAAAATAATTGCCCCATGTGAAACCTTGTTATTAAATTTTTAGAATGGTTTTTGGACATATAAATAGTAAACCCCGAAGTGTCAGGTTTATATGTCAAATTTTATAAGTTAAATAGGGCAAGAATGTTTAAAAAGGGAAGCATGCAAAGTTTGACTGTTTAATTGTGTGTATGTGATCATGTGTGAATTTATTACTGCATTTTTAGGTATGAAAGTTGCAGTATTTTGATGTGTGAGCACAACCACATCTGCATTGGCTAAATAAGGAGAAATGAAATTGGCTTGAGTGGTTTAGGTGCTTGCGTGATCACATAATGAGAAACCATTACCCTCGCATAAGTGCGGGCGTGCCTTGAATGGCCGTGATGAGACCCCCAATGGAATTTCAGGCATGCCCCGAGTAGCCGTGATCAATACCTAGTTAAACCAGAAGACCCCCGTGCGAGGACAAGTGTGCACTGAGTGGCTGTGATAGATGTCGGTCATGTTGGAAGACTGCCAAACCGTAGGGTTATGTCGTGGCCCTAAATGTTTTTAATAATCGGAACACACATAAGTGCATCGTGCATGGAAAGTTGTTATGTGTTCTGATTATATTATATGATTATTGTATTATTATGGTACATGATGATTTATAATGTGCAGGGCATATGCCAAGACAAGTTAAGGATGTCTGCGATTGTGTGATGGTGTATTTGTGTATGATGTGCTAAGTTGCTTGACACTATGTATAACTAAGGCAAAGCAAAGAGTTGCATTGCTATTGATCTGCCATCACTTTATCACTGCATGTTTTAGGTGCATCTGAGATGAGTTGACTTCCTAAACGAGGCTTAGATTGTTAACTTGCTGAGATTTATATCTCATTTGTTGTTGTTAACTGTTTTCCAGGACCTTAGGATGACGGACCACCCAATGCAATTCGAGGTACTGCAGGATATGGATAGTATTATTACTACCTATCGTTTTCCCGGCAAGCCGCATCTTTTTGAGTGCCACCTATCTGCTATGTGGGTGGATGAGGGCCTAGCTTTATAGGTCCCTCATCGATTCCAGGCATGGTTTATCCGTGAGGGCGAGGACCTCTGTGGTCCTCTGAGGGGATTCGATGGTCCTCCAGATGGAGGCCCTGGATAGGAGATTTGGGATTCTATGAATATTGACCCACTTGACGGGTCCGTGGAGAATCCCAAGACCAAACTGGATCTTATGCGCCCGTCGGATTACGAACAGTCGGAGCATGACCCCGACTTGCCCTATTTTGACTAGCCAAATCACTATGTTAATAGTCCTTGAAGGACATGCCTGGGATGGGTTCTTTTTTGCTGACCCACTTTTGGTTGGAGTAAATTAACCCCCGGCCTAGTATCTTTTTGGTAGGCTCGTAAGGAAAATGCCCTTGAAGGGCTTATAAATGTGTTTCCTTGCGATTAATCTAGTAAACAAATAAAATGACGTTTTGACATGACTGTTGTTGATTGTTATTACTATCCCTGTTGTTTACTATTATGACCGGATGATTGTTGTTGCTTCCGCATGTGTAATCGAAAGATAAAATGAAAGGCTGGTGTTGAGTCCTATGATGTCGTATGCAAATGACCTAAGTGAATAGGGGTTGTTGCATGCTCGAGAGATAGGGCATGACATGTCATGCCCCGAACCCCAACGGGCTCACGACACCCCTTTGACGGTCGTAATGAACGCACCGTCCCAGGACGCATCGCCGACCCAAATGAACTACGCAAGCGGAAGCGAAATAAAACAACCCTGACAACAAAATATGACAAAGGGATATAACAAGTGAAATTTCAATAAACACACAACATTAACCTAAATTCACAGTATTCATACATTAGGCTGCTAGGGTTAAATCCACTTCATCATAAAAAAGGAATAAGTGGTTGGGTAGACTACTGACAGCACAAAACGGGACTCTACCAAAAAAGCTTCCTGGCCTTACTCCTAAACATCCCAACGATATCCAATCTGGATCGGACCCTAAGGATTCTGACTCTGAGTTCGAGTCAATCTCCATCGGGTTCTCCTCCTCCTCTCCCTGCTTGACCGCCATGGGCTCCTCTTCGGGCGTGGGCTCGGGCTCGGGCTCCTCTTCGGGCTCGAGCTCGGGGACAGATATCGGCACTGGACTAGGGTTCACCGGAGGACTGTCGGGATCTGACACCTTGCCGTCGGGAGCGAACTTGTCCGATGGCTCCCAATTGACCGCATTCTCATTGGTGTGTCGCAACCCTTCAAAATCTCGGATTGGCCTTGAGTTCACCAACCTGACCCTATGGGTCCAAGCCAAGTAGTCGTGGCGTTCCAGTTCATCTCGTCCCACATCTACCCAAACATAAGTGCGATGCCTAATATATGTCTCGCCCGAGTTTAGACCCGAGTACTCGTTATCCTCATGCACCATATGCATGGGAACTCCAAAACGCCTAGGTGGCGCCATACTCAAGGGCGAGGATCTGAAATGACTATATAATAACCGTGAGAACGAGTCTCAATAAGCAACACCCTATACCCCCACTTAGGCTAAAGCGTACCCAGACAAGTCCAACATGCGAATCACTAGACAACATAACCAATTTCACACGACAAGCTTACCTCGCCTCGAATCATGAGCCAACCCTGCATATTAGTCCGAACATGATAATGCAAGAATAGTTCACCACCATATCACAATCACCCGGCATACACACTTCCCACTCGCATTCAATCAATCCAACCAAGCAACCACACGCACATTTAGCCAATCCAATTAGTCACATCGCGCACACGTGTCCAATCAACCTTCCTCTTACAGGCACACAAGCCACATAATTTGATCAAAACCAATGGCCGCCGTCAACACATCCCAAGCCATACTATTCAATCAATTCCAGTGGCCACCGTCAACACGTCCCAAGCCACACTATTAAATCAATTCCAACGACCGACGTAAACACGTCCCGGTCCAACACACCTTTAACGGGCCACCGTCAACACATCTCAGGCCTGCATCCAATTGGCACCTCGACCAGTCATGCCTTCACACGGACCGCCGTCAACACGTCCCAAGTCCGTAGCCCTTTGATCGATCCGGGCTTAAAATCGACAAGCGAGCACACGCCATTCAATTCAATCAATTTCACGCCAATTGCATCAAACAACCCATATTCACAACTCAGTCCAATTCACAATTCGCTACCTCAATCCACAAATCCGACGTTCAAGTCGGTCACGCACAATCACCCAAATCAAGCATATTATTCCAAACCGATTCAAATAGTACAATTATATCGTAATCTAATTAAATTAAAACACGCCCTAGCCGTTCTAGACCCGAGACAAGTCCATGAAATACCCAAAATACTAGGTAGGATTTAGGAAGTCACTTACCTAAGTTTGGCCCGGGAAAAGTCGGCTCGGGCCTAAAATGGCCCGGGTGAACAATGTCGACTCGGCACACGCGTAGGCATGGCGATCGGGCACTGGCAAAATCCTCGATCACAGTTGGGCAAGGGCATGGGCACGGGCAAGGGCGCGGGCACGGGGGCGGGCATGAGTGCAGGCACGGGAGCATGCACGCAATTGGTCGCGTGAGCGATGAGCCGGCCACGGCCTAGGTTGGCTGGCCGGGGCGACAATGGCACACGGTGGCGGCGGTGGCGAGCTGAAGGGGGAGAGGTCAACCGGGGTGAGGGTGAGGGAGAGAGAGAAATAGAGAGAGATCGGGGCTGAGGGAGAGGGGCAAACCGGCAGCAGCGGAGCGGCTGCTGGCGGGGTCGGGTGGTGTCGGGTTGGCCGACTGGAGCGACGACGAGCAACGGCGATGCGGCGGCGAACTATGGAAAGCCAAAGGGAAGAAGAGGAAGTTGGCTGAGGCGGCGGCTGGGGGGGGCGCTTGGTGGCGGCGACGGCGACGCTCAGGCATCGGGGTTGCGCTGGGGAGCTGGCTGGATGGTAGGACGGTGGCCGGGACTCGCCGGACGCGGCGGCGAGCCGAGCTCGCGCGCTCGGGAGGGGAGGAAGGTAGCGCCGGCCAGAGCTATCAGGCGACGCGGCGACGCGACGACGGCGCGAGAAGGACAGCGGCGTCAGCGTCTCGTGAGGCGGCGGCAAGATGACCAACTGGGCAACGTCGGGCCGAGATAGGCGCAACGGGTAGCGGCGGTGAGCCCGCGGCTGAACATGCGAAGGAAGAGAGAGAGAGACTAGCCGGTCGGGGGTGGCGGCTGGCGGACGGTGCCGCGCGGGGTCGAGCTGGCTGGCGTCGACGGTGGCGCACGGCGGCCAGGCGAGCTCAAGCGTCGGTGAGCAGGGTAGAAACGAAGCAGAACCAGTCAAGACCGGGGAAGGAAGAAGGAAGAAGAAGAGAGAAAGAGGAAGAAAAGAGAAAGAAGGAGAGAGGAGAGAGAGGGGCGTTGCATGGGGCAGAGGGAAGTCAGGCATGCATGGGGTGGACGTTTGCGTGGGGATGGCGTGCGCGGCTAGAGGGGGAAAGAGAGAGAGAGAGAGAGAGAGAAAGAGAGAAAGGGAAGGGCAGACGCAAATGAGAAAGGGGAGCGTGCGTGTCGCGGGCGTGTCAGAGGAGAGAGGAGAGAGAGAACAAAAAGTAAATTTTTGTCATCGAGCACGATATAACAAACACGGTTCAAATTCGGAAAATGATCTAACGGTCCACGAAAAACCCCAAATAATAATATAGGACAAAAGGCTAAAATAATCTAACTCAAAACACACTACGAGAGAGGTCTACTAGTCTAACCCGATCAAAAATTCACTTTTCACATATTCCTGGCAATACCGATGCTGGCCACACTGATATCGACACCGTCTAATTTATTTCAACCCGAAACTCCCGGAAATCGACTGCCAAGTTTGGGATCTAAATAACGGTCAAATTTGATCGAGTGCGATTCTAGCAAAATCTCTATTTTAAAAACAAAAACCGGAGAGTGATCAGTTCCTGGGCGAGATTCTATTATAAGCGCACTGACGAATTACACGTTTTATAAATCCCAAAAATGGGCCAAAATCCAGAATGTCACATGACATCCCTGTTTGATTGGTATCAGAGCCTAGTGATTACCTGGAGTGATAAGGTGATGTGGGTTTTGGGATTGTTAATTAGGAAAACACTATGTGCTTGTGCTTGACTATTTGATTCTCTTGTTATAAGCGGGTTGTTCATGGTTTCTAATTCCATGTTGGAATTGGAAAGCAAATTTTTGTGAGAATCCTGCAAGATGAGCAATCCTAACCTGAGGACTCTTAGGAGAAGTTGAGTGCCAAGTCAGACTGGTGCCTTAGGAAGAGCACCAGAGGATCCTAGATTGGACAGGATCCTGCAAGTCCTAGAGACTATGGCGGGGTAGCAAGCTTAGAACCAAGCTGATGCTAATGCTGCTGCTATAGCTACTGCTGCCATTGCCGCTGCTACTGTCGCACCTGTCGAAGCCCCGTTGGCTGGGAACGAGATTGAGGATCAACCAATGCATAAACTGGTCGAATAGTTTTTGAAACTAAAGCCGCCAAAGTTCAATAGGGGAGGTGATCCTGAGGCCGCAACCCTCTCGATCAAGGAGCTGGAGAAAGTTTTTGCACTGCCAAGATGTTCTGAGGATGATAAGGTAACGCTGGCTATTTACCAACTGTAAGGTAATGTTAGCACTTTGTGAGAAGCTACCTATGGAAGGGTTTTCCCTGAAGGTACGACCCCAATGTGGGGTGCCTTCGTCGAAGCTTTCAATGGAAAGTATTTGTCGGACTGTGCATGAGAACAAAAAATGAGTGAGTTCCAGCAACTTTGTAACAGCCCGAATTTCGATGTAATTCCGGGATCAATGAAATCGACATTATTTAGCATTTCATTTTAGTGAGTCTCACCCAGAGCTGATCACTCTTGGGATACTAATCAATAGGGTATGGCTAATTAGGAAGTGGTACGTGGATCAGGGACCCAATCGCGAATCAGATACCGATCCCGAGAGATAATGAGAAAATATTTTGAATCGATATGAACCGACGGAATGAGTTGGCCGAGGCCAACGATGTGCAATCGGATCGCAGGTGAGTCTGCAAAATCGAAAATGCACGTGGTCAACCAGTCCTGAGCCTGAACCACATGAACGTGATTCTTGGGGCTAGTGTTAATTTCTCATTCTCTCAAAGGACGGAACCGACGTGATTCAGATAACCCTAGGTCGATACGCGTATATTCTTAATAGCCACCCGTTAGTGAGAGATTCTAAAATTGGAAACTGAGCGAATTTTGAACATGGAATTGGGCCCGGAATTGGATATCGATTTTCTACAACTTAAGAGACTAAAATTGGAAATCTGACGTCGTATTACGGTGGCCACGCACATTGAGCGTGTAGGGTGGAAAATTGGAATCTCGGTCCGAGAATGAAAATTTACGGTTTTGCCCTCGGAGTGTCGGGTTGAGATTTTGAGGCCGGATGAGATAATTTTTCGAGGCCAGTGTCATTTTGGAGTGGCCAAGAACGTTTGGAGTAGTTCCGGTTGAAAATTGAAAATTTTGGCTCGGAAGTGAAAAATAATACTATTTTATTCCCGAAACTTCGCAGTCGATTTCCGAAGGCTTAAGGAGCTATTGTCACGATTCCAACGTCATATTATGTTGGCCATGCACATATGGAATGCGTATGTGCGAAAATTGAAATTTCAACCGGGGATCGGAAAAAGGACAGTTTTGCCCCTAGGGGTATTTGGTTCAAATTTTTGGGGTATCAATTGGGATATTTTGGTGTGCTTATCAATCAATTATTGGGCCATTTGACCACTTTGCCCCTTAATTATTTGGGTTGAAGAGTTTTGGATCGTCGGATCGAAGGGTAAAATCGTCAAACGGCCGGATCGGCGACACGTGGCGGATAAGCCCCCCTATTTGACCGGTCCTCTCTCTCTCCTCCCTCATTTCTAGCAGCCCACAAATCGGCCCCCCCTTCTCTCTCTCCCGAAAACCTCTCTTTCTCCCTCTTCCTCCCTTGGCCGAGCTCGCCGGAGCCACGCTGGCCACCGTACGCCGACGCCGGCGCCGCTGCTGCTCCTCCTCGCCTCCACTAGTCACCAGCCTCAACCTCAGCCCAACTCAGCCCCTTTTCTCTCTCTCCCTCAACCCGTTTCTCTCTCTTTCTCTCTCCCTTTAGTTCGGCAAAAGGGCCACCGGAGCTTCGCCGGAGCTCGAACGGCCGAATCGCAACCACAGGGTCGTCTAGCCTCTCCATATGTCGCCATCCACCGCCGTTCTTACAGGTATCCGTACGGTCAGTACAGTGACCGTATGCCGTCCGTACGGTCCGCCGGGAACGTCGCCGTCGGTTTTACTATTCACCAGTAATCGACCGCCGTTCCGTCGTCGTCGTGGGTCTAGAATCAAGTGAGTATAATTCCTAAACCCTAATTAGGACTGGCAATACATTTTTCTAGACCGGCTTAGGTGTTATCGGTACATTCTGGACTGAGTTAGGTACTACCGGTACTGGTTTTGAATTGAAATGCTGTTTGGTTAGTGAGCATAAATTCTAAGTAAATTAATAGGATTATCATAGATATTTAGTGAGTCCTAATTGAGAAAATGGCGATTACTCATAGGACTGGAAATGGTACCGGGGTTAACTAGATTGCAAGAATTGCTAGTAGCATGGTTGAGGTTGCCTAGATTTACTGAATTAGTGTTGATTGGCTTTTGTTTGGGGTCAATTTCAATATTACCGTGCCATGTGCTAATATGGATGAATTGATTGTTGATTATAAAATATAATTTTGGGCCGCACGGTATTAATTGGCCAATTGAGCACTGTGTGATAATCTAGAATTGATTGAGTGCTTGTGCATAATTGATGCTCATGATGTACTGCACGACATTGCATGGCCATGCATTTCGTATGTCGAGAATGAGGCGTGTATTAATGTTATGTGGGAATGCGTGTCTGACATGAGCATGTGATCACCTTAATTACCCAATGCGTTTACGCTGAGTTCAGATAAAAATTGGCTGTGTGCCGTGTGATCACAATAAGGTCTTCGGATCGTGGCCTTTGGGTCGTGCCCGATTTGTCCAGAAGACGGCATTGACCGTGAGGAGATCGGTGTTGCGCCTAGAGCGTTTCGACGCGGGCTAGAGACACTAGGCCTAATACGCTATATGCAGGCCGTGAAGTGTAGAATTGGCCTTCGGGTCGGGCCTTCGGGTCGTGGTCTTCGGATCGTGTCTTCGGATCGAGGCCTTCGGGTCGGGCCTTCGGGTCGAATATTAATAATGAAACTGACACCGAGCTAATGTGCCATGTGATTTAGAATGAGATTATGGCACATGAATGACATTTACATGCATATGATTGCATTAATCGTGGTATTAATGCGTGTGATTCGGTGTATGAATTGAAGCATTAGCATGGTGAGGCGTGAGCATGTGTGTGGTATACGTGTAACAAAATATGTTACGTATGTGCCATGATTATATTACGTTGAACTGTCTAATCTGCAGGGTCAGTACAATTATCGGTCTGGGCCCGAGGGCCTAGGTCATTGTATGTATTATGTTATTTTGTTGGTCAGGAGATCGTACGTTAGCCTAGCCTAGGTTTAGGGGTCTTACTCACTGAGAAGTGGTCTCATTGATTTTTTTTAAACCAAACTTTCAGACCCTCGCCCTTAAAATGCCGCCATTACCTACACTTTTTGGGATCCCGACGCAAATAAAGCGGTTCGTGAGCGTGTTTCCTACCGGCAATGGAGAAACGTATGTCAGATATCGCTCAGTGGTTTCTGTGGACGTAGGTGAGTTTGCTGACCAGAGACAAGAGTATGTAGCTTGGTGTCTTCGAGATGTTGATGGGAACATAGGTAGACCACTTAGGTCTTTTGACTCCCCTATAGACAAGCACAGTTTGATGGCACCGATAGTTGCAGATGGCGAAATAATAAATCCTAAAGATGAGCCAGCTGGAGAGGCTTATGAGGAAGTAATGGATGATGAACCCCCTATGTTTGCAGAGAATCAGGATCAAATGGTAGACAAAACCGAAATCCCAGAAGCCATGGACGAAAATGTAGCTGGGAACAAAGGAGTTGCAGGATTAGATGACGAGGAGGAACTTGGGTGGTATCTTGATCCAGAGCTAGAGTTAGATTCAGAGGATAAGAGAGCTGCAGCGTTAGCCACGGACTCGGAGGAGTCCGATCCCCAAGAGAGTTCCTCAGAGGAATCCGAGTCTCAGGGAGATTCTTCGGATTCTAATCCGAATTGGGAGCCTTGATCTCAGTCCTAACTCCTCTGACGTAGATACCCTTTTTATTAGCAGCCTAACCTAACCTGTAACCCTCGACCTTCTCCCAGCCAATGCCCCTTTTTGATGTAATGGCTGTTAAGCGTCGGTTTTTGCTGTTTCATAGTATGGTATGTTTTGTATATTGTCTGTATTATAAAAGTACGAACTGGATGTAAAAGTTTTTATGGCAAATTAAGAATATGTTTTAATAAGCTCGATCTTTGTTGGTTATCCATGGTTGTTATCTTTATGGTACGGGTGTATATATTTATTTATATGCGTGGCTTCCGCATGTGTATTTCTCTATGTGGTTTTGGGTCGGCAATGCAATCCTGGGACCGTTGCATCATGAACGACCAAGGCCGATGATCACAATCCGCGGGAAGTCGGGGCATGACAAACTCCGCTAGAACCAATTGCCAGTTGATTAGTACGAAGCAAAGTTCACAGAGCTCTCTAAGTATGTACCTAAGTTAATTGAGGACCCGATGGACAGAGCGAGGAGATTCCAGAATGGTTTAAAATCGAAAATCAAGGACCAGCTAATGCCCCTGAATCTCAAGGATTTCGAAGTTATACGACAGGGCCCAACTGATTGAGAGGAATTTGGCCGAATAGATAGCCACATCCCGATCGCGATTTGCATTTAACCGGGATAATCATCAATTTAGGAAGAGACCGGTGACTGGAGAAAGGCATTCCATCCCCCCCCCCAAACAAGAAGAATGGCATTGGGAAACCGGCATACAACTCAAATGGTGGGTGCCGATTTTGTAGGAGGAAACACGGAACAGCCCTATGCCCGTCTCAGATTGGAGCATGTTTTTACTGTGGCCAACAGTGCCATATTGCGAGGAATTGTCCCTGTCAACAGTCATGGACGCAACCTCAATTGCCGCAAGTAGGACAACCGGCTGGGAACGCTCCGTAGAACAACCTGAATCGGTCGCAGGCATAGGGAAAAGTGTACGCTCTAGCTAGGAAGGAGGCAGAGGATTCACCTAAAGTGGTCACAGGTACAGTCTCTCTTCAAGATCATGTTGCTTATGCACTGTTTGATCCGGGGACTTTGCATTCATTTATATCTGAGCAGTTTGTTAAGTTAGCGAGGCTCAAACTGAAACCTTCAAAAGTAATTCTTTGTGTTACCACCCATCTAAAGGATGAAGTGTTGGTTACGGTAGAACGTCCGGGTTGTAAGATAATTGTTAGTGGCAAGGAGGAAGTGATAGATTTAGCAGTTTTAGCGATGTATGACTTTGATGTCATCATCGGGATAGACTGGCTCGTGAAGCAAAGAGCCGTAGTGGATTGTTGTAAGAGGATGATCCAATTTAATCTAATTAGTCATTCTAAATATGAATTTGTGGGAAACAGAAGAGGAACCTTGATTCCTTTGATTTCGTCGCTTGAGGTAACTAGGCTATTGGATGAAGGATGCCAAAGTTATCTAGCGACTATGGTTAAATCATTGGTTAAGGAACCAAGGATGGAGGACATAGCTATAGTGCATGAATTTCGTGATGTCTTTCCTGAGGAATTTCCTGATTTACACCTAGAAAGGAAAATAGAATTTGCAATTGAGTTAGCCTTTGGGATGGAGCCAATTTCCAAGGCACCCTACAAAATGGCGTTGTCGGAACTAAAGGAATTATAGGTGCAGATGTAGGAGTTGTTGGACAAAAGATTCATTCGTCCTAGTGTATCACCTTGGGAAGTACTAGTTTTGTTTGTAAGGAAGAAGGATAGTTCGTTATGTTTATGCATTGACTATCGACGGTTGAATTAAGTGATGATTAAAAATAAGTATCCGTTGTCAAGGATAGATGATTTGTTTGACTAGCTTCAAGGAGCTTCGGTATTTTTTATGATAGACCTTAGGACAAGTTATCATTAGTTGAGGATTCAAGAGGAGGATATACTGAAGACGGCATTTCGAACGTGTTATGGTCATTATGAGTTTACTATAATGCTGTTTAGTCTAACAAATGCACCTACAGCTTTTATGGATTTGATGAACCGGGTATTCAAGGAGTATTTGGACCGGTTTATAATCGTGTTCATTGATGATATTCTAGTATATTTGAATAGTTCAGAGGAACACAAATAGCACTTGAGGATAGTGCTACAGTCCCTTCAAGATTATAAGCTGTATGCAAAGTTTAGTAAGTACGAGTTTTGGTTAACGCGAGTGGCTTCTCTTGATCATGTGATTTCTGACGAAAGAATTTCAGTAAATCCAACTAAGATCAAAGGGGTTATGAATTGGCCAAAACCAATGACGATAACTGAAGTTTGAAGTTTCTTAGGATTGGCTAGCTATTATAGATAGTTCGTGAAAAGGTTTGCTGTCTTAACCATGCCTTTGACGTGATTACTGAAGAAGGACATAATGTTTGAATGGACGGATAAGTATGAACATAGCTTTCAAGAGCTTAAGCATAAGCAAACTACTGTGCCTATTTTGACAATACCGTCTAGTTTTGGAGGTTATGAAATGTACAGTAATGTGTCATACAAAGGTTTGGGATGTGTCTTCATGCAACAGGGAAGAATAGTTACATATGTGTCCCGACAATTAAGACCTCATGAATTAAACTATCTGACGCACGATTTGGAATTAGCTGTGATAATTTTCACGCTAAAGATTTGGAGACATTACTTGTGCAGAGAAAATTTTCACATTTATACCGACCATCAGAGCTTAAAGTATTTATTTTCACAAAAGCAATTGAACATGAGGCAGTGTAAATGGATGGAACTGCTCAAGGATTATGATTGTGATATTCTATATTATCCTGGTAAGGCCAACAAGGTAGTCGATGCGCTAAGTCGAAAGTCATCAATCAAACAGATAATAGTTTGAGAGCGGATTTTGCTTAAAGGAATTCGGGATTCAGATTTCAAGTTCAAGGTAAGCCACCTTTAAAGCTTAACGGCTACTCTCAGGATTAAACCCGAAATGCAGACCAGGATTAGAGTAGCACAACCTTCAGACCCTAAAATTAAAAAGATTCTGCAAATGGATGCAGCTAAAGGAAAACTTGACTTTCAAGTACCCAAAGACAAGATCTTAAAGTTTCGTGGATGATTGTGCGTGCCGAATGATGCAAAACCTAAGGAGGAAATTTTGACAGAAGCTCACCGTAGTATCTACAGTATTCATCCAGGAAATACAAAGATATATCAAAATCTATGCCAGTACTATTGGTAGAATGGCATGAAAGGGGATATTGCCTAGCACGTGGCTAAGTGCTTAACAAGCTAACAGGTAAAAGCACAACATTATAAGGCAGGTGGATTGCTACAATCTCTTGAGATCCAGAATGAAAATGGGAACATATCACAATGAATTTTGTGATGGGTCTACCAAGGAGTCAGAGAGGTAATGACTCTATTTGGGTCGTAGTTGATAAACTGATTAAGTCTACACATTTCATCATCATACGAAAAGATTTCACCATGGACAGATATGCGGAATTATACGTACACCATATAGTTTGTCTTCATAGAATACCGGTGACGATCACTTCGAATCAAGATCCCAAGTTCACCGCAACATTTTGGAAAAGTCTTCAAAGTGCCATGGGAACGAAGCTACGGTATAGCACAGCTTATCATCCTCAAACGGATGATCAATTTGAGAGAACAATTCAAACTCTCGAGAATATACTGTAAGGTTGTGTTTTGGATTTCAAGGGCAGTTAGGATAAACAACTGCATCTCGTTTAGTTCACTTACAACAATAGCTATCAACAGAGCAATAGAATGGCACCATTTGAAACATTGTAAGGCAGAGCCCGCAGAACTCCAATATGTTGGGACGAGGTTGGAGAAAAGAGAGTTACTGGTCCGAAGTTGATGCAGCAATCAGTTGAGGCAGAGTTGTGATATCTTGAAATTTGACCATTTTCAAGATATATGAAAATGATTTTTTTATTGATGCATTATTCGTTAAATCTCGCTTTGAATTGATCACTCATAAGAGGACTAACTAATAGAGAAAGGCTGTTAAGAAATTAAGTACGCACAACCTGAAAACTCCACCATGGATTGACAATTCAACCAAAAGGATTGACGATGGACAATTTGAGCCATTATAGACCTATTAAGGAACAGTCATATAATGGTTTGCCAATAGTATACAATCGGATCGCGAATGATTCCGCCTGACCATTATATGGTTTGCAAACGACCTTAAACCAATTCCTAACAATTGTGTACTTCGAAACTAACAATTGACCCCTCGCAATTACATGACAACCGATGTCGTCCATGACTCAAGAAAGCTTAAACGTGGTTTGATATCAAATCAACCATGTATCGAATACGCATAATTCCTAAAAACCGCTCATTAATTTGAGATATACTAAAGTTACAACTGATCGATTTTGACAATAAATTTGAATCCTAATTTAGGTATCAAACTTTCAAGGATTTCAAGACTAACTTATTGGACGTCGCCTTGTTATTCCTCCGATTTATCGGTTTGCTTGAAATTCTCGGAAAAGGAAATTTGGGCCGAGAATTGAAGCCTACAAGGAAGTGGGCCAAGAGAAGGCCCATTGGGCCTCACACCCAAAGTGTGCTTTGGCCAAGTGGGCCCAAACAAGTCCAAGTGGGCCCAATGAGGCCCACTAAGCTACTTTATCATTTTCATGCCCAATAGCAATTTAAGCCCAATTTGAGCCCGTGAACTTTTCAAGCCCATTTCTATTCAATTGGACTTGTTCCAAGGCCTGTTTCTTGACTTTGACCCAAGGAAAAAATGGGAAATTTGTGCCAAAAATGTGGAATGACCAAAATACCCTTCTTGTATTATTGAGCAAAGAGACAAAGGGAGATTTAGTATTGATGAGTAAAGACTTTGGAGAGTTACATTGATGAGAAGAGACTTTGGGGAAGTGGATAATATCTCCCAAGCTCTCGCTTTTGTCTCTCATTTCTCTCTCTCTCTCTCTCTCTCTCTCTCTCTCTCTCTCTCTCTCTCTCTCTCTCTCTCTCTCTCTCTCTCTCTCTCTCTCTCTCTCTCTCATTTTCACCCCTCTCTCTCCCTCCTCTCTCCTCCTTCGGCCGAGATGAGCACCACCACCCCCCTTGGCTGCTGTTTTGCCCCCGTGAAGCCACCGTCAGCACTCACTGAGCGCTGTGATCACCCCCTCACAATGTGCCGTGCATCCGAGCCATTTCCTCGTCGGACCGCCCTCACCGCGAGCCAAACCAGCCCCCACCTAAGCTGCTGTCCATGCAATCATCGCCACCTTGTGTCATTTCTTACTCGAGCCACCCGTAGCCCTTACCACCGCCATCGTGCCCGTGACATCGAAATCGTTAACGGGTAAGTTAACGCTCTAATCCTTCGATTAGAACGTTAAACTTACTTAGGATTAGTTTATATTAAGTTAATTAGGTGGTTAGTTATTAATGGTGATTAATTAGTTGATAGGTTATCAACTAGCGATAGGTTATCGGAAAGTTAGACAATAAGCTATCAAATTTTGGTGATAAGCTATAATCAAATAAGGGATAGGCTATTGAGGAAATGACGATAAGTTATTGTAAAAGGAAGATAAGCTATCGGCAAAAGGACGATAAGCTATCGGAAAAAAAGAGATAAGCTATCGGCAAAAGGACAATAAGCTATCGGAAAAAAAGAGATAAGCTATCGTCAAAGGGACGATAAGCTATCATTATTTGAATGATAAGCTATCACCGATTAGGTGATAAGCTATCAATATTTGAATGATAAGCTATCACCAAGGGGTGATAAGCTATCACTAATTGGGTGATAAGTTATCACAATTAGGACAATAAATGGATTTTTGTATGGGTGTTTTCTGCTTGATTTAAGTATTGAATTATGCTCGTTTCATACTGTTGAATGCTTGTTTTACCCTGAAAAATAATTGCCCTATTTGAAACCTTGTTATTAAATTTTTAGAAGGGTTTTTGTGGACATAGAAATAGTAAACCCCGAGGTGTCGGGTTTATATGTCAAATTTTATAAGTTAAATAGGGCAAGGAGGTTTAAAAAGGGAAGCATACTATATTTGACGGTTTAATTGTGTGTATGTGATCACGTGTGAATTTATTACTGTATTTTTTGGCATGAAAGTTGTAGTATTTTGATGTGTAAGCACAACCACGTCTGCATTGGCTAAATGAGTAGAAATGAAATTGGCTTGAGTGGTTTAGGTGCTTGTGTGATCACATAATGAGAAACCATTACCCCTACATGAGTGCGGGCGTGCCTTGAATAGTCCTGATGAAACCCCCGCCTGATTGCGGGCACGCCTTGAATGGCAATGATGAGACCCCCGATGGAATTTCAAGCATGCCTTAAGTGGCCATGATCAATACCTGGTAAAACCAGAAGACTCCTGTGCGAGGATGGGCATGCCCTAAGTGGCTGTGATAGATGTCAGTCATGTTGGAAGACCACCAAACCGTAGGGTTGTGTTGTGGCCCTGAATGGTTTTAATAATTGGAACACGCATGAGTCCAACATCCATGGAAAGTTGTTATGTGTTCTGATTATATTATATGATTATTGCATTATTATGGCACATGATGATTTCTAATGTGCAGGGCTTGTACCAAGACATGGTAAGGATGCTTACGATTGTGTGATGGCGTGTTTGTGTATGCTATGCTAAGTTGCTTGACACTGTGTATAACTAAGGCAAAGCAAAGGGTTGCATTGCTATTGATCTATCATCACTTTATCACTGCATGTTTTAGGTGTATCCGAGACGAGTTGACTTCATAAATGAGGCTTAGATCGTTAACTTGCTGAAATTTATATCTCATTTGTTGTTGTTAACTATTTTCCAAGACCTTAAGATGACAGACCACCCGATGCGATCCGAGGTGCCGTAGGATATGGATAGTATTATTACTACCCATCGTTTTCTCGGCAAGCCGCATCTTTTTTAGCGCCACCTATCTACTGTGAGGATGGATGAGGGCCTGACTTTGTGGGTCCCTCATCGGTTCCAGGCATGGTTTATTCGTGAGGGCAAGGACCTATACGGTCCTCTGAGGGGATTTGATGGTCCTCCAGATAGGGGCACTGGGCAGGAGATTTGGGATCCTATGGATATTGAACCACCTAACGGGTCAGTGGAGAATTCCAAAACCAAACCGGATCCTTTGTGCCCATCGGATTACGAACCGTCATAGCATGATCCCGTCTCGCCCTATTTTGACTCACTAAACCACTATGGCGATAGTCCTTGAAGGACATGCCGGGGATGGATTCTTTTTGGATGACCCACTTTTGAATGGAGTAAATTGACTCCCAGCCCAGTATCTTTTTGGTAAGCTCGTAAGGAAGATGCCCTTGAAGGGCTTGTAAATGTGTTTCCTTGGGGTTAATCTAGTGAATAAATAAAATAGAGTTTTGGCATGACTATTGTTGATTGTTATTACTATCCCTATTGTTTACTGTTATGACTAGGTGATTGTTGTCGCATATGCATGCGTAATTAAAAGATAAAATGAAAGGTCGGTGACGAGTCCTAGAACGTGGTATGCAAATGATCTAAGTGAGCAGGGGTTGTTACGTGCTTGAGGGTCGAGGAGTACTCAAACTAGTACCCCTAACCCAAATCTACTATCCGTCAACATTAACCTAATATCCCGTTAAAATGTTTACATGTTAATACTCGTGACAAACAATTGCAAGACAGGTCTAGAATAAAAAAATGACAGATGCGACATTGAAAATCTACATGCATTGACACATATGCATTTTAACATTGGGTAGATTTGGGTTAGGGGTACCAGTTTGAAATTTTTTTATAACAAAAATTGGTTTTGGGTAAGTGTGTCATGAGAAACCAGTTTGAGATTTTTTTTGTGAGATGAAAATTAGTTTATAATATATGTATCATGGAGTATCAGTTTGAGATTTTTAATAATATTAACCCAGAGAGAATACCACAAGAAGAAATTGTGTATATTAATGAAATTCATGAGATACTTATGCAAATGTCCAAAAATTACTCTTTTTGCCTATTTTAATTTGAAGGGTTCCAAGTAGTATCTCATGAAAATCAAAATCTATAAGTAGAAATATGAGTAGCTTCTATTAGGGTATTGTCTACTTGTCGAATGGGCCAGATCCATGAGTTAATTGCACTCGAAGAGATTTTAGCTAGTGATGGTCTTGAACTCGAGAGGAAAGAGAGATAGATCTATTAAATGGGTGAGTCGGGTCGGGTTTAGATCGGGTTAAAAATGGTTTGATCCAAATAGACTCATTTAATCCGATTTGACCTATTTCCATGTAATATAAATCTAATGATCTATACACGACCCTAGACCTGTTAAACGGGTGGATCGGGTTGGGTCAGATCATAAATGGTCTAACTCAAACTAACCCATTAACCCATTTATGATCCATTTATTTGTAATGTAAATATCTCAACCCATACTCAACCCGACCCATACCCAACCCATACCCGACCCGACCTATATTACTAAAACACTTCTGTATTTAACTCAACATAGGAAAACTTGTTTCTCATTATTTTTTTTAAAAATTATACTACTAAAACATTATCATACAATAAAAAGCTAGTAAACAATTTTTATAATTTTTTTTAAAATTGAGGTTTGTTTGTTTTGTGAAAAATGCAACATTTTTATAAAATATTTTCCATGAAGTCATTTTCCAAGAAAATAAAAAAAAAATTCAATGTTTGGCTAAAACCTAAAAATGAACTAGAAAATATTTTCCGACATTTGGTATATAAAATATGATTTGATTTTACTTCATGCAATCATTTTAATGATTTTAATATTTTTTATATTTTGAAAATTGAATTTTTTTTTCTTTTTTATTCTTCTTTTCTGTTTCCGTTATTTTTGGCCAACCACAGGCGAGGACGAGTTCGCCAAAGGTCGGCGAAGCTCAAGCAAGCCAATCTGGCAAGGCTGAGGCCTCGAGGCTCGCTCGATTCCTTCGAGCCGAGCTGAGCTAGCCTCGAGTGAGGCTCCACCTCGCTAGATCCAACGAGCTCGATTCTCACAGGATTGACAATGCCTCAGGTGTCGCACCGCGCTTTCGTCCGCTAAGGAGGTACTTTCATTTGTCATGAATGAGAAAACTGTCCTTGAATGAGCTATTAAGGTCCGAAACGGATATTTTGCCCAAACGTCTCACAGACATCCCATCACTAAACGAATGAGGGTCTTTCATAGATTATACCTCACGAGACAACGGGTATTTTTTTATCTTTCTATTTAGTCTAAATTTTGATTTGGAGTCACCACTAGTCCTTATTGATCGACTAGAAACCTAATCGAGGTATGGAAGAAATACCATGATTTCTGCGAACCAGAAATTACATGGGTAAGGAACTTGGTTACGCTAATGATCCCGATATCGAGATCTCTATGGCCCTTTCGGTACCTAAAACGATCTGATGTGTCTAAACGTGTCATGCGAGTCTGCAAGGCTTATCCACTAATTATAGCCACTCTAATCAGGAGAAATCAGACAATCGAAAAGGAAATGTGCAGTCAATCTCAATCAAACACAACAATCCTAAAATGATCTCTAAAATGAAAATAAATCAAAACGCTCAAACCCTAGTAAGGCCCTAATGGCTTGTTCATTCAATGAATTGTGTTGTCTTAGGGTTTTATGGTTTTTTAGGGTGAAAGACCCCTTTTAGGGGTTAAACCATTTCTAGGGTTTCTTTAGGGGTTAAAATCCTTTTAAATTCCTAAACTGAGGAGATCTCAAAAATACCACTTAGGCACCTCAAAAAATTTAAATTTCACTCAAAGTGGATGGCCACAAGGTTTCTAAGCCATTCTATAAATTTTTGAAATTTTTTATTTTTATGGGGAAAAGTTTATTGAGAATTTCCACTTTCCCGAAATCTATTTTTTTACATTTTTGAAAAAAAATTATGAATTTGTTTCGAATTTTTTTAATTTTTGTGAATTCTACAAATTTTTATGAATTTTCTGAAATTTTCGAATTTTATGAATTTTCTGAAATTTTTTCATTTTTTATGATTTTCTGAATTTTTATTATTTTTTAATGATTTTTTATTTTTTATTTTTTTTATTTTTTATTTTTCCTGCCGAAAAGTGAACCAGACCAAATCGGTCTAGATCGGTCCGACCAAATTGGACTGGCCTGGCTAGCGACGGTCATTACTCCAGCGGGAACGGTGCCAAAATGGTGTCGTTTCGCTCTTTCTCTTTGGGACATTTTTACGAACACATGGTGTACATGATACTCATTTTCTAATTCTCAAGGCCATAACTTCAAATCATTTTCCGACAACCTTCTAATGATTTTCCGACCACTTCCTCAACTCCAAGATCATCTATCACACTCCCTCTAACCACCTAGCTTCACCAAACTGCCACCGGACAACAGCTGGCCGGCGAAAACAAAACCTAAAAACCTAACATTGACACTATTCTAACAAGCATTTTGAGTATTCAATTTATCTAACTAAACGTTCTAGCCATTTCTATCGATCAAACAACAATTATAACAATCAAGGAAGATTAGAAACACTAACTTGAATGGCCATTAGCCATGAAAAAGTGCTCCGGTAGGTTGGATACTCCAGCGAGGGAGGGGTTTACAAAGGCCGACCCACATTTTATGCATAATCTGATCCAAGATGCAACAAACAATAAAATATATGATCAAAAACATGTTTTAAACATCAATAATCTCAAACTCATAAAGAAAAGCGCATAATCAAACATGATGGAACTCGAGTGCCTATTCTGGATTTTTGTCAAACATGTTATAGATGATTGTGAGCAAACTTTACATTCTTCACCGAAGCTTGATTCTGAAATTCCAAACCAAATGACAATCATAGAGTGATTTCCTGATACCTACTCTTGATGATGATGGCCTCCGCTTTGTCAAGATAGTCTTGGATCGACCAGTCGAAGCTCAGTTTCAAAGCTTCACGGTCAGCTTGCCTTGGGACTTCCGGTGAGGAGGTTCACCATGGAGACCGATTTGCCAACGCTTTTTCGGTCGGAATAATGTCAATCGCTCGATCTCTGGAACCTCTACCCACTCTATCTCTTAATCTCTCTCTTTCTCTCTACAACTTTCTCTCTTTTTCTCTCAAGATTTTCGTCAAACAGGTCCTTGTGCTTGATAACAAACTTTTTCTGGTTTTTATCCTCCTCTCTCGACTCGGTTTTTCACTCGTTATCGACTTAGAATCACTTAGGAATGATAAAGATGGACAGCTAGAGATTCTCCAACTGTCTATTCTGTTTAAAATGTGCTAAAAATCCAAATCTAAGTCGGCAAAGTGGCAGGACAAACCAGATTTTTTTTCCTTTTCAAGTGTGCAGCTCGGCCTAGTGAAGGGGATGTCGCGACCTAAAAAATTTTACTTTTTCGGGCTAATGAATTATTAAGACTAAACTTAACTCGGGCCCTCCCGAGCCCTACCAATTCACAACTTAGGATTTAAGTTCTTAACATGCAAATGTTTTCATGCTTGGAGTCGCCACTAATCAATTTATGGTGGGTCGATTAGAAACCTAAATAAAACATAGGAAGATATGTTTTATTTCTACGAACCAGAGATTCTAAACTCGGGGACTTGATTACGCTAGATCTAGTCTAACGCCCTTTCGGTACCTTTTCTTTTCAAAAATATTTTTGACATGCAGTTTGGATCCATTTCAACTTAGTCACTAACATGTGAGGTGATCATGCGGGTGCACAAACCACCAATTTAACACCCAAGAAAGCGTTAAATAAATTGCAAGATTGGAAGAATTACTTACCTCGAAGCAACGTAAACATCTGCATTGTTAGCTAAAAAATCACATGAACAATCCTAATATGATTTCTAGTTAACAAGCAATTCAATCATTTTTTTTGGATTTTCGTTTATTTAAATGAAAGCTAGTCTACATGCAATGACGTGCAAAACTTGACATACGATTAATGTAACCTAACATGCAAATTATATGTCATGCGACGGCGTGACCTATTCTAATGATGAGCAAATGATTTATTTTTGGTATTTTCTAATGAAATTCGGAATAATGAAAATGCCTAAAATAACTTGCAACCTATGATGACTTAATCTATCCTAACATGATTTCTTTTTGGGATTTTTGTGAAAATTCGAAATAATAAATTACTTAAATTAAGAATGCAATCTATCTTAATCTACCATAAAGCAATTCATTCTTTTTTTTTGGGTTTTCATGAAAATTCGGAATTAAAAAATAACCTAAATAATCTATTAAGATTAGAATATTACTTAATTTAAACTAGGAAATAGATTATCTCAAGTCCTAATTTAAATTAAATAATTACTCTATCTTCTAGATATATTTAGGATTCCCTAAACATGCAAAACTCTAATTCAAATCCTAACTGATATTTTTTTGAATTTTCTTTTTTTATTTGAAAAGGAAAAACAGTTTAAACAGAGATAATATCCACATTCAAACCGTCCACGCAATCCGCCAAATTTGTTTCAAACTCGGATTAGGCACAGAAATCAAACTATCGGTCATATCTATAGGGTTATAGATATTGACGGAAAGTCGATCATTCAAATTTGGAAAGCAGATAAAAATCATTATCGTATCCAAGTGATTATGGATAGGATAATAATTTTCCGTATCGCCGCGTATCGTACCTTAGGGATAAGGTCGGATAGTCATCCAAATACGTTGCTGAATTAGGAAAGTTTCCTAATTTTGAATATTTTTAGACATTGCGGATATCAGATAATTGTCTTAATATATCTAATATTCCACATGATATTCATGAAATATTCAAACTCTCAAATTAGGAAATTAAATATTCTGAAAAAATATCGGACAATGTCCAATTACCTAATTTGCAGATAATCTCCAAATTCGAATCGACTCGGGATCTAGTTTGCGGATCGGGATCGAGACAACCGGCGACGACGACGGCGAGGCACGGCAGCATGGCGGGGCTACTCCGGTGGGTTTGACTGGACGACGACAACGTCGGGACAGTGGCTGTGTCTCGGGGGTAGGCGGCTCTCCGGCGATGGCGGCGTCCCAGCGGGGAACAGCAATAGCGCGGCTGGAATGGCGGCTGTAGACTGGAGGCGCAGCGGCGACAAGGCTCCGGTGTCCAGTTCGGCTAAGGAGCACGGCGAAACAGCAGCTGCACGGCTATGGACGGCGTTGACAAGGCTGAGGTAGCACGATCGGTGGCAGGGTGGTTCACGGCGGGGCAACAGCGAGCTCCAGCACACGGCGGCGAGGGTTGGCGTTTGGCTGGGGCACGGACGAAACAGCGACGGCGGGCGGCTATTCCGGACAGAGACAGGGATGGCGCGGTGCAACTCCTAGCGGCGGGCGGCGATGTCGGCGTGGCGTGTCTCTGGGCGGCTAACGACGACGTCGGCGGTGGAGCAAGGAGGAACAGCGATGCAGCGCGGCAGTGGCTATGAGGCGTGGCACCAGCGAGACAGTGGCGGTGGAAGCAACGAACGGCGGGAGGCAGCACGGCGTTTCGGGGCGCGGCGTCGGCTCGCGGGGCACGGCGGTCCGGCGAGGTAAGGGCGGCGGCGTGAGGCGCTTACGGAGGGCGGTTGCCAATCTCTCTCTCCCTCACTCTCTCACGTGTTTCCCTCGTGTCTCTAAAAAATCAGATCTGAATTATTGTGTCCTCCCTGATTATGTGACATAATCATGTATATATAATGCTAACCTAGGTCAACTAGATAAGCTTACTAGTTCTAATGGGCTTAAGCTTGGGCTTAGGTTTTAATTCAATTTAAATGGGCTAAATTAACTTGGGTTTTTATTTAATTAAGCTTAATAGATTAAATTAAGCTCAAATTAAAACAACCGAGCCCATTTAACTTGTGATTCCCGGCCCTAGCCTTCCGAGCGAACCGAGTCTCGTGCGGTAATGTCACGCCCCGACCTCTACGGTACGCAACAACCCGTTCGGCGGTCGATATAGTAGTGCGACGTCCCAGGACGCGTCGTCATCGACCCGTTTCCCCAAAACAGAACGTAAGGCACAAGCGGAAGCAAAAATATAAATATAAAACACCATGACAGAATAAATATGAGAACCATGGAAGCAACACAAAGAGATATGAGGCAACGTACACATCCATACCAAAACTACTAGAAACATTCTTACATCGTTTCAAAGAAAGCAACATTAGAGGTGAGATGCAATCAAGAGAGACAAAGCCAAAAAGTAGAGGGTCCTAAATCCAAAAAGTGTCTACCCTCACAAAAAGAAAACCAAGCATAGCCTAGGGCGCCCAGTCCGGGTCTGAGCTATCGGACTCGGACGAACTGTCGGGTATCTCTGAATCCTCGCTAGGAATCTCCTCCTCGGACTCCTCGGTATCCATCGGCTCGGCCTCGTCGACCTCCATTGGCTCCACCACTGGGTCCTCCATTCCTAGCTCGTGATCTATACCTCCTAACTCTTCGTCTTCGGCGGGCTCGTACCAAGTGAAAGGACCTATGGTCTCCTCCTCATCCATCTCGGAATCCACAACCTCACCACTCGGGCACTGCGGATCAAGCTGGCCCTCTATGGTGAACGGAACATCCATCGTACGAAGGGGGCCAAACTCGTCTCCAAAACGGTCTCGGAAACACCAGGCTACATACTCGTGAACTTCAGGATGTGTCGTACCTACGTCTACAGTAATCTAAGAGTAGTGCCTCAAGTACACTTCTCCATTCCCCACCGGATGTGTAGTCATAATATGCTCATACTCTAGGGGAATCCCAAATCGTACCGGAATATGTGGCCTCGTCATGGGCGTGGGTCTGAAAGGTTGGGGTTATAAAAACCGTGAGACACATCTCAGTGAGTGCAAACTCCTAAACCTAAATTAGGCTAACATGCATCTCCTGACGGGAAAAACAAATCACACACATATCATAGTGACTTAGGCCAGTAGGCCCAAATCGGCATTTCAATGACCCTGCAGGTTAGACAATCCCATAATATCACATTTCGCAAGCGATACTCTCGATCACGCGTACGTCACACACATGCTCAAAACCTTTAGTGACAATTCCAAGTATAGTTCACCGGGTCACACAATTCAGCATGCCAACTCATGCATTCCTATGCATACAAATGCCACTAACTCGTCATGCCCACCATCAAACTCATATGGCATCCCGGCACAAATTTTCATTCGTGTTCCAATTATAGAATGAAATCTACTTAGACACGTCTCATACCATGTCCAGCGGATTCCATCGCATAATCCGACACTATGCATCACACGTTAACTATTTATTTCATTAACTCGACCCGAAGGCCCGACCCGAAGGTCCGATCCGAAGATCCGGTCCGAAGACCAATCACAACACTCCATGGCCAGCGTAGAGACGCCCCAGGCCCAGTGTCTCTAGCCCGCGTCCTTACGCATCAGGCGCAACACCGATCTCCTTACAAACCAGAGCCCGCGTAAACGCATCAGGATGGTTGTCTTCCGGACGTACCGGGCATCGTCCTACTCCAAAGTGCATGAGGACGGCACACCCCGCG
This sequence comes from Syzygium aqueum, assembly GCA_031216185.1. Classification (NCBI taxonomy): domain Eukaryota; kingdom Viridiplantae; phylum Streptophyta; class Magnoliopsida; order Myrtales; family Myrtaceae; genus Syzygium; species Syzygium aqueum. The sequence goes on along the minus strand of CM062232.1, from coordinate 12,412,287 downwards.
TAAACGCATCAGGGCGAAGGAGATCACACATTCACACAACCGGTTTTATCTTAACCCCGCGTAACGCATCAGGGCATAATTAGGTGATCACATGTCCATGGCATACACGCATTCTCGCACAATTTCCACAAGCCCCATACTCGGCATGCATAATACGTAGCCATGCAATTCCGCACACGAATGTTGGTGCAATGTACCACTCAATTTAATGCCACGATTCTATATCCAATGATCCACGTCGTATGCTTAGTTAGCTCGGTCCATAACTCGAAGCATCACATGCAATATGGCACTTATGACGTATCCGGGCATTTACAAAGTACATTGACAATTCACCAATCACATTCCACAAGGGTCGGTCACACGAACACGCGACATGGTATTCTCAATTTATCATGATTGTCAAACCGACGCGCAATTCAATCATTCCGGCCATCCTGGCACTCCAATCAAGTTAATCCACTAATTTCCGTTAATTGGACCGTTAAATTCCCGACATGGACAGCAACTAATTCCCTTCATATCAGCCTCTAATTCTCTTCTAACTCATGCGTTGTCACCTACCAATTGTTTCCCGACACCCACTAATAGCACACAAATTCACCCGAGTCCTAATTAACGCTAATCGACTAACCAACACACCCTAGGCCCGTTTAAAACGCATAATTGTCCTAATTAGGGTTTAGAGGTTTCCACCCACCTAAATCCAAGCTCGGGCGATGGGGAATGGCGGCCGATCACCGGTGAACGGTGGAACCGGCGGCACAAGTCCCAAGGGCGACGGCTAGCGGCGGTCCGGCGGTTCACAGCAACCACAGGCGGTGGTGCACGACCGGCGGGGCTGCTGTTCACGGCGAGGGAAGGCTGGACGAGCGGCTGAGCGGTCCCCGGGCGGCTGCTGTCCACGGCGGTGGCGGTGAACAGCGTGCAGTCCGTTGACGGCGCGGCGGCGTTGGCTCGGCCTCGGCGAGCGGCGGTCTGTTCCGGCGGAAGGGGACGGAACAGGGAGAGGCGGACGGAGAACGGAGAGGAACGGCTAGGGCGGCGACGGTGGACGGCCACAGCGGCGGCGACCGGCGACGGCGTGCAGCAGCGGGCAGCTCCGACAACGATTCACCCCTGCATGCAGCCGTAGCGGAGAGGAGAGGAAGAGGGAAGCAATGGCGGGTTGGTGGCGCGGCTGGCCGGCGCTCACCTGTGCATGCAACCGGGAGGAGGGGACGGCGGCGAGGGGGCGGCAGCGACGGTCCCGGCGGCGGCGACGGGCCACGGCGGCGAACGAGCTGCCTTTCCCCTTGGCTGACCGGCGTCACTCCTTTGCATGCAGCCGAAGAGGAGAGGACGGTCGGAAGGGGGACAGCCGCGCACGGCGAGCTGGCGGTGCAGCGGCGAGCTCGGCGACGACACGGCAGTGCTGGCCCCGGCAACGGCGGAGCTGGTCTCGGCCGCTCGGGAACAGCGAGGGAGAGAGAGAGAAACGGAGAGAAAGAGAGGGAGCAGTCGGGTGGCGGTGAGGCGAGAGGGGGCTCACGGCGGCAGCTCCGGCAGGCGGTGGTTCCGGCGGGTTGTGGACGGCGGCGTGAGGCCGTATGAGAGAGAGACGCGGACGAGAGAGAGAGAGAGGGAGAGGGATGGCCGGCGGGTGAGAGTGTGAGGGAGGGAGAGAGAGAACATGAAGAGACAAATGGGGAAATCATGACTTGCATGGGGGAGAGGAAGAGGTGGAGTGTGAGTGTGGGTGAGGTGATGTCATGCATGGGGAAGGGGGAGAGTGACAAGTGTCACATCCCCACAAGGAATCAAATTTCGGAATTCCAAGGGTCACGGGGGCAAAACTGACAAATAAATCCGGTACCGGGTCGGTTCGCCAAAATTTGACCCTACAAGACCTATACACGCATGGCCAGCTTAATTTGGCGTCGTCCTTGAGAAAATCATCCCGTAACTCACGATAATTGGCCTCGAAGTCCGGACTAAATTCCACGATTGAATTCATCAATTTCTCATTTTCTAATTCTCTTACTAACGGGTGGCCGTTTAGGATTTACGCGTATCGACCTCGGTCGTCCGATTCGCGACGAGCTCGATTATCGAGAGAACGAGAGGGATTATCGCTAGTTCCGAGGACGCGATCATCCGGCTCGAGTTCCGAAGACCGGTCCATGCTGGCCCAAAATATTTCCTCGTCATTCTCTAAATCAGGCTTAATTCGCGATCGGCCCTTGGTCCACGTGCCTATTCCTTGTTGGCCATTCCCATTTGGTCAGTATCCCGAGAGTGATCGGCTCCGGGCGAGACTCATGAAAATGAAATATCGAATAATACTCGCTTTATTCATTCCAGCGACTGAGTCGAATTTCGGGATGTTACAGGTAAATTTTAAGCTCGTTCACCACCGCCGATCCGATGCAAAAAAATGCAATTAAACTAAATGAACCTAAACTATATGTTATGCAATTTAAATATTTTTTTTTTGTTTTGGGGTTAAAAACTTAATCCCTAATTTTCTATGTAAATTACACTAAATGGTCGCTAAAATTTAGGTGTCAACAGCTGCCCCTCTTTGAATGTGAGTTCGCAGAGGTTGCATTCAAAGACTAAATGATACCTAAATTTCAACTATGCAAACGTAATGAATGTTGTTTTTGTCGGGATTATGAGTCCCATTTTTGAAATGCATTAAGAAATGATGCATGCCAACATGAATGGAAAACGTACCTGAAATTACTTACCTTACAGAAGCAAGATAATGCAATTCGAGGCACGACTCTTACTTTGTATGTTGTTTGGCAAATGTTTAGGCTCAGTCCCATAGGTGTTGCCTGATACTCGTTGATGAACTTCGGTAATCTGCAATTAAGTCAAAACACACGAAGAAAGCTCGACGTATCCAACCATCATCTGGGATTCGCGAGAGCATTTTTTAGCAAAAATGTAAAACGTTCCGACCTTTACAAACTACATATACATCTCCATAGGTATTTGCAAAGATTTGGCCGCTGCGCCTATACATCACCATAGGTGCGTCACGGGGGAACTTTTGAAATCAAGAGGATATTCCGACCTTTATAAGATACTTATACATCTCCATAGATACTTATAAAGATTTGGCCACTTCACCTATATCTTTCACTTATAGGTGAGTTGCGGGGGAACACCTGGGATCGAGAGAATATTCCGACCTTTACAAGATACCTATACATCTCCATAGATACTTGTAAAGATTTGGCCGCTTCACCTATATCTTTCACTCATAGGTGAGTCGCAGGGGAATACCTGAGATTAGAGGAATATTTCGACCTTTACAAGATACCTATACATCTCCATAGGCACTTGTAAAGATTTGACCGCTACGCCTATACCATCTCTATAGGCGTGTCACGGGGGAATCTTCTCGAGATTGTGTGAAAATATGTGATTTGGTGAGCAGAGGGGCTAACCCGAATGTTCAAGGGTTCCTTGACAAAGTACCTGGACATCATCAGAGGTACCTGAAAAGGCTTGATCAATAGATACCTAAACATCATCAAAGGCATCTAGAGATCACAACAAAATGATCCAATATGGGGCCTGACGATTACTCGAACAGGTTAGGGATACCTGGATAGTCATAGACATCCAAGGGATAGAGATATACTTACCTGGCGATATCTCTGACTCTTGATGGTGCGTCTCCTGCTAGACACGGTTTTAGGCAACATATAATATGCATTCACGCACTATCAAGAATACATGTACTCATGCACTACGATTTCAACTAGTTTTTATGCACGATGATTTTGTCAAATCGGCATTACAAACTCCGCTGGGAAAAAATCATGACAAGACAATCCGAACTCACAAGTGGGTACCTTGAAAATGTCGAATGAGGGACATCTGGTCCAAAAGGGCTTTCTCTCATTCTCATCGAAAAAGGCTGATTTATGAAAATCGCTCCATCTTACCATCATCATGTTGACAAGGGTCTGAGAATTCTCACAAGCGGTACGACCTTACCAATCCGAGAGGTCTTTGCTAGGATCGTAACGTGGGCTTGGTCAATGGCTTAGCAAAAAAGACTCTTTGAGTCATGGCTATTGAAAGAAAATACTCTGCAATTGGCTATGGGTTTACAAGTCAAGAACCTGCAAAATGATATAGAAATGGACTTGCTCGCACTTCTTCGAGCTAAGCTTATAAACATCAAAAACTCTACGTTAGTTCAAGTGCCCTAATCTGAAGAGACTTTGTAAGGGACGTAACGTACGATAGGCTCTTAGGTTGAGAAATAAATGGATCATTAGGCTCAAAATGTGTATAATTGGGGCGAATAAGTTGGTGATCATCTCGGCATTGTCACCGGTCTTCTTCTTCACCAGGGATTGTCTCCTCAGTAGATGTTCCATTGGCTTCAAGAGTTCATCACTTGATTCCTTTTAGACTTGTAAGACTATTGCTCTACTGGGGATGATTTTGATATGTTATATCCTTTCATTGGGCATTGGCCTTGCTTTTGCCAGGCACACTGTTTTTCCTTGCCCCCCTTTTTTTTGCTTACAATATAAACACTGGTCAGCTATATCTGACCGAATGACTCGCCATTTGAACTCTTAAGGATTCCTGTCTTCCATCGATGCTCCGGATATGCTGTTTGAACAATGATGACCTTTTGCCTTGCCCCAGTGTGGAGGATGATCACCAACTGGGTTTATATGAAACGAATTTGCAGGCTCAATTGGGCTTAGCAAAGGATAAAATGTGTATAGAATAGAGAAAGAAATGCTCTTCGTCATCTTAAGGCACTTGAACTTCGCGTGAATTCATCTGAAAAAGCAACACTTGAAGATTGATGCAAGTGAGAGCAAGAAAATTTCTACTCATTTTTCACCTTATGATGCTGACTTACCTCTAGTTTGCCCCAATGTGGGGTGGTTCTTGACAGGAGTAATTTGAAAAATTTTTCCAAATGTTTAAGCTCAAAGAGGCAAAACAAGGGATAACTTGTAGTGTTTAAGGTAGAGAAATGAAATGCCTCTTGTCATTTCGGTCACCGTACCTTTTGCGAGAGAACTCTTTACCTTGCAGACATGGAATTTTTTCAACTCAACTTACTGAAGATTAGTACATGGGACTGTGTATAGAATAGGACTTGCCTTCCATCATCCCGATGTACCTCATTCGACACATTCAATTCATTCCACATGAGTTATCAATTTGTCTAAATAGACTTCCCCTTTAAAATCAATGATACTTATCGACAAAATAACCATGCAAAAATTAAAGCCAATGTAAACATCTTAACTCGAAATTGATTGAAACCATTTATTCATTAGTAAAATGTTTGCAATTCAAAGTATAAAACCAAATACTGGAAAACTTTTGCTGCAAAATGATTTTATCAAGGATAATACATCTTTACAGCATCAGAATTAACAGGATTGGAGAACTCACGACCGTCCATTTCCGCGAGAATCAGGGCACCTCCAGGAAGTACCTTTTTAACCACATATGAACCGATGTAGTTTGGGGCAAATTTACCTCCGGGAACAGGGAAGATTGACAGCACCTTCCTTAGGACTAGATCATTTACCTCGAAGTGTCTTGGCCACACATTTTGGTTGAAGGATCTAGCTATCCTCTGCTGATAGGTTTGACCGTGGCAGATGGCTTTCAATCGATTTTCATCAATTAGGTTCAACTGCTCAAGCCTTTGTCGCATTCATTCCGCTTCAGACAACTCCACCTGGGATAAAACTCACAGGGAAGGGATCTCTACTTCAATGGGCAGAACTGCTTCCATGCCATACACCAAGGAAAAAGGGGTTGCACCAACAGAGGTTCGGATGGAAGTCCAATATGCCATTAATACAAATGGCAATCTTTCATGTCAATCATGATAGTTTTCAGCGGTTTTGGCCAGGATCTTCTTGATGTTCTTATTAACGGCTTCGACTGCTCCATTCATCTGTGGACGATAGGGAGATGAATTCAGATGCTGGATCTTGAACTCATTGAACAGTTGATCTATGAATTTGCTGTTCAAATTCGTCCCATTATCAATGATAATAGCATCGGGGACACTATAATGAGCTATTATGTTTCGCCTGATGAATCTTACAACATTCTTCGCAGTAACGTTGGCATAAGACGCGGCTTCAATCCACTTGGAGAAATAATCAATCGCAACCAAGATGAATCGGTGTCCATTCGATGCCTTGGGATTGATTGGGCCAATCACATCGATGCCCCACATTGAAAAAGGCCATGGCTCGGACACCTGATGTAACTCCGTGGGGGGAACATTTATTTTATCCCCGTGAACTTGATAGCGATGGCATCTTCGAACATGTTAGATGCAATCACTTTTAAGACTGAGCCAATAATAACCCAACCTCATGATCTTCTTAGCTAACATGTGGCCATTCATGTGTGGACCACATATCCCCTCACGTACCTCCTGCATGATTTTAGTAGCTTCAGCTGCTTTTACACACCTTAGCAGGATCGAATCATAGGATCTTTTGTATAGCTTTTCACCACTGACAAAGAATTTTGAAGACATTTTCATTATATACTTCCTGTCGGCCGGAGTGTTTCTCTCAGGAAACTCTTGTCTTTGGATATAACTCATGATATCGTAATACCATGGCTTTTCGCCAGGTTCTCCGATCACAACCATACAGTAGGTTGGTTTTGTTAGGACTTCGATCTTCAAGGGTTCTACCTCTATTCCACCAGTCACTTGCAGCATGGATGATAACGTGGCTAGTGCATCAGCAAACTGATTATGGGATCTCGACAAGTACTCAAAAGAGATGTCTTTGAATTCCTCTATGATTTCTTCAAGGTATTCATGGTACAGCACTAGTTTAGTGTCTCTCGTCTTCCACTCTCCTACAGATTGGAGAATAATCAGAGCGAAATCACCAAACACTTTCAACTTGGTTATCCCCATTTCCACTGCGGCTTGAAGTTCGAGGATGCAAGCTTCGTATTCAGCTATATTGTTGGTACACAGGAACACCAACTTTGCTGCTACTGGATAATGTTGCCCATCTGGGGATATTAAAATTGCCCCGATATCGGAACCAGCCAAGTTCACGGCTCCATAAAAAAACATGGTCCAGGTGTCCTCCTTTATCACCAGAATGCGATCTTCTGGAGAACATCTATCATCGTTGGAGATTCCAGGATTTTCGGCTAACACATCAGCAATTACTTGGCCTTTAACTGACTTTTATGGCATCATCTAGACATCAAATTCTGAAATCAAAATCTGTCATTTGGCTAGCTTCCCTACCAAGGCCGGTTGATCAAGTAAGTACTTGATAGGATCATTCTCTGTCACAAGCAGAGTCTGGTGATGCAATGTAAACTGTCTCAGCCTATGGAGCACCCATATTAGTGCAGTGCAAGTCTTCTCGGCTTAAGGATAATTCAACTCCGAAACGGTAAACTTCTTACTCAAGTAATAAATGGCCCGCTCTTTTCCATTTTCAAGATTTTTCTGGGCTAGCATTACACCCAAAGACTCGCTATGAATCGTGAGATAAAGGATCAAAGGCTAACCCGGCATTGGAGGGACTAGCACTGGTGGTTTCATCAAGTACTGCTTCAATTCATTAAACGCTTCCTGGCAATTATCGTCCTATTCTACTTGAGCATTCTTCCTTAGAAGTTTGAAGAACGGTTTAGCAGTTTCGGAGAGTTAGGAGATAAAATGGGCTATGTAGTTCAATCTACCCAAGAGGCTCCGTACTTCTTTCACGGTTGATGGGGGTTGCAGCTCACATATGGCATTCACTTTGGAGGGATCGACTTCAATGCCGTTACTGCTTACTACGAACCCAAGTAGCTTGCCCGATGTTGCCCCGAATATGCACTTCGCTGGGTTGAGACAGAGTTTAAACTCACGGAGTCGATCAAACAATTTCTTTAGGGTATCAACATGACTCTTTCCGGGTCGAGACTTGGCAATCATGTCATCAACATAGATCTCGATTTCCTTATGCATCATGTCATGGAAGAGAGTCACCATTGCGCGTTGATATATTGCTCCGACATTTTTAAGATCGAAGGGCATGACTTTATAGTGGAATGTCCCCCAAGGAGTGATGAACGCTGTTTTCTCCTTATCGCTGTCCTTCATTCTTATCTGATTATAACCCGAGAAACCATCCATGAAGGAAAACAGCTCAAATCCAGTAGTACTATCTATCAGAATGTCTATGTACAGTAATGGGAAATCATCTTTAGGGTTAGCCTTGTTCAGGTCGCGATAATCGATACAAACCCGAACTCGGCCGTCCTTCTTCATGACTGGTACGATGTTGGCCACCCAAGTAGGGTATTGGGTGACTTCAATGAATCCCACTTTCAAGAGCTTCATGACCTCCTCTTCTATTTTCTTCAAAAGCTCAGGCTTAGTTCTCCGTAGCCTCTGTTTCTTGGGCGACATGCCGGGATTAATAGGCAGGCCATGCTCCACAACAGAAGGGTCTAAACCCGGCATATCGGCATATGACCAAGCAAAGATATCCTGGTAATCCTTTAACAATTGGACTAGGCATTTGACTTCATCTTCGGGAAGGGTTGCCCCTATCTTCACCTGTTTGGGTTCTCCAGAATCACCCAAGTTAATGATAACAGTCTGGTATGATGTGAGGACTTTGGGTCTTTCATGATGCTCTAAGTCGCGCTGAAGGTCCGAAGAATCGTCGAGTTCGCTGGTATCATCGAGATCAGGCTTGGCGGCGCATAATTCATCGGATTGGACCGTTCCCATACCCTTACATGTCACAAGATTATCCTTGAAACATAAAGCAATGGATTCAGAATGACAAACAGGATAAACATTGCATTTTTGTAAATTTTTGGTTTTTTAACTTTTTTTTTGTTTTTGAAATTCTTTTCGAAAAAGTTTTAGCACGAGAAAGCATGAAGAAGCCCAGGCCTCAGAATTCTCCTTGGACTATATTTTCTTTTATCGGTTGGATATCATCACCGGGCTGGTTTGATATACCTCAACATGCCCTAAAAAATGAAAACAATTTGTAATTTCATTGATTATCACCAAAGGAATTACATTTATTGAATGGAAATTGCAACAATTAGGTACTAGAAATGAAAATGGAAAGCAGCACCCGAGATGGGGCAAGTCCTAAAAAGCAGTAAAAGTTCCCACATAGGGGAGTGTGCGAAAAAGTAAAGGTTTTACTCTCGTGGGCCTGTGCACATTCCCTCTAACAGTCCTTCTTCAATAGCTCCAATGAAGACATCATCAAACAGAGCAGTGATTCCCTCCCCATCCGTCAAAGGCAATGTCACGGGGGTTAACATAGAAGCTCGGGGGCGCTGAGTACTTTACATAATAGTCAAACTTGCCGCTTGGTTGCCCTAGAGTGTCAATCACTTCCTTCTCTTCGTGCATCATTCTCGCAGGACCTGGGAATGTGGTGCGGATGTGTGGAGGCAGCTTACTGCGCTCGAGTTCTCCATTATTTTGGGCAGTTCTACGGCTACGTTCTTCACCATTTGGCTCTTCTTCATATTGCTGTTTATTCTGCTCGTCTCCTTGACCTCGACCTCGACCACGTCCACGTCCACACCCCTCGTTATTCGGCACAGTTGACCCTTGGTACCCCAATCCAGAAGTTCGGAGCCTTTGAGAGACTTCCACCGGTTGGCGGATACCTTGACCATTCCTGCCAAGGCCTTCACCCAGAATAAAGCCATGGGACACCATTACTCTTCTGACCATGACAGCAATATTTGACACCTCAAGAATAGGTGGTGATGATCCTCTAGACGCGTGTATGGTCGATACGAGCTCAAACGATTGATAACTCGATTCGATTTTGCAATCCGGCTCAACATAGGGAATAGCCGTCGCATGATAAATTGGGTGCTCTTCTTCACCATGGATTGTGACTAACTTTCTCTCCACAACGAACTTTACCTTCTGATGTAGACTGGATGGCACAACTCCGGCAATATGAATTCATGGACGACCCAACAGGAAATTGAATGCAGTGGGAATGTCCATAACTTGGAATAGGATGTTAAACACTGTTGGCCCTATCTGTATGTCGAGGTGAATTTCTCCTATCACTTCTTTCTTCGTTCCGTCAAAGGCTCGCACGGAGGTCTTCGCAGCATTTATCTTAGAAGGATCTATCTTAAGGTGGTGTAAAGTTGCCAGAGGACAGATGTTCAAGGCTGAACCGTTATCGATGAGTACCCAGGCTACATGCGATGCCTTATATTTGATAGAAATATACGGCGCTTTGATATGTCCTCTGCCTTCTAGAGGGAACTCCTCATCCGAAAAGGCTATCAGATCCTTGAAGAGTATGGAACCCACAAATTCCTCCAATTTGTCATGATCGATCGTCTCGGGCACATGAACTTCACTCAACACCTTCATCAAGGCCTTTTGATGTTTGACAGATGTTTGGAGGAGTTCAAGTAGAGAGATTTGTGCTGGCATCTTGCGCAGTTGCTCAACTATGCTGTATTCACTAGCCTTGATCACAGCCAAGAACTCTTTAGCTTCTTCATCAGTGACAGATTTTGCAGGTTGAGCATTAGCTTGGCCATAGACACGTCCAGATCTGGTGACTAAGTCAACGTCATGACTGTAGGACCAATGGACTGCTTTATTATCACAGTACTCGTATGGCTGAGGTATCTCAATCACTATCCCTTCATCGGCTGCAGGCGTGCTTACTACGATCTCTTCATCATCGATTACGTCTTCGAGCGGGGGCATATCTTCAAGGAAAAGATCGAGCTTGTCCTTCCCGGTATTCAACGTAGCAAACTCTTCTTCCCAATTGATAACCACTTCAGAGATAGTAGAGACAATGCCAATGTGGTCAGCATAAACGATCATCCCAGCTTCCACCATTCTTGAGATTCTTTCTCTCATGATAGTCAAGGGAAGGACCTCGTTACTCGGGTAATAATCGGCTTTCACCAACTCGCCATAGACATCAGTAGTATACAACTTGACATTCTTGATTCGACCAGCATCGAAACTGAATATGGCATTCACATTGCCCGCGTAATCAGGGAGCGGGTTGCTTTAAACATTCGGCTTAGCGGGTTGGAATGAGAAAGCCTTCGTGTCCAAGAGGTTCTGGATTCGATACTTGAGGATATAGCAATCGTCGGTTGAGTGTCCCAGCTCGCCCATGTGATAATCGCATTTTTTCAATGGGTCATAGTTATAGAACTGCTCAGGATTGGGCCTCTTTAGCTCGGTAGTAAGCAAGCCTTTCTTTCGGAGCACTGTCAATACTTGAGACAATGATTCGAGGAGGGGAGTGAATTGCCTCTTGTTGTTCCTCCTCTGAAAAGGTTGACGACCCATGTTTTGTTGCTGAGCTTCTGCTACTTGGATTGTCGGGGCGGAATTAGTATTCCGTTGGCTCGGTTGGTTATAAGTCACATTCACTTCAGCTGTCGGTTCTTTCTCTTTTCTAGTACTAAATCGTTTGGTCGACGAAGACGGCTCCACAAACCACCCATCCTTCAGTCCTATCTCAATCTGTTCGCCTATGGGGATAAGTTGGTTGAAGTTGTCAGCCGGAATGGACACCATCCGATTACGGTACTCGAATAGGAGAGTTTTCACGAATATCCTCTTCAACTCATTGTCTATGGGTTCTGGGACGACCCGAGCGGCTATATTCCTCCATCTGATAGCGTAGTCTTTGAAGGACTCAGTCTTTTTCATATGAACACGTTCGAGGTCATCACGGGTGGGAATGATGTATGTTATGAATCTGCACTGCTTTAGAAATGCCTCGCTGGCTTCTTTCCAAGTTTTAAGGCTATTTATCTTCTTCATGAGATACCAGTTCAAACCAGGACCCGTCAAACTTGCTTGAAAGGCATAGATCATCAGGAGTTCATTGTCAACGTACAAGGTCATTTGTACGTGGTACAACTACAGGTGGGCTTTTAGACACGTGGTGCCATTGTACTTGTCAAAATCCGACATCTTGAACTTCTTTGGGATTTTGATCTGTGAGTACAGGAACAGATCGATCGAGGGTGAATCCTGTGAACCCTCCAGCTGCTTTACTCTCTCTTCGAGTTTGTTGACTCGTTCATCGGGTTTGTGTTTGTTGACAACAATCTGGACGGGGTCATCTTCCAAATCAGGAATATCGTCATCTTCCTCAACATCGACACTTTTTCCACCTTTATGCTTTGGGGCTGATGTTTTGAGGGATGCTGGAACGGGAATCGACCGAAGAGCTTTGATCTCAACGGACATTTGTTGCATTGCCATGACGACTTGCTTCATCTGATCCTCCATGCCAACAACACGATCTCGAAAGTCGGTTTGATTGGCCATTCTAGCTCTCGAACGCGTACGAATAGGCGATCGTGATCGGTCCGTAATTACCTAATTTCAAAAATAGAGCATGGTAAGTATACGTCCTCAAAACGATCAGTCCATGACTCAGTCTAATCATCCCTTTTTATTCCCATTCTTCATGACTTTTTCCATTACTCCATGTATTTGTGAAAATGATGGCAAATTTCTTAGGAAATAATGACTTATGACAGATCTAGGAAAATAATAATAATAATTGAAAGTAATTTCTTTTCAAAGCTTTGTTTTCTTTTTCTTTTTCTTTCCCTTTGAAAAAATTCAATGATTTTTACTTTCAAAAATTACGATCGACCTAGACCTATCATGGACCGACCAAATGAATGCAATAACTAAATAAATTGCAGAAAGGAGAGTTCAGAAGACTTACTTTACCCGGTAGGACCATGGCAATCACATAGACATACGCATGAAATGTGAGGTTCGATTTCTATCTAGACTCTGGCTTACAAGGTGGAGACGCGAGGATTACCGAGCTAAACCAGTCATGGTGGTGGTTAGGCTGGGATTCCCCTGACTCCGGCTTAGTCAAAGAGCTGACCCGGGTTGCAAGGGGTGCAACCGTGGTGCGTACTTAATGACACCATGAAAAAAATTTCGGGACCAAGGAGGGCGATCCGTACCACATGAGGGTGGTCGGGGTATCCACTATCTTAGTACTATCCTAAACCTATGCCACCTAGGTCTGGCAGCGGGTAGTGTATGCAGTGTAGTGTAAATATAAGGCATGCACAGCAGGTTATATCAAACAGCGCTTCGTGCATAAATTAAACCATACATTCAAACACCTCCTTGCAAAACAAGGGTTAACAATCACGCCTCCCCTTATACCTCCCATTTTGCAAGAACATTTAACACCTAAAATGTTAGGGACGTACCTGAGATCCTCGCTGCCAAACAAAAATTATTTTTGAAATGAAAAATTGGCCTAAGTCCACAAAGAGTTTTAACTCAAATCCCCAGCGGAGTCGCCTAGCTGTCGCAACCTAAAAAATTTTACTTTTACGGGCTAATGAATTATTAAGACTAAGCTTAACTCGGGCCCTCCCGAGCCCTACCAATTCGTAACTTAGGGTTTAAGTTCTTAACATGCAAATATTTTCATGCTTGGAGTCGCCACTAATCAATTTATGGTAGGTCGATTAGAAACCTAAATAAAACATAGGGAGATATGTTTTATTTCTACAAACCAGAGATTCTAAGCTTGGGGACTTGATTACGCTAGATCTAGTCTAACGCCCTCTCGGTACCTTTTCTTTTCAAAAATATTTTTGACATGCAGTTTGGATCCATTTCAACTTAGTCACTAACATGTGAGGTGATCATGCGGGTGCGCAAACTACCAATTTAACACCTAAGAAAGCGTTAAATAAATTGCAAGATTGGAAGAATTACTTACCTCGAAGCAACATAAGCATAAGCATCTGCATTGTTAGCTAAAAAATCACATCAACAATCCTAATATGATTTCTAGTTAACAAGCAATTCACTCTTTTTTTTTTATTTTCGCTTATTTAAATAAAAGCTAGTCTACATGCAATGACGTGCAAAAATTGACATACGATTAATGTAACCTAACATGCAAACTATATGTCATGCGACGGCATGACCTATTCTAATGACGAGCAAATGATTTATTTTTGGTATTTTCTAATGAAATTCGGAATAATGAAAATGCCTAAAATAACTTGCAACCTATGATGACTTAATCTATCCTAGCATGATTTCTTTTTGGGATTTTTGTGAAAATTTGAAATAACAAATTACTTAAATTAAGAATGCAATCTATCTTAATCTACCATAAAGCAATTCATTCTTTTTTTTGGGGTTTTCATGAAAATTCGGAATTAGAAAATAACCTAAATAATCTATTAAGATTAAAATATTACTTAATTTAAACTAGGAAATAGATTATCTCAAGTCCTAATTTAAATTAAATAATTACTATATCTTCTAGATATATTTAGGATTCCCTAAACATGCAAAACTCTAATTCAAATCCTAACTGATATTTTTTTGAATTTTCTTTTTTTATTTGAAAAGGAAAAACAGTTTAAACAGAGATAATATCCACATTCAAACCGTCCACGCAATCCGCCAAATTTGTTTCAAACTCGGATTAGGCACAGAAATCAAACTATCGGTCATATCTATAGGGTTATAGATATTGACGAAAAGTCGATCATTCAAATTTGGAAAGCAGATAAAAATCATTATCGTATCCAAGTGATTATGGATAGGATAATAATTTTTCATATCGCCACGTATCGTACCTTAGGGATAAGGTCGGATAGTCGTCCAAATACGTTGCTGAATTAGGAAAGTTTCATAATTTTGAATATTTTTAGACATTGCGGATATCAGATAATTGTCTTAATATATCTAATATTCCACATGATATTCACGAAATATTCAAACTCTCAAATTAGGAAATTAAATATTCTGAAAAAATATCGGATAATGTCCAATTACCTAATTTACAGATAATCTCCAAATTCGAATCGACTCGGGATCGAGTTTGCGGATCGGGATCGAGATAACCGGCGACGACAACGACGAGGCACGGCAGCACGGCGGGCTACTCCGTTGGGTTCGGTGGGACGACGGCGACGTCGGGACAGCGACTGTGTCTCGGCGGTGGGCGGCTCTCCGGCGACGGCGGTGTCCCAGCGGGGAGTAGCAACGACGCGGCTAGAATGGCGGCTGTGGACTGGAGGCACGGCGGCGACAAGGCTCCGGTGTCCAGTTCGGCTGAGGAGCACGGCGGAACAGCAGCTGCACGGCTATGGACGGCATTGACAAGGCTGAGGTAGCAGAGTCGGTGGCAGGGTGGGTCACAGCGGGGCAACAGCCAGCTCTGTCACACGGCGGCGAGGGCTGGCGTTTGGCTGGGGTACGGACGAAACAGCGACGACGGGCGGCTATTCCGGACAGAGATAGGGATGGCGCGGTGCAACTCCTGGCGGTGGGCGGCGACGTCGGCGTGGCTGGTCTCCGGGCGGCTGACGGCAATGTCGGCGGTGCAACAAGGAGGAACAGCGGTGCAGCGCGGTAGTGGTTGTGAGGCGTGGCACCGGTGAGATAGTAGCGGTGGAAGCAACGGATGGTGGGAGGCAGCACGGCGCTTCGGGGCGCAGCGTCGGCTCGCGGGGCACGGCGGTCGAGCGAGGCAGAGGCGGCGGCGTGCGGCGCGTACGGAGGGCGATCGCCGGTCTCTCTCTCCCTCACTCTCTCACGTGTTTTCCTCGTGTCTCTAAAAAATCAAATCTGAATTATTGTGTCCTCCCTGATTATGTGACCTAATCATGTATATATAATGCTAACCTAGGTCAACTAGATGGGCTTACTAGTTCTAATGGGCTTAAGCTTGGGCTTAGGTTTTAATTCAATTTAAATGGGCTAAATTAACTTGGGCTTTTATTTAATTAAGCTTAATGGATTAAATGAAGCTCAAATTAAAACAACCGAGCTCGTTTAACTTGTGATTCCCGACCCTGGCCTTCCGAGCGAGCCGAGTCTCGTTCGATAAATTTTAAGTTCGTTCGCCACCGCCGGTTCGATGCAAAAAAATGCAATTAAACTAAATGAACCTAAACTATATGTTATGCAATTTAAATATTTTTTTGTTTAGGGGTTAAAAATTTAATCCCTAATTTTCTATGTAAATTACACTAAATGATCGCTAAAATTTAGGTGTCAATAGGGGATGACCGACCCGGGTAAGTTCGGGTCGATCTGGCATGCTCAGGTTGGTCTAATTTTGTAAATTCAACCCGATTTTGACCCAATTTCTCAATTATAACCCCAAATTTCGAATCCTTGACACATTTACCATAGAAAATGGGTTTAATTTGAATTTTTACTTTAATTAGGTCAAAAAATCCCAAATTCAAATTTGGTTTACTTGGGTTTTTGTTCAATTAAGTGTCCAAATGACCTAATTAGGAAAAATTGAAGCAAAAATCGATTTTCCCATGACTTAATAACCCTAAGAAAGGTATAGGTCTTGATTGAAAATTTCAAATTGAATGAAATCCCCAATTTGGGTCTTAAATCCCTAATCTTCAATTAATTTTTTAGGCTTTTCAATTATTTTGTCAAATTATGAAATTGGACCGACTAATATGCAATTCAAGATTCCAGAATCAACTGTTATGAAGACACTATAGTCTAAAAATAACTAAAAACGATTTAATTGGATTTTTGGCTCAATTGAAGTATGAAATTACACAATTTTGGGAAAAAAAATATCCCCAATTGAAATTTTCCAAAATTGAAACTTCACTGATGAAATTGGAATTAAAAGAAGACTAATGGTTATTTTTATGGAATTTTTTAATTCCATTTAATATTTTTCTTGATTTTTCACTCATTTTGGCCAAAAGAAAATAAGGAAAAATTCACAAAAATTATAAAAAAAATTATTTTTGGGTTAGAAATAGGTTCCTAAGCATGGCCAAGGTTCCTAATCCTAATTTTTTTGATTTTTATGAAAATTTAAAAGAAGGGCAAAAAATCAGGTGTCAATATCGGGCTAGCCGAAATCAAGGGAGCTCAGCCTTGTCGATCTGGCAAGACTCGAGCTCTCCCAAGGCCAACGAGCTCGAGGTACGCTAGATTGGCAAGGCTGGAGCCTTGCCCAAGGCCAGCAAGGCTGAGCTCGCTTGATTCTGACGAGCCCGAGGCCTCACTAACCTTTGGCTAGGTTGTCCTTCCCCCGTGGCCGGTGGCCAGTCGCCGGCTATCACCGTGGCCGGTCACCAGCCGAAAATAAAGAAAAAAAGAAAGAAAAATAAAAGAAAAGGAGAAAAAAATAAAAAATTATTTCAATTTTTTTAAAAAATATTTTTATTAAAAGGGGAAAAGTGTGTGTGGGCTTAATGGGTGGGTTGGAAATTTGTTCCACACTAAACCCATTAAGGCCCATTTATGATAGGTTTAAAACTTTAAAACCCATTTAAGATTGGCTCTTAAAAGTTGTAGTGACCTATATATGATCAATTTATTTTTTAAATGAGTCATGTATGGGTTTAAAACCCATTTAACAAGTCTACCCGACACAACACATACCTGATCCATACCCGACTTGACACATATTACTAAAATACTTCCATATTTAATTCAATCTGGGAAAACTCGAATCCAAACTGAGATGAGAGTGCAGAGCATGTGAGCGCGAGATTGAGTGAGAGCAAGCGAGAAGTTATAAACAAATTTATGACCAATTTACGACTCATTTATGACATATTTAATACTCATATTATGTTTATACCCATTTATGACACATTTGGTCAACATAATTAACTCATTTATGACCCATTTACTGATATATGAGTTAAGGAATGGGTTTATGACCCATTTTGATAGGTCTAAAGAGAAACAACGGTTCAGGGTTTTCTCAATGTTCAAGATTGCAATGTACTCAAATTGAAAACACAAGTCTAAGTTTTCTAATTGCTCCTATACAAGGTTGCATCAAGCTTCCAAGTCATTAGTAGGAGAGATTAGTTGTCACATGTTGGAATTGGTGGTGTCATAGCTCTAGACCTGTCAAAATAGGTTATAAATTTATTTCTTAACTCATATTTAATGGGTTGAATTGTTAAATATGTTAGTTATATTTAGCAAATGAGTCATAAATGAATTTAAAATGGTAAAGTCAAAATCATATGAATGTTAAATGAATTCATAGCTTACTTAGCCCAACCCACATTTATGACTCTCTCTTCACTTTCTCTAACCCTGACTTGATCTCGTGCTTACCCACTATGCGCTCTCACCTCAAATTGTCTATGAGTTTTCCTAAAGTTAAATATGGAAGTATATTAGCAATATGGGTTGAGTTAGGTATGTATTGGGTATGAGTTAAATCAGGTATAATTCACTAAATTTGTATTGCTTGAAATAAGTTAAATTGATCAATTTGGGTCATACCATTTTCGACCCGACCTAACCCACTCGTTGGATGGCCTCTTGGATGGAGGAGCTTTCGATGTGCTTGAACTATGCACTCTTGATTGAAGTTGATTAATAGATGCAATTGTGATTTGGCCTTTTCTTTCCCTTTCGCATACAAATGATTTTCCACGTATATCTATGGTGTGATTGCTCTCTCTAAATCCTCTCTTTTTACTTATATTTTCTATTGTGGTTGTTGGTTGATGAGTTTCATATCTCTCTTAGGTGTTATTGTGGTTGTTGGTTGATGAGTTTCATATCACTCTTAGGTATGGTAGGTTCTTTCATCTTAATAGTTTTGAAAAAACCGAAAGGACAAAGATTGAGATG
The DNA here is from genome assembly GCA_031216185.1 of Syzygium aqueum. NCBI lineage: Eukaryota > Viridiplantae > Streptophyta > Magnoliopsida > Myrtales > Myrtaceae > Syzygium > Syzygium aqueum. Next base: position 12,393,614 of record CM062232.1, on the reverse strand, counting down.
ATTAGTGACCATTTGATTTGAAGAAGTTATACATAAAACGTGAGATCCAACATGACCACAAGATTGGATCTCTAGAGTAAAACGCATTCCTTTAGTCCATTAAATTTGTAATGGATCACATTGAAAAATGGAAAATTATCCAAAAAATCCTAAATTTTTTGCACTTTTACCAGTTTGATTCTAAACTTATTGTATTTTGTCAATTCAATCCTAAATCTTTTCACTTTTTGCCAATTGAGTCAATCCGACTAATTTTGACTAGAAATCGCTAACATGGATGCCAAGCGGCATACGTGACTCTGACGTGGACAATTTTTAATAATATTTTTTTATGTTTTATTTTTTTATTCTTATTTTCTATTCTTTTTTTTCCTCCCCTTCTTCCTCCTCTAGCCTATCGCCGAGAAAAATAAAAAAATGAAAATTATTGAAAATTATTAAAATATTATTAAAAATTATTCACATCAACATCACATAGGCCGGCCGGTATCCACATCAATACTTTCCTGCAAAAATTGATCGAATGGATTCAATTGGCAAGAAGTGAAAAGGTTTATAACTCGGTTGGCAAAAAAGCAATAGATTTTGTACTTTTTGGATAATTTCGCCATTAAAAAATGAGCACATTTTCAAGGACCATTCAAATAAAAGGGCATCAATTCATTGAATTATAAGTTTTTTTCTTTGAAGACATCACTGTTGATCACATTTTCTAATCATACACCCTTTTAGTGCGCACACACATGCATGATGGCCAATGTCAAAAGAGACTCATCTGTTTGCAAATTACATTTGCTCTTGTAGCATCATGATCAACAATATATAAACCAAATTGAGACCCCTAAATCTCGTAAGTTATCCCGAATCTAATGGGCCTCTTCCGCGGGATCTTGAAGACAACATCCGGGCTGCTCGGCAAACATCTGCATCCACATGAACAAGTAGGTGATCAGCACTTTATTAGCCACGTCGGACCAGTTCAAAGCTGCAATCTTGCTCTCACCCACCATGTGTACAATACCCCTTCTTTGATCCCTCTGCGGCACAAGCAATACATTGAACCTAAGCCCTTCCTCATGTATGAACTCCTTCAAATGGTTCCTCAACATCTACTTGCACAACTCGTGTTCCATCCTCAAATCTCTATGTCCGTATTTTATTAAAATATATCTCGAGTTTGAGCTCGTGAATGAAATCCAACCTGAGATGGAATTATTATTTGTGGATGTCCAAATATAAGCCATGGAGAGGAAATAAAATAAAATAAGAAGGGCACACAAATTATGTCCCTGTTAATGCAGTCGGCCAAAGGGAAAGATAAAATAGGAAAGTCCAAAACATGGATTTGGTTGACCGTGTATTACTCGGACTTTGTTTCCTATTTGATGTGGTTATCTTCATGATAGAAATTTGCACTTCCCTCTGGCGGTGGGTTTAATATAAATATTTCTCAAGATTTCTTTATAGATGTCAGAGAGAAGACAAGAAGCGTAGTTCCAACCGAACGCTTCGAGTGGATCTTTCTTGGCGAGTTATATCCATGAAGTCTTCAAGCGCCATTTTCAGTGAGCGTCGTCGGAGTGCAAGTGACATCCCATAGGTGCTGGGTGCTTGGCAATGGGTTTGTGATTTTGTTCGTGGAATTACACCAAGAGTTCAAGTATTTGTAGTAATTAAATCTTGTGATAAGATTTGTGAGTAATTTTTTCGTGAGATTGAGAGATTATTTCGTGAGGAATTGTAGGGTTAAACACTGCATGAGTTACCGGGTATAACTGAGACTTGAAAAATACTTAGAGTGTTTGAGTGACTTAAGTGTGGTTGTAATCCCCGTTGTATTACTTGATCTATAGTGAAATTCCATACTGCTCTCCCCGCAGACATGGGTCACTACAATCGAACCACGTAAATATGGTGTCCGATTTATTTACTTGTTCTATCAATTTTATTATTCGATCGCTTGGCTTTCGCAACAATTGGTATTAGAGTTAGGCTTGGCTGAGTTAAAGCGAATCGATGGTGACAGAATAAGGAAAATTGAAAATCGATAGATTTGATAGGAAGGATTTTGGTTTCTAGAAGATGCAGATTGAGGATCATTTATATCAGATGAAATTGAACTTGCACCTGTCTGGGGAGAAGCCAGAGACGATGAAGCAAGCTGACTGGACATTGCTAGATAGACGAGCTTTTAGTGTTATTCGGCTGGCGGTGGCTTGTAATGTCGTGTTTAACATCCTGAATGAGAAGACCATTGTGGGTTTGATGAAAGCCCTATCGGATATATATGAGAAGCCATCTGCAATCAACAAAATCTACTTGATGCAACATCTGTTTAACTTGAAGATGAGCAAAGGTGCGTCAGTTGCTAATCTTATTAATGAATTTAATGTGATCGTTAGTCAATTGAGTTCAATTGAGATTAACTTTAAAGATGAGGTACGTGCTTTTATTCTATTATCCTCATTGCCTGATAGTTGAAATATTACTATTACTGTTGTTAGTAATTTCTCTGGGTCAACAAGTTTGGCGTTTGATGGTATTCAAGATTTAATTCTGAGTGAAGACATCCGTAAAAGAGAATCTAGTGAACATGTATCTGCTACTTTAATAGGTGAAAATAGAGGAAGAACTAGTACATGTGTTAGCAGAAGTAGTATAAACATGAATAGACGAAATTAGTCTAGGACTAGTAGTGTTATATGTTAGAGTTATAGCAAGAGGGGGTATCTTAGGAGGGATTGCCTTAAGCTGAAGAATGAGAAGGGTAAAGGAATTAGAGTTGAGTATGCGGATAATATTGCAGCTATAGTAGACAGTAATTTGGATAATGCTGATTATGTCTTATCTATCACTGATGATTCGTTGTTTGGCGGATGGATTCTGGTTGTTCGTTTCACGCTACACCAAACAAGAACTGGTTTACTACTTATTAGTACACGAATAATAATAAAGTGCAGTGGGGAACAACGCGAAGTGCGATGTTGTAAGTGTTGGTGATGTTAAAATTAGAATGTATAATGGTATTATGAGGATATTGACTGGAGTGAGGCATGTTCCAGAGTTGAAGAAAAATTTGATTTCCTTGAGTGCCCTGAATTCAGTTAGGTGTTGGTATTCTTCAAGATATGGAGTTCTGAAAGTTATTCGAGGTGTCTTGGTGATAATGAAAGGAATCAAGCATAGTAGCTTATATGAGCTTTAAAGTGAGACAGTGATGGAATTCGCTGTGGAGACGTCAGATGCATTTGTTCGAGAGTCTAAATTGTGGCATATGCGTATGGGGTACCTTAGCGAGAAAAGCCTAAAGGTTTTAAGTGAAAGAAATATGCTATGTGGTTATGTGGCTAACGAACTAAATGTATGCAGGTGCTGTGACTTTAATCAATGGTGGAAAATACAGTTAAGTGAGACTATCAGAGAAACCACAGATATTGCAAAAATAATTCACTTGGATGTTCGCAGGTTGTCACAGTTTCCTTCAAGTAAAAGTGCCAGATTTATGCTAATAATTATGGATGACTACTCGAGGAAGACTTGAGTGTTTGTGCTTAGGCACAAGTTTGATGCTATTGTCAGGATCAGGCAATTGAGAGCTTTGATAAAAAAAAAAAAAAGAGACTAGTAAAATTATCAAGCAAGTGTGGACTAACAATAGTATAGAGTTTTGCTCGAAACTGTTAAATGAATTCTGCATGAAGGAAGGCATAGTGAGACACTGCACTAGTGCCAATAAACCACAACATGTTGCAAAATTGATGAGCAGAACATTACTAGAGACGACCCATAAAATGCTATGTCTAGAAAATTTCTAGCAAATGCGCTAAGTTCGGCAAGCTACCTGAAGAATAGATCCCCATCGATTGAAATTGGATGTCGGACTCTTGAAAAAGTGTGGTCAAGTAACGTTGCTGATTATTTTGTTCTTAGAATATTTGGTTACTCATGTTATGTTCAACATGGAAGGGCAAGGAAGTGCATATTCCTAGGTTATGCACAAGGTGAGCAGAGCTATGAGTTGTGGTGCCCATAATTAAATTCACCTGTTATCAACAGAGAAGTTATATTTGATGAGTCTCCAATACTTTTAGCTAGGAGTGTTAGTAGCAGTGTTCATACAGATCTTAACGGTATTCAGCTTGAGGTAAAGTTGCAACTAGAAACTCACAAGGTAGCGGATGCTAGCGAAGTAATCGACATGGATGATGCTTGTAGCGAGATGGAGCCTGTAGAGCCAATAGTTGTTGTAACTGCTGATATTGATAAGGTGCATATTCGATATCCTGACAGATATAGATGCAATGATGGTTTTGCTTTATCTGCGGTTGAGGAGGTTGTGTCAAAAAATTCTTATGGAATAGTTAAATGTGTAAGTAGAATTGGTGTTCTAATGAGGTCCACGGCTATGGCAAAGTTCAAGCGAGGCTTCGACTTGGAAAACGTCTATAGCAGTTGAGCCCATTGGGGCTATGGGAGAGTAGTAGCGAAGTATCGATGAAGCGACTGTGACTTGGCTCAAACGTCGAGCAAAGATGGAGATTGTTAAATTATATCTCGAGTTTGAGCTAGTGAATGAAATCCAACCTGAGATGGAATTATTATTTGTGGACTTCCAAATATAATCCATGGAGAGGAAATAAAATAAAATAAGAAGGGCACACAAATTATATGTCCCTATTAGTGCTGTCGGCCGAAAGGAAAGATAAAATAGGAAAGTCCAAAATTTGGTTTTGATTGACCATGTATTACTCGGACTTTGTTTCCTATTTGATGTGGTAATCTTCACAATGAAAATTTGCACTTCCCTCTCGCGGTAGGTTTAATATAAATATTTCTCAAGATTTCTTTATAGATGTCAGAGAGAAGACAAGAAGTGTGACATCTCCAATTTCATGCTTAGGAAGCCGAGGGCTAGTAAGACATGGATGAACGGATAAGTTGAGTCGAGGGTCACTAATGGAATGGACAGCATGATCAGAACGAGTATACTAAGGGTTGGTCATGGTTCGATCAAAAGATGGTCCATAAATTGATCTAGAGATCGATAGTGGAATGACCCCCTGACTATGCAAATAATTAGAGTAATATGACCGTGGAGTGACCCTTTGACCATAAGGGCCGTTAGTAGAATGATCCGAGATAACTGTGGATCATTTCGGTGTCGACATCTGTTGGTCGCGGGTGATACCGCACGGCCATGCATTAGTCCCGGGTGACCATGAGTTAATTCCGAGGTACTGGATTCCACGAGGCTACATGATAACCGAGGGTCGATCATGGGTCGTTGATACTCAAACGTGACTCGATCACGAATCGGCCACGGATCGTTGTGTTGAGTCAGATAAGCCATGGACGAGACATGTGCCAGGCCATGTGCCTAGTGGCTCAATCGCGGCCCGAGCAAAATTGTCAGTCGTGCTGGCCAAAGTCATGTACCCAGTCATGATTGGCCATCGTGCCTGTCAGCCAGGCCCCGAATCGACTACGTGCCCAGTCATGCGTTGGCCATTGTGCCCAACCCTTGTGTCACGTGTTGTGCCTATAAGATCCGCTTCTGATCTCATCTCATGCTCAAGAAATATGGCTATGAGTCGTGCAACATGCCATTCACGGGCCGTTGTGCGTGTTTGGCCGTGAACTGACCCCTCGCTCATATTACACGGCATGATACTTGGCACGGTGCCCATACGGTCGGCAAGGCGCTAGGCGCGTCGCTCGTGTGGAGGCAAACCGCTCTGCACGTTGCCCGTGCGGCTTGGCGCGGAGCCCGTGCCTACCGACCTCGCGCTCGGCCATGTGCCCATGTGGCCCGGCGACGCACCCGGCCAATTGCCCAGTTAGGCCCGGCCATTTGCCTGGTGACCCGGCCATGCACCCAGGCCACCCGAGAAGCCCAATTTGGTCTAGTTTGGCTTAGATTTTTTTGTAGGGCTATATTTGGTCATTTGTAAGGGCTTTTCCACATTAAACCTCGTTTTAAATGGAATTATTAGAATTATTTATCGCGAGAAAATCCTCGAAAAATTATGAGGATTAGCATGCTGCGGGGTTGCGATTATAGCGTCGTTTAGCCAATTTCAGGTAAACGGATTAGCCCGGGAGGTTTTTGAGTGGAACCAACTAGTTTGTAGGCCTCCCACAATTCTAATTATGGCTAAAGAAAAGAGACATAAAGAGTTGACTTGGTCAAAGGTGCAATTATTGCCATTTAGCCATCATTATTGGACCCCCCATGAGGTGTCCCCCTCCATTATTGCCACCAAGTTGAGTTACCCTCTCCCCCCCCCTCTCCCTAATAATGGCTCATTTAAGGCTTTTGCTGACTCATTAGTCACCAATAATAGAGCCCAAGGCAAGGCCAATAATTGGCCAAGCCAAGGGAGCTGAATAAGAGGGCCATTCGGCCAAGAGGAGAGAGAGAGAGAGAGAGAGTAGCCGTGAGAAAGGGAGAGAGAGTAGCCGTGAGAAAGGGAGAGAGAGAGAGGGTCAATGAGAAGAGGATAAGTATTGGCCTCTTCATCATTTCTTTTGGCTTAAGTCCATTAATGGCATTAAATGAAAGTCATCATGAAATTTGACTAAGAGGCCCTCTATTATTGGTTCAAGTCTAGGGGTTTCTAATGTGTTCCAAATCCTCTACAAATAGCAAGACATCACCCCCCCCCCACCTCTCCCCTTTTCCTTTCTCTCACGCCAACCTCACCATCTTCTTCTTCTTCCTTTGTTTCTTATTTTCTCACTTTTAGCCAAGAAGCTCACAAACCAATCCCAAACTGTTTTCTACCCAAGAGCCCACGGTTTGGCCTTTGTAGGCCTAGGTTTGCTCGGCCACGCAAGAAGGAAGCAAGGAGGAAGCCCGAAATTTCCCAAGCTCACCCGTTTCTAGCCCATTCTCTAGTGTTGTTAGTTGTTGTGTAAGTGAATTCCCTAATATCGGGAAAGAACGTTACGATACGTTATAACATGGGTTGCTTGGCCTGTTTCTTGGTTTCGTGGTTGGTTTACTTGGCCCGTTTTCTTGGTTTCATAGTTGTTCGTTATTTCTCAACTAATGATGTTCACGTGTGATACTCACGTTTGATGTTTGTTTTTGTTGGTTTCGTAGCATGACTTTGCTATTTGAATTGCCATCGATGCTGGTACGGTAAGAGTCGACTTGTGTGAACGACGATTGTCTCATCCTCGCTTGATATTAGAGTTTTTACTTACTGAGTTCCCCGACTCACTCCTGTTGTTTTTCCTCTTTCCAGGTCCGTGATATGGCATCCCCTCCAAACCGCTTTGGAAATCCCGTCGAGATGCGAGCTAACTCCTTACCGTGATCAACGCCCGAGAGAACCACGCTTACTGTCAAATCACAACCTATGTTATGGTCGACGAAGGCCGCGACGAGTTAGTCACTCACCCGTACGAGGTGTGGTACAACCTAGCGAACGGAGAATGGGTTGGACCCCTTCGCGGGTTCAACAGGCCATTTAGAGGACCAGGTGGGTCGGTTCCGAGGCAAACTGGGGTGGAGCGTGAGATGGCCAGCCGAACGAGGAGTGAGAGGACGAGAAGCTATAGCGAAGCTAGGAACCCAAGCCAAGTTTTGTTTGTTTGATAGTGACTTGTGCCGGGTTCACCCTTGGAATGGGCATGTAAAATATGTATGTGGCTTGTAAGGGCCCGTAAGGAATGGCTCGAAAAAATAAGCATTTATCTTGTAAATACAAAGTGCGTTGTTTGCTTATATCACTCATGTTTGTCTCGTTTATTATTTGCTTCCACGTGCACACTTGATTGTTTAAAATAAACGGGACGAACTAATATATTTCCGCGAGTCACAGGTCCGTTCGGGTTATGTTCGGTCACTAAGTATCGTTCGTGATTCCGAGTCGGCACGTGACAAGAAGCGTCGTTCCAACCGAAAACTTGGAGTGGGTCTTTCTTGGCGAGTTATGTGGGAGTGCAAGCGACATCCCATAGGTGCTAGGTGCTTGACAATGGGTTCATGATTTTGTTCGTAGAATTACACTAAGAGTTCAAGTGTTTATAGCAATTAAATCTTGTTGTAAGATTTGTGAGTAATTCTTTCGCGAGATTAAAAAATTATTTCGTGAGGAATTATGTGGCTAAACATTACATGAGTTATCGGGTATAATTGGGGCTTGAGAAACATTTAGAATGTTTAAGTGACTCGAGTATGGTTGTAATCTTCGATGTATCAATTGATCTATAGTGAAATTCCGTACTGCTCTCCCCGTGAACGTAGGTCACTACGACCGAACCACGTAAATCTGGTGTCTGACTTATTTTCTTATTTTGCCAATTATATTGATCGATCGCATGGCTTCCGCAATGTACTTGACTATGCATCGGTAGATGTTCAGCTCGTAGGGGAACGGAAAAAAAACCGTTCCGTGCAAGTGGCTTTGCTTGTCAGCAGCAACTTGATCGAGATGAGCACCAAGTTCAGTGCCGGTACGTTCGCAATTTGGGGAGCAAACGTCGGGGAAATGCTGCGGACAATCGCCATGTAGAACAGACCGAGATCCAAGATCCAGCGGATCCTCTTCTGGATGCTATCTTGAAACTTCCTCGCCGGAAACCTTGTCGTTGTGTTCGAAATGTACTTCTTTCAGTACCCACAGTTTCCATATGAACATGATGGTCGCCAAGAGCAAAGCAGGTACAAACCAAGCTCAGAAACAGAAGCTCAATGAGTGCGATTGCGAGGACATACGCCAAGATGGGAACGATGTTCGTCTTCCATATCGTGATCATCACGATCAAGAGGAGGGTCGGACTTGTGAAGACCATGGCAACCGCTATTCCTGTTACAGCGATAATCAAAATTCTCACGATTCTAATTTAGTCTAGCCATCAACCTTAAGCTCTCGACTAGCCTTGTCATTGAACAAATGTAAGAAAAAAATCGTTTATTCAGGAGATATGTCTGAGCTTCCTTACCATAAGCAATATTTCCAAGCTTGACAGTGTTCTTGAACCAAAGGACTCAACACACATGCCAACATGAGGAAGGCGTTCATCTCCGGGATATACATTCGGCCTTCGAGCTCTTCCAAAGTGCGTCCGACCTTCCCTCGCCGGAAACACCCGAGTGCTACCAACTGTTTGATTATGGAAAAGGGAGCCGAGATCAAGGCCTGACTAGCAACAATTGCCGCCATTGCGGTCATGACGAACATAGGCCAGTATGCCGGTTCTGCGAACTCTAGCCAAATGTATATGTAAAGTGCGCGCAAAATACATGTAAGCACGCATCATCTGGACAGGGCAATATTAACAGGACTTACTCGGGATTGAACTGAAAAAGACAGCTGCGGAATTCTCGGTCTGCTTTCGAAGGTACGAAGCTCGACCAAAGTATGGGAGATCAACGGAAGGATGGCCGACGAGGCATGAGCTTATTTAAATCGCGCGGATGCCTGAAACCGGCTCTCTGATCAGCCATTTTATTCAAATTTTCCGTCAACAAATTCCCTCCCGACCGCCCCTCCGAACCTAAATCCCAGTCCCAGCACCGATAACTTCCAACCCTTCCAAGAGCGACTGCGAAAATGGAAGAATTTTCCCTCGCGTAGCAAAGTAAATTCAAATTTTATTTCGCATGACGCAATTTTAAACCAGCATTATCTAATGCGTTAGGAAATATTTTCGAGTGATCTAATATTTTAGTTAAAGTTACCGTAGAATTCTCTAAGTCGTCCATGCCCCCACCATGTTGAATGTCTAGTTATGGCAAGACAAGGCGATGCTAAGGGCCTGCCCAAATGTTTCCATTATTAGCAATTTGAAAACTAAAGATTAGTTGACACTCGGATTGTACCGGAGGATCTGATCCGAAATCCGAAAAAGATCTTCCGTGCCGTCTCGAAAAAATTAATCGACGATAAATGCTTTTATTATCTTAATAATTTATATCTAAATATTTTCATGAACGATGAAAATATTTTTCCTTCTTTAATTTTAGTGGGCGATATATATGATTATTTTTATGGAAAATATTTTTGTCTTTTTGATTATTCGTTTTTTCCGTTGAATAAACAAACCAACTTCTCTGTTTCTACTTACAGCGTCTTCTCTAAGCTCAACGCACGGCGGGAGCTGTATCTTCCACCTGCCTTCTTCGCCAAGGTATCCGATTCTGCGCCTGCAAGTCTCCGATTTCCCTGGGGTTTCTCCGATCATCCCCAATCCCAATCAGGTCTCTCTCTCTCTCTGGTTTTCGGGTTCTGCTGGATTTTTCGCTTTGCAATCCCGCTTCGAGCCTCGCGATCGCCGGTGGCCCGCCGCCGTTTCGCCATCGGATTCCTTCCGGTTGGTCTCCAGTTGATCGGCCTCGGACATCTTGCCGTGCTCTTGTTCTCGGAGGGATTGCACCTCGGTTGTTGGCTTTTCCGCTTTTTCAGGTTGGAGTGTGAGGTTTTATGCTCTGTTTGCGTGCCCAGAAGTGTGGAAAGCTTGTTGATTTGTCTTTGTCAGTGGTAGAATGAAGTTAGGGTGGAGTTGTGGAATTTGAGTTAGAATTACCTGAGGTTAGAAATTCCAGGTGCGGGTCGATACGGCGAGTTAGATTAGGAAGCTGATACTGCGCAAGATGATAGTGGCATTATCAAGTTTTGGGAAAGATGGGTCATTTAATAGTCCAAGACTTAAACCAGAGTCCTAATGGGATACTTGTAATTATTTGAATACTTCTCCAGCGGATTAGTGATTGCCCTGCTGGAAGCAGTCGATAGAAAATTTTTTGGCCTTGCGGAAGAGTAGTTTTCCTAGGCTTTATTGCATCGTTGGATTTGGTTCACACTCGCAATTTTTCTTTCATCGATGACTTAATCAGCTTCTGCGTGCAGATTTGGTGTTGAGAACCAAATTGTGGAGATATGGAGGTGAATGAGAGGGAAACAATTGATTTAGAACAAGGATGGGAGTTTATGCAAAAGGGTATAATGAAGCTCAAGAATATCCTTGAAGGGCTTCCTGAGACTGAGTTCAGCTCGGAAGAATACATGATGCTCTACACGTAAGCCTTGCTTTTGAATTTGTGACTTCAGGAGTTGTGATAATTAGAATTGTTATCCTAATGCCTTGATTGGTTTGATAATAGTTGATTTTTTTTCCTTCTCAATTCTCCTGGCAGTACTACTTACAAAATGTGTACTCAAAAGCCTCCGCATGATTACTCCCAGCAACTGTATGACAAGTATAGAGAATCTTTTGAAGAGTATATCATGTCAGCGGTGAGGAAGATTTACTGTCCACGGCTCCCTTTTCCTGTTGTACTGGTTGTTGTTGGAGTTGCATTCTTGTATATGCCATTGACTTTCTCAATGGCTGGTGTAGTAGTTGGGTGCTTTCTTTTTTCTTTTACTTGCATTGCCTAAGTATCAGTTTTGTATAGTAAGTATGTTTCTTCGTTTAAAAATTCATGACAGTGTCCTTCAATTCTTTGGAAATTTTCAGGGCTGTTTTTCCTCATTATAGCCTATTACTTTCTCTTTATTCTTTAGAAACGGTATTTTATGATTGTTTTTGTGAATTTTAGAAAAGATAGTAATTTCAAGATAGAAGAACTGTCGCATGAGGTGAAAGCTTGAGTTGTTTTTGGAGAATAGATAGTATCGACCGACTAACGTTACATAAAGTGGATTAACAAAGAGTCGGCTGTCAGAAGAAGTCTGGTGACAAGGTTTCTGGAAGAATAAATAGCTCCAAACGAACAGCAGAAAAGCCAATAATGGTTAATAGATTCAAAATTTTTCCCCAAAAGAGTCTAGTAAAATTCTAGAGAGTCAATTTCTTTATCAGTGCAAAGAGTCATTTATTGCCGCAACTTAGATGTAATCTGGAGGGAGATAGCTCATCATTCTGCTCTACTACCAAGCTAATGTACTATGCCCAAACTTATGGCCACTTAAGTTGATGGTCAAACTAAAAGAAAAGAAGAGAAAGGAAAAAGGGTTGAAGTTTGCTGTTTTATGGAGCTTTGTCCAATATTTAGATGTTAATATGCCTTATTTTCGACTCTGCATTCAAATCCTCCGGAGTTTTGTTGCTTCCTGATTTGTAGCCCATGATTCTAGGGGTTGGCCATTTACCTATATTAGGAGAAATTGAGGAATTGTACATTCTTTCCCCGTACTCCTTGTTCTTGCTTTCTCCTTCTCCTCTTCTCTAAACATGAGATCAATTTGCATATATTGCTTAAACAAGAACGTTATTATTTTTTTGAACGTTATTTTTGGTTGGTTATTATCTGTATTTAGCTTATTGGTTATATCTAGCTCTGTCATTTATGTGGCTCCATTCTCCTCATCCATTAAAAAATCTGCTTCTGCTTACAATTTAGGTATTGCCATCATTAAGAGAGAAGCATGACGAGTTTATGTTGAGAGAGCTTGTCAAAAGGTGGGCGAATCATAAAGTTATGATCAGATGGCTTTCTCGTTTCTTCTATTATCTAGGTCGCTACTTCATTGCAAGGAAATCACTGCCACCCCTTAATGAAGTTGGCCTGACCTGCTTCCGCGAACTGGTATGAATTCTATACGATCTTTTGAATTGTTGTTCTCTTTATTCTGTTTTTTTTTTTGCGGAATTTAGCTTAGATATTTAGACAGTTCATAATTGATTTGTTGGTTGACTCTGATACAGTCATTTTCAGTTTCCTTCATAGATGCCACACTAAAATTTGACTGTTGTACATTGTTTGCTGTTTTAAAGGTATATCAAGAGTTAAAGGTGAAAGTAAGGGATGCTGTGATCTCATTGGTATATTTGTGTTCATTTAACTACAGTCCCTTTCTGTCTTCTGTGTTAACATTGAATTGACTAACATACATTGTTTACATTAGATTCATCAAGAACGTGAAGGCAAGCAAATTGATCGAGCTTTATTGAAGAATGTATTGGATATATTCATGGAAATTGGCATGGGAAAGATGGATTATTACCAAAATGATTTTGAAGCAGCTCTGCTGAAAGATACTGCTGCTTGTTATTCCCGTAAAGCTTCAAGTTGGATTCTAGAGGACACCTGTCCTGATTATTTGTTGAAGGTGAATAAGAATTTAATACCTGTCCAATCATTTGCATCTTGATGATGATGATATTTCATAAGGTTTGATGTTTGATATTGGGATTCCCAGGCTGAGGAGTGCCTAAAACGAGAGAAAGATAGGATTTCTCATTACTTGCATTCCAGCAGTGAGCCCAAGCTACTAGAGGTTTGTCCCTTTACTTGTGTTAATTTTGGCTTTTATGGTTCATCTGATGAGATAACTTGTGCAATTGACTATGAGTGTAGTTCATATCTTTGATTCTTGTTTAGATTTTGAATATTCCAAGATTTAGATGAAATTTGGTCCATACACTTTTTAGTTTTGCTATTACAATCTTTTTGCTCTTTCTTCAGAAAGTTCAACATGAGTTGTGGTCTGTATATGCAAGCCAACTACTTGAAAAAGAGCATTCAGGATATCATGCATTACTCAGTGATCATAAGGTATTCTGGCTCCGCTTTTGTCCCTTTATGAGCATCTGATCGTAAATATTTTTTAGGTGTATTTACCTACCAAGTTTTCTGATACTGTTTAGGTTGAAAATTTGTCGAGGATGGTCAGGGTTTTCTCAAAAGTACCAATATTCTTGGATCCTCTCGCTAACATATTGAAGCAGGTCCTTTTCCTGTCGTCCATGTTGGATCCTCATTAAGTTACACTTGCCTTTGTCAGCCTTTACCTTGTTTTCCATACCTCATATGTCAGCATGTCAATGACGAGGGCACTGCCTTGGTCAAACAAGCAGAAGATGCAGCTGGCAGCAAGAAGGTTGGTTCTCAATTTATCAGTCCATGGCTCTGACTTTTTCTTATGAATTTGCAGAATTTTCTCTAGTTCATTCGAATGAGCAAAGTCTCCTTCCATTCATCTGTATAACTGGATCGTCATCGGACACTGAATTTGCTTGCTTTAATCATCAGTTTCTGCTCTCTCATCTCAAAATGATTCTGTGTCCTTCAGTGTTGTCTTGATGATCCAGAATCGATTGAGTAAACAGAGGGACACTTAATTGGATTAACGTGGCAAAAGAAAACAAGCTGAGATTTCGGAATGTTTTGGACTAAAATCTGATGTCGTTCATTGATGCAGCCTTCTAGATCAAACAAGCTATGCATAAAGTTATTACAACCATAAGATCACTGTCAACCTTTAGTGAAAATGGAATATTTTGATTGTCCATGGCTATCTGGGATAGCCTTTCTGGTTGGACTATTGTCCTTCTTACAGAATAGGGACCTGCTAGGATTCTAGTAAGTTTCGTGTGTTTTTAGTTAAAGCAGGGTGCTAGCTACTTGGAGCAGTATTAGCGTCAGCCAGTTAGTTTATCCCCTATGCTAATTGCAATAGAGGTTAGTCAAATCAAAACAGGATTTGTTGCTGACTTAGATCGCCGTTTTGGGAAGAAGTTTCTCCTTCATTCAAAAAGATAGAAATTAATCTTCAAATAAAAAGATTAACCTACAAAAAATGCAGCTTGCCATGAGAGACTAGTTGAGCATTGTCCCAAAGGAAATCTAGAAAGATAAGTTTTGCGGGGCAAGTGTGTGTGTGTGTCTGTGTCTGTGTCTGTGTGTCTGTGTGACAACTTCATTTTGGAGGAGAATAACCCAAAGATTAGGAGCCAATATAATATGGTGTTCGGAAAGATGTAAATCACACTAGTGACCACTAGATATGCCATACATTCCAAGATCTGACCACTATATATGCCGTACATATTCCAAGTATACATGTTAGCATAGATAGCTGACACATATGCATTGTTATGTTATTGTTTTAGCAGTTGGGCCTATGTGAACCACGATCTGAAGTGGTAATTCAATCATTCAACTATGATTGCAATGCCATACTGTGTACCAAGAGACCTGGCTTATTGCATACTCATGCCTGTACTTCTATTTTGTATAGTAATGAACCACTGTCCATGAAACATTCGACAGGATTTTCAAAAGGTCTGCATGTACAGTTGTAGTCTTCTCTCGAACAGATATTGTAAGGAGATTATTGAAGCTCTAGCAGTCATTTAGTTTGAATTATATGGTGCAATTTTTTATTTAGTATGATGCTTAGGAAATTGTCCTGCAATGCTTTCTAGCTTAGGTCTTCATAGAGGAATTTACTCTTCACCAAGTTACCATTTGTGTGTCATTTTAATTCAGATCTAAATCCAACTCAACTTTTGGGACTCGTCATCCTTATCACTCTGTAGTTATAGTGTGTGGTTTGCACATCTATCATAAATATGCATACCTTTGTTTTGATTTGTAACATTTTATGGAGCAAGCAATTAGTCCCTTCGTTCCTTTTAACAGGCCGATAAGAAGGATGTAGTTGGCTGGCAGCAACAGTTAATGCAATCGATCTTCCACTTCTTCTCCATAAGTAAATAAATTTGTTGGACTGTTTAGGAGCATTGATTCAACTCATTATTGGCAGGATTTCGTGAGGAAAGTGATTGAGCTACATGATAAGTATGTGGCATATGTGAATGAACGTTTCCAGAACCACAACCTTTTCCATAAGGTTCATATCTTGTGATTGAAGTGATTTCAAAAAGCTACATCAGATATAGACTCATTTGGACGTTCCTTTTGACAGGCATTTAGGGAGGCTTTTGAGGCCTTTTGCAACAAGGGTGTTGGCGGAAGCTCAACTGCAGAGCTATTGGCTACTTTTTGTGATAATATACTAACGAAGGGAGGTAGTGAAAAATTGAGCGATGAAGACATTGAAGAAACTCTTGAGAAGGTTTGTTGTTTGGACATTAATTTTTGTAATGTAGTCTAGCATCATTTATTAAAGTATCACAGGTGGTTATTGTACCTTTTGCAGGTAGTAAAGCTGCTCGCATATATCAATGACAAGGATCTTTTTGCTGAGTTCTATAGGTAATATTTTAGTATGGGAGGCATATAGCGCATAGCCTACTGACCGTATTGTTGGAAATAAAATTAACTAAATCTTTTATGTCACGGTATCCACAGTAATACTGTATAAAAGATAGTTCATGATATATTGAAATTAGGCTTACTAGTTTTATACATCAAAACTAGTTCTATCAGTTTCTTGAGTACTTTATATCATAGGATACTGGACCCTTGAGTAATGGGTGCAAGTTTACTGAGGGTTCTGTGCTGGTCTTTATGCCAATGGTCTTCAAGATGAAGAACCTAAATTCTCAAGATTGATTTCTCTTACATATTAATTAACATCTCTCTTCTGTACTCTATAGTAAAAGAAAAATTGATTACAGTGATTCTGAGAATACACATCAAGCATGTTATTCATGTCTGCAAATAAAATTTATATGCATTAGAATATGAAACTTAGCCATATCAATTTTTCGAAACAAATGCCTCGTCCATTAAGTGGGATCTGTTATGTGGATCCAATTTAATATTCCATTGTGGTCGTTGTCCATTATAATTGACGCTTGGTGATGCCATCAAACTGCTTACTAATAATCATCAAAACTGCCAGGAAGAAGCTTGCTAGACGATTTCTCTCTGATAAGAGTGCCAATGATGACCATGAGAGAAGTATGCTGATGAAATTAAAGCAGCAATGCGGTGGTCAGTTCACATGGAAGATGGAAGGGATGGTTGGTGTTCCTAGATTTCCTTCTTAAGAACTAGTTTCACCTGCAGCCAATACGTTCCTAATTCACTTCTCTGTGTACTAGGTTACGGATTTGACGTTAGCAAAGGAAAACCAAACTAGTTTTGAAGAGTATCTCAGTAATAATCCAAATGCAAATCCTGGCATTGACTTGACAGTCACGGTTCTGACTACTGGTTGTTGGCCAAGTTACGAGTCCTTTGATTTGAACCGTCCAGCAGAAATGGTACTTGCAGAATTTTGCTGAGATATAAAATTTGAAGATTCGTTTGATGTTCATAGGCAATTTCCGATAGTTCAAATAGATTACTTCGCTCTGATTTAAAAGTTATTGTTAATTTATGGTTGTTTCAGGTAAAGTGTGTCCAAGTTTTCAGGGAATTCTACCAGACAAAAGCAAAGCATCGAAAGCTAAATTGGATTTATTCATTAGGGACTTGTAACATTATTGGTAAATTTGAGCCAAAAACCATGGAGTTGATAGTGACAACATACCAGGCAATTTCTTTTTTGAACTTTTTGTTTTTATCAATGTTGACATCTGGTACTCTTTGGGATATGTTCTTTCTTGTTATGTTTTTTTTTTTGCTTGAAAAATTTTTGTTCCCTTTCTATTGCTTTGTAGGCCTCAGATCTGCTGTTATTCAACTCGTCTGATAGACTTAGTTACTCGGAGATAACGACCCAGTTGAATTTGACTGATGATGATGTTGTGAGGCTTCTCCACTCCTTATCATGTGCCAAGTACAAGATCCTTAGCAAAGAACCAAACACAAAAGCCATTGCTCGTACTGATCACTTTGAGTTCAACTCCAAGTTCACTGACAAAATGCGGAGGATCAAGGTATAACCGACTGTTTTTAGATTGTCCTGAATTGTCTGACTTTGTTTTTCTACATCAACCTTTAAATGCAATCCTGTTTTAGTTTTTCTTCCCTAATGTGTGTCGGTGCAATCTTGTTTTAATATTTCCCAACATTCAGATTTCTCTTCCTCCCGTGGATGAGAAGAAGAAGGTGATAAAAGATGTTGATAAGGATCGGAGATACGCAATCGATGCCTCACTTGTGCGTATCATGAAGAGTCAAAAAGTTTTGGGTTATCAGCAGTTGGTCATGGAGTGTGCCGAGAAGTTGGGTCACGTGTTTAAGGTCTTTACTAAACACCGGGTTGACCCATCACCTTCATCCTGGTTCTGTCAGTTTTTGTGTCGACTGATCTTTGTTTTGTTGCAGCCTGATGTCAAGGCAATCAAGAATAGGATTGAGGACTTGATCACTCGAGACTATTTGGAGATAGACAAAGACAACCCCAGTCTGTTCAGATATCTGGCATGACATTTTCTGGATGATTGTGCAGATCGAGTGACCTCTGCTCCTGCAATGGCACGGGAACAAGTTCGAGATCCCTTTGGTGGTGGCGCCGGAAACAATGTAATTGCGTCTCTCCTCAGTGCTGGGAAGGTAGGACCTCAGAATGCTTGTAAATTTTGTCTACACGAGTGAGCGTGAACAGGTGGAGTTCGTGTTTTTGTCATGTTGTAAAGTATTTAAAGGGAACAGTGCACCAAAAGTTTAAATAAAACTTATCAATTGAGTCCTAAAAAATTTTCAAACTGCAATCACATTAAACTTATCAAATTAGTGCAATTTAACTCTGGAAATTGTCCAATGAGTCCTAAATCAATTATACATGTCATTTCAGTCATAATCTTTTAAATTTTGTTAATTTATTTCTAATTCTTTTCTAGAAATTCCATTTTTGTCTTTTTTGTCAATTTTTGACGGAAGGACTATGCCATGTCAATAATTTTCGGTGAAAATTAAAGGACTACGCTGGAATTTCTTGCTAAGGTAGGATTAAATCAATAAAATTGAAAAGTTTTGGATTAGATTTGCGCTTGTGCAATAGGTTAAGGACTGATTGGGTAATTTTCCCTCCAATTTGGCTAACGGAAAATACCGACATTGACATGCCACCATGGCTTCTCGAGATGTGGTAATTTTTATTATTTTTCGAAGAGGGACGCGCTAATGCAACATATGCTTCCTTGGTCCAACATTTTGACACTTGTCAAATTTGTCTGCTAAAGAAAAAAATTATCCAAAAACTCATATATCTATGCTAATTTAGTCCTAAAGCTTGCAATTTTACTAATTGAGTTCTAAACATTTGAAAAAATCTTTTGACAATTTATCAATTGAGTCCATCCAGCCAATTTTGACTGAAAACTGGCTGAAAACTGTTGGCGATGACGCCGGCTATTTTACGTGACACGGCTAGTGCTGATGTAAACATTTTTAATAATATTTTAAATTTTTTATGGTTCTTATGTTTTTTTCCCTTTTCTTTGATTTTTTTTTTGTTGTTTGGACGATCCCCGCTGGCCACAAGCGCGTGACCCTCGCCGGCTAAAGTGAGGGCCGCCAAGCCCTTGTCTAATCACAAGGGAGGCTGCCAAACCTCGACTTGTGGCCAGCGACATTTGGTCGAAGACCCTTGCCAGCCATTTCTCCAAAACCCAGAAAAAAAATCCGTAAAGAAAAAGGGGAAAAAAGATTTAAAAAAACCATAAAATACTCTATAAAATATTAAAATTCATTTAAAAATGTCCACGTCAGCTCCAATTGTCACGGAAATGCCATATAGGACGATCGGTGTCCACGTTAATAATTTCTGGATAATTTTGGCCAGATGAACTCAATCGGCAAAGCATGAAAAAGTGTGGACTGAATTGCCAAAATTGAGAGGTTTAAGATTGAATCGACAAAAGTTCAATAAGTTTATGGCATTTTGGATAATTTTCCCTGCATTCAAGTCCATCCATTAACTCCGTCTGATTTGGCTCACGAAAAATGCTTACGTGACTTTTCTTAATGCTTTTTTAAGACATGTGGTGTTGACGTAGCATCTACTAAGTGCTATATTAGAAAAATTCGCAAACTGAAAAGGAAAAAAGATTTAAAAAAATCAGAAAAGAAAAAAATATAGTTTTCTATTATAAAAAAAGAAAAAAGAAAGAAAGGGTAGGATCATCGGTTTTGCTGCACCTCGACCCTCGTCGGGTTTATATTTTCGAAAAGATAAATTCTCAACATTTTCAGAAAAATCTTTGTCGAAAGATTCTGGAAGCTCCAGCACAGCTACCGAGCCTTTTCGAAACTTTATGAAGCATCAGAACTGGACCACAAAAAAGGACAAGCCCCAGCGAAGCTTTAGGACTCCGTCAAAGCCTCGAAAGATGGACATTTGAAAATGCAACCAACACGTTGTCGCGTGATTTTCCAGCTTTAGTCACGGAGTTAAGATGTCCATATCGATGGAAATTGGGTCTGCATCTAAAGATTGATGTCAATGAATCTACTCCCGAAGCAAAGCAGTCATCTTGCTCTCGCCCTCGAATTCTTCTCTCCTCTTGCCCTCTTAAACTATCCCAATTTCGTAACTCGCGGTTCAAATATGGAGAGAAATTTTGCAGCTGTTTTCCATTAGGTTTCGCAGTTCTCTTTCCAGGACAAAGAAAAATGTCTCGGATCGAAAGATTGAGGCCGAATCTGGACAAGAACAGCACTCAGGTGCTTAGCCTCGCCATCCTGGAGCGAGTCGAACATTGAAAGAAAGTTGTAATGGGTTGTTGGAGAGTCGCGAGGATGTTGGCGGATCTGTGTTTTGGTTTAAGATTTGAGACTTGAAGTATCGGACTCTGTTTTGGTTCCCAAGGAAGCCGAAATCCCAAAATAGACAAATCAATCCTCCCCTTTCTTCATTTAATAAAAAATAAGAGTCGTCGGCCCTTGCCAATGCCTAGATGAGGGTCGTTAGAGAAGGGGAATCAACGGTTTTGCCTTTTTTTCCTTTAAATCTTAGCTTTTTTATTTTTTTAATTCTTATGTTTTTTTTCTTTCTTCTTTTTTTAAATTTTTATCATCGTCTTATTGTCTTTTCAAAATGAGAAAATAACGTAAATGATCCATGAACTTTGGCCCAATATACAATGTGGTCCCTGAATTTTTAATTTGTTAAACGTGATCTTTAAGCTGTAGTCTAATGTGCAATGTCGTCTCTGAATTTTCAATTTATTTAATGTGATCCATGAACTTTTGATACATGTTCAATCTAGTCTTTCGATTATATGAAAATGTTTAATATTATTTATGAATTTGAATTAATAGAAGGATGATATTAATATTTTCACATAGTTCAAGAACTAGGGATGAGCATGGTTCCAAGATAGAACCCGGAATTTGAGAACCAGACTGATAGGACCTGTCGATTCTAGGTTCCAAGGTATATAGGGTAGATTCCACGTTCCAAAATTTGAAAAAAAAAAAACCTATTTCAACGGGTAGTTTCCTGGTTATAGATGTAGAACTTTAAACCTGAAAAAAATTTTGTGTTTATGTGTTATCGTGCGATCCCATGGTATTCCATGACGTTCGATAATGAGTGATAATCTAGAATCATTAGTCTGAACTTTCATTTAATGACTAAGACTTTTACTTTGTTAATGTTTCCTCTTCTTCGTGTGTCTAAATATAAGTTATCAATGGAATGTAACAATAATTGATAATCATTAAAGATAATAATTCACTGTAATAATTCAATTAATAATATAGGTGGAACATTGGTAAACCTTAAAATCAACCCTGGAATTGGTCTGGAACTAATAATAGGGTAAGTTCCAAGTTCCAAGGTACATGAGGTAGGTTCCAGGTTCTCAAAAAAGAAGAACTCGTTTCAACGGGTAAGTTTTAGGTTTCAGGTGAAACCTGTTTGGAACTTGCCTGAAACTTAAAACCGCTCATTCCTACCAAAAACTAACTTGAACATGTACCAAAAGTCCAGAAACCATATTGAACAAATTAAAGTTCATAGACCACATTGCACATTAGGCTAAAAAACTACATTTAACAAATTAAAAGTTCAAGAACCACATTACACGGTGAATTAAAGTTCATGGACTATTTATGTTATTATTCCTTTCAAAATTTTTAGTTTTTTTTTATGTGGCACTTGGTGGGTTCCATATCAACACCACGTGTCTTAAAAATAAAATAAAAATCGCCACATCATGTGTTTCCATTAGTCAAATTGGACAGAATTAACGAAATGACTTGATTCCATCAATTTGGTAAAATCTTGGACTTGTTCGCATTTTTTGAAATTTTTAGGACTTAATTGCACTAACGTTATAAGTTTTAGGGTTTCTTTTTTTTTTTTTTTGATGACCCGGGAACCTCCCTTTCGCCCGACAGGCTATTCGGTACTAAACCCGGGGGAAGGCTAGCCCAGCAACCCACCGCCAGGACCCCCCACTTAAATCGCTGACGACGCAGAGTTTCGAACCACTCACCTCCTGCGATGGCGGGAGAGCCCAAACCAACTGCGCCACCCACGGGTGGGTAGTTTTAGGGTTTCTAGTGCTTATATCCCCAAAAAATAATAAAAAGTCACGTTAGCATTATCCGTCAGGAACTCAATTATACAAATTTGATAATATTTAGGAGTTGACTGCACTTTTTAAAAAGTTTTAGAACTAAATTATACTTTATTTACAAGTTTTATGACTTTTGGTGCATGCATCCTGATTTTAAATTGTTCTAATGAATAGGACGAAATATTTGTTTCATGTACCACAAAAGGTGTATAGCCATGATTATAAGATGAAATCTATCTAGTTTTCTTTTCCTCAAATTTGGTGCGAAAAAACTCTAATTTGTCAGAGATGGAGGGAAGTTCCGTTATAGACTAATCCCTAGTTGATGTCGTTTTCAATATATCGAGTCTTACCCTATTTTCTCTCTACCAACGCTTGAGCGAACCCGGTATCCTCCGCGACATGTTCCACCACCACGCGCCGTCGCATCTTCTGGGTGACATCTTAGTACAGAAACACCTCCTCTTCATCGGCAATTTGTCACAAAATGATTTCGTTTTCCATCTCGAAACTAGCTAAACTTGAGTCGTCGTCCATTAACACACTCACGCTTTGTCAACTAGAACTGACACAACATGACTTAACATGACACAAGGACAAGACTCAAACACAACACAAATCTATCGTGAGAAATCCAAACGTGGCATGACATGACACTGCTTAACTCGAAACTGACACGAAATGACATGTGATCTTTAATTTTTAAAGGAAAACACTTTGCAACCATATTGAAACGTTCATGCAACGACAAGGAATGACGTAAGTAAACCGACTATAATATAGCACAAAAACACCAATTGCCAGCCCCACTTCTAAGTCAGAATCTTTCGCTAGGATTTGTATCTTATGTGAACAGTCTTGATGGCCTCAATTCCGTACTTGCCACGGTCCTTCCTAGCAGTGCATTGAATTCCTTCATGTTCAATGCACTCTATATGCAGCGTAATTCGTCAACTCATAGCAGAGTGTTGGAGAGCATGAATACTAGTAACTCATCTCAAATGGATAGTGTCATTAGTGTCATTCTCCAATTTGAGTTGGTCGATCGCCATTGTTTTGATGCATTCCATACATGAAATTTAAGGGTTTCAGTGTATGTGAAAAAATTGCTAAAATCAACATTAAATCTATTTTACTTTGAGCACACGTAATTAAGATATATACCATTCATGTAGTGTACATACAAAACAAATGAAAAGTTCACCAATATGACAAAATCAAGAAACCTGTGTCACTGCTGAAACTTGGCATTACTATCCACGGAATATGTGTCTACTTTTTGACATTCAACTTTGTACCTGCCGTTGAGAAGAATAAGTGAAGGAGAATGTCATGGAAGGACAGAAGCAAAGCACATACTTGTTGGTCGCAGAAAATTTCCTGGAAGAGGTGGAAAAATGAATGAAAAAGACACAGAAATATCTGATTCCAAGCTCAAGATGTAAATTTCTCTCTTAGATTGATGTTTGTTCAAGAGAGAGATCTAGGAAACTATGATTTGATTGTCATCGTGCATTGAAACTTTGATGGTTTATCTGTTGTTGCTTGTGCGATTTCATCTTCTAATTTTTCATCATGCAATCAAATCTTCCATCTTTTTCAATTTGTCCGATCATATTCTTTCATTAGTAATCGTTATTAACATTATTAAATTGATGACATGACGAAAACTATTCATGTGGCGCCTCACGAGCACCACATCAAGGGTCGCTGACCCGCACTGCCGATTGGGCATGGATGGGTAGCTGCATCTGGCCCGCCCCCTTCCCTTTTGTCTCCCTTGATTTTTTTTTAAATTTCTGCATTTTTTCTAATCTATCGACGTGGTGTTGACATGACATTGCATATGTAAATTTTAGCGATGTTGATGGTGTTTATAATATAAATGGTGGAAGAATTTGATTGCACCACTTAAAAAAGATAAAGAACGTGAAGATACAATGAAAAGAACTCTCAAACAACAAAAGCTAGAGGATTGAACTGTATTTAATCCACCGGCCAAACAAAAAAAACTGTATTTAATCCAAAATTTTACCCAAGGAAAAGAACCACACACACTAGAATAAAGAGTTTTTTTTTTTTGGTAAAGGTAAGATAGAATAAAGAGTTAATATCATGAAAAATGCGAATTTGTTACAACTGTAACAAATTTATCATAAACTAATTTTTTAACCACAAAAAACCCTAAACTAGTACACATGTGACAAATTTACCTCAAACTAATTTTTTGACCACAAAAAACCTCAAACTTATATACTTGTGACAAATTTAGCCTTTATTAAATTTGATTAATATCATGAAAAATTACAAATTGATAAATCTGTGGCAAATGAAGAGGTAA
Source organism: Syzygium aqueum (assembly GCA_031216185.1). Taxonomy (NCBI): domain Eukaryota; kingdom Viridiplantae; phylum Streptophyta; class Magnoliopsida; order Myrtales; family Myrtaceae; genus Syzygium; species Syzygium aqueum. The sequence goes on along the minus strand of CM062232.1, from coordinate 12,369,151 downwards.
AATCTTAAATTAATATAGCGTGTCATCTAAACTTGGCAAATTGATGATAAAATTTAACAAAAATTAAATGATATTAAATTTATCACATGTGTACTAATTTGGGATATTTGATGATCAAAAAATTCGTTTTGGATAAATTTATCACAAGTACATCAGTTTCGTGGTATTAACCCTGAAAAAATGCTTAGGGTCCATTTGAACGATTCGAGTTTGTTATCATTTAAGCATCACGTGTTGGCGAATCTACAAAATCGAAGGATCAATTTCATCGAACAGAAGATCAACTTCAGTCTCTTTTTTGCCGCAGCGGTACGAATTTTTCGGTCATCTTCAATGGCGACCTTCCACCCCGATCAACTTCGTGTGGATTGAAACCTGGTAGACTGATGTTTCCAGCGATTCACAAGCTCTTGCTTTTGATTCAAGCAATGGTTCTTTTTAAATTTGAATAGCGTGCTTTGATTGCTAACGTCCAGATTGAAGCGAACAGGTCTCTACGTCAAGAAGACGACAATGTTTTCTTGGGAAGCTCTTTTCTAAAACGCCATTGCACTCCTCTTACCCTCTCACGCCCTAGAACAGCACCAGGAATTTCCGGTGCTTTTCGACGCCATTTGGCTTTTGAACTCCACAGATTCTTCTACCGTTGTGGAAATAAGCGATCAAATGGTAAAATAGACAAAACAAGTACATAGATTGAACACCAGGTTTTACATGATGCGATCGGTGGAATCTACGTCCACGGGAAAAATAGTAAAGAATTTCACTATAGATCAAGCAATACAATGGAAATCACAATTGCTCATGAAGTAATCTCTCGATATTATAAAGGAGTAACCCAAGATTTAATTAGCTTCACTATTAGAATTGGCATGAAGAAAATCACATAAGAAAACCCACACCAAGCACTCGGTTGAAAATGGAGCCTCAAGACCACTATTCCACACACACACACACAATATTTAATATAAAGATATTCTTTATAAGATCATTTGCAGTGAAGACGATTTTCTTTGTGGAGGTCTTTCTAATTGATCAGTGGTTGGATGTGGTCCTGGTAGTAAAATCCAGTGGGGTAGTGAGTCCGTTGGTCAACATCGTTTAAGATCAATTAGAAAGTAAAAAAGTAGTCTTTTGCAATGAACTTGTTAAGAAGATCCGAATCTTCCTCTAGTTCTTTATCACAAATGTCCTCAAATCAAGGACCAGTAAATGGAGAAGAAATTAGCATAGAAGATTTTAATAAATCTATCGAAAATTGGATTATTCCAAAAGTCAAGCTTAATCAAATTTATGAGCATTCAAAGTTTAAAATTTTTGGACATAATGATTATATCATTGTTACTGAAGAAAGAGATGTACCACTTTCTAATTCTTTTGCTTCAATGCAACTTTTGAATAAAGATTCTATAAAGAAACATTCCAAAAAATGAAATTATATGCATATAGGATTAGTTCAGGTTGGTGCTAAACCCCTTACTAAAGAAGGTTTAAATACTTCTTTGCTTCTGATTTTAACATATGCGAGATTTTTAAAATATGATGAATCTATTCTCGGAGCTGTAGAAACAAGTCTATGCAGTGAACTAATTCATTTTGATAGTTATCCCGGTCTTACCATTTCTCTTAAAGACAAAAATATTTTAAAATCTTTGACTCTTCAAATAAAAACTCATAATTATTCTATAGCTGAAGGTTCTATCCCCATAGCTCTTATTTACAGAGTTTACTATAAAGTAGTGAATTTTGCTTTTGGAAGCAAAGCTTTTAAACTAAATTCCAATAGAGAAACTCTTCTTTTACAAATAGATATTTCTAAAGCAAATATTACCATCCCAGGATCATTCCTTGGAATCAAGTAACCTTCATGATCAATGGGAATTAGAAAACCGAATTCCCCAACAAATCATTCAAAACTCTAATCCTACTAATATTATTCAACACCCTGAAGAAAGAGTAACTATACAATTTTCCAGAAAATCTGTTGATATTCCTAGAAGGTTTTGTGACATTAGATCAATTCCTTCTTGGCATTCCACTTCTTCTCGAGGATTTATAGATTTTGTTCCTAACATTCCTTTAAATAATCCTGAGGAAGCATTTGCAAGTGCTCCTCCTCTTCCAAATATCAGTGGTATAAATAGCAGGTCAGGAATTTTTGGACCAGTTTATCAATATACTCCTGATTTCCCTAATCCAACTCCTTCTGAAATGGAAGATCCTGAAATCAATGTTTAGAATCATTTTTTGAACCAGAAAAAATAATTTTAAATCAAGAATTTAATTCTTTTGAAAACAAATAAATAAGAGAATGGTTCTTTGGGAATTTTCAAAAACAAGCACTCAAAATCAAAAAAGAGTATTATGATTACATGTACCAACATGAAGTCCAAATATTCTTCTTTGATTGGTTTGAAAACAAATTTTTGGAAGAAAAAAGGATTTTTGTTCTGGACCAGTTTTATAAATGGAAATTAGATAATGACCAAGTCATCGAGTCTAATCATCCTCCTCTTAGAAAAATAAAATTTGAACACCGAAAAACTGAAATAATATATATATATATATATATATATATATATATATGAAATCCAAGTTTGACCCAATATGGTCCAATTCGAAAGTCCACAATTGACTTTCCAAATTCAGCCCACGTTTCCAACATGCAGTAAGAAAATTGATTTCCATATAATTCCTTTTTCTGTTTTGCTTGGAATCCTTTGCCCGCCGAAACCCTTACACCAGAAAAGGAAATCTAGATTCCCACGGCATACATACGGGCGCCCACAAGGAAGAGAAGGTAATAGGGGAAAGTGACCCCTTCGTAGGGTTGCTTACAGTTGTAGTCCCCCGAGTTTTATAATTTTTACGATTTGGTCCTCCAACTATTTTGGCCTGATTTTGACGTATGATGATGTCAATTGGGCACTGAAATTTGGACAGGAAATATCGTAGGTGATAGAAGGCAACTATTCAAGTTCAAACATGACTAAACAGGCACGAGCCGTGTCGAAATTTAATCGACAACACGGCTTAAGAACATTAAGATATTACGTCAGGGTTTAATCATCGACGCGACACCCGGAATAAAAATACATACCGAAATTTAATCGACAACGCGGATCTAAAAATTACAATCAAGAATAAAAATATGATGCAGAACGGTAAAGATACTGAAATATAGTAAATTTATCTGATTTATGCAGGGCTCTTCAGTGGATGATCAATGGTAATTAATAGTGGTTGAGTCCATGTTTCTCAACTTCCGAAAGTCTCGTGCCCATACGACGCCATGAACTTGTTTCCGAACAATCGTTCCTCTAAAAACACACAAGTTTGATTTCTTTTCGGCGTCATGACGGTTCTCCAAGCCTGTCAATCGATACTTTTGTCGATCATCATCAGCCAAACCTGGTCGTGCATCGATAACCGAGCGGCGTTGATTATCGACGCGTGCCCAGATGGGATGTTGCTTTCCTTTAACCGTCGACGATGGGCCACGTACTTGACAATACGAAGCTTCGCGAGGGCAGAGATTTGAGTCTCGGGCAAAGATGATTACGTAAATTCGTCTGTTCAGACCAATACGGTCGGCGCCCGATTCGGAGGTACGACAACGGTTGGATTGAAGATCGAAACTTATCTTTAGTGACGTCTACCAATAGGCCTGTTCTCTGTGCTTCCCTCGTGCCAACATGTTCGACCCTGGTCTCCGAATCCGTGCTCGTGTAAAATCAGGTCCGACCTCGACAGCAAGAAAGAGAAGGTAAAAGGGGAAAGTGACCCTTTCGTACGGTTGCTTGCAGTTTTAGTCCTCCGAGTTTTATAATTTTTGCGATTTGGTCCTCTAACTAGTTTAGTTTAATGGAGTCCTTTACATTCCACGATATGTGTGTGCAATCTAGTCCTTCATCTTAGCATCAGTTAACATCATTGATGTGCTGACATGGCTTCGCCATGGCACGAGATGGACACGTGTCGATAACGGAACCGGCGCATTAACATTTTTAACAACTTTTTTGTTTTTTAATTACCATGTAGTTTTTACGTTAGAGATATGTCGATACCTAAATTTTGGTAACCAGTTTAATTATTCATTGCACAAAAAGATATAGGAATCGACTCCGATCCCTGACCAAAAAAAAAAATCAATAGTTGCATTTGCATATTAGTTAGCATTTTTCTCTTCATGCATTATTAAACCTCATAATTTTTTGAGCCAAAAAAAGCGCATAATTTGCATTGGACCGACGGCGGATGAACTTAAAGCAATGAGGTTTGGAGCTTAATTTAAATCATTTGGTTTAAGCCAGCGGTAATGTAAATTCGGCCAAGCCCATCAGTCCCCATAAAAATTAGGGATAGTACTACGAAAAACCCCAACCCGATAAATTAATGATAAATTTACCCCCAAACGAATTTTTTTATTACAAAAAACCCCAAACTGATATACATGTGATAAATTTACCATTCGTTAATTTTTATCAAATTTTACTATCAAATTACTAAGTTAAATGACACGTAACAATTAACGAGCATATCAATTTTGGGTTTTACCCTCCGTTTTGTTATATGATTACCGGTTTGTGATTTTTCATGGTATTAATGCAATTTAACGGAAACTAATAGAGGTAAAATTGTCACAAATATACCAAATTGGGGTTTTTGACGGTCAAAAAATTAGTTCGGAGTAAATTTATCACAGGTGTACCAATATACGATTTTTTATGGTCAACAAATTAATAAATTTGTCACATGTATATCAATTTGGGGATTTTTACGGTATTAATCTTGATAATTAATAAAGAGGGGTGCCAAGTTGGAAGATACTGATTAATTATAGATAAACTTGGGGGAGCAATTAAACCTGATGTTATCACAATTTGAATCGGTAAGAGATAGTTTCCTATTGTAAACATAGAATGTATCTAGGATTCCGAAATAGGAAAGGAAGGAATCGTGCTCTTAAACAGGCGAGGGCATACGGCACAACGCACGTTCTGCACAACACAAGAAATCGCAAAGAAAGAGAGAGAGAAGATCACAGGGACGCTCCGAAGAGAAAGATCCTGACCGGGAGGCGAGAGAGACGGCGAGTGGCAGCTTCCGTCGAGACCCTTCACCAGTACGCCCGTAACATATTTGCCTTTCTTTAGATTTCGTCGAATTTTATCTTGAAATTGCCGAGCTGGACAATGCTCGGCGATAACTCGATCATGAAAATCCATATAAGTTTAGGCTATATTTATCACAAGCATGCTATTTTTCGTTATATCAACCACCGAATAAAAGGTACACGGTGCTAGCGAGTTTCGGTATAATCGGAAGACCAAATTGCAGTGTAGATTGGAGATAGATGGTGCTGAGTCAAAGATTTCATCAAAACCCCAAACCCGATATCCCCGCCACATATTTACCCTCATTTAGTTTTCGTCAAATTTTACCTCGTAATATCCGAGCCATGTGAAAATCCATATCGTTCTGGGATAAATTTGTCACGAATGTATCAATTTAGGATTTTTCGTGACGTTAATCCCAAGAAAGAAAGGGTAGCGGGAAAAAAAAAAACCCGACGGGGGACCCGGACGCGGACCCGGACCCGGAAGACAGAGAAGAGGGATTTGACGATAAAAGGAATTATATATATATAAAAAAGAAGGGGGCTAAGGAAGAGATTTTTGCCCCAGTTGTGCCGCTTCCTGCTTCACAAATCAATGCACTGTCGGACGTCTGCGTCGCCCTCCCCACCATCCTCCCCCTCCCTCCCTCCTCCTCCTCCTCCTCCTCCTCCTCCACCGACCGGTGGCCTCCGATCCCCCTAGGGTTCCGCCGATCCTCCCCCCGCCCCGCCCCGCCGCCGATCACGATCAGGTCTCTCTCTCTCTCTCTCTCCCTGGTTTTCCTACTTCGTGCCGTGATTGTCCCCTCACGCAATCTCGCCGCCCCGCGGCGCCCGCGTGGCCGCCGCCGACGACGACGACGACGACGCCGACGCCGATACGCCATTGGATTCCGCCGCTCGATTCCGGGTGAATCGGCCTCGGATCTGTCGCGCTCTTCCCGGAGCGATTGCGCCTCGCCGTTTTGCCTCTTGGCTTTTCCCCCGCTTTTTTGAGGCCGAGGCGCGGAGGCTGTTTTTGTTTTTCGTTTGCGCGCCCCCTCCGTTTGTTTACCTAGGAGCTCGTGGAAACGGCGCCGTGGATAGAGGGGAATTTCTCGGTCCGGTAGCTTGTTGCTGGAGCTAGGGTTGGAGTTGTGGAATTTAGGATTAGAATTCCAGGTGCGGGTTAGATTAGGAAGCTGATGATGCTGCTCGAGATGTTGGCGGTATTATCGAGTTTGGGTAAAGGCGGATCGTGCGATCGGCCGAGGCCTTAATCGGAGTCCTAATAGGATAATTGTTTTGAATTTATTGTAAATTACTTCTCCGGCCGATTAGCGATTGTCCCCTGCTGGATGCGGTCGATTGAATATCCTTTGGCCTTGCGGTGGAAGAGTAGTTTTCCTAGGTTCTATTGCAATGTTGGATTTGGTTCGGGCTCGCAAGTTTTCTGTCGTCGATGACTTAATCGGCTTCTATGTGCAGATTTGGTGTTGAGAACCAGATTGTGGAGATATGGCGGCGAATGAGAGGAAAACAATTGATCTGGAACAAGGATGGGAGTTCATGCAAAAGGGTATAATGAAGCTCAAGAACATCCTTGAAGAGCTTCCCGAGACTCAGTTCAACTCGGAAGACTACATGATGCTCTACACGTAAGCCTCGCTTCTGCATTTGTGACGCTTAGAATTGTAATCCTAGTGTCTTGTTTGGTTTGCTAATAATTGAATTTTTTTCTTCTCAATCCTCCTGGCAGTACTATTTACAATATGTGTACTCAAAAACCCCCGCACGATTACTCCCAGCAACTGTATGACAAGTACAGAGAATCTTTCGAAGAGTATATCATGTCAACGGTGAGGAAGATTTACTGTCCACGACTCCCTTTTTCTGTTATATCGGTTGATTGTTTTCCCTTGAATTTACTTCATTAGCTTTGCATGTCTGGAAAACTTGAAGTTGTGATATGGAATTAAAGAAGTTTTATCTAGCGCTGTTGTTGGAGTTGCATTCTTGTAGATGCCTTTGACTTTCTCAGTGGCTGTTTTTTCTTTCACTTGCATTGCCTAAGTGTCAGTTTTGTATAGTAAGGAATTGTCTTTATTTAAAAATTCATGACAGTGTCCTTCAATTCTTTGGAAAATTTTTGGGCTGTTTTTCCTCGTTATAGCCTATTTCTTGCTCTTTACTCACTAGAAATTTTTACTTTTATGATTGTTTTTGTGAATTTTAGAAAATATAGTAATTTCAAGATAGAAGAACTGTGGCATGTGTTGAAAGCTTGATTCGTTTTTGGAGAATAGATAGTATCGACCATCTGAGATTACATAAAATGGATTAACAAGGAGTCGGCTGTCAGAAGAAGTCTGGTGACAAGGTTTCTGGAAGAATTAAGAGCTCTGAAAGAACAGCAGGAAAACCAAGAATGGTTAATAGATACAAAATTTTTCTGTGAAGAAATCTGGTAGAATTCTAGAAAGTCAATTTCTTGATCAGCGTGAAGAGTCATTTATTTATTGCTGCAACTTAGATGTAATCTGGATTGAGGCATCTCATCACTCTGCTCTACTTCCAAGCTAATGCCCGAGCTAATGTTCTACACCCAAACATAAGGCCAGTTAAGTTGATGGTCAAACAAAAAGAAAAGAAGAGAAAAAAAGGATTGAAGTTTGCTGTTTTATGTAGCTTTGTCCAATATCTAGATGTTAATATGCCCTATTTACGACTCTGTATGGTTATTCCTGTTTTCGTGGTCAGTCAAATCCTCCAGAGCTTTGTTGCCTATAGTTTGTAGCCCATGATTCTAGGGGTTTGCCATTTACCATTTCATACTTCGGTATATTATGAGAAATTGAGGAAATGTGCATTCTTTACCCATCCTCCTTGTTCTCGCTTTTTCATCCTCCTCTTCTCTAAACATGAGATCAATTTGCATAAATTGCTTATACAAGAACGTTATTATTTTTTTCCAGGGGGAAGGAAAAGTGGGGGGGGTGACATTTATCGCTTTTTCTTTGCATGGGGGTGGGACGTCTAATAATGAATTATCTTATGATTATGCCAATGCAGAGTTGGTTATTACCTGTATATAGCTTATTTGTTGTATCCTGTCATTTATGTAGCTGTTGTCATTTTAGTTTATCATTCATTGACAAATCTGCTTCTGCTTACAATTTAGGTATTGCCATCATTAAGAGAGAAGCATGACGAGTATATGTTGAAAGAGCTAGTTAAAAGGTGGGCGAATCATAAGGTTATGGTGAGATGGCTTTCTCGTTTCTTCTATTATCTAGATCGCTACTTCATTGCAAGGAGATCACTGCCAGCCCTTAATGAAGTCGGCCTGACCTGCTTCCGCGAACTGGTATGAATTATATACAATCTTTCGATTTGCTGGTCTCTTTATATTTTTGGCGGGATTTAGCTTAGACTGCTCCATAGATGGTTGTGGCCTTTAGATGGTTCATAATTGAGTTTTTGGTTGATTCTGATAAAGTAATTTTCAGTTTCCTCCATAGATGCCCGCTCTAATATTCGACTATTGTACATTGTTTGCTGTTTTAAAGGTATATCAAGAGTTAAAGGTGAAAGTAAGGGATGCCGTGATCTCATTGGTATGTTTGTGTCCATTTAACTACTGTCCCTTTCTGTCTTCAATGTTAATGTTGAATTAACTAACAGAAATTGTTTACATTAGATTGATCAAGAACGTGAAGGCGAGCAAATTGATCGAGCTTTGTTGAAGAATATATTGGATATATTTGTGGAAATTGGCATGGGACAAATGGATTATTATGAAAATGATTTTGAAGCAGCTTTGCTAAAAGATAGTGCCGCTTATTATTCCCGTAAAGCTTCAAGTTGGATTCTAGAGGACTCCTGTCCTGATTATATGTTGAAGGTGAATAAGAATTAGTTACCTATCAATCATTTACATCTTGATGATGATGATATTTCATAAGGTTTGATGTTTGATATTGGGATTCCCAGGCAGAGGAGTGCCTAAAACGAGAGAAAGATAGGGTTTCCCATTACTTGCATTCTAGCAGTGAGCCCAAGCTACTAGAGGTTTGTCCCTTTACTTGTGTTGATTGTGGCTTTTGTGGTTAATCTGGTGGAACAACTTGTGCAATTAACTGTGTATATAGTTCATCTGTTTGATTCTTGCTTAGATTTTGAATATTCCAAGATCTGGTTGGAATTTGACCTATACAATTTTTGAGTTTTGATATAATTATCTGTTCGCACTTTCTTCAGAAAGTTCAACATGAGTTGCTGTCTGTATATGCAAGCCAACTACTTGAAAAGGAGCACTCAGGATGTCATGCATTACTCAGAGATGATAAGGTGTTCTAGCTGCGCTTTTGTCCCTTTATGAGCATCTGGTCTTGGATATACTTGAGCTGTATTTACCTACCTTGTTTTCTGATGCTGTTTAGGTTGAGGATTTGTCGAGGATGTTCAGGCTTTTCTCAAAAATACCAAAAGGCTTGGATCCTGTCGCTAACATATTTAAGCAGGTTCTTTATTCGTTTTCCATATTTTATCGTCATTAGACTGCACTTGCCTTTGTCATCCTTTACCTTATTTTTCATACCGCATATTTCAGCATGTTACTGCTGAGGGCACTGCCTTGGTCAAACATGCAGAAGATGCAGCTAGCAGCAAGAAGGTTGGTATATAATTTTTCAATTCATCAGTCCATGGCTTTGGCTTTTTCTTATGATTTTACAGAATTTCTGCTCTAGTTCAGTCGAATGAGCAAAGTCTCCTTCCATTCTTCTGTATTGTTGGATTGTCGTCAGACACTGAATTTGCATGCTTTACTTGTCAGTTTCTGCTCTCGTCTCAAGATGATTCTTCAGCCTTCAGTGCTGATACAAAATCAATTGAGTACACAGAGGGACAGTTCCAATTCTTCATATTGGATTAACAAGACGGAAGAAAACAAACTGAGATTTTGGAATGTTTTGGACTAAAAATCTAATGTGATTCATTGATGTAGGCTTCTAGATCAAACAAGCTATGCACAATGTTATTATAACCATAAGATTACTGTCAACCGTCAGTGAAGATGAAATTTTCATTGTTGCCGACTTAGATCTCCGTTTTGGTAAAAACCTTTTCCTTCATTCGAGAATATGGAAGTTGATCTTCAAATGAGGAGATTGACCAGCTTGCCATGTGTGTCTGTTTGTGTGTGTGTGTGTGTGTGTGTGTGTGTGTGAGAGAGAGAGAGAGAGAGAGAGAGAGAGAGAGAGAGAGAGAGAGAGAGAGAGCCAATAACACAAGAAAGGATCTGCCAGACCCATCATTAAGAGAGAGCATCCAAAGATTAGGAGCCAATAACACAAGAAAAAATCTGCCAGACACATCATTAAGAGAGAGAACCCAAAGATTAGGAGCCAATAACACAAGCTACCAGACCCATCGTAAAGAGAAATCGCCCAAAGATTAGGAGCCAATAATGCAAGAAAGAATCTGCCAGACCCATCATTAAGAGAGATATGGTGTTTGCGAAGATGTACATCACACTAGTGACCATTAGATATGCCATACGTATTCCAAGATCTGAATATATGAGAACATGATTTACTTACTCATGTTAAACATGATTTACTTACACATGTTAGCATAGATAGCTGACACATACATCATTATGTTATTGTTTTATTAGTCAGGCGTAAGTGAAGCACGAGCTGACGTAGTAATTCAATCATTCAACTATGATTGCAGTGCTATACTGTGTGCCGAGAAAATTGGACTATTGCATACTCATGCCTGCGCTGTTTCATGTATAGTAATGAAACACTGTCCATGAAATATTCAAAAGGGTTTTTGAATATTCTACATATACAGTTGTAGTCTTCTCTTGAAGAATTATTGTAAATAAACTGAAGCTCTAGCAATCAGTTAGTTTGATTTGTATGGTGCAATTTTATTATTTAGTATGATGCTGAAGAAATTGTCCTGCAATGCTTCCAAGCTTTAGGTTGTCATAAAGTTATTTACGCTTCACCAAGTCACCATTTATGTGCTATTTTAAATTCGAATATAAATCTGACTCATTGTTTGGGACTTGTCATCCTCCTCAATCTGTAGTTAGTGTGGTTGCACATCTATGATATTTATGCCTAATTTTGTTTTGACTTGGAACATTTTATGAAACAAGTAACCTAGTCCCTTCATTCCTTTTCACAGGCCGATAAGAAGGATGTAGTCGGCTTGCAGGAACAGGTAATACAATCGATCTTCTACTTCTCCTCCATATGTTAATAAAATTTTATTGGTCTGTTTAGGAGCATTGATTCAGCTCATTGTTGGCAGGTTTTTGTTAGGAAAGTGATTGAGCTACATGATAAGTATGTGGCTTATGTGAATGAATGTTTCCAGAACCACACCCTTTTCCATAAGGTTCTTATCTTGTGATTGAAGTGATTTCAAAAAGCTACATCAAATATATACTCATTTGGACGTTCCATTTGACAGGCACTTAAGGAGGCTTTTGAGGTCTTTTGCAACAAGGGTGTCGGCGGAAGCTCAAGTGCAGAGCTATTGGCAACTTTTTGTGATAATATACTTAAGAAGGGAGGTAGTGAAAAATTGAGCGATGAAGCCATTGAAGAAACGCTTGAGAAGGTCTGTTGTTTGGACATAAATTTTTGTAATGTAGTCTAGCATCATCTTTTAAGTATCACAGGTGGTTATGGTTATTGTACCTTTTGCAGGTAGTAAAGCTGCTCGCGTATATCAGTGACAAGGATCTTTTTGCTGAGTTCTATAGGTAATATTTCTAGTATTGGAGGTGTATTTGGGGGTCCATAGCCTACTGACCATACTGTTGATAATGAAATTAACTACATCTTCTATGCCTCAGTATCCATTGTAGTGCCGTTTAAAAGTTAGTTCATGATATATTGAAATTAGGCGTACTAGTTTTCTACCTATTATTTAGTTACATCAAAACTAGTTCTCATTTTCTTGAATAGTTTAATATCATAGGAGACTAGACCCTTGAGTAATGGGTGCGAGTTTATTGAGAGTACACTGTGAGTCTTTATGCCAATGATTTTCAAGATGATGAACTTATGTTATCGACATTTGTTTCGGTTATATATTATGTTAACATCCCTCTTCTGTATCTCTATAGTAAAAGCAATATAAGACCATTTGCATGATCAATTTACAGTGACCGTCGAGAATATATATCAAGCATGTTATTCACGTCTGCAAATAAAATCTCCATGCGTTAGAATATGAAACTGAGTCATGGTAATTATTGGAAACAAGTGCCTCATCCCACTAAGTTGGGTATGTTATGTGGATCCACTTACTAGTCCATTGTGGTCGTCATCCATTATAGTTGAATCTTGGTGATGTCATCGATCTGATTACTAACGATCATCAAAACTGGCAGGAAGAAGCTTGCTAGACGACTTCTCTTTGATAAGAGTGCCAATGATGACCATGAAAGAAGTATCCTGACTAAATTAAAGCAACAATGTGGTGGTCAGTTCACATCGAAGATGGAAGGGATGGTTGGTGTTCCTAGATTTCTTTTCTTAAGAACTAGTTTTCACCTGCAGCAATACGTTCCTAATTCACTTCTCTGTGATCCAGGTTACTGATTTGACGTTAGCAAAGGAAAACCAAACTAGTTTTGAAGAGTATCTCAGTAATAATCCAAATGCAAATCCTGGCATTGACTTGACAGTCACGGTTCTGACTACCGGTTTTTGGCCAAGTTACAAGTCCTTTGACTTGAACCTTCCAGCAGAAATGGTACTTGCAGAATTTTGCTGAGATATAAAATTTGAAGTTTGGTTTGATGTTCATAGGCAATTTCCGATAGTTGAAATATATTACTTATCTCAGATTTAAAAGTTATTGTTAATTCTTGGTTGTTTCAGGTAAAGTGTGTTGAAGTTTTCAGGGAATTCTACCAGACGAAAACAAAGCATCGAAAGCTAACATGGATTTATTCCTTAGGGACTTGTAACATTATTGGTAAATTTGAGCCAAAAACCATGGAGTTGATAGTGACAACATACCAGGTAATTTGTTTTTTGAACTTTTTGTTTTTATCAATTTTGAGATCTGTTAGACTTTGGGATTTGTTATTTTGCGTTATGTATTTTTTCACTTGAAAACTTTGTTTCCCCTCTCCATTGCTTTGTAGGCCTCAGCTCTGTTGTTATTCAACTCTTCCGATAGACTGAGTTACTCGGAGATAATGACCCAGTTGAATTTGACTGATGATGATGTTGTGAGGCTTCTGCACTCCTTATCATGTGCCAAGTACAAGATCCTTAACAAAGAACCAAACACAAAAACCATTGCTCCTACTGATCACTTTGAGTTCAACTCCAAGTTCACTGACAAAATGCGGAGGATCAAGGTATAACGGACTGTTTTTAAATTGTCCTGAATTGTCTGACCTTGTCTTTCTACATTAACAAAAGTTAATTGCAATCCTGTTTTAGTTCTTCTCCCCTTATTTATCAGTGCAATTTTGTTTTAATATTTCCCAACATGCAGATTCCTCTTCCTCCTGTGGATGAAAAGAAGAAAGTGATAGAAGATGTTGATAAGGATCGGAGATATGCAATCGATGCCTCAATTGTGCGTATCATGAAGAGTCGAAAAGTTTTGGGTCATCAGCAGTTGGTCATGGAGTGTGTTGAGCAGTTGGGTCGTATGTTTAAGGTCTTTACTAGACACTGTGTTGACCCATCACCTTCATCCTTGTTCATTCATTTTTTATCGACTGATTTTGTTTTATTGCAGCCCGATTTCAAGGCAATCAAGAAAAGGATTGAGGACTTGATCACTCGGGACTATTTAGAGAGAGACAAAGACAACCCCAATTTGTTCAGATATCTGGCATGACATATTCTGCATGATTGTCCAGATCGAATGACTTCTGCTCCTGCAATGGCACGGAATCTCCGAGATCCCTTTGGTGGTGGCCCCGAAAACAATGTAAATGCATCTCTTCTCAGTGCTGGGGAGGCAGGACCTCAGATTGCTTGTACATTTTGTCTACACGACTGAGTGTGAATGAGTAGAGCTGGTGTTTTCACCATGTTGGTAAGATTTAAAATTATTCCAATGGAGTAAGTTGCACCAATTGGACCATCTTAACATCTTTAGTTAGTAACGCACGCACTTTTTCATTCTTGTTCAATAATCCCTTTCTGCCTGTCCCGAGAGAAGTTTATTTGGATTAAGATATGTTTCGTTCCTATGTTTTAAGCTATCGGCCAGCCGGTGAATTGTTGTTTCGTGAACTGGGATTCAGACAGTCAGAAATTTATGTGGTGGTGTATAGCGATGTTGATAAGGTGAAAAGTATCTGGTTTTCTTTTCCTCAAATTTGGGAGGACAAAAGTCTAATTTCTCAGAGATTGAGGGAGGGAAGTTGCCGAATCGATTAGTCCCCTTACGGTTTGTTTCAGCGCAGAGTCTAATTGAAGCATTTCCGTCTTTTGGTGTTCCTCATCTTCACACATTGTCATGACAAACTTCTCCCATGCTTCCGTTTGGGATTTTAGCATTCTCCTTCGTCAAAGGTGTACCGATTCGCGATCTTGCAAATTGTCTGAGTTCACATTAGTCGGTGTCATTGTAAGTATATGGAGTCTTACCCTTTTTTCCTCTACCGACACTCGAGTGAACTGGGTATCCTCGGTGATATGTTCTTTCCATCTTGAATCTGCTTGACCCTTGTTCTCGTCCATTTGACACCCACTTGCTGTGTTTGGTAGGTGGGATAGAAGTATATTGGGATGCAAAATGTTTTCGAAACTAAGAACTTCTCTTTTTCCCTCAAAAGAGAAATTACAGACTTTGCACTTTTTCGTCTGAACTTACATTACCTTCATTTTGCTCTTCTTTTTCCAAACATAGCGTAGATCTCCTATCGATCCTTTGCCCTTCGTGAATTTGTTGTTGACTAGACACTAACAAGACGTGAGAACCAAGACTCGAGCGTGAGAGGAATTTATTGTGAGAAATCCGAACTCTACTTGACATGACGCTACTTAACATAATGACAAGAAAAGCGCTTCGCAGCCTTATCGATGTATTTTTGCAATGACGGGAAGTGAAATGAATAACACGAAGCACGGATTGTTACCCCTATTTTCAAACCGAAATCTTTCAACAGAGCCAATATATATCGTAGGTGAACAGTCTTGATGGATTCAATTCCGTCCTTGCCACACTTCTTCGTGGTGCATTCGATTCCTTAGTGTCCGATGCACTCTATGTGCT
The DNA here is from genome assembly GCA_031216185.1 of Syzygium aqueum. NCBI lineage: Eukaryota > Viridiplantae > Streptophyta > Magnoliopsida > Myrtales > Myrtaceae > Syzygium > Syzygium aqueum. Next base: position 12,353,775 of record CM062232.1, on the reverse strand, counting down.
GACATAATTTGACAACTCGTAGCAGTATTGTTGAGGATGAAATTGCCATTGTTTCAGGCAGTCGATAAGCACTCTCCAAATCCGGAGGGTCTTATAACCCCCTTAACATCGGATCTACCTTCTAGCGTTTTCGTTTAAGAGAAGATGTTGTACAGAATGCAATTGACTTCTTTTAAAGCACTTAATTGGTGCACTAAAATTGGTGTAATCAAACTCTGCACTGTGCCGAGAAAAATAATCAATTTCTAAATCTATACTAAAAAAAGGGCAATTTAAGGTTGATACGTGCGCAACGGTTTGATTGCCACCGTAATATTGAAGTGGCACACCCAAATACCGATACCGTTAAGCGAAATGGCAAGATTGTGAAAAAAAATAATATTAGATCATTGCATTCCAAACATGAAAAATTTAGTGAACGTGAATAAATGGTTAAAATAATCATTAAATCTACTTTACTTTAAACACACATAATTAAGACACGAATACCCTCCATGTAAGTGTACATATAAATACAAATAGACAAAAAGTTTCACCAATATGACAACAAAAAAACCTGTGGCAGTGCTGAGAGCTTGGCATTACTATCAACTAACTATTTATTTACTTAGTTGATTCAGCTTGGTGCCTGCCATTGAGTAGAATAAACGAAGGAGTATGCTGTTTGTTCAAGAAAGAGATTTAGGAAGTTACATATGATTGTTATCATGCATTGATCTCGAATAATAATAATAATAATAATAATAATAATAATAAATTTGATGGATTCTATTAATAAAGCCTGATTTGAGAAAGATATTTTTTCCAAAAGTGGAATTTATTATTTATTTGTGTTTTTGATAATGGTTTTAAATATAACTCTAATAATTTATATGTTGTTTGTCCGTGCGATTTGGTCTTCAGATTTTTCATTAGGCAATCAAATCCTTTATTTTTTTTTTTCAATTTGGGCAATCAAATTCTTCCATAATTTATCATTACTAAATTGATAACACGATGCATTTAACATGAAAAAGGCTACTCAATAAATTAGAAAAATAAAAATGGAATTTAAAGAGAGAGAAACGCATCTCGCCCCAAGGCCCATTGGCGAGGATGGCATTATCCAAGCCGGTGACTCGTGAGGGACTTCAAAATCTAGCAAGGGTCCAGCAACTCCGAGCGCCATCAAGGTTGTCGAGCGCCTGCCGGTATCATGCGAGAGTCGGTCCACTTTTAAAAAAAAACCAAAAACTTATCATGAAAATGCAATTAAGTTCTAGAATTTGTCATGAAAGTGTAATCGAGTCCTAAACTTTTTAAAAAGAGCAATCGATTCCTAAAACTTTTAAAAGTGCAATCAACGTAAAATTTTAATCTGACCAATTTCACAAGTTTTGGGATTCGATTGCAATTTTTATAAGTTTTAAGACTCAAAAGCACTTTCATGACAAGTTTTAGGACTCAATTATACTTTTTGAAAATTTTAGGACTCAATTGCATTCAAAACCTAAAACTTGTCGTGAAAATGCAATCGAGTCTTAAAACTTTAAAAAAAAAAATGCAATCGATGGAAGGATTTTATTGGTTCAATTTAACAAGTTTTAGGACTTGATTACACTTTTAAAATGTTTTAGGATTTAATTACATTTCCGTGACAATTATTCCATCGCGCGGCGTGTTTTTTTTTTCGATCAGAAACGCGACGTTGATACAACATTATGTGCATTCATCCCAGCGACGCCGACCGCCTATATAAAACAAATGATGGAATAATTCGATTGCAAAAGAACAACGAGAACCTGAAGATACAATCAAAGGAACTCTTATAGCAGCAAAAGATGGAGAGGATTGAGCTGTTGACCCAAATCCCCGGGCCATTGACCAATGTATGAATCACGTGGAGGTCACGTGCTTTCATCTGCTCATACGGGTCGGGTCGTGTCGGGTCGGACGGAGCCGGATCTCCCGCCGGGAGCAGTACATCCACCTTCCCGTTGCAAGCGCGAACACTGCTTCGAAACGTGGTCGAACGATGTTTCTCGGTCATTCACGAGCTCTTGATTCGATGCGGGCGACGTTGTCTTTCGAATCGAACGATGTTTCTTGACTGCTGACGTCCGGATTGAGGCGAACTGGCTTCTGGGTCGAGAGGATACCGGTCTCTTGGTTCGTCTCCTTAACGTTTCATGAAGCTCTTCTTGAAGCGCCATTGCAGTTCTCTACCCTCTCTCGCAGGCCTCGACAGACCCAGGAGCTTCTCGTCCGACCACGCTGCCGAAATCGTCCGCCTCTGCAGAGCGAGGGCGCTTGCCGACGCCGTCCGGCTCCTGAACTCCACGGATCCTTCCGGCGTAACCAACAAGCCCGGCCTCTACGGTTCCCTCCTGCAGACGTGCGCCGCGGCCGGCTCGCTCGACCCGGGTCTCCAAATCCATGCTCGCGTGGTCAAGTCCGGCCTCGACGCCGATGGGTTCGTCGGGAACAGCTTGATTACTCTGTATTTCAAGTCGAGTTCCGACATTTCAGAGACCCGGAGAGTTTTCGACGGGCTGTTCGCTAAGGATGTGATTTCTTGGACGTCGATGATATCGTGGTACGCGAAGGTGGGGCAATGTGGGGACTCGCTGGAGCTGTTCTGGGAAATGCTGGGGAGCGGGATTGAGCCGAATTGTTTTACTTTATCCGCGGTCATCAAGGCGTGCTCGGAGCTTGGTAGAGTGAGGTTAGGTTGGTGCTTTCATGGGGTCGTTTTAAGGTATGGGTTCGGCTCGAATCGCGTTATTACTAGTGCTCTGATCGACATGTATGGAAGGAACTGTTGTTTGAATGAAGCACGCAGGGTGTTTGATGAGTTGCTTGAACCAGATAATATTTGCTGGACTTCCGTTATCTCGGCGTATACAAGGAATGATTTGTATGAGGAAGCATTGGAGTGCTTCTATTACATGCAAAGGAACCATTTGAAGCCAGACAATTTCACATTTGGAAGTGTATTGGCTGCTTGTGGCAATTTAGGGTGGTTGAAACAGGGCAAACAAGTACACTCCAAAGTCATTACTTTTGGTCTTCGTGGACACGTTGTCGTTGAGAGCAGCCTCGTGGACATGTATGGAAAGTGTGGGTCGCTTGATGAAGCTCAACGTGCTTTCAATAGGATGATCAACAAGAATTCGGTTTCTCTGTCCGCATTGCTTGGAGGGTACTGTCAAAGTGGAAAGTTCGAGACAGTAATTCAGCTTTTCCGTGAGATGGGTAATGCTGATCTCTATGATTTTGGGACAGTTATTCGTGCTTGTGCAGGTTTGGCAGCTGTGAGGCCAGGAAAAGAGGTCCACTGCCAGTATGTGAGGAGAGTTGGTTGGAGAGATGTCATCATAGAATCAGCTTTGCTTGATTTATACGCAAAATGTGGTTGTATAGATTTTTCCTATAGATTATTCATGAGGATGCGTGTCAGAAACTTAATAACATGGAACTCAATGATCTGTGGCTTTGCTCAGAATGGAAGAGGTAGAGAAGCTCTTGAAATATTTGACGAAATGGCAAAGTTTGGGGTCAGACCTGATTATATTAGCTTTGTTGGGGTTCTCTTTGCCTGTAGTCAAACAGGTTTGGTTGATCAAGGGCGAAAATATTTTACTTTGATGACTGAAGAGTATGGAATCAAAGCAGGAACAGAGCATTACAATTGCATGGTAGATCTTCTTGGCCGTGCAGGTCTCCTGGAGGAGGCTGAAAAATTAGTGGAGAATGCTGAATATAGAGATGATCCATCCCTTTGGGAAGTTCTTCTCAGTGCATGCACCACCAATATAAACTCTGCTTCTGCTGAGCGCATCGCAAAGAAAATTTTGGAACTGAAACCCGATCACCACTTGAGTTATGTCGTTCTGGCAAATGTTTACAGATCTGTTGGAAGGTGGAGTGATGCTTTGCAGATTAGAAGCCTAATGGATGATAGGAAGGTCAAGAAGATGCCAGCTATGAGCTGGACATAGAATTTAAACCTGCAGTTTATTGGATGAATTGTTTACACATTCACATTAAGGTGGTAGCAGATCGCCGAATCCATTTGGCAGCAGAACAGGACACAATAAGGTAAATTTTTTGTGATGGTGGGCTTTATTTTTTGAATAAGTTGAACTATTGTTTAAAAGCATCTCTTAGCCTAATCTTGCGGAACTTACTAACTGGATTACCACTGTGCATAGCCTTAAGGCCAATCAACAGTTGTTGACACTGTCATCTATCTGCCAGCACCATCTGCACTGGGAGCCTGGGACAATCTTCACCACAAGTGTTGCCACTGTCATCGATCTGCCAGCACCATCCTCACCAGACCACAGACTGCTGGATTTGGCTGTCTCCAGAATCAGACTGATTACCAACTAAGCTTTTTGATGACTCTGTTAGGAAAAATCCCTACGGTGTTTTGAGAATGACAAAACATTTTAAGTATACTGCCGTGTGTAACCGAGTATGCAGAAGATGCTGCCTTCACATACATAGATTTATATGTAGATGATGTTAGTAAAAGGACAAACGTCTAAGAGTGGCTCTACAGAAGGTGAACAATGTATTGGACGTGGAATATGTTAATGACTGGACAGACTTTTGAAATGATGAACTAGTTATGGGACGTGAGATATGTCAATGTCTAGGACTTTGCCATGGGAACAAAATAGAGGACATTTGGTCGTCAAAAAGTTTGGATGGATCCACAGAAGTTGAACTGACTAGATGACATGGAGACGTCAGTGGGCTTGGGTGGACCTTGCAGATGGTGAACAAGCTAAAGGACATGTGATTGTTGAAGAGTTTGGATAAACCAAGTAGAAGGCGAACAGTCCACGGAACATAAGTGACTATGCTTGGCGGCACCTAAATGTAAAAGGAGAACAAGATTGGTTATGCAAAATCTTGGATATACCTGACTGCAGAAGATGGTCTAGCTACAGACCATTGTAGAAGCAGAACTGACTATTTTGGAAAACTGTTCCTACGGAGCTGAGAGTGAAGTTCCACAGTTGCAAACCACAGAACCAATGCTACTCGTGGGATTTAAATTTCAAAAGTCACTTGATGTGCAGTGGCATTAAAATTCAACCAAAGGGCAGAAGTTTAGCTGGGAAAAGAACGAACAAAAAACTAGTCTATGTTCTGAATGTTCATCTTCTAGCTGTTCTTGTGTGCAGAAGCTATGTATATCTGAATGAATTTCTACGTAGAGGTCTGTGCATCTACAATTTCTGTATATGCGGTCAACGTTGCGAGAATTTCAATAGATGATTTCAGCGTTGATTTGGGCTGTTACGTCTCGGAGAGAGGAGTAGGTCGCTCGAACAGGCTAAATCACTATTAATTAATATGCTTTGCATTTCTTCTACCCTTCGCTACCCTTTATATTCAATTGACAGAAGTAGTGGTTTTTGTATGCGCACGGTCGTTCTATGCACGTTGCACATACTGTCTAGCACTTGAACGCGAAAGAGGTTAGGATTTCCTCGTCGTCTGTCGGTTGTTTGTGCCTAATCCGTCTATCATATATTAGACTCTGATATGATAAACAAATCGCGATCAGTCAAGTAGAGACGCAAAGCACAACTGCTCAATCAATCATCTCTTTTTTGCTTGCCCATCCACGAGCAGACTAGCCTCCTGTTGGGCTACTAAATGCAACCTACCCTGGCGCAATGGACTCTGGCACGATCATATCACTTGGGCTATGAAAGTATGCGGTAGCACTTCTTTTGCCCATCGGTTGGCTAGGTTCGCCTTTGGCGCTTTATGCCATATCATATGGACCGAAAGGAATAATGCCATCTTCAGAAATAAAAATGTTTACATTCTGGGCATGCGCAAGTACCTTCTCAAGGTAGTGAAGGATAAAGCTATTTCCATGGGAACAATAGTTTTTTTTTTTTGTAACCGAGGTGTCCGGGCCAGCTTGCACGCACCTCGACTATTCCTCGGGGAGACTAGCACAGCAACCCACCGCCATGGCCCCCCCACTTAAATCACAAGTGCTCAGCTGGGGAATCGAACCTGGGACCAGTGCGCATAACCACACAATCCCAAGTACGCCCTAACCAACTGAGCAACCCATGGGTGGGTTCCATGGGAACAATAGTTGATACTCCTATAAACCAAAAGATCCAAAGGAAATGGGGAATCACACCTGCAATCTTTGTTGTCAATCCAGATCCCTCTTAAGCTGTATTTTCTTTTGTTGGGTTCGTTGACTTGCCTTTGCCTTTTTTTTGTATAGTCTTTGCTAAGGCATTTTTGACCCCACTTGGACATCATATGTCTTAGTTGGGTCGTTCGATATCTTTGGCTTTAGTTTGTAATTGGTGTTTGTGAAAAATAATACAATCTCTTACCTTTACCAAAAAAAAAAAAAGTGATTATATATGACTCTGCAGAAGCAAAGCACGATTGCTTATGTTTTTCTTTGATAATGATGCGAAGGTAATTACATATACATGAACATGCACGTTTTCAAACTAGATGGATCTTCTGTGACATGAAAACGTAAGCAGCCGTGTGTTGTTGGAAATTTTGGGTAGCTATAAAAGATGTCTTTTTCTCAAGCTAACATGCTCATTATAAATGTAAGGAAAATAAGTGACTCTTTTGAAATCTCAACATGCTTTAGCTTTTCTATATAGTTTTGCAAATTTGCAATAATTCATTTCATGAAAGAGAAAATGACATAGATGGGCTCTAAACTCTGGCAAAATATGCAAAGTTGTCCTTGAACTTTTATTTTGCTCAATGTGCTTTATGAAATTTTGATATCTATTCAATTCATCTAAAATGTTCAAAATTGTCTTTTCATTAGTTCAAGTTAACAAAATTCACTAGTTTAGTTTCCTATCCGATACATTCAAATGACGGAAAAAAAAAAACATTACATATGAGTTAGGGCTAACACTGCGAAAACCCCAATTAGTACACTTGTGATAAATTTATCCCAAACTAATTTTTTGACTATCAAAAACTCCAAACTGGTACACCTGTAATAATTTTATCCCACACTAATTTTTTGACCATCAAAAACCCTAATTGGTACATTTGTGAAAAATTTACCCTCCGGTAAATTTGATTAATACGACGAAAAATCACAAACCGGTATATCTGTAATAAATAGAGGATACAATTCCAAACCGGTATACCCGTTAACTGCTTTGTGTCATTCAATTCAGAAATTTGAAGGTAAAATTTAACGGAAACTAACGGAGGGTAAAATTGTCACAGGTGCACCATTTTAAGACTTCTGATGATTAAAAAAGTAGTTTAAGATATATTTATCACATATGTACGGATTGAGATTGAGATTTTCCACGATGTTAACCCCATCAGTTATCCACGTAAATATTTAAACTCCCGTGCATGTTTTTGTTTCGAAGTGAAACAGATAGGCGAGGGCGTGGGGACGAGCCCCGGACACGCTCTCCCTCTCGCTGTTCCTGCGTCCGTGGGTCGAGAGAGAGAGAGAGAGAGAGAGAGAATCCATGGAAGGACTGAGCGAAGAAGACAAGCGAGCTCTTCGCGGGAGCAAGTTCGCGCCTCTCCCTTCCTTGCCGCCCCCTTCTCAACCCAGGTACGCTCTCCACCACGCAGTCAGTCCCCATTCGAAACCCTCCCCCCCAGAAGAAAACGATGGGTGGGGGGAAAAAGATGGGATGAATTCTGTGTTTGAATTGATTCGAATGCGCGAGAGCGGTCGGCTTGCGATTCGCAGGTTGGCGCATCCCGGTGGGGCCATCAGGACGAACAAAGCGGCGGCTCTGGCCAAGTTCCTGGAGCGCAAGCTGCAGGAGCCGCAGGGGTTGGCCTCCATCGACCCCAATCTCGTCGAGCTCGCCGTCAAGAATGCCAAAGACTGTGCCACTGCAAGTAATTGTTTTTTGTGCAAATTTCGCTCGCCTGTGCTCTTAATTGATTTGGGTTTTCTTCCGATCGTTGTTACATTGCGGGTTTTATCTGGTGTGAGAATTTGGGGCTGATAATGGTGTGGTTGTAATGGTGATGGCGTGTTGTTGGTTGATGATGAGAAATTTGATCTTGCCAATTGTTCATGTGTGAGGTTTGGCTTCCTTTCTTGGTTATCAATAAAACTTTGTAGGTATCGGTTAGCTGATGGGGTTTTAAGGCTTAATGTCAAGTGGGGTTTGTTGCATTCAAATTACTTTCCGTGGTGATGCTGTAATCCTTCTTTATTTGGACTCAGATCAGGCTGTGAGGCATTGCCTTTGGAAGCAGACATTTCACTCTTTTGGTGTTGTAACAGCGCTGAAGTAAATCCGTGTCCTAATGGATGCTATTGTTGCATTGGTCTCTGTCTTGAGTCTTGGCTACATTTCATGCTCACCCATCTGTTATTATCAATAGAAGGGAGGATCAATTTGGAAATAGTATTGCTCTGTGCTTAGTTTATGTTCTTGGTTGATGCATGTTGGTAAAATCGCATGTCAGCCCCAGGTTCGAGCGAAAAGTTGCTCAACTAGAGGGTGGAGTTTCTACCCTTCTTGTTTTGGCTTGTGTGGTATGAAAATGTGACCTTTCTAATTTGTGAATAGAATTTCGACCAAAAAAAAAATTGTGAACAAATTGCGCGGTACTGAAGTCGAGGAAATTAGTAACTAATTCAGACTGATGGCTAAGCTTTTAATCTCCCTTTTCCTCAGGCAGTACCTCAACTTCAGGAAAAATAATCAGACATGTTGATTCCTTCGATGATCCTCAGGTAGGAACTGCTTGTGTTTATTTGCCTGTGTCTCAGTTCTTGGATCTTATACACTTGTGCAGGATCATTTCGATGCAGGACAAACTGGTACTAGTACGGAGACGAACAGCAAGCGGAAGAATAAGAAAATGATGAAGAAGGATAAGAAAAAGAAGAAGAAGAAGGACGATAAGAAGATCAAGAAAAGAAAGGTACTTTCTCAATACTGCTTCAGCTTTGTTTGTTAGTCGCTACCTAATTTGCCTCCCTCCTGCCACTGCTAGTTTTGCCAATTTGGAAGTTTATTTCATTGTAGATACCAGAAGATGTTGTATGTACTGTGAAGAAGAAGTCCAAGAAGATGAAGTTGAAATTGTGAGGGGGGATGATTTTCATGGTAAAGAAGAAATAAATTGAAGTACAAATCCAGTTGCGCTAAATTGCGAATCTGCCAGAGGAAACACAAATGTCGTTTCCCAAGGTAATTCGAGGATCTAATGGTGAAAACTAGGACAAGTCAAACACAAAGGCTCTTTCCCCCATATTTGCTGTTTCATTGAATGTTTTTGCGACATTGAAACAGTTGTTTGCCTGTGCATTTCAGTAGTTCCTCAGGTAACAACTAGATTTTCAGTTCATTCTTTTGGAGAAGATGGTAGTCGCATCTTTGGAAATGAGTACTCGGGGAATTTGTTTTTGGCCTATGGAGAGCAATTTAGACAGCTTTTTCTTACCAGTTTCATGTTTCCTTGATGGCTTTTATAGGTGAAGAAATGTGACTCAATTCATAGGGTGAGATTTATGTAATTTGTAATGTCTGCGAGGTTGTAGTTTTGGATCTCGCATAAACTGTCATCCAACACCGCTTTCAGTTCTCTCATTTGAGGAGACTGATCAGCTGTCCGGAATTATAATTCAAGAGAACTCTGGATATCAGAATATCCTTGACCAGAAAATGTTCGATATTGGGTGCGCAATCACGTTGCAGATGCTGAATATTTCGAAATACTACTTTACCATCTTATTAGGAAAAAAACGAATGGAAGAAAAATTTATACAATAACAAAAGCCACCCATCATTACTGGCAGTTTCTTGTACATAGCACAGTTTCCCTTCAGATTCAGGTCTTGTTCTTTTGGGCCAAACTTCAGATTTAAGTCTTAAGCACGTTTTAGCTTGAAACAGGAAGCGGAAAGTTCTCACTGTGCACTTTTAGAAGTTACGGTATTCTGTTCTATTTGTTGTTGAAGAACTTTGATAGTTGAATCTCTGTTGTGTTTGCTCTTTCAATTTGGGACTTTCGGTGGCCACATGGGCCTGAAAAGCATACTCTGGTGGAAGCCCACAAGACTCCATGAGAGGAGTGTGAAAGAGGATTGTTGGAGATGCTTAACATGTTCTTGAGTATGAAAATTGGAAACAAGGAATAAAGATCAAGCCGACAAAACAAGGAAAAGAGACAGCAAGAAAATTAGAATGGGAGTGATTTTCGAGTGACGCCGTTGGTCAATCGTTCCATTGGACCTACCGCAGCCATCCTGACAGTGAGGCTAAGGTACTCCCCTTGCACCGCTCTCCTCAAATCATTGTCTGGACAATGGAAATTCTCGGCTTACGACCGATTGAATTCTTACCTAGCGCCAAAGTTCTTGTACCTGAATTGACAGATGATGGTGCATCAAGAAATGAATTGGAACTTGACAATTGGATTCTAAAACTCATGCAATGGATCCACTAATGTCAACACAAGTTCTTTTGGAAAGAATAAGGGCAATTGTTTGATTGACAAAAGGAAATGAATTGCTGGTAAATTTTGTCTTTCGGATGTTTGTTCGTGTCTTTTCCATTTTGGGTGTGTTCCTAAGTGGTTTGTCTCTTTAAATGACCGTCCCCACTTTTTGAAATCTGATGCAGACTCCATAGTCAACACCTTCGATAACTACACCTCGAGTTTGACTGTAATAACTGTCCTGCTGTTTCTATCCTTGCCGTCAATGTTAATGCTTCTCGACTCAACTAACATTGACTTGATTGAGATCGACTCGACTACCGTTCAGACGGAGGAAAACTGTTCTCGCCTCGTCGATTTGATTCTATTGGATTCTCATAATCAATGCAGGTGTTTGATTATCGATTGTATTCATGATCAATAACATGTTCTATTAATCCGTCTGTACTCATCCTCTTGATCCGGTTTCCGATTCTACCTTGGAACCAGATTGGACCGAACCGACTATATATACTTTCTTATATTTTTATTTCTTCAAACAAATTAGTAAACTGTAAACTAAATCTTAAGTGAAGCACATTTTTTTATTCGTCTTTTTCAATTTGAAAACCATTGCATACATATTACTTAATTCAACAAGAAAAGATGGCATCAAGTAGTGGGAAAAAAGAAGTGATCGGTTCAATTAAACCAGACTGGCGGTCCAGTTCGGTTCCCGGATCTAGGACCAACCAAACCGGTCCCCGGTCCCTAATTTTGGGAATCGATCACCTTAGAACCATACTGAACCGGAAACCGATAACCCTTATTAAATTTCATTAACTTCTACTCTTTGATCAAAATTGACTCCTTTAGGATGCAAACAGATTCACTTCAGAAAAATATGAGCAATTGAATTGAATGCCTAGTCAACAGGTGGGCATTTGACAAAGGCTCACATGTTTCATCATAAAGTAGTTCAATCATCGTAAATATTTTGATTATGATTATAATGTTTTACGACGTTTTACAACGACTTGTTTCATTCTTGTCGTAAGCTTGTGCAAAACGCCGTAATAATCTAAATAATCTAATTTTTTTAACATTTTATAACGCATTACAACTTTTTCTTGTAACCTAACTACCCTAATATCTATTTTATTTTACGACGTTTTCTAAGGGTTTTCAATTTTTCATTGTAAAACAGTTCAAAATGCGGAATCATGGGCATTTAAGTAATCTAATTTTTGGTACCATATGACGTTTTACACAGCAGTTTGAATTTTTTTTGTAACCCAATGCAAAAAGTTGTAAAAATTAAAATATCCTAATGTTTATTAACTTACAATATTTTCCTGTGATTCACAACGTTTTGTTGTAACGTAATTCAAAACAACGTAAATATTCTGATATTTTGATGATTAATATTTTATGAAATTTTACAAAGGTATACGACGTTTTACGTAGTAGTACGGCGTTTTGTTTTGCCCTAGTGCAAAACGTCGCGAAATCTAAATGTCCTACTATTTATTAATTTACGAAGATTTCTAAGGGCTTATGACACGTCCTAAACTTTTTAATAATTTAATGATTAATATTTTACGACAGTTTACAAAAGTTTATTAAGTTTTGTTTTAAACCAATGCATAATGTTGTAAGCATTTATGTTAAATATTTTGCTATGTTAGAGAAAGCATTAGCACGCTTTGTCATAATCCAATGCAAAATGTTATAAATATTTAAATCTCCTTATTTCCAATATTTAACTACATTCTTAAAGTGTTTCCATGTACCACGGTTCAAAACGTCACGAATACATTGGTATTTGATAACATTTTACAAAAACCTACAATGCTATGTTCTAACCACAAAAACGTCCCAAATACATAAATAATTTAAATATGATTGACGATGTTTTACAAGGGCTTACGATGTTTTGTTGTAACCCAATTTAAATCGTCATAAATATTTCAATGTTTAGATATAGTGATTTTTTAATAATTTACAATGTCGTGCCAAAACTAATGACCTCTCGGCAATAACATCGCTCAAAACATTGGAAATATATGAACGACATAATTTTTTCGACGGTTGAGAATGGATTACAACATTCATCATAAGCAAAATAAACCCTAATTTAAATTTTAGGATGTCTTGCAAAGTCTTGTGACATATTGTCATTACCTTAGTATAAAACGTTGTAACTATATCTTTCTGTTCTAGTTTCTAAAATTTTATGAAGTTTTGTAAAGATTGACAATTTTTTTCCGTACCCAAGAACCAAATATATTCAATAACTAAATATCTACTATATCACGAGGTTTTATATAGCTCTTAATGCGTTGCAAAAATGTTATTTTTTTGTTTTAAGTTCTAGTAATTTCTTCAATTTGTGATGTTGGCACGCGGAAAGCGAAACAGTTTGCTAAAATTATTTGCGCAGGAAATTACTAAAATTTTCTACGGACGTTTTAGATTCACAAATATTTCATCTGGATATGCGAACGAAGAATTGTTGCCGCTTATTATAGAAATGCACTTGATAATAAATAGCTATCTTAAAAAGAAGAAAAGATAACTTAGAAATAGAAGGCATCTTCTTGTCACTGGTCAAAGCGACCACAGGCTTGCCCCATAGCCGCCATTCACGTATTGGAACGGGGAGATGGGGAATTCGAAACCCTCTTTTTCAGATAAGGGGTTCATGGGTGGTGGGCTCATTAGGGGCCCATCAAACTCCTCATAAATGAACTCCAAAGTCCAGGAATACGCCTAATAGACTAAAAAAGAAAAAAATGACTCGGGGGATGGTATGTCGGGAGTAGAAGTTTCAAATGAAGCATAGCCTTACGATTTGATGTACTATATGGTTGGAGCTCATATTCATATGCATGAATCTTCAGTCCGATCATCTTTCATCGACACGCGCAAACTGTCACACCCTTGTATCTCAATAAGGCTCCACCCATCGAATCAGCGGGTATGCTCCCGAGCTTAGCTTAAGCGGGGAACCTTGTAATTCATGTGTAAAATCCCGCACCGACTTTTTCTTTACGCCGTGCAGCTTTCAGCACTTCGGACTCTTTCAAATCCGGAACTTCTGATATTTCCACGATGCTCGGGCATAAACGTTTAGATCCGCTTATGATTTTTTTTTCCTGTAATTGTCGGAAATTCGGGTGATATTATATGTTTGGCGAGAAAGCGATGGAAGAGAAGAAGGAGAAGAAGAAGAAGAACCCTGTTGGCTTACTCTGGAGCGTGAAGAGAAACGGACGAGAGAGAGCCAACAGAGAAATCTCGAACCGCTGGCGTCGGGCCGAACGCGGTCCACGTCATCCAAATGGGCCCACACCGACGGAGACTGATAGAGATAGAGAGAGAGAGAGAGAGAGAGCCGCTCCAAAATTCCAAATCGGATCCGAACAAAAATTGACTCCGACAAGAGAAAACATCGGGGAGACAAATAAATAAGATAAATAAATAAATAAATGGTAAACCAAATGGAGGGCAAAAGATTAATCAATGGAGCGAAGAAAAAAGGAGGTTAGAAAAAGCGCCACTTGTGGTGGCCAACCGTCCCTCGGCCAAAGTCAAAGCAAGACCCACGTTTTCACTTTTCCACCTGATGGACCGGCTGCTCCTCTGCTCCCCCGCTTGGCCCCACCATGATATTTATGGCCCCCTTGCCGTCGTGCCGACACGTGTCCCCTACTCTAGACATAGGGATTTTTGTTAGACAATTTAGATGCAACTTTTCACCATAAGTATATATATATATATATTGGGTGTTTTTATGTGATCAGTGTTTACATGGTAAATTTGTGCCTGCCCATTAGACTCGTCAAATAGGTGAGACTGGTGAAGTCAGAAATGGTCTCATCTAAATTGACTTATTCAATTTATTTTGACCTATTTTCATACAATGTAAATCTAGTGATCCATACCGATCTAATTGGCACCCAACATACCCAACTGAACCATATTGGTAAATTAAGTGAGAGTGAGTGAAAAGAGAGTATAAATTATGAACCCATTTAACGCTCATACTATCAAATTATTTCATCTGTATTTTAGCTCCATAAAAGTTCAAGAAACGTCTATTTTTTGCCATATTTACTTTACATTATGATGGCGGGTTGATTTATATTATATCTGAGTTATAGAAAAAAAAAAACCGATCTAAATTTTCGGGATAAGTGCGTTAGAAATCCTAAAACTCGTTATAAAAGTGCAATTGAAACACAAAACTTCAAAAAGTGCAAACAAGTCCTAAAACTCGTTATAAAAGTGCAATTGAAACATAAAACTTCAAAAAATGCAATCAAGTTCTAAAACTTATCACGAAAGTTCAAATCAAGCCTTAAAACTTTCAAAAAATGCAATGGATTCTAAAACTTGTTTACAAAAATGTAATCAAGTCCTCAAACTTTCAAAAAGTATAATCAACGGAATGACTCGATTGGACCAATTTGATAAGTTTTAGGACTTGTTTGCATCACATTTATCGTGACAAATTTTAGGTGTTGATTGCACTTTTCGAAAAATCTAAGACTAAATTGCATTTTGGGCGATAAATTTTAGGGCTTTTAACGCATTTTATCCCGATTTTTTTCACCGAGCAGCACTGCACGAGCAAATCGCTAGTCGCATACTCGCCGTATTTCTCCAAATCATTATCCACGGATGCGGAAAAAGGAAATGAAATTTAACAAGCGTTTTGAGAAATTTTCAAAACACTAACTAAAATTATGTTCCCCTTTCTTGTCTTAAGCGTGATCAACATGATGACGTAAGCTCGAATCATATTCCCTTGGGGGTGCGTCCAAAACCGTCGTTCTCTGCCAAGGCGCGTCGCTGGATTAGAGGGTCAGGGGAGGTACGGCTCGCCTACCTACCGGTTACCGGCTCGACCGGTCGCTCCGGGGGCCCCACGTCGCGTGCCCCGGATTCAAAGGTGCATTTACGAACCTCCCACCAACCCGTGGGCGACGTCAACGTCATTCCCACTTCAGCGGAGGACCGACGCCGACACTCGAGAGATCGCGGCCGCCCATCACCGGCGAAGGGAGGACATCTCCGCCGTCAATTTTCTGGGCTACCGGGTACCAATTCGCCCGTGTCACCGAAACTTGCTTAAAATATTTTGAGTTAGTATCACAAAAAAGTTCTAACTTACGATATATTTTAAACAAATTAATCTCAAATTAATTTTTTAATCACCAAAAACTTTAAACTGGTATACCTGTGATAAATTTACCCTCCGTTAGTTTTTATTAAATTTTGCCGTCAAATTATTGAGTTGGATGGCACGTGACAGTTGACGAGTATAACAGTTTAGGATTTTATCCTCTGTTTCTCACAAATGTACAAGTTTGTGAATTTTCGTAGTATTAATTCAATTTAATGGAAATTAACGGAGAGTAAAATTATCACAAATGTACCGGTCTGGGGTTTTTGGTGATCAAAAAATTAGTTTGAGGTAAATTTATCTTAGGTGTACTATTTGGGGTTTTTTTTAGTCAAAAAAATTAGTTTGAAATAAAATTGTCACAGGTGTATCAGTTCGGCGGTTTTAGTAATATTAACCCAAATATTTTTCACTCATGAAAAATTTTGTAATATTTGCATTATGAATTCACAAAAATAAAAACATGCTGTATTTCGCTATACAAGTAGCTCATCTACTTTGATATTAGATAATCAAAATAGTCCATGGTATTGTGTCGCGTGTAATTGTGTAAGTTTAATCGATTGTATATATAAAGCAAAACTTTAAGTTTGTTTAACTAGTAATTGCACTTTTTTTTATAAAAAAAAAGTAGTAATTGCACTTATATAGATGTTATGAACATGTTTAGGATAATGTTAACATGCTTACGTTGGTAAGGGGTGGTTCTCTCGGTTAGGAGGGGCGTTTATATTTTAGGATAAAATAAGATAAAGATCATTAATCGAGGAGTTATTATATTTTAGGATCGAATAAGTGTAATTGTCCAAAAGGTCTTAAATTTATTGTGCGACGGCCAATTTAGTTGTAAACACACGATATATGTGTTGACTTGTTCTCAAACCATGACTGATTCCTTGTGCTCGGGTAGATTTATTTGTACTTTTAGATGGTGCATTCGTTCATGAAATTTAAGAAAATACCAAAATTGTAGCTCGCTTTTGAGCCAAAAATCACTGCCATACCTCTATTTTCAAAATTACTTTTATCATACTTTTAGACAATACACAATCGTAAAAGGACCGTATTATACCCCTTAAAAAGAATAGTTAAGCCCCAAATTCCCCTCAACTTCCTGGCTTCAATCACTCGACGTTCTCATCACCCACCTCCGTCCATCGTGCCCCACCGTTGCTAATCCTCGTGCCCGGCTGTTGCTAACCGCCATCCCGTCTTGACAGCTCTAATCCCGTCCTGAATCCTATGTTGTTAAAATCATATAGCTCGATTCAATTCACACATAAAACGATGTGATTTATAGTTATGAAATAGAGATGCGTTAGAATCGTGAATGCATCTCGTGATGTGATGGGATACGATTTGGTACCATATGCCACGATTTGATCGGACTCCTAGAAGTCCAATTTCTGGGCCCCAAAGTTTTGACATCAAAGCTTTATACACATTACATGTTGCGGATGCTTAAATATTGCAATTTTATTGATAGAGGCATCATCTTCTTGAATTTCTGACTGAAAACCATTTATTTGTATGTCTTATTACATTTTTTTTCCATATGTTCGCAACTAATATTTAAGATTTGGTAAGTTGTCCGTCTTTTAAGTTATTCTAAAAGTTTCCGTTGAATGTTATGATTCACAAATGGAGACTCAATTTGAAAAACGAATGTCACGATCCATAATTTGAATCTCGGTTTTGACAACATTGTCGGCAACCACCGCCGCTCCGGCCTTGCTCTATGCCTCGACCATCACCTGGCTTGTCACTCGCAGCCTCGACTCCCTTCTCTTCTCCATGTCGTCCGTTGTTCGTAGCTTGGACAACCATGATGAGATCGGCAACCTCAGTCGTGATTGTCGACCTCGATCATGGTCATTAGTGACCTCAGATCAAGGTCGCTGCGTTGCCACTCGGCATCAACCTCATTCTGAGGTCCAGCCGACATGGACAACCTCAGTCGAGGCCATCCCTAGCTTTGAAGGAGTCGATTTGAGTTCGTGGACGCCACGGCGATCTCTTATTTGGTGACGATCAACGGGGATAGGTGGTACGGTAGCTGAGTTAGGGTTGAGTTGAGTATGAGGGGTTTCTAACGGTGGTGGATTCGAAATTTGGATGTGGGTATTTTTGGAACGAAAATGACAATTTCGTAAATAAAAACAATAGAATTTGGTGTCTGCGTACAAATTAGAATTTGTAAAAAAATAGAGTTGTGAGAATAGTCATAAAATGAAAAAAAAATGAGACATAATATAAGTATTTTTCCCTTTTTAAAGTTTTCTCCGGAGCGATTGTCATGTTGAAATGTTAATATGACGTCGGAGGTCTAATCGACATTTTTGACTGCTAAAATTTTCTAATTAGAATTCAAAGTCTATCATTCTACAAAAAACGAGCATGCTCCTTTTAGTCCCTTTGACAAGTTAGATCGGTCAAATAAGAACTTTTTCCGTATTGATGCCTACCTAATGGTTGACCTAAACCAATCCTTTTGAATTGTATTTTTTTTTTAATGCCGTGATCAATACGATCCTTATTTTTATGCAATTGTCTAAGGTTTGGTACCTCACAATTCTACCATGCATCCTTTTGACTAGGCTATTTTAGGAAGCAATACACAAAACGCTATTTCGGATAAATCGAAGCAGCCATTCTGAACGATTCGTGTACATCATACTTCTCACGTATTTTGGGTGTATTATAAAATTAGGACGCTATATCGGGCTCGACATGTAGGTCAAGTTAAAATACTCATAATAAAATGAAAACAAAGTACTAAATAATTTCATAGTTACATTTTTCTCCTATGCGCGTACTAATTTTACTAATTAAAGTTGCCGATTTTATATATACACACACATGCTGCAAAATTGTTTGCCCATTGAAATAATTTATTCTCTCCTTAAACTCAATCTCCACAATGGAAATTACGGAATACTAAGCTCCATTTATTTCGTAGAAAATAAATGATTCGAAAAATATTTTCTTAAAAATAATTCCTTGTATCGCTGACAAAAATGAACGAACGAATAGACATAAATTGTTATTGATAATGAAAATTTTTTTCCGCTAACTAATTATTTCAAATTATACAAGCGATCATTTAAAAAAATATTTTTGAAATCATTCATTTTTAGCTAATCAAATGGAGCCTAAGACGAAAAATTATTTACTATAGAGATTACCAGTAATAAATCTCGTTAATAAGAAATTAACACATATAAAAGTATAGCAACACATGGTCAACATTCTCCTAACAACTCCTCAAATGCAAAGAATTAGTATTATCTCGCAATATTGAGATGCTATAGTTACGTGACAACCACTTAGTCTTATGAAATAATTTGTAAATACATAGATATTCCTAATTTAAAAATAAAAGTAAAAATAAAAATAATAGGAGAGCTTACTTGTCAGGTGGTTATTGGTCAAGAGATCAGACCGGGGGTTACGCCGGCAGTGAATATCCAATTGTTCTGTCTGTATTCCACCGTCCGAAAAGAAGAGAAAAATGAAAGCGATTATTATTTTGGGTTAATACCACGAAAAATCCTAAACTGGTACACTTGTGACAATTTTACCTTAAACTATTTTTTTGACCACAAAAAACCCTAAACTGGTACACCTGTGACAAATTTACCCCAAACTATTTTTTTAACCACCAAAAATCCCAAACTGGTATACTTGTGACAATTTTACCCCGAACTATTTCTTTGACCACCAAAAACCCTATACTGGTATATTTGTGACAATTTTACCCCGAACTATTTCTTTGACCACTAAAAATCCCAAATTGGTACATTTGTGATAAATTTACCCTCTGTTAGTATCCGTTAAATTATATTAATATCACAAAAAATCACAAATTGGTAAATTTGTGACAAACGAAAGGGTAAAACCTAAAACCGGTACACATGTCAATTACCACGTGTCATTAAACTTCGCAATTTAATAGTAAAATTTAACGGAAACTAACGGAGGGTAAATTTGTCACAAGTGTACCAGTTTGGGGTTTTTGGTGGCTAAAAAATTTGTTCGGGGGTAAAATTATCACAGATATACCAGTATGAGATTTTTTATGGTCAAAAAAATAGTTCGGGGTAAAATTGTCACAGGTGTACCAGTTTAGGGTTTTTTGTGGTAAAAAAAATAGTTTGGGGTAAATTCGTCACAAATGTACCAGTTTGAGATTTTTCATGGTATTAACCCTATTATTTTCGTTCTTTTATTTTTGGCCAATTTTTCGTTTTTCAGAGTTCGATTAATCTCGGCATCTGTTCGTGGAATACTAGACCGTCATAGTGAAATCCAAAGTAACATATAATAATAAAAGTGCTTATATACTTTTTTTTATGAAGTGTCGTGTCACCCTAATGGCTATTCATCGACACTTTCTAAGAATTTGTGCGGCGCGTCATGTTCTATGAGGATATAACGGTGACGGCGGCAATGGCGGCGGCGGCGGCGGTGGTGTCGATGACAGTAAAAAAGATATTAGATGCAACGCGCTGCAATTGGAGATCAGTCCCTCAATGATCCACAGAACATCTCTTCAAATTAGGTTATTCTTATTGGTGGGCGGTGGATCACGGAGATAGATAAGCTTCTCTTTAAGGCTTCGGATGTTTCGCGAAAAATAAATGATTTGAAAAATATTTTCCTAAAAATGATTGCTTATATTACTTGAAAAAGTGAAAGAATGAAAAATATTTTTATTGTCCACAAAAATATTTAGCTATAAAATATTGACGATAATGAAAACATTTTTTATTGATTAATTATTTCAAGCGATACAATCAATAAATTTTATATATATATATTTTCAAATCTTTTATTTTTCGCGAAACAGATTAAGCCTAATTGTTAAAGTGAGAGAAAAAGGCCAAACGATGAGTTTAATTTGCAATTCAAACTTTATGCCACATTAGTTAGCTTTTGCATGTGATTTTCCTAAGATTTGTATTAATTGGTATTAGAGCAATTCACTATGATTCTTAATTGCGATCGAGCAGCGCTGCCTATGACATCAGTTATCGCAATCAAAAGGCGGAAGTGTGAACAAAGGCAACAATTCAAGCGAGAGATGAATTACGGAAATTAAACCGGCCCACGGACGATTTATGTGGTTTGGCGATGCGCCCACATTAACGAGGAGAGATTGACCGTCGAGATGATTCCACTATAATTAAGGTGAAGGAGATTTTAATTGCAAAGTGTTTTCTGACCCTAGAAACCTCCAAAACCCACAAGAACAACGCAAGTCGCCGAGGAGGACGACGAAAAATTGAGTGGGGGAGAGTGCCACGGGTCCTTTGTAAGTGCCTTGATTCGGGCATCTCTAGAGCACATTGTGCATGGCCCTTAGGTCCTTTCACATTTTCTTATTTTTCGTAACTTCTAGACGGTGCTAATCTTAAGTACATGTAGCCTCCGATCGTTTTGCGAAAAATAAACTTTTAAAAATATATTTTGCTAAAAATGATCGCCGTATCGCTTGAAATCATTAGTCAATGAAAAATATATCTTTATTATTAACAATAATTAATGTCTAAATATTTTCGTGGATGATGAAAATATTTTTCATTTATTTATTTTTATAAGCGATATAAGTACTTGATGTACATTGTTGTTGATTAACACAACTTAGAGCATTTTCTCACTAACCGTTTTCATTCTTGCTATTTCACAGACGATCTACAAATTATGCATACACCTTAGTATCAAGGTATTGCGCCCTCGAGTCGGCCGGTGTACAATCATGATCGAGGACAATAAACGCAGCACGGTCCTTTGAATAGTGTCAACGGGTTAGATTGTGGTACCTTGGCACCTCGTCAATTGAGAAAATATTTAGTGATTTTATAGCGTGGCAACAACGGCTTATGCGATAGGCATTTTTTACTTACATCCATTCACAAAATTGACACATGTCAATTGACGTGGAATTAAATAGCATAATTAAAAATTTCTTCTTCTTCCTTCTTCAATTGCTAGCTCCTTATTCTTCAACTAGCCAATGGCCATGGACGACGAGCTTGCCAAGCCAAATTTGGAGGCACCTACCGTGGACTAATGGCGTCACCAGCCATGGATGAGCAAGGGTCGCGGCATGGCCGAATTTCTAGATTTAGAGCCTTGGCCGCGAGTGCTTATCATGGGCGTAGAGCAGTGGCTGGCCATATATGCCGCGAGTGAAGACAGCTCCCGGGATAGATCTGGAGGCATCGGCCATGGATGAGCGGCTAGCCAAGGACAAAAAGAGGAAGATGAAGCATGGTGGCTGGCAATGGACGAAGAGAGAAGACAAGGCCGACCATGGCTTGGTCGTACAACAGTGCTAGTGACTTTAGCGGTGGCGACTATGGGTGGAGGCGCGGGCCGAATGCATTCAGGCATTGGCATTGCTCGTCCATGGCCGACCACTGCGGTATTTATAGACGAGCCATCGATTGTGGTTGACCTTTCCTATGTGTCTTCAAATTTGTAAATGAGCCGCCATCCAAATTTGGAGGCACTTGCTGGAAAATTTAAAGAATACGAAAATGAGAATCGTTGAAAATCTATTGGGAAAGATGAAAATATAAAATCAATTGTCAAGGCATGTAAACATTGTCCATAAGGATAATTCCGCCCATTAGAGTACGAAATTCGGTGCTATAGGCTTTATCGATTATTCTCTCGTGATACAACGTACCTTCTTTCTTTATTACGCACAAAATATTAGAAAGAACATAAACAATTAAATTGTATGTATAACCCAACAAAGAAGAGAAAGAACATTCAAATGAGAGTAAAGATATTAATGTTGTTGTTGTATATATTCTTCAATTATGATCGGAGTAACAATTTATAAGTAAAGAAAAGAGAGCCGTTTTCCGTCATCAATGATTGCATTAAATTGAAAACCGTTACAAATGATTGCTGATGTGGCGCTATGATATCACTGAATATTTTCTCTCGTCAACTAGCTTAGGCAGCGGCCTAGGCATCGGGTTAGGTGCTCGGTTCATCCGGGGATAAGCTAGGCCGCCATTTTCGATCTTCTATCCCAATGCCAATAACTCCAGGTGTCCTCAAAACCTTCGAACTTGTGTTTAAGGGGTAAACTTCAAGCCATATCACCATGAGCATGGCGAGGTTTGCCAACGTTGGCGAAAGAATAGCGCACAACGAACCAACCTGATGTTTGCATCGCGAGTGAGAGCGCACAGTGAATTATTAAAATCCTAAATGCAAGTCGTGGCATTGGACCTCACATCGATGGCACGGGACATTGACGCAGCATTTACATAGCCTTTGCTCTCCCAATTCAGTATAGCTATTTTTGGGATGTCGTTCCTCCAGATTCATGTCCGTTGGTATCGGAGCAATCCAACGTGTCTCCTAGTCACAATCGAGTGGCAAGGATGGTGACATTAGTGCTGCCGCGTTCAATCCAGCCTTAGGATAAGGCTAGGGCACAACTCGCCGCCCCTAGAGATGTACGAGATGTGAAAACATGGCGAAACTTTGTTGCGACTCGAACCACACAATAAAGGCATAGGACCTCGCCGTAGGATTTATACGGCATTGGGCCCTTTCACCTTGATAGCTAACTTCTGTACCGTGATTTTCCCAAATCTCTAAACTTTCAAAGCGCGTTATTATTTAAATTACATCGTCGTGTATCCCTCTCTCCCGCTATATATGAGATCATGGCGTGTCATTCTAATTCAATTCTCATTTCATGAGCTGTAGCACCTTATTCATTTTCATTTTCATCACTTATTGCAATTCTTTCTTCTGCTTCTTCTTCTTCTTTTTTCCTGCTTTTTGTTTATGGAAACTCAAAGAAATAAATGTCGCCCTCCATCTTATTCATAATTAATTAGTTATCTCCACAAAAGGACTCCAGATCTGTACTTGTGCATAAAGAATGACTCTTGATCGGTTTCCATGTTAAACATGATTAAGACATACATTAGTGTACTCACCACATGCCAATTGCCATAAAAGGGTGACCACCAACTGATTAATTAACATTTGAAACAACATTTACTTCTTTATAAAGAAAGGAACAGCCACGTGCAATTCATGCCCACATGAGGATGTAACACCAGAAATATAATAATAATAATCTCCAACTTGTATTATTAAATTAATATGACCAAGACTCATAAAAATTCTCCAACTTGTATTAAAGATGAAGCCACACAAATTTTGTTTCCATTTGCAATTTTAATAATTTCCGCCCAAAAAGTCAAAACATGGGAAGAGTGTGGGATCAGCCTCCTTTCTTAGATCCTCACCGTATATTTTTTATTTAAAAAGACATGATACTTCAAAAAGTGGCCCCCTTTTTCAACACTCGATTAAAAATTGAAAAAAAAGAAGTTTTAATTTATTGGATCGACTTTTATGGAATAAGAATAAAATCTGACCACATGCATACAAAAGCGTGGCACTATCTGCAAGTCCAAACTCTCCTTTCCAATTTTCTCTCGGAGATCTTTCTTGCCACTTTTCATATTGCCTTTCTGTATTAAATATTTAGGTCTATTTCCTATGGACAAAATAACAATTATATCATATTATAGATTTATTCCAAACACCGCAAGTATAAAAAAGGGTTAAGACCCCAAAAAATCCTAAACTCGTACATCTGTGATAAATTTAACCAAAACTAATTTTTTGATCACGAAAAACTCTAAACCAGTACATTTGTGACAAATTTATCCTAAACTAATTTTTTTATCACCAAAAATCCCAAATTGAAATATTTATTACAAATTTACCCTCCGTTATATTATATTAATACCATGAAAAATCACAAATTGGTAAACTTGTGACAAACGGAGGGGCAAAACCCTAAACTAGTAAATTCGTCAATTGCCACGTGTCATCCAACTCATAAATTTGATTGTAAAATTTAATGAAAAATAATGGAGGGTAAATTTATCACGGGCGTACAAGTTTAGGGTTTTCTGTGGTCAAAAAATTAGTTTTGGATAAATTTATTACAGATGTACCAGTTTGGGGTTTTCCGTTATTAATCCAAAAGAAAATTCTCCATATTACTATAATGATGAAGGCCGTATGTGGAGAAAAATTTCTTTACTGATAATGTTTCTAAGTACAGTCCTTGTCATATAAAGCTTATGTTATAAATGAACGTGATTAATTTTTTTTATATGTTTTAATTTATTAAATAAAAATTACTTAATTAGTCCAATCAAACCAAAGGTGGACCACCAGCTCCTCAAACATATTATATATATTAGTGAAAGGACCACCACAATGCAATAAACAATTTCATTTTTTTTATTTCTACCTTACGATCATGTGTCCAAATACAAGTTTATTTAAAGATTTTTAAGCACCGTCTGATCCAGAGGAGCCAAGCAATTATAATCTACTGCTACAGAGTTATTGCAAGGTTCATAATTAATTTTTATTTAATATTGATGGAGGGAGGTGCCAAGAAAGTGGAAAATAAAAAATAAAAAGAGGAGGAAAACATTATACCCAAGTTCGCGGTGTTTGTTTTCGGAGACTAAATTTTAGTTGGTTTTTTTTTTTGGTCAGAGAATAAATTTTAGTTGTTGTAAAATCAGGAATGATGGACTGAGAAAATAATTAACAATTATTTTAAATTCGAACTCGGGGGGGGGGGGGTAATGTAATCAAAGATTGTAAGTACGGTCTAATCTAAAGATAGGCATGTCGCCGTAATATTTTTTTGGTAAATTATTAATATTAAAGTTTCTATTAAATTAATTTAATTTAACGTAGAGTAGTGTTTCATAAAACAATAAATTTTCTGTGAAAGCCCAATTCAGAATATTTCTCCTATTGCTTGCTTCCGTGCGTTCATTTGCTTTATTTTTATTTTTTCTAATATCGGTCGATTTTCAAGCAAATTCCAATATTTTGACTTGAAGATTTGCTAGATCTCAATATTTACAAGTTAAAAAAACATTTATAAGTTTAATAATACAATAGTAATTTATTTTTTTTTTCTAAAAATACCAACTGCAGCAATATATGTGGATTGTTATGGGAGATAGTATTTTTTTTTACATTTTTTTAAATTTAGATCTTTGAAATTTTATTGATCTTCTTACACAAACATTCCGTATGGTCAAATTGATTACAATTCCTTAAAAGCAAAGACTTCTTTGCATATATCGCAAATGCCAACCCCCCAGGAATGATGTGCAATTAGAATAACAACATTATAGTAAATCGTTTTTCAAAATTGATTGTTCATCGCGATATGACAAATTATATGGCAAAAAACCCGAGACGACAAATTTTATTGGGCGGTTAACAAAGTATACAATCGTTAGTTTTCGATAAAGGTCTATTCAATGAGAATCTACCATATCACGTACGTTAATTTGATAAATCATCCTAAATTCACTTAATCATTCATTTTACGAAAAACAAAAGAGAAATGCAAAGAACTCTCAGTTTGCATTGTTGAATACTATAGGCATCCCGTTCCCATCGTTAACCATTTTTAAGAAAAATATCCTCAGCCCGAATTTTGCGAGGTTCCGGAAATTTAAAAGCGTGTATTATTTAAATTTAATATTGGAGGAGTCATGGATGCGGTCTTACGAAAGGAACATTCGCTGATGCGCGCTAAATAAATCGCATGTATTTCATGATTAGTTTTATACAAAAAACATAAATTAAAAAGGTTAACCTCTTTGAAATTAGCGTGTCCAGCACCACAATGCATTCTAACAATATTTTTTTTAGCAATAAAATAAAATTGCACTCTAAGAATATTTATTTGTTTAATTAATTATTGGCAATATTAGAAGGTGGGGGGAAAAAATAGTTGGTCGAGAACTCTGACAAAAGTCAAACTTTCCAAGTAAATGCTCCTGAGCCAGGGAAGGTGGTCCTTTTCCGACAAAGTTCAGAAGCTAGGAAAGGCCCCACGCGCGTTCCCGTGGGCGCGACCGCACCGGATCCCTCCCCCCCGAGCACTCGCCAACTTCCTTCTAAGTTCTAACTTCGATATTTGGCGCGTACAACAAACCACCTTCGCCTCGCAAAAAAAAGGAAAAGAAAAGGGAGGCCCAAACAAATTTAAAAAAAAAACCGAAATTCGGAAATAGAAAATGAAAAAAATAAAAAAAACGGAATCCCCACATACATTCCCCGCGTGAGCAAAGAGGAAATAAAAAAAAATTAAAAATTAAAAAGGAGGTAAAAAATTGAAATAAAAAAAAGGCAAAAAGGAAACTGAAAGAGCAGCAGCACAAAGAGTGAAGAAGAAACATCTCTTCTCTCTCCTCTCTCTCTCTCTCTGCTTCATCGCGCACGAGCTCGAGCTCCGTCCCCCCCCCCTCCGCAACTCGGAGCACCGCCGCCCGATCGGACCCCATTGCCGCCGCGGCCGCCGCCCCGCCGCCGCGGCGCGATCGCCCGATCGCCATTCCGCCGCCGGTCCCGACGAGCCCGGCGTCCCCCCTCCTCCCACCACCACCACCGCCCGCACCACGCCCCCGGCCCCACCCGGACCGTACGATGGAGCCGTACGGCCCGCCCGGCGAGGAGCCGCGGTCCGATCCCGGCGCCGAGACCGGCCTCGAAGGTGAGTGGCGCGCCTCGTTCGGCTCTGCATTTCGGCTCCTTTCCTTTTCTCCGGTCTTGCGGGGCGTCGCCGCGCGGGCCCGACGGATTTCGGCGGCGACGCGTGCCGGGAATGCGAATCGTGAGCTTCGGTCGGTTTTCTCTTTTGCGTGTTGCAGAGCGCGTGTGGCGGTTGGAATTGGGAGGCGCTAAATCGTACCCGGAGAGGCCCGATGAGGCCGATTGCATCTACTATCTGCGGACAGGGTTTTGCGGATACGGCGCGCGCTGCCGTTTCAATCACCCGCCCGACCGTAGCGCGGTACTTCCCTGCCGCCTCCCTCTGGTTCTGCAACCCGATCGTCGTTTTGGTTGTTCGTCGGTTGGTCGTTTGTTCGATCCTTTTTGATCTTGTTTTGGACTGGTGTGATCTTGTCGTTTTAGATTAGTTAATTAGGCGTTGCGGTTTGATTTTGGTAATGCTGTTTGGACAGTGAATGACGCTAGTTTGACAAAACTTGTTGATCAAGGATCTGAAAATGTTTGGCATGGAGTAACTATGTTCGGAATAGACAGACGTGCGATCTTTCTAGTTGCCATTTCTGGGTGTCAACTCAGATGTCATTCACCAAACAATGTAGATTTTGTGCGCTTCTCAGGTGCTTGGGGCTACACGAGCTGGTGCAGTTGAGTATCCTGAACGCTTGGGCCAGCCAGTGTGCCAGGTAATACATTTGGTCTTCTTTTTTCCCCCTGTGTAGGTATGCTCAGTGCCGGATGTGCCGGGGCCTGCTCTCTGTTTTTCTTAGGTAGTGTACGGCGAAGGTTTTTGTTCCTCTCTAACGGGCTCTGGTTTGGATGCAATGCATTTTCTATACTGCAGTACTACATGAGGACGGGTACATGTAAATTTGGTGTGTCCTGTAAATTCCACCATCCTAAGCAGGGAATTGGTTCTGCTGTCCCTGTCGCGCTCAATTTTTATGGTTACCCATTACGCCCGGTTCGTATAACATCACTCGCAGAGTTTAATAAATAGATGCGTTGTTATGTATCATTATCAGATTCGCTCCACATCTAATTCTACGAAAAATGAACTTTTAATGATTTCAGGGCGAGAAAGAGTGTTCCTATTATGTAAAGACAGGGCAATGTAAGTTTGGTGCCACGTGTAAATTTCACCATCCTCAGCCAGCTGGAATCCAGGTTCCAACACCAGGAGCAGCACCACAGATTGCTCCGGTGGCTGCTCCGGTGGTGCCATCTGCAGTGTATCCTACTGCGCAGTCCCCTGCTGTTCATTCGTCTCAACAGTATGGTGTTGTAGTTGCAAGGTCTCCTCTATTGTCATCATTTGGCCCCTACGGTTCTGTTTTTCTTTCCCCCAGCATGGTTCCTTATCATGGTTGGAGTCCTTATCCGGTAGGTGAATCAAAGTCCACTATTTCCAACTTCATTCCCTATTTAGTGCATGCGCTCTTTAATTGTATGATGCCTTCCTCAGGCAACGGTTGGCCCGGTTGCCTCTCCAAGTGCTCAACCTTCTATGGGGTCGAGTTCAGTGTATGGAGTAACCCAATTATCTCCACCGGTGTCAGGTTTCCCTGGACAATATCAACCTTTACTTCCCTCTTTTGGTGCTTCAAGTGGTTACCAAAAAGATCAGTCATTTCCAGAGAGGCCTGGCCAACCTGAGTGTCAATATTACATGAAAACAGGATATTGTAAATACGGATCTTCGTGTAGATACCATCATCCGCCAGATCTGATTTCACAAGAAGCTAATGTTTTGCTTAGCCCCATTGGCTTGCCAATGCGTCCAGTAAGCATCTTTCCCTTGCCCTTTATTTTTCTTGATTAAGTTACTGGTTCTATGGAAACTCTGTGCTGGTCCTAGGTTCTCGGGCCAATCCTGCTCTGTCTACTTTAAAAGCACACTTTAAGAATGGGACTAAGCTGGGCTTTGATGCGGGGTTTAATCTGTGTTTTTTCCTTTTTATCTTCCCCACATGTTCTTGGGAGAATCTTCACAATGCTTGACTAATAATTGACAATAAATTTCCACGATGTTGCCTTCAATACTTTGTGATCCAACCTCGACTTTTATGGTTGTGAAGAGAGGAAATTGTTGACTCAGTTGAGATCCTATCCTGGGGGGATGCATATATCTCACTAGTTAGAGATTGAGTATAGAGAACATAATCTTTCTGGCATACAACTTGAGAGGCTTATTTTCATGACCACTGAAAAGATGTCTTTGAGCAATGTTCTGTTGGTTACAGGACATGATATATTCATGGGCAACCAGCTCCAAACTGCAATCTGCAGCATTTAGCGGTTTTAAAGTTCAGCCAATGATGTGATCTGCCTGGAGTCTTCCCTGCCAATGTCCATAATTTAACTTGTAATACCCACATGGATTTTCTGTGTCCAAGCATTTGTCATCCTTTCCATAGTTCTTCCCTGTTCTGGGTTTTCTCAAATGTGTTTTGAGTTACAGTTCATGATACTATCAATTCCTTACTATTTTGTTGCTATGGATCATGATTCTTCAAGTGGAAAGAAGATGGAAACTCGGTTTTTCTATCCTGCCAAGTTCGTGATGCTAGTGCGAGCGCGCGCGCGCGCGTCTATATATATATATATATCTAGTCCACTCTCTTCCCTCTCAATTACTACAAACTAGCAAGATACAGTTGTATCTTGAGGAGTCCCAGAGTCTGTAATATAAGAGTTTTCTTTCTCTGCAAGCATGAAGAGTGATACTACTCCATTAACCATATCTACTTCTTGAGTTATTTGTGGAAACTACCTCTGCTTATCATGTCCTGTAGGGGAAGGCTTTGTGCTTTAGTGTTGTAAATGCTGAACTATGAGCCAAATAACCTGCAAGAGTATACAAAATCATCATCTTCCCAAGAACTTAGAAATTTTATGGCATGAGGCTTGTTATTTTTGGACTGTGTAACCATAAATAGAAGTCAAATTGTATGTTATCTTTTAGTGTTATTGGCAGCCAATGATGGTAGGGGAGGTCTCGTATCCCTAGACTAGTACAGGAGATTCAGATTTTCTGGTACCTTCCAACCCCCCACGTAAATAGTAGACGAAGGAGCTAATAAAGTTCAAC
Source organism: Syzygium aqueum (assembly GCA_031216185.1). Classification (NCBI taxonomy): domain Eukaryota; kingdom Viridiplantae; phylum Streptophyta; class Magnoliopsida; order Myrtales; family Myrtaceae; genus Syzygium; species Syzygium aqueum. The sequence goes on along the minus strand of CM062232.1, from coordinate 12,323,464 downwards.
ATAATAAGTGTAGCTTTGTTTGCCCAAAATTGTGTTTTCTCTATTGTCTAGTGACTAATGTGTGTTGTTTAGCCATTTTTCGAAAAGCGGAACCTACTGAAACTGTCTATTGCTAATTGACGAGTAAGTATGCAGCAGTGGATCCTGTTGTTATGTATTCAGTGAGCCATAATGCCTTTGTCTGACTGAAATGTTTCACTGAAGGTCTTCTATGTTAGGGCGATGATGCAGCTCACAAGAATGATCAAGTTGATATTTCGAATGATGTTTCCATTATCATTGAGTTGATGCAATAATTTATCTTCACCAAAACTTGGTGATTATGGAAATATGGTGACACCTATCAAATTGATCGATATTGTGGGCTGCATCGGCAAACGGTGTCAGTTTTTTACTGGTGCAATTGGTAAGCGATCATCTGACTAGCAACTCAGCATGATATTCATGCAGAGACTTCTCTCCATTACCTAGTGAAGAGTTTGCTGAGATAAAGATTCTTTTACAGTTAACAATTTAGACTTAACCGTAAATTTTGGGAGAAGTTTCTCCCTTTCAAAATTGAAAATCAAGAGTAAAATCTTTCACAAGAGTTGCATTACTCCAGTTAAACTCATAGAATGTTAAATGATAAGTTGTTCCCGTAATTCTTTTCTATTTTCCTTTCAGATTTTTAGATCTTGAAAGAAATATGAATTCTTATGTTCAGCCTTTTCTGACTGATTCAGAAGTCTAGGAAAGCTAAATTGAGAGTTCCATGTGTTCCTCTGTTATTGATATTGCCATTCTATGCTTAAGACGAATGCATCTGGACTTATCATCGATGTGTTACATGAAAAATGTCCATTTAGGAATCTGAGAATAACAAAAGTAGCAGATAAAGAACTGATAAGGTATTGCTTATTCTGTTGACTTAGCTTATTGTGGCAAGTGAGAAGATGGACTATATAGGGAAGGCAATGGTAGATCTAATTCGGTATGCCGGAGTGCACATATTAACATCTGACATTGTGAAAACCCTTCGTTTATTTTTTTCTTAAATTTTTGGTTGGCTGCTTGCTTGACATCAGTGCTTGTTTATGTCTGTTTCTGTGTGATGTCTGCATATCGTTTGAATACTCAGTCTACTCTTTCCACATGGCTTGATTATCATTTGCAGTATGCATCTTGCATTCGATGGTACCTAATCTTAGGCCTTAAAGATCAAATTAGGTTTTCTTATAGAAACTATGGCCTTAGTAAGAATCTTGTAAATACATGATGCTAAGAAAAGGTAAATGGGTAATTAGATTATAGTTTTTGGAGTAAATCTAATCTTGGGATAGGTTTGATATGAGTTCAAAAGGTGAAGATTCATTTTGATAACCTCAAAAAGTGGGGATAAAATTGAAAAATGGAGAAAAAGTGACAATTTTTATTGCAATTTGGCCTAGATAATAAGGAGAATAATCATTTTCTACATACATGATGAAATTCTTATAAAACCTTCAAAAAGTTGATTAGCTTATAATTGAATTCTCGATTTGAATGCAGCGAATTCTGTTCTCAAATTATAAGATATCCTAATAAGCTACGATGATAGCTATATTTAAAATTCGGTAGGTGAAGTCTTGCTCAGTGTGTGTTGACACCTTGCTAGTAATAAGAATACTAAATGCTTGACATATCAAAAAAGTATCCTTGCAAACGAACTTTCAATAAGCTATCTTTGGACAAATTAAGTTTAGGGTATTTGTACTATGTTTAATAAAGAAATGTTTTCATTTGCAAAACACTTAAAAGCATCATTACAGTATTGCAAAAATAATAATATTTTTTATTTGGATGTTTAAAAAATCTCTTTTGTCTTGACTTTTATTTATCTTTCGCCATTCCAAGAATCCAATGGCTTCTGCACTTGGCTGTACTCAATCCACCAAATATTATGAGGAACTTCAGTAAAGTTTGATTCAAAACATACCAAAGCACAAGGCTTACCTTTCTTTTCAAACCAAGCTTTACGCTTCAGGCATTCTTTGTCTGTTCCTGTGTGATGTCTGCATTTAGTTTGAATACTCAATCTACTCTTTCCACATGGCTTGATTATCATATGCAGTATGCATCTTGCATTCCATTGGGTATCGAGTCTTACCACAAAGGTGCTTATTTAAGATAAAAGCTTAAGAGTTTCAGAGTACAATCTAATGCTGGATGACATATCATGCCTCCTGAGCAGTGATAATACCCCTACACTAGCCCCAAAGGAGTCTCATAACTCTACCTTATTTTGCATCTTCCCACTATTTATCCTTCTAAAAGATAGCTGGATCAGCTCAAGTATGGCTAGACTAAATTGAAAAGTACATTTTGCTACCTGAAGCGTGTCCACTGTATCGATCTGCCCCTTCTAAGTTTAATTTTATCTCATTTTACCTCCTACACTATTAGAACTGTAGGAGTTTGCCTCAAGTTCCTGCTACTAGTGAAGTTTTTGTCCAATCTGATGCACAAAGCATGTAATCCACAATTGCTGTAATGAATATGAAGAGGTTGTTTTATGTGAATCTTGGCGATTAAACTGTGAAGCTTTAGCCAAGAGTTTCTGTATCGGTCCCAATCAGAGACTACTATTCTTTTTTTTTTTTGTCAAAAGAGACTACTGTTTAATAATTGCAAATATTGATTCTATGCAATCTCTTTTGGAATTATATCAAATTGGTAAGTAATTGAGTGTGGCATGCTAAAAAGGGTGACTCAATAGAAATTCGCTAGTGAAAGGTACTTCAGGCAAGCTAATGTAAATTCTGAAATTGTTGTGGGTAAAGTAAAGGAAAAGAAGATTTCAGGGGAGAAAAAAGATTCAGATTGTGCATACTTAATGAAATGAAGTGTGTTTTTTTTTTCTAAACTAAATTTCAGTCATGCTATAGGTGTTCGCTTCTCTGTTCTTAGATGGATTGCAGAGTGCATGAGATCTGCATCCTGCAACTATATTGAAAATTAGGAAGTGTTTGTGATGCTTGCCAGTATGTTTTGTGCTATAATAATACAAGCCAAGGTATTTTTCACAGATCATGGTTAATTTTTTTGAATAAAAGTATGCCTATATCGATACATAGCATCGCGTCTCACCGTCATGTAGGTTTATCTAGGCAAGTTTACCTCAGTTAAAAGGGTTTCTTCTCTTCTGCACACATGTTTTTCCCAATTTTGTGCTATAATAATACAAGCCAAGGTATTTTTCACAGATCATGGTTAAATTTTTTGAATAAAAGTATGCCTATATCAATACATAGCATCGCGTCTCACCGTCATGTAGGTTTATCTAGGCAAGTTTACCTCAGTTAAAAGGGTTTCTTCTCTTCTGCACACATGTTTTTCCCAATTTATTTTTAGTACTTAACCCTGATGCTAATTACTGACTTGTTGATTGTTATCCTGCATTTCATTCTCATTACAGCTATGACAGGAACAGAATGTAGCTAATGTCTTTTCTTCTGCAAAAGCAGATTTATTTTTGTATTTTTTTAAGATCTGTCAGGTGGTATCTACCAAAAATGACCATTCATCACATAATTCCCAGATAAAGAGTTCCATTATGGGGTCCCATAAGAGCTTTATCTCCAGTTGAATGGCTATTCCCGCTTTCGTATTTGACTTGTGATACGTCGAATATGCGATTGGCCTGCAGGTTTAAGTTGTCTCACTCAACTTGTGTCTGCATTTGTTTGTGAGACTGGAGTATGAAAATCATGAAATTGCAAGTTTACTATTTCCAAGCTCTTCTAGAAAGGATAATTGAATACGTAGGCATTTGGCTGGGCTTCTCCTACATGATGGTGATGCTGATGCTCACTGCTTGTGACTTGCCTTTGGCAGTCAATATAAAATTTAATAGGAAGTACGATCCCTGGAGAGTGAGTGGACTTTTTCTAATGTGCCTTGCTTATTGCTAATCTGGTCATGTTTAGATGCTCCCTGATTGGGTTAGGGTGCAGATGGTATGCACTTCCCTAATTAAGACAGGCACAACTGCAAGCTCAATAAGCACTTTGGCCTGCTCATACTCAATTTATTGACACTAACTTCTCTCGTCTAGAGTGAATTTTATCACTCTATGTTGTATGACTTTGCCATCTTCTGCAGTCCCTTATGACATCCTAGGCATCTTCTATTGCTGCTAAATGGTACACTAGTGACTTGATAGTTAAGACTCAGAAGGTGTGGCACGCATATAGGTCGGCTGGCCTTTCAAATCTGCATTATCTCTAATTTCATTACTCTGACATCCCATCGTCGTGATTGTTCATTTAGCTTTTCTCCTTATTTCTATTCTCCCTCCATTTTTACACAATAATATGGGATCGTTTACTTTGATATACTTATCATGGTCGTATTGCTACTTTTAAGTTCATGATTTGTGTGACTGGGTATCTCAACTTACCTTTTTCTCATTGTCTCCATGAAAATTTCAGCTGTTGTAAAGCTAACCTTGTTCGTTCATGCTTGTGCTCAGCTATTCATGATTAATTTGAGTAACCCTACCATGACTTCTTATTTTGGCCTTTTTTTTTTGGTCAATTAGGGTGCGCCACCCTGTACTTATTTTGCACATCATGGAGTATGCAAGTATGGACGAGCTTGCAAATTTAATCACCCAATGGGAATGCTGAGTTACAGCCCATCTGCATCTTCTCTGGTAGACATGCCCGTGGCACCTTACCCAGTGGGATCTTCCATTGGCACACTAGCTCCGTCTTCTTCTTCTTCAGAGTTGCGGCCTGAACTTATTTCAGGGTCTCTCAGGGAGGCATCATCTACAAGGTCATTCTCATCAACGAGTGCATCCAGTGCATCAATTGGTTCAGTTCTATCGAAGAGCGAAACTGTTTCTCTTTCTAAATCCCGAAAGTCTTAGTCAGACTCCTGGCTCTTCACCTGGCAACAGCAGTAGGACTACTGAAGATCAGAGTTCAATCTGAATTAAGGGAACAAAAAGCTTTTCACAATACGTAGTTAGCCCAATTTTTGATGAACCCAAAACATCACATTTTTTGCTGAAACAGACCCAAGTAGGAGGCGCATTCTCAGATTCTGGTGCCAACATTCAGGTCTAGCAGACCGCTGCAGCTCCTGTCAGCTCCACTCTAATACAATTTTTAGTTGGCCACACTTTTTTTCTTGAATAAGCATGGCCAATCGACAAAGGATTAGCACAAGCTATATAATTTTCCTTCATTGCTTTGAATATGGGCAAGGGAGTCTGCAGTCCGAAACTTACAATTGTCTGCCCCAAATTTTGAAGGTTGCGTTTATTTATGACTAAATGACGAAGATTGCTGGTACTGTCCTTCCTCATTAGACACATCTTGATGTTGCATTTCACCTCAATTTTGGGAACAAGCTTCCAGTTCAACTGAGAGAGAAACTTGAAGTTCTTCCCCTTCCCCTCTTTTTGTGCAGGGTGTATTATTGAATAAAAGCAGTTGACAAGAGACTCCAAGGACTCACTTCGGGTTCCTTTACTTGATTAGTAGATATATCATCCTCTTGGTACAATGACTGCTTGACTCGGTCTTTGAAATTATACCAAATACAAGTACATGAACAGTTCTCTCTAACTTCTTTGTTGATTTCAGTCATGTCCCTTTCTTCCGAGCATGAACCTTGCTTCTTGTGATTAGTTCTGACTATCATTGATCGGCAAAATTGCTGAGTTATTCTTGCTGGAAACTGATTAGCTTGCTCGAGTAGTTATTATATTTCTCTGGTACTGAAAATGAGATGCACAGTTTTGAGTGCGTTTATGTATGACAACTGCTTGCTAAAAAGAACAGAAAATCCTTAAATTCACCTATGTAAGTTGGGTACATCCAGAAGGCTGCTGGCATTAGTTGTTACAATGCGTTTTTCGTGTAAAAGGTACTAGCCACTTATATATTTAAGGCGTCAAAGCCTTAATTAGTGAGCGATTTGGCTTGAAGCTTTCTGACCTTTGCAATGAAACTCCAACATTGTCTTCGAATTTCGTTTTTGGCTCGGATTTCTAAAGAAATACCAATTTTTTTGCCTATTCTTCTTGTTTGCGGTTTTTGCCTTGTTTAGTTGCTTTTATGTTCAGTGTTACTGCTATGTTGGTGTTTTACATGAACAAGGAGGATGTGCATGTATGCTTTTCATTTGGATTTTCAGCATGTCATAATCTATGCACTAGAAAGTGTCTCCTATCAGTAAATCAGGAGTTTACCCACTTTGATCCTACCTAGTCTAATCAACAAGGTTTTGCATCAGATTGTCGAGGGAATGACGACTTTTTTTCTCGTTCCTCCTAAGACTTGAGTTTTCTGTTCCACTGTCTTCTCGATATGTGAAGTTGAAGCAAAATGTGCATATATGGTGAAAGCATGATTAGATCTATTAGGGTGACATGCATATTCTGAATCAGCTCATCATGTCTTTCGGCTCGGTACTTATGGAATCTCGACTGTAACTTCAAACAAAGTAGCTAAAAATGGCGACAAGAGGCAGCGCAGCAGTGTCCCTTTCTTTTGTAGTTCTTGCTATTCCGAGAAGTCTTGGTTTGCCAAGAATCACTTGTTCAAAGGTATATGAGTAGCCCCAACTTCACACTAAGCAGGCCCATCGATATCATTTGATAGATGCAAATATAGTGATCGGATGTGCTTTTGCATGGTGCTATGCTGCATGGGTAGGCCAATCTTGGACGGTGTTACACTCTCTCGGGCGATTTGAGATTCGAGAGCTCTTGCTGCCATGTTGCTGTGACAATCTATTCATCTGAGGGTAGAGAACGATTGTAGAGACCGGAGGGTTAGGATAAGGTGCGTTTGGTGTCGAGTGTTAGACAGTTGACCCATGTCCCAAACCACAACCCCAGAAGTCCAGACTGAAAACTCAAACTAGTTCCAAGTCTCGCGAAGGTTTTCAAATGGTATCCCTGATGCATTTTGATCAAATTTCCAAGGTAGCAATGTCGAGTTTTTGTAAAGCTGATCGATCTAGCATTTCCTAACCAGTCCGGCTAGCCTTCCCATACTCACTCACAAGAATCTAAGAGAGAGAAACTCTAGAGAGAAGCTCTCGAATGTATTTCACTTGAGAATGAGGGTAGGGGACCCCTTTATATACAAATACAAGGTTAATCGTATCCGTAAATCTCTCCTTGATCTAACGATGGAGATTGCACCTCCTTATTGTCCAATCAAAGGCCACCTCTCTATCGGCCAATAGAATTACAAGGATGAGGTACAATTACAAAATACCTGCCCCCAGAGTATTCTAGAACATATCGAGAAAATTATAGTACATAGAATACCCTAGGTCCGCTTTCTCGTTCATGAATCGGTCACGGTCCATCGTTCAGAAAACCTCAAGAACGATCCAATTCTGTGGGCCGTGACACTTAAATCTTTCTAATCTTGATTCTCAGTGATCTACTAAAATGATTCGAAATTTTGAAAGTAGACTTTGAGCTGATCTAGATTGATCAAACATCTTAAGTAAATTTTAGGGAAGGGATAATGTCACATCCCGACTCGGAATCACGATCGATGCTTAAGACCGAACATGACCCGAACGGACCCGTGACTTGCGAAAATGTATTAGTTTGTCCCGTTCATTTTAATCAATCAAATGTGCACGTGGAAGCATTTAAAAGTAAATGAGACAACACGAGTGACAAGCAAATAATGCACGTTATATTTACATGATATGTGCTTATTTCATTAGGCCCTTCCTTATAGGCTCTTATAAGCCACGCATATATTTTACATGCCCATTTCAAGGACGATGCCGCAAAAGCCAAATGTCGACAAACAAAATCTTGGCTTGGGTTCCTAGCTTCACTATGACTTTTCGTTCATCTCGCTCCTCCCGCTCCTCGTTCGCCTGGCCATCTCACGCTCCACTCCCAGTTTGCCCCGGAGCTGCCCCGCTCGGTCTGCCGAATGGCCCGTTGAACCCACGAAGGGGTCCAACCCATTCTCCGTGTATTAGGCGATACCACGCCTCATATGGGTGAGAGACTAACTCTTTACGGTCTTTGTCGACCATCACATATGTTGTGATACAACGGTACACATGACCCTCCCAGGCGTCGATTACGGTGAGGAGTTCGGCTCACATTTCCACAGGGTTTTCGAACCGAGTTGGAGGAGATGCCATATCACAGACCTAAAAAGAGAAAAAAAAAAACGGGAGTGAGTTGGGGAGACTCAATAAGTGAAAATTCTAATATCAAGCGAGGACGAGACAATCGCCGTTCACACAAGTCGACTCTTACCGAACCGGCATCGATGGAAAATAAATAGCAAAGTTTATGCTACGAAACCAACAAAATAAACATCAAATATGAGCATCACACGAGAGTATCACTTGTCAAGAAAGAACAAGCTATAATCGACCATGAAATCAGGAAACGAGCCAAGCAACTTATGTTACAACGTATCACAACTTCCTTTCTAGATATTAGGGAATTTACTTATTCAACGACTAACAAGAACTAGAGAACGAGTTAGAGACAGGAGAGATTTTTGGGCTTTTCTCCTTGCTTGGCCAATCAATATTAGGCACACTAAGGCCAAATCGTGGGCTCTTGGGCGGAAATGAGGAGAAACATGGGCCAGTTCGGGACTCCTTGGGGGTGAGGTTTCTTTGGTCGAGAAGTAGGAAAAGCAAGAAACAAAGAGAGAAGAAGGTGATCGGTGGTGTTGGCGTGAGAAAGGAAGAAGGGGGGTGGTTTCATGCATTTATAGAGGCCTTAGAACACCCTAGAACAAGGCAATAATAGAAGGGCTTACAAGTCAAAAATCATTGTGACATATATTAAATGCAATTTATGAACTAGAGCAAAAAATAATGATGAAGGAAGCCAAGCTTATCCAAGCAAATATAAGCATTATTGGTCCATTTCTCTCCCTCTCCCTCTCGGCTTCTCTCTCTTCCTCTTGGTTTCCCTCTTGGCCGAAGCTCTTTCTCTCTCTCTCTTGGCTCCTTTTCTCCTTGGTCGATTATTGGCCTTGCCTTGTGCTCCATTATTGGTGGCCATTGAATCATCAAAGAGCCTTAAATGCATGGCACACCTCAGCTTGGAAGCAATAATAGAAGGGGACACCTCATGGGGTCCAATAATGAAGGCTATAAATGGCATTAATTGGCCTTAAATGAAGCCTTTGACTAAGTCAACAATTTTTGTCTTCTTTTCCTCAGCAAATCTGAATGGTGGGAGCCTCTTAAGTTGCTGGTTTCACACAAAAACTTCTCGAGCCAATCGGTTTACACAAAACCGGCTAAATGACACTATAATCGTAATCTCGCATCATACTATTCTCCAAATTTTCGAGGGTTGTCCAAGCTTAGTAGACTTGTTCAACCCGAGATTTGATGTGAGAATATCCCCAAAAACCATCTAACATAACCAAACCAAGGTCCAAGCAAAATGGAAGGAGGCCAATCAAATCGGGCTGCTGTGCACATGGCCGGGCTTGACTGGGCGCATGGCCAGACGCACTATTGGGCCACACGGGCACGCGAATGGGCCACACGGGCGTTGCACCGGGCTATACGGGTGACGTGCCGAGCGCCTTGGCGGCCGCATGGGCGACGTACCGAGCACCACTCTTAGTCACACGAGCGAGGGATTGGTCCACGGCCAAACATGCGTAACGGCTCATGAATGACATGATGTACGACTCATGGCCATATTTCTTTGGCACTGGACGAGATCGGAACGCGATCTTATGGGCACAACGCTTGGTACAAGGGTCGGGCACAACGCTTGGCACAATGGCCGGCACAAGACTGGGCACGTAGCCGGTCCGTGGCCTAGCTGACGGGCACGATGACCGGTTACGTTCAGGCACACGGCTTGGCCGACGCGGCTGGCACATGGCCTAGTTCGCGATCAAGCCATTGGGCTCATGGCCTAGCACATGGCTCGTCTATGGTCTACCTGACTTGGCACAATGATTCATGGACGAATCGCGACCGGTCCACGTTCGAGTATTAACGATCCATGATCGACCCTTGGTTGTCATGTAGCCTCATGGAACCCAGTACCCCGGAATTAATTCATGGTTATCCGTGACCGATGCATAGCCGTGCGGTATCACGTGCGACTGACACATGCCGACACTGGACTGAACCACAGCTATCCCGGACCGTTCCACTAACGGTCTTTATGGTCGAAGGGTCACTCCACGGTCATATTACTCTGATTATTTACATAGTCAGGGAGTTATTCCACTATCGATCTCTAGGCCTATTCATGGACAATTTTTCAATTGACCTATGACCAACCTTCAGTACGCTCGTTCCAATAATACTGCCCATTTCATTACCGACCCTCGGCTCCAATTACCCACTCATCCATTTATTACTAGCCCTCGGCTTCCTAAGTCCAAAATCGGGGATGTCACAAATAATGATACAAATAGTTCATGAATTTAGATCTAATGTGCAATATGTGCAATGTAGTCCGTGAACTTTTAATTTGTTTTAATGTGGTCCATGATCTTTAACTCAATATGCGATACTTTCACTGAATTTTTAATTTGTTTAATGTGATCCATGGACTTTTGGAACATGTTCAATATAGTCCTTGAACTATATGAAAATGTTCAATATTATCCTTCTATTAATCAAGTTTAGGGATAATATTTAACCTTTTTTATATAATCCAATAACTAAATTGAACATTTATCAAAAGTCCATGGATCATATCAAACAAATTAAAAGTTTAGGGACGATATTATACATTGAGCTAAAGTTCAGGGACAATATTAAACAAATTAAAAATTTAGGAATTATATTATACATTGGGTCAAAGTTCATGGATCATTTGTATTCTTTTCCTTGTAGGAAAATTATACTACCGGGTGTGAGTCTACGAGGTGAAAAATGGTGGATGGGCACTTCTATGGTACACCCAACGTACCCCACAATGTTATTTTGTGTAATTGTTATTAAGTATAAAAATGTCATAATCAGAGTAAAAGAATAGTCGAAAAAGAGGTTACACGGACATTATTATCAAATCCATAGAGAAGTAATGTCAATTACGGATGTATTTGTTTTAGGAGGTGGATTGATGTACCGATTAACTTTGTGACAAATCATAAATCTCATCTGATGTGACAAAAATGTACTTTTGAAATATCATCGTGATAATTCCGAAATATCGAATACTACAATTTCTTTTTACATTTTCACAGGAAAGATATATCGATGACCCTAGGTTTTCTAACATTTTATAAGTGAAAGGTCGCATGAGTTATCTAGAGCGTCTAAAAAGGCCAAAAAGTAACGTGAACAAAAAAAGAGAAATTACAATTTTCTTCCCCTACGAACTAAGAAAATAAAGGTTGTGGGGTTGCCTTAAAATCTTTTTGGGTCCCTTGCAAAATTTCTGGGGATCTTTAAGGACATGATGTCTAGGGACAAGTTTTTCATTACTAAGTTTTTAACAAGTCATTCTAATGCGGATTAAAGGGTGAGCACCATGTCCGGGGGTGGGGAAAAGGCACCCAAAACCCAAAACATGACCAACTTTTGGTTATTATTGACATGTGATTGACTTAGTCGATGAGAGCAGAGTTTGGTCATTTATGAATCAAATTATTGGTAACTTGAAGAGAATGGACAACTTGCTAGTGAAGTCATTAATGATACACAACGTGAAGTTATCGCTGTGAATTTTGAAATTGATTGGCTAAGTCAGCAACATCGACATCGACATCGACATCGACATTGAGTGATGGACACAAGGATAACCGCTTGGTGGTTGTTTGTCTTGCCGCTATTTTAAGATTGTTGTAATTTCTTATTTGTAAGTGTTGCCAGATAATAAGAAATTACGAAATAATTTCTTGTGGATAATGTAATTTCCCATAACCACTAGGAAGTTCTTTATTTATTTGAATTTAGTACCATATGAAGAGGGTTATAAATACCCCAAGTCTGTTCTTTGTAGATCCCCCGAACAAATAACCAAAAAACTTGTTATCTCTCAATTATCTTTCAATTTTTTTTGTACCTTGGCTGTAGTTTCTAAATTTTTCATCGTCGATTAAATTCCAACATGTATCTTAGTTATATTTTTTAGATTTGGCTGTCGATTAAATTCCAGCGTGGTATTATTATGTCATCATCACTTTGTTGTCGATTAAATTTCAGCAAAGCTTTTATGTCATTGCACTTCATCGTTCATTAAATTCTGTTAAAGCATATATATGTTCCTTGTGCTCCATAGATAACACTCATGTTTGCCACCAAATCCTTATACGTTGGCCGCCATGAAGAGATTGTTTGAAGAACAATGGAACAATATGGCCAATTACTTTGTGAGTCACGTATTAGTTGTGAATAAATCGATTGTCATTAATGCCATGGGTGATGTTCTCTCAACGCCAAGATTGTCCAATCAATTACCATTACACAATTCAGTGATAATAAGGTGCGTTCCTAATCCCTCTCCATTTATTGATGCCAATAATGTTAGTCAAAGTACTTAACCCCCTATAAGAATTATGTAAATCTGAATCTTTTAATCAAGGTTACATTGATGAGTATAATCAAGCTGATATTGATAAAAATAACCAAATTGGTCACAATAATTTGTCAAATCAAACTGGTCAATAGGCTAGTCAATTGCCAAGTGTTGAAGATGTAAGTCTAGTGGCTCGATTGATTCCACCTGATGTGAATATTCCTATTAGGCCTAACATGTCGATTAATGTTCATAATCTGTCAAGACCAGCATTATTGCCTAGTGGGAAAAATGACCAAGCAAATCCACAATTGAACCTAACCTTGTTTGTCGAAGAAGCTCGACAACGATTGGGATTAAACAGGGATATTATCACACCTGTTTACAAAGAACCACGTCTTGAATGGGTTGATAACCAGCCTATTCCAAGAGGCTTTAAAATCCCTGAATTTGTCATTTTTTCTGGCGAAGATGAACAATTGACCATTGAACACGTTGGTTGATTTATAGCCCAATGCGGAAAAACAGGGACAAATGAGTTTTTAAGAATTAGATTATTTCCTTTATCTTTGTCAAAAATTGTTTTTACCTGATACACTAATTTACCACCTAATTCGTTGTAATTAGGCAGAGATGAGAAGACAATTCCATTCTCAGTTTTATAGAACGATACTAAGGTATCAATTGTTGATTTTGCCATACTCTATCAATATAATAGCCAATCGATCAATTGGTTTGTTGCTCGATTCAAAAAGGCTAGAAATAGATGCCACACTTCACTCTTAAAGAAAGAATTCATAAATATAGCTTTCACTGGATTGAAATTCATTTTTAAAGAAAAATTAGAAGGCCAAGATTTTGCCAATTTATCCCAATTGGCAACGAGAGGGTCTGAGTATGAGTAACTACTTAAGGACACAAATAAAGGGCTACATGAAAACTTTACACAAAACGTGGCTTTCATGCAAAACTATAAGTCAAAGGATGAATCTGACCACATTGAAAATATTACAATTGTTGTGGTGCAAGTGGTGCTCGACAAGCCTTATATTTGTCGATTCTTAAAGCCTGCCAAATTAAAGAAGCAACAATAGCTAGGGCTAAAAGACACTCAAGTTTACTCGTTTGATGTTGATAAATTGGACAAAATCTTCTACTTACTTTTGCAAGATGGCCTAAGTAAATTAACTAGAAGGCCAAGTAACTCCAATTAAGGAAGATTTGATAAACAAAAAAATATTGTAAGTGGCACATTTATGGAGCCTTAATATAGTTAATTGTATTGTTTTTAGAAAATAAAAAATCAAGAGGCAATTCGGTAAGGAAATATAAAATTTGTTGATGACAAGTGGACACATGATGACTCGTGATTATCCAATTTAAAAAACATCGTATAATCAATGAATCATTCAATTTATTTTAAAAGTGGACATATGTTTACGCAAGAAAGCTCAATTAAAAACAAAATACCAACTTTACCTTAAGTGACAATTTTGGCTGAGACTTTTTTTTGTCTCATAAAAATAATTAACTTTCAATTAAAAATCAAATTTGGCCTGAATAATTTAAAAATTTCACATCACGGGGGCGAGATTTAGGACTCGAGCAAACGTTGGTGCTTTTTATTGAGGTAAAAAAAAGTTCGGGTCAGAATTGTCACTCAAGGTAAAATTGATGCTTTTTTTTTGGAATTAGCCCCAAAAAATAACTAATTTTTTGCTATTATTTAGTCGATGAGAGCATAGTTTGATCATTTATGAACAGTATTATCAGTAACTTGAAGAGAATCGACAACTCACCAGTGAAGTCATCAATGACACACAATGTGAAGTTATCGATGAGAACTTTGAAGTTGATTGATGAAATCATTGACAACGACAGTGAGCAATTAACAAGAGGATAACTGCTAAGTGGTTATTTTTATTGCCGCTATTTTAGGAATGATGTAACTTCTTTAAGGTAAGTGTTGCTAGATAATAATAGACCGCAGAGTAACTTTTGACAGATATGTAACTTTTCATAACCACCAAAAACTTCTTACAACTGTGTTTATTATAGACCCCCGAATAAACAACAAAAAAATCTGATATTTTTCAATTCCTGTACCTTAGCAGTAGTTTCCAGATATTTCGTCATCGATTAAATTTCGATGGGTATGATAATTATAGCTTTCAGATCTTCATCGTCGACATGGTATCTTTATGTCATCACACTTTGTCATTGATTAAATTCCAGCAAATCTTTCGTCGATTAAATTCCAACAAACCTTTTTATGTCATTGCACTTTATCGTTGATTAAATTTCATTGAAGCAGATGTGTTCCTTATGCTCAAGTTAAGGACACTAGGAGTGTCTTAACTTTTGTACGGTGTTCACTTGAGTGTCATAACGTTTTTTCGGCTCACTTAAGTGCCATTTCCGGCAAAACAAGGTCACTTGAGTGCCATCAACCATTTGGTAGCCGGAAAACCCGACGTGGATGCTGGTCGTCCAATGTGGTTTCGCCGGAGCTGACGTGGACAATATTTTAATATTTTTGATTTTTTTAATTTTTGATTTTTGTTTTTCGTTTTTTTTTTTGCAAATTTATTTTCAATACTGGTGAGGGTCACTGGTGACCGTCGCTGGCTATGAAGGCCTCGCCCAAATTGGCTGAGGGTCACCTTGCCCAAGGCTGCGAAGGCTGTCGCTAGATCTGGGCGGTCGAGGGCGAGGCAGAGTCTTTGTGGCCGCGAGTGTCGCCTTGCCCATTGCCGACGAGGCCGTGATGTCTTTGGGCTTATGGGTGTGAGCCAAGATGAGGTTAGCCGGGCGGGGCCAGAGGACGGCGAGGTAGGAGAGGGTGAAGAGGAAAGAGGTGACAGTGAGGTAGAAGAGGATGGACTTGTTGGTCTTGGCGGTGACATAAGTTAGAGTGTTTGGGTAGGAGCCGGTCTTGGCCATTGTTGCCAAACAAGAAGAACAAGAATTGAGAGAAGAAGAGGAAGATGAAGATGAAGAAACTTGTGGTGATGTTGCAGGAATCGGGCGCCAGAGGGAGGCGGTCGACGACCATCCTCGGCCTACTAAAGGGAGAGAAAATGGGGGGCTTCGACCAAAGGAAGAGGAAGAGGAGTCTGAAGGAGCGAGACAACCTCGCCTCCGGCTTTCGCAGCTGTGGGTGAGGCAGCCTCGCCAAATCTGGCAAGAACCTTCGCCGCCTCGCCCCGGGTCGGCAAGGCCACGATGGCCTTGCTAAGGGCTTTCACGGCCATATCAACCAATGGTGAGGCAGCCCTCGCCCAGTTTGGCCAAAGGGCGAGGCCTCCGGCGACCCTCACCAACCTTGAAAATTTTGACATGGACTTTTATTTGGTTATGTTTGGTCACATTTGGAGATTCTTCTACATCGAACCTCGGATCAAACTGGTATAATAAGTGTGTTTTGTCGTGAAAAACCCTCGGAAACTAAGTGGAGTAATTATGATGCAGGGTTACAAGTTAGGTATCGATTAGTTGGTATCGTGTAAGCCGATTGATCCAAACTATTTGTGAGCAAAACCAGAACTGGTAGAGGACTAGAAAAAGGCCTCACACTTCAGAAACAGAAGGAACTAACAGACAAAAATTCGATCAAGTCAAATTTTTCACTAAAAGCCACAATTGTTGGAACTTAGCTTAGGTGTCCCCCTTTACAATTGGGACCAGTTGAGTTTTCCACCCCCATAATGAAGACATGGTGACTCATTGTGACCAATAATAAGCAAAGGACAAAGAAGGAGTTGGCCAAGGGGGGAGCCGAGAAAAACCAAGGGAGAGAAAGAGGAGAAAGCCATATTAAAAGCTCTTAATGGCTTAGATTTGGCAAGATCACTTCATTATGCTCTTTTGGCCATTGTTCATTAAGGCCATTAATGCTCAAGATTTCTCTAGATCAAGTTCATGATGGCACCTGACTTTAGGGGCCATATCATTATAACTTTGCCTCTTCTTCAAGCATTGGCTACTATAAATGGAGAAGGCCGCTACTTGAATGGAAGCCCTACACACAAACACACACCAATTGACCTTTCTTCTTCTCCTTGTTGTTCGGCCATTAGGAAGTTCACGTTCGAGACCTCGCCTTTCACGTGCTCAAGCCATATGCCACTTGCTTTCTTTATTTCTCACGTGTTCTAGTTTTATCATTTAAGTAAGTGAATTCCCTAATATTGGGAAAGGAAGTTAAGATGCGTTATGACGTGGTTGCTTGGACCGTATCTCGATCACTTGGTTGATCATAGTTGGTTCTTTCCATGGTTTACTTATGCTTCGTGTTTGATGTTCACATCTCGCTATAGAAAATGGGGCTTGGTTGTGATGTTCACGTGAGGTAGCCATGCTTGATGTTCTTTTGTTATTTCTTGGCATGAACTATGCTATTGATTTGCCATCGATGTCGGTACAGTAAGAGCCGACTCATGTTAACGGTAATCGATTCATCCTCGCTTGACATTAGTGAGTTCACTTATTGAGTCTCCTGACTCATTTCCCATTGTTTTTTCTCTTTTCAGGTTTGTAGGATGGCGTCTCCTCCAACCTATTTTGGCAACCCCATAGAGATGCGAGCTGAATTGCTCACCGTGATCGATGTCCATGAAGGCCGCACCTACCGTCAGATTACGATGTATGTTATGGTCAACAAGGGCCTCGAAGAATTGGTCCCCCACACGTATGTGGTATGATACTACCTGTCTAACGAGGATTGGATTGGATCCCTGCGCGGGTTCAGCGGCCCCTTCGACGGTATGGGCAGGCCAGTTTCGGGGCATACCGCGGGTGGGGCGTGAGACGGCCAGGCGAAAGGGTTGTGGGGAGGAGTAGCACAAGTAAACGGGAGCGCGAGGAGATGGAGTAGTGGGAGTCGGATCATCCCAAACCGAAATTTTGTTATTCATAGTTGGCCTTGTTCGGAAATGCCTTTGGAATAGGCGTGTAAAAATATGCATGGTTTGCAAGGGCTCGTAAGATGGCCTTGTTAAAAAAAACACGAATCATGTAAATATAACGTGCGATATTTGCTTATGATGTTTTGTGATGTCTCGTTTAATATTGCTTCCGTTTGCATATTTGAAAATGAATGGGACGTACTAATTTATTTCCGCGAGTCATGGGCTGGAACGGGTCATGATAGGTCAACAAGCATTAATCTTGATTTCGAGTCGGGGGATGACAGTGGACTCGTTTTTAGTACCAGAGCAGGTTTTCCCTCCAGTAAGTGTAGTTTGGGGCAACTTGCAATTGGTCTATTCGACAAGGGTGGGAGTGGCGTCGAGGCCATACGACTTGATCATTGAGTGGTCTCTGATGGAGGTGGCGCCGGGGTCATGAATGCCTGAGCATTGTGTGACTTTTAAAATGAAGTAGCGCTGAGGCAATAATGCTTGATCATTGAGCGGCTTCTAACATAGGTGACGCCGAGGCAAAAAGCCTGATCATTGAGCGATCTTTGGGTAGAAGTGGTGCTGAGGTATAACCACCCGAACATTGAGCAGCTTCTAAATAGAAGTGGCGCTGGATTGAAGGGCTTGATAATTGAGCGGTTCCTGATAGGCTTCTAGGACGATTAAAGAACAAGAATAACCGAATTGTGCACCAAATTGTGAAAAACGGTTTTGAAATCCAAGCGAAAATAAAGACTTGGAGTGATAAGGTGCGTTGAAGTTGGGGTAGTTAGCTAGGAAACACCTTGTGCATGTGATTGTTCGACTGATTGTTTGTTGAATAGGCCTCGGTTGATAATATTTTGATCACTGACCTGTTCTAGTATTGTAGAAAGACCTATTAGAATATCAACGGCAATATGAGTGCTCAGGACTGGCCATGACCTCGAAAGGGAAATCAAAGTAAGAACCCCGAATAGATGGAATTTTGTAGGCTCTTGCAAATATTGGAGATTTGCTCGGACAACAGGTTTAGCAACAGCTACCAAATGCTGAGAATGCAGCGGTAAACGGAAATGGGAATGGTGACTGTACAATGCACGGGTTAGTCGAGCAATTCCTGAAACTGTGACCCCCAAATTTGTCGGGACAGGAGATCCCAAAGAGGCGGAATCCTAGATAGACGAGCTGCAAAAGATATTTGAACTGTTGAAATGTTCCGAAGAAGAAGAGAAGGTGACTTTGGCAACATATCGGTTACAGAGCAACGCCAATCATTGGTGGAAGTCGACAAAGGAAATCGTGTTTCTAGAAAATACTACTGTAACTTGGAATGCCTTTGTCGAGGCATTCAACGAAAAGTATTTTTTCGAATGTGTTCGGGATAGAAAGGTGAAGGAATTTCTGCAACTTCGGCAGGACAATATGACGGTGGACCAATACGAGGCGAAATTCGCTCAACTATCGAGGTACGCCCTTAAACTTATTGAAGACACGGTGGATAAGGCAAAACAATTCTGTGATGGTTTAAAACTAGATATATGGAGTCAGCTGGCACCTTTAAACTTGAAGGACTATAATGAATTATATGAACGAGCCCAACTGAGTGAGAAGGATTTGTTAGAGAGGGTGACTCTGGCAGGATCCTATTATTTTGCTTCTCGAGCGAATCAACGCTCAGGCAAGAGACCTTTGGCAAGAGGAAAGCGTTCCATCATTCCTAATAAGAAGCAAAATTTCCCAAAGGTGACTACCGATACCTGTTCTGTTTGTGGAAGACGACATGGGGATGCTCTGTGCCCAATTCGCACAGAAGCATGCTTCGAGTGTGGCCAACAGGGTCACATGGTAAGAGACTATCCACAAAAATAATAGGGAATGCCTTCACAACAAAGGTAGGCGACAACATCATATGGAGTACAGCCTCGTGATAACAATGGCAATGGTCCCCTAGCATAAGGACGAATATATGCACTCACTCAAGAAAATGCTGAAAACTCCGAAGTAGTTATTATAGGTATGGTTTTTCTCAATAACTGTGCTACATATACGTTAATTGATATTGGAGCTACTCATTCATTTGTATCTAAGCAATTTGTGTGACTGACCAAATTTGAGACGAAATTGTTAGAAAATGCAGTGAATGTTTCTACTCCAATGAAATATGAAGTGTAGACCACCCTAGGATGCTAAGGGTGTAAGATTATTATAGGTGGGTTGGAAAAAATTATAGATCTAGCAGTACTAGCCATGTATGATTTTGATATTATCATAGGCGTGGATTGGCTGAGTAAACAGTTGGCCAATATAGATTGCTATAGCAAGGTAATCCAGTTTAATCCACCTAATTATCCTTGCTATACATTTATGGGAAATGTAGGAGGACCTTCTGCTCCTCTGATTTCTGCATTAGAAGCAACCCAACCGTTGAAAAAGCGGTATCAAGGGTGCTTGTCAATAATAAAAAAGAAGTCAAAGGAAGAAGAGCCAAAGTTGGAAGATATCCTGGTGGTATAAGAATTTCCAAATGTTTTTATGAAGGAATTACTAGGACTATCTCCAGAATGAGAAATAGAGTTTTCCAATTAAAGTAGCCCTTGGGACGGAGCCCATTTCTAAAGCTCCTTACAGGATGGCTTTGACAAAGTTGAAGGAGCTAAAAGTGCAACTGCAAGAGTTACTTGACAAAGGATTTATCCGTCCAAGTGCATCTTCTTGGGGTACACCAATATTGTTCGTGAAGAAGAAAGATGGATTACTACGACTCTATATTGACTATCGGCAATTAAATAGGGTTATTATAAAAAAATAAGTACCTACTGCCGAGAATCGATGATTTATTGGATCAAGTCCAAGGAACATCTATATTTTTCAAGATTGACTTAAGGTCGAGATATCATCAACTAAGGATCAAGAAGGAAGATATTCTGAAAACAGCGTTTAGGACCCGATATAGCCATTATGAATTTACCGTTATGCCATTCGGCTTGACAAACGCACCGGCTACTTTTGTGGATATGATGAATCGAGTATTCAAGCCATACTTAGATCGTTTCGTCATAGTATTCATTGACGATATTCTGGTATACTCAAAGAATTCAATCGAGCATGAACAACATTTGAGATTGGTACTCCAAATGCTTAGGGAACACACACTTTATGCAAAATTTAGTAAGTGTGAGTTTTGGCTATCACGCGTGGTGTTTCCAAGCCACGTGAGCAAAGGAATATCAGTGGATCACAAAGTGTAAGCGGCAATCAATTGGCCGAGACCAACGACCGTAACAAAGTTCGAAGTTTCTTAGGCTTGGCAGGATGCTACAGAAGGTTTGTGGAACGATTTTCTAGCATCTCTATTCCTCTAACACGATTACTAAAGAAAGAGACAAAGTTCGAATGGACCGACAAGTGTAAGCAGAGTTTTCAAGAATTGAAACAAAGATTGACTACTGCACCTGTCCTAACTATACCTAAAGGATCATGGGGATTTGAGATATACATCGACACCTCTCATAAAGGGCTAGGCTGTGTATTGATGCAGTTAGGCAAGGTAGTGGCTTATGCCTCGAGATAATTGAGGCCATACGAATTGAATTATCCAACTCATGATTTGGAGCTTGCTGCGATCGTATTTGCCTTGAAAATTTGGCGGCACTACTTGTATGGAGAGAAATTTATCATCTATACGGATCATCAGAGCTTGAAATATCTATTCTCTCAGAAGGAGCTGAATATAAGGCAAAGACGTTGGATGGAACTTTTTAAGAACTACGACTGCAAAATAGTGTACCATCCTAGCAAAGCAAACAAGGTTGTCGACACTCTTAGTCGAAAATTGGCCATCGCTCAGTTAATGGTTAAGGAATGGACCTTGCTCGAAGAAGCTCAGGATTTGGATTTCAAAATTGAAGTTGGACGACTCTCAGAATTGAACCAGAAATCATATTGAGAGCCAATTCATTACAATAGATAGACCCTGAGATTCAGAAGATTATGAGAAATCCAATTTTCATATGACCGATGACGGAATATTGAAGTTCAATGGACGCCTATGCGTGCCTAATGATGAGCAACTTAAAAAAGAAATCCTGACGGAAGTCCACAAGAGTAATTACAGTATTCATCCTAGCAGTACCAAAATGTACCAAAATTTGCGACAACAGTTCTGGTGGAATGGTATGAAGACGGACATAGCCAAACACGTTAAATGCTTAACATGTCAACAAATCAAGGCTCAACATTGAAGCTTGGAGGATTATTGCAAGAATGGAAGTGGGAACATATTACGATGGACTTCGTAATAGGATTGCCAAGAAGTCAGAGAGGAAATGATTCAATATGGATGATTGTTGATCAACTGACAAAATCAGACCATTTTCTTCCGGAAAGAAAGAACTTTTCGTTGGAAGATTATGTCGAGCTTTATGTTCGCCAAATTGTGCGACTACATGGAGTTCCAGTAACGATTACATCCGATCGAGACCCTAAGTTTATAGCTACTTTTTGGCAAAGTCTTCAAACCTCTATGGGAACCAAGTTACAATACAGAGCTGCTTATCATCGGCAGACGGATGGCCAAACAGAAAGGACTATCCAAACTCTCAAAGACATGCTAAGAGCCAGTGTCATTGATTTCAAAGGGAGTTGGGATGAACATTTACATCTTATAGAATTCGCATACAACAACAATTACTAACAAAGCATTGGAATGGCACCATTCAAGGCACTATATGGTCTAGCTTGCAGAACTCCAATATGTTGGGATGAGATTGAGGAAAAGAAGGTCACGAGTTCAGAGCTAGTCCAACTCATGGTAGAAGTGGTACAAGTGATTGAGGATAAACTTAGAACTGCCCAAAGTTGACAGATGAGTTATGCTGATAGACGTAGGAAGTCTCTAGAATTTCAAGTAGGCGACCACGTGTTTCTTAAAGTGACACCCATGAAGAGTGTGTCGCGTTTTAGGAAAAAAAGGTAAACTTAGTTTCAAGTACGTAGGACCTTTTGAAATTCTAGAAAGAATAGGAAATTTGGCTTATCGGTTGGCATTGCCACCACAACTTGCTCAAGTGCATGATGTGTTTCATATATCCTTGTTGAGAAAATATGAACCCGAATCGGCACATGTGCTAAATTTTCGACGAGGTTGAATTGGACAGTAGAGTGTCCTATGCTGAGGAGCCAGTGCAGATCGTGGATCGTAAAGAACAAGTGTTGAGAAATAAAACTGTTTCCATTGTAAAGGTCCTATGGCGACATCATGGCATAGAGGAAGCCACCTGGGAAGGTGAGGAAATCATGAAATATCAGTACCCATATTTATTTGAGGAACCATGTACGCATTAAAAATTTCGAAGACAAAATTTTATTAGAGGGGGAGAATTGTGACATCCCTGGATTTGGACCTCGGTAGCCAAAGGTAAATAGTGATAAACGAATGAGCAGGTTGTTCAAGCCGAGGGTAGGTAATGGAGTGGATAACATGGTCGGAATGAGTATACTGATAGTTGGTCATGGTTCGATTGAAAGATTGTCCATGAATTGGCCTGGGAATTGACAGTGGAATGACTCCATGATCACGCAAGACGATTAGAGTGATATGACTGTACATTGACCCTTCGATCGTAAGGGCCGTTAGTAGGATGATTCGGGATAGCTATGGTTTAGTCTTGTGTCGGCATGTGTCGGTCGTTGGTAATACCGCACAGCCATGCATTGGTCATGGATTACTATGAGTTGATTCCGGGGTACTGAAGTCTATGAGGCTACATGACAATCGATAGTAGACCATGGTTCATTGACACTCGAACGTGGATAGATCGTGAATCGACCACGGATCATTGAGGTAGGCCATGGACGAGCAATGTGCCAGTCCACGAGCCTAATGGCTTGGCCGCGGACTAGGCTATGTATCAGCCCCGCTGGCCAGGCCTCGTGCCTAGACATGACTGGCCATTGTGCCCGTCAGCTAGGCTACGGACCGGCTACGTGCCCGATCGTGTACCAGTCATTATGCCTAACTCTTGTGCCATGCAATATGCCCGTCAAATCCAGCTCTGACCTAATTCTGTGCCCAAGAGCCTTGGCCATGAGCCATGCATAGTGCCCATTCGTGTGCCAATACATGTGTTTAGTCTGTGGACTGACCCCTTGCCCGTGTAGATTGGCATTGTGGTCGGCATGCCACTCGTGAAGCCCGGCACTACGCCCATGCGCTTGGCCACGTGCCTGGCCATGTGCTTGGCCGTGTGCTCGTGCAGCCTGGCAGCGTGCCCAGCCTTGGGCCTGGCCAGGCCCGATTGCACAGGCTATGCGCCTGGGCAACCCGATCAGCTCAAACTTGCATAGTTGGACTTTGACTTTTATTTGATTGTGTTTGGTCACATTTTGAGGTTTTTTTATACCGAACCTCAATTTGAACGGGTATAATAAGTGTGTTTTGTCGCAAAAAACCTTCGGAAACTAAGTGGAGTAATTATGATTCGAGTTTACAAGTTAGGCATCGATTAGTCGGTATTGTGTAAGCTGATTGATCCAAACTATTTGTGAGCAAAACCAGCACTTGTAGAGGATTAGAAAAAGCCTCACGCTTCAGAAACAGAGGAAACTAAGAGACAAAAATTTGACCAAGCCAAATTTTTCACTAAAAGCCATAATTATTGGAACTTCGCTTAGGTTTCCCTTTTCATAATTGGGACAAGCTGAGTTGTCCACCCCTATAATGGAGACATGATGACTCATTGTCACCAATAATAAGCAAAAGACAAAGAAGGAGTCGGCCAAGGGGGGGGAGCCAAGAGAAGCCAAGTAAGAGAGAGAGAGAGAGGAGAAAGCCACATTAAAAACCCTTAATGGCTTAGATTTGGCAAGATCACTTCATCATGCTCTTTTCGCCATTGTTCATCAATGCCGTTAATGCTCAAGATTTCTCTAGATCAAGTTCATGATGACACTTGACTTTAGGGGCCATATCATTATAACTTTGTCTCTTCTTCAAGCATAGACCACTATAAATGGAGAAGTCCGCCACTTGAATGGGAGCATCACATGCGTACACACACCAACCAACCATTCTTCTCCTCATTGTTGTTCGGCCATTAGGAAGTTCACATCCGAGACACCGTCTTTCACGTGCTCAAGCTACACGCCACTTGCTTTCTTTTTTTTCTCACGTGTTCTAATTTATCATTTGAGTAAGTGAATTCCCTAATATCAGGAAAAGAAGTTAAGATGTGTTGTGACGTGGTTGCTTGCACCGTATCTCGGTCACTTGGTTGATGATAGTCGGTTCTTTCCATGGTTTTATTTATGCTTCATGTTTGATGTTTACATCTTGCCATAGAAAACGGGGCTTGGCTATGATGTTCACGTGAGGTAGCCATGCTTGATGTTCTTTTGTTATTTCTTGGCATGAACTTTGCTATTGATTTGCCATCGATGCCGGTACGATAAGAGCCGACTCATGTTAATGGCAATCGATTCATCATCGCTTGACATTAGTGAGTTCACTTATTGAGTTTCCCAACTCATTCCCCGTTGTTTTTCTCTTTTCAGGTTCGAAAGATGGCGTCTCCCCCAACCTGTTTGGGCAACCCCATAGAAATGCGAGCTGAATTGCTCACCGTGATTGATGCCCATGAAGGCCACGCCTACCGTCGGATTACAACGTATGTTATGGTGGACGAGGGCCTCGAAGAATTGGTTCCTCACACGTATGTGGCATGGTACTGCCTGTCTAACGGGGACTGGATTGGACCCCTGCGCAGGTTCAACGACCCCTTCAACGGTATGGGCCGACCGGCTTCAGGGCATGCCGTGGGTCGGGTGTGAGACGGCCAGGTGGACGGGTCATGGGGAGGAGTATCACGAGTAAACGGGAGTGCGAGGAGATGGAGCAGTGGGAGTCGGATCACCCTAAGCCGAAATTTTGTTGTTCATAGGCGGCCTTGTTTGGAAATGCCTTTGGAATAGGTATGTAAAAATATGCGTGGTTTGCAAGGGCTCGTCCGATGGCCTTGTTAAAATAAGTACGAATCATGTAAATATAACGTGCGATGTTTGCTTATTATGTTTTGAGATGTCTTATTTAATATTGCTTCTGTTTGTGTATTTGAAAATGAATGGGACATACTAATTCATTTCTGCAAGTCATGGGCTTGAACGGGTGATGATCGGTCAACAAGCATCAATCTTGATTCCAAGTAGGGGCGAGACACATCATAGAATCCGTCTTCCCTTAATAAAACCGAAGAACGAATTTTGGTGAAAGTTATTTCATCGTTGATTAAGTTCCGGCGAAACATTTGGACACAACAAAAATTGGACCAATTCCAAGTAGAATCGAGAACCGGCGATTCCAAAATCTGCCGGGTTGGTTCGAAAACCTAAACCAACTTACCCGGAAAACAATGCTATATCAATTTAGACTATTTTATTTTTCTCAATGCTCAATCACATTTTGAGTATACATCAACTTGACCCTACTCTTTTGGGGTCATCTACCCTGTTGACTGCAAGTTTGGTTGCAATATCAATTAAGACCGTGATGTAAAGGCGAATAGGCTATAATTCCAACAGAGCAGTACTAGCAATTATGTTTTAACTTTTGAGACTTTATCTTGACAAAGAGATCTTGTGTTAAAGTGTTTTCATTGAAAGCAAGGAGCTCCTTGGAATCTTTATTTAAAAAAACCTCATGAAAGAAACTCTAACATGGAGATTTGTTGCAAAAGTTACAATTAACCTTTTAATGAATTGATTTACCATATTGATATTACTCAATAATTGATTTGAAGTATTAAACAGTTTAAACTATAATTATGTATTTTTTTTGGTCGAATTAAACAATAATTAACGGCACAACGAATGTTATATACTTTAAAAAGACTAAACATGTTTTCTAGTATAAAAAAGAATAAACTGGTTTCAATCAGAATTTAAAATTAAAAGAAAAATAAAAAGAAAGCGGGAAGAAGCGCACTAAGTTGTTGAAAGCGAAAGCACATCCATTGGGCTAGGGCAGTGCAACCAAGGAGCTGCGACGTCAGGGCCACCCGACCCTAGGCTATGTTTAGGGTGAAATTGGAAATATAATAACTTAAAAAGGGCCAGAATGAATTTTTAAGAATTCATTAATCCTCTCATTGAACATTTTGAAAAACTTCATACTCAAAGTAAGTGGTACTTAGCTTGAGCTTTGGGCTACGTTAAGACAACTTTGGACTCTGCATAAATTTTATCAAATGTCCTAACTTTTACTAACGGTCCTTTGAAAGCTCGAAACTACAGTGCACTCAAAGTCATTTTCCCATGAGTTTTGCATAGTGGAAAGGAATCATACATACATGGTCCCCCGCTTTGACATTTTCTTGTCACAAATCACTATCATCTCCTTTTTGGGACTTTCACTACAGAGGAATGAAGCCAATCAAAATGCAGTCCCCTGTAATAGGGAAGAAAATCAGATGGCTGGATTGTTAAGACTCAAAAATACAAATCTTTGCCCTATAATTGGGTCTTTAATCCTCCCGTAACCCTTTGGAACCTTATATATACTAAAGTTTATCTTGATGAAATGAAATGATTTTATTTTCGACCAAAAAAAAATGCAGTACCCATTTACAAAATGCAGTACACATTTAGTAGGCAATGACCCCCTTTTCCCATTCCCTATGCGTCCCGTTTTGGGTATCCATCCAGCTCATGTCTCCCGCACTTTCTGCTGATCTTTTTCCTGTTTCTGATCGCTCAGCATTTTCCAAGGACACAACACTTTCGGCCAGCTTTTGCACTCTTTTCCCTTGTGGTTCCACGAGTGTTTGGGTTGATGTAGATCTCAACGTGGGAATGTCATGAGAGCTGATGCTTGTTTGAATGCGCAGAAGTATGTCTTTGGCTCAATTGATATTCTAAAATCGTCATGGTTATTTGACTTAATGCAGGTAAGGAAAAAAAAGTTCAGGTCTGCAGCAGAATGATGTTTTTTTTATTTTTTTTTGGTAAAGGTAAGAAATATGCTTTTTTATTTCTTTCTCGTTAAACTAAAATAGAGAGTTTAAATCTAATCTTATGGTTTGTTAAGACTCTTGGCAGAAAACTGACGGCATACAAGAAGAAGCCTTCGTAGTTGCTGTGCGTCCTAGAAAGTCACAGGATCTCTGTGTGCTTTAGATCAATCTTCCTTCTGGAAACTATTATTTCAGATCATCAAATACAATCAATTCATGACGTTTAGTTTGGCTGCAATATCCCACAGATCCACACACGCACAGCCACGCACTGTAATTGCTCACTCCCCGCCTATAGCTTCTAATAGCCAGGTCCATCAAGTTTACGGCTTTGCCCTCACTTAATGGATCCCTATAGCACAAATTTTAACAACCCTGGATGATTAAGACGTAAACAACTCGCTGCCCGGAGTAATTGTGGCAGTTCCTTCGCCCATGACTGTCGTCAAAGCCATCTCTTTCTCCCGAATCCTCTCGAGCTCCCACGCAATCGCGTCCATCTTCGGTCGCCTTTCGCGCGGGGAAATCATGCACATCAATGTTAGCCTCATCAAGTCCCCCATTCCATCCATTGTGAAAGTTCCGACTAGCCGAGGGTCCACAAGGTTTATCAAACTTTCATGGGACTCCACCTAATATTGAATTTTCCGAGAGTAGACGAGAAAAGGTGATCACTGATGATGCTCTTTACAAGTCACTTTTTAGAAGGTAAGATATGGATGGTTAGGGAGGTTAAACAAGCAACCTGCTTTTCTTCATCTCTCTCTCAATGCTATGCAAGTGATGGAAATTAAATTGGTATTACCTTACTTTACAACCAAGTTACTCAATTGGGCATACAACAACAATAATAAAAAAGGTACTTTTGACGAGAGAGTGAACTAGAGCAAGAGAAGAACCGGTTGCATTGTGATAACCTTGTTTAGGGAAATGATCCGACGATTCAAGATCTTTACTATAATTTTTGCAGGTGGAAAGTATAGAATTTCAATCGATCAAGTTGTTGATGGTAGATTGTGTTGCATCTTGTTATGTGAATGCCAGGAAAATAACAAGAATCTTAACTAGTTGATTGCATAAAGGTATTAGGTAGAAGTATATTTACCCACTGGATTAAGCTTTCATGCCCTGACAATATCATATTCGGAGCTGCTTCTCCAGTAACAAGCTCCAAAAGAAATACTCCGAAGCTATATGCGTCGCTCATCTCAGAGAAATCACCCGATTCTCCTGCCCTAATTAGTGGAAACACATTACATTTCCATAGAAAGTAATATTTTGTTCTTTCCGACTTGAATAAAAAATGGTGCAAGAAGAAATAAATTTACTCTGGATCTTGGAAAACACTGACAGATGCGCGAGATGGACCTGCTTCTTCTATGTTTTTCTTTTCAAGAAGTTTCATGAGCCCTGCATCTGCGACTTTAGCTATGAAATTCTCATCAACCAAGACATTAGCCGTTTTGAAGTTCTTGTGCACCAATGGAGGTCTAAGGCTATACAAATGGCATAAGCCTGCACTGGATACAAATAAAAGTGTTCTCAAGTCAGAGAGTCTGTGAGATCATGCTAAATAATCTTCTGAAATCGGCTCATAGCTGTGGATCTACCTTTAGCAGCCCCAAGAGCAATGGAGATCCTCTGCTTGAACTCTAGCTTAGTCGAAGATTCTTGTCCTGTGTCTGCAAGAGTGGTGAAGTTTTTCAGTCATGATTTTTAAGTGATTTTCATTTGCCATTACTGGACCAACAAGCTTTTACCATATTTTCATACCATAAAGATGGTTGCACATGCTGCCATTTGGTAGGTATTCAAAGACTAACATCTGACACCCATTTTCAAGGCAGTAGCCCAAGAGAGTAACTAAATTACGATGGCGAATCTCTGACAAATATGATACCTGTTTGGAGACAGAAAAACATATTAATCTGGATGAATTAAGGGCAAAAGACATTCAATAAAAACTTTTGCTCCAATAAGGGGCACGGAAATTGAAAGCACTGATAATCTCCATTCGTGATGAACACTCGTGGTGATGAGAATGCTATATGTCAAGATAGAGGATCTTAAACAAATGAGACCATTATGCATAACGATCCCTAGCTTTTAATTGTCATCTCTACGTTAAGAAGCTTTAACTGAACAACAAAGGTTAGGCAGTACTGATATAAAGCGCACACAATGTATGTAAGCAAAAAGCTCGAAGAGCTTGTGTACTCGGGAAAGGCTCCAGTTAAACAAGGTATGAATGAAACAAAGGTTCTAGATACTGATCTAAAACAAGTTAAATGTTGCATGAACTGATACCTCAGAGACAAATTCTGGTTGAAGCACACCTGTGCACCTTTTGATGGCGACAACAGTTCCATCACGAAGTAAACCTTTATAGACCAAACCGAAACTTCCATGTCCAATGAGATTGCTCTCATCGAACTGCCTGGTAGCTAGCTCCAACTCTTGCATTGTAAACTGCCTTGCTCCCTGGGGCCCGGATAGCGGCGGAGCTGCTCCTGAACTAGACCCACCTTCCCTATTCCAGTCAACTGTCACCAGGAAGAGAATGCCAAAGTTCATACAGAAGAGGTAAATACAAATGAATAGCTTTGACAGATTGTCCCTTTTCAGTTGGACAGAGAACTTACCCAATACAGATGGATCAGAAGAACCCGTCTCGGAATTCCTGTTAGCTGAAGAGTTCAGCTTTGACATGCAAAACCAAACGAGTCCAACTAGTACAGCCACCAATGCAAGTGCCCCGGCAGAAACTACGGCTACTGATGCTAGTGAACTTGACATGGCTTTGGCTTCACTGCTTCAGTAAGCCTAATTATTGAACCTGCCAAGAAGAGAACAAGAACAGCTCTAGTAGCACAACTAGTGCAAATGAACCGTGGTACTGTGATATTGGGGTTCACAATGGGGAAAGAACTACGCGCAGTGTCTGATACTGGTGTGAGTTCAGAGGCATTAACTGGGTCAAGTAGTCCTCATTATTGAGGAAGCTCTAATATACAAATGGGACTTGCACATTTATAGTGGTTTTCTTGCCCATGGGTGTGGAGGAATACTAAGCTTCGGTCTCGAGTATTTGCCTTGGAACTAGACGTGTGGTGATGATAAATGTAGCTGAATTCTGGACATGAGAAGATCAATACATTCGCTTTCTCAAAGGACCTCACTCTGTGGCTATGCACAGTGCTCACTCCTCAGCACCTCCCCAGAACATCCTCCTCGAAACCAAAGCTTTTTGTTTTATACGATTTCCTAAAGGAAAGTTCAATAATTATCTAATAAGTAAGATAATCTCAAGATAAGTCGCTGTTCCATCTCTTACCACTAGAAAGATGCCTGTGTCACATTGTGATGTAGCTTTGCAATATCTTGATCCCCACAAGATTAAACACGCAAAAGGAAATTTCATTACTGCGGTTAATCTGAGGCCTTTTGAAAGGTAGGAGATTATTTTGTTGAGTTCGGGATTCTTGCAAATGGACACTGCCAAGCACGTAAGTGTATGTATGCAGGAGAGATCCAAAAGATTGTTGAAGGTTCAATGGAGAACCTCTCCATCAAGAAACTGCAGATGCCCACATGGTTAATTTTTGTACTGAGACTGTAAGCATGTACATTTTTTCCTCTTTTTCTTGTGGGTTTTGTTTTTTCTTTGTTTTGAGATGTACACATTGACAGGTATGAAAGTTACTTTAACTTGGACAGGCTCTCCGGAAGACATAATAATTGAGACCGGGGGGGGGGGGGGGGTGCTGGGGGAGGGAATCAAAAGAGAAAAAGGGTAGTTATAAGTGTTTCGATTTGAAGCCTCTCTCCTGAATTTGCTCTATCTTCCTTTTTGCCTCTTTTTGTCATCTGATCTGGAAAGAAGAGAGTTAATTCATATATTTCTTTTTTTCTAGTATAGAGAGATATCAGAGTCTTCCCTGATGGGGTCATGACAGCTTAGCCAACATGGCATTGCAGAAGCAGCTTAGCAGATTTTTTGGTTCTTTCTTTTTCTTGGGCTTTGCTAATTCTTTTAGATTCATTTTTTCCCTTCTCAGGTAGCAAAGTTGTTGGTTTTTACAATTTGAAAAGGAGGCTTATTGGTTGGCTCATTTTCGTGGAGATTTTAGCAAGAGCTTGTAAGACAAGAATTCTCTCTCTCTCTCTCTCTCTCACACACACACACACACACACACACACACACACACACCACACACAAACTAGCTCAAGAATTGTTTCTTTTCATGTTTTTGTAGCTGGTCTTGCCTGGATTGAAAGTGAAGGTGACTGGAGGGAAGGAAAATGTCATTTTATGCAGAGTATAGGCTGGAATTAAGAGGCCCATGTCCCTCAATCACAGATCCAGAGAGAGAGAGAGAGAGAGAGAGAGAGAGAGAGAGAGAGAGTTTGTTGGGGAATGATGCAGTTGTCAAGTAAGATGCTGTTTTGACATCTTGTCTGAGGCTGACAGCATGTGGGGGAACGGGGGGTCTTTTGTACATGACCTCAGTGATTCCAAAAGATCTGTTTTCTTTCTTTGTTGTTTTTTGGGAGGAGGGAAATTTTTCACTCCCATTTTATTGTTCCTCTTTCATTCATTTCTTCATGCATGGTAACACCAACATTTCCACAAACCTAACAAAACAACCATTCGTCATCTGTCCTCCTTTATGTCTTCCCAGCTGTCCTCATAACATCCATAATTTAGAGTCCACAAATACAGAAAATGCTATAAACAATCAAATACTATAGCAGATTTATACCAAGTACGCTTGCGTTAATTTTCAATTGGACCATTCTGCTTCTTCTTCATTACCTCTTCTGTTTTAATATACCATGAAAACTTTACAAACATACCGTGAGAATGGGAAGATCTGTGCAGTACTGGCCTTACCATAATTTCAACTGTGGCTCGACTTCCAACTCACGCATACTATTATTGGCAAAGGAATCACAGAAAAGTGACATTGTCATCTTTATTTTCGCCATGATCGGTACGAAAGTGTTAACAGATCTGTGTGGGTTGGGATCATCATGGATGTGTCATTCATGCATCATTGATTCCATCACAGTTGGCATTTGAAACTCTTGTTTTGTTCTTCTCTTCTTGTGAAGACTTTCGACTTTTTCTTCATTTCCCTTCCCAGATCGACCAGCCTATTGAGAATTCCGCGGGCCGCGCCGTGAAATTTGCGTCTAACATTGTTCTGTCAAAAGTTCAGTGGATCTCACAGTTTCTTGCTGGACTAACAGACTCTGGAAGAAGCATCAAAGTAGCTTCCATCAGGCAATGCTGAGCTCCTCAAATCATTGAATCACTTCCCAGTTATGGTTTTACCTTCTAGAAGACACTGAACGAGCATGACTCCGAATGATTCCCCAGAGAAAAATGGGAAAGCAACAGCTGAATGACTCGGAGAAAAAATGTTTTTTGCCCCTAAATGCAACAACATAAAAAACAAATGGAAATTTGTTGCTCGCAGAAGTTTGTCTCTCCTCTCTTATCACTTGCCTTCGTGCAAACAAGATTCCCGAATTTGGACGTTCTTAGCATTTAAAAAAAACGGAAGAAAAATCAAAATAATAAAATGAGTTTTATTAACAAGTGCTTCTAAGGCCCTCGTTAAGTTAACTAATAGTAGAAATATAAATATGGCAAATGCTATGAAAAATCCCAAACTATGCTTATTGTGGTATAAATACCCAAAACCTTTTTTTTGTGTTATCAAAAACCCTAAATTTTTTCATTGTGACACAGAAACCCCAAACTTTCTTTATGTGATGGAAAAAACCCAAACTTAAATATGTGTGTCATATATATACTCTATTTCAGTTCTATTTAAGGTATATTTATCACACTGGTATAAATTCGTGGTTTTTTATGACACAAAAGATGGTTTGGGATGCAAGTTTAGGGATTTTAGTGATACAAAAAAAAGTTCGGAGTAATTGTGTCACAGTAAGCATAATTTATAGTTTTTTGTGATATTAACCCATAAAAATAATAGTTTTTTCAAAGTGCTTTGGAAATCAAAGAAGTATACATTTGAGAAAGTTTCATTTTATGAATAATATTTTGAAAGACTTAACAAGTGCTCCAGGCGCATTTTTAACATTTTCCTAATAAAATAAACCGAAGGAAATGAAAAAATGGGTGAAGGGAAAAGGGGGACAAGTTGCATTCTCCACATGCATTGTTTCCATGTCTGATCCCGGTTCCTACAAGCATTTACAGACAACAACACCATGAATAAGCTGATTCATCTGAAAGTCTCCAAGAAACTAGCAAGAATTCTTGTCTTTCTGTTCACCAATAGTGAAATACAAAAAATTACTGTTTACCTTCTCTAAAGCTTCTCCGTCCTTGCTGCTTCTGAAAGCTAAAAGATGGAGTAAAAGCTACAGATGACATTGAGGGGAAAGGGGTTTTCTTTTTCAGGATATGAAAATTTGTGCATGTTCTTGTCTCTGTTTTTTTCCTTAAGTGGGTCATGGGTGAAAAGTTGAAAAACCAAAGATTCCTCGTTAAGGCCAGATGCAGAATCGCAACCTCCCACCTGAAAATCTATCTTCAGGCGAAAGTGGGTTTTGCGGGCATTGGATACAACAGACATCAACTCGACGTGCATCTTATCCTTAAAAAGCTTTTTGTCAATCTAAGATTTGATGGCCCAGCGTCATCAATTTTTTGTTGTCCTTTGGGTTAACACCACCAATGAAAAGTGGGAAAAGTACCGATTCAATCACGAGCTTTTTATTTCAATTATAAATTTTTCAATTTTATCAATATAATCATAAATCTTTGTGCAAAATTTCAGTATTGTTGATCGGGCCAATTGACGCCAGAATAGCTAACGTGGCGTGTAATCATCATTAACTATCCTATGTGGCACGCTGATTTGAATAAATTGCAGATCACCAAATCAGCCATATGGTGGCAATTGGCTAGAATGACTACATTAAAATTTCTCGTAAAGACTATGACATTCTGAAATTCGACCCACTTAAAATTTATGAAATAGATGATTTTATGGACTTACTTATAGTTATATTTAATCCAGAACTGATCACTCCTGGGATACTAACCGTTAGGGAATGACTAATTAGGGATTTAAATTCGCGTGACCAAAGAAACTCGATCGTGAACCAACTTTCGACCATAAAAATTATTGAGGTGACATTTTGAGCAAATGTAGGCCGATCCAAGAATAGTTAGGGACTAATTCGCCGCTGTCATATGAGTGGATCGCGGGTGATTCCGCTTGACCATGAGATGAATTGACAAATGACCCTAAACCTATACCAAACGATCGCGCCTGTCGGAACTAGCGATCGATCCTCGCGATTACATGACAACCGAGGTCGTTATGATCCGAGTGAACTTAAACGTGGCTTGATTCAGTATCGATCACGGGTCGAATATGAGAATTTCCTGAAAGCCACCCGTTAGTTGAGATATGCTTAAGTTACGTTATTTAAATCTAGTCATTAATTAAAGACTGAGTTTGGGCATTGGAAATTTCGAAAGTCATGACATGATAATTGGAAAAAAAAAAATAATTGGACAATGTTGTTATTAGCGTAGTCAGTCTTAGATTTGTCCGGATTCTTCAGAAAATTTGAATTTTGGCAAGAAACGAAAAATGATTGTTTTGCCCCTTGGGGCTTTGTTAAGGCCAAGTGTAATGTGAGAAGGGCATTTTGGTCATTTTACATCAACTTTAGAGACAAAAGTTTTTAGACAATTTTTCCCTTAGACTTTTTATGAAATTCTAATTTTACCCTTAGATATTTTTTGTAAGGATTGATCTCGGCCGTTGATTCTTGGATAAGATCAAATTGTGGCCGTTGGATGGAAAGTAGAGAGGAGGGTAGGATGGTCATTTTGCTAGGGGAGACACCAATTATTGGTATAATAAGCCTTCTCTCTCTCTCTCTCTCTCTCTCTCTCTCTCTCTCTCTCTCTCTCTCTCTCTCTCTCTCTCTCTCTCCGTCACCCTCTTGGCCGATCCCCTTTCCCCTCTCCTTCCGTGACCGTGGCCAACCGGCCAAGTCAACCATCGCCGCCGTTCAACCGCCGTGCTTGATTGCCGCTCGTTCGGTCACCGTCTGCCGTTCAGCCGCCACCGTCGCCGTCCGTCCACTGAGTGACTGCCGGCTTGCCGTCCCCCCCTCTTGCTTGAGCTAGCCTAGGATTTCAAGTAAGTGGCGTCCTAAACTCTATTTAGGATATCAGGTATCGACGGAATAGTTTGGGTGCGGTTTTGATGAGTTTAGGTGTTATTTTGAAGGCGGATCTACCGGGTTGTTATTGAGTTAGCTTGTGGTTGGTTTTGATGTGATTTGGTGGTTGTTTAGAGGTGAACAGGGGCTGACCATAGTGGATTTATATGCTGGAAATCGTGGTTCGAAATGATGAGTGTATGGTTCGATTTGGAGACTAAACATGTCGGTTTGATGTGTGGTGCCGTGGCTGGTTTGTGGTGATTATTGTGGTTTGAAATAGATATGAATAGGTTGTTTTTATGCTCATATTAGTGGCTGTGATTGTGGGTCCAGTGGTGACCTCGCATGCTCGTCGGATTGTGGAACAATTGGTTGAAATTTGGACCCATTTATATGAGCATGGGCTGGATTGAATTGGCTGGAAATTGAGCATGTTCGTATGATGTTTGAGTGTGTGAATGGGTGAAAATGTATGTGATATGTCGTGCGTGTGGTCACGAAAATCCCTGAGGCGTGTAATGTAACGCGGGAAATTGACGCGTCCTGAGATGTGTACTTTAACGCGGGATGATACCTGGTATTATCGGAAGACCGCCAACCTGAGGCGTGTTCGTTAACGCGGGTTGTGCCGTAGGTGGAAGATGTTGAGCCTGAGGCGTGTATTGTAACGCGGGCAAGAAACATAGCCCGAGGCGTGTATTGTAACACGGGCTAAGGAGTGTTGTGAATTTGAGACGATTGTACGTGGAT
The DNA here is from genome assembly GCA_031216185.1 of Syzygium aqueum. Lineage (NCBI taxonomy): Eukaryota > Viridiplantae > Streptophyta > Magnoliopsida > Myrtales > Myrtaceae > Syzygium > Syzygium aqueum. Next base: position 12,287,099 of record CM062232.1, on the reverse strand, counting down.
CATGGATTGAAGGTGGACCTGAGGCGTGTACTGTAACGCTGGTTGTTGGTAACTTTAATGAAATAGTGTGGTGATGCATGAACAAGTGTGTGTGAAATGCGGAGTTTGGAAATGACATATGTTCGACCTTGTTTTCGGGCATGAAAATTAATTTGGAAAGTGCGTGTAGTTGGAAATTGTGGAATTGAGACTAACATACAGATTGTGTGTAATAAGAGCCCAGGTAAGTGCAATTGTATGCATGTTGTGTGTTTATTGAATGATATTGTGTTTGGATTTGTCTAGAGATTCGTGTTAGCCTAGGTGGGGTTTATGATGTTTACTTGCTGAGACGTGTTCTCATGGTTGTCTAACCAAACCGTTTCAGAACCCCATCTTGAATCATGAATCTTCCATCGCCACCGCCCTAGTGTTTTGGCATATTGATGCACATTAAACATGCAGTGGTAGAGTACCCAATAGAAGATAATATTGCTTGGATCAAGCACACCATCGTAGTTTGGGTAGATATAGGACAACCCCTTTGGCAAGCTCACACTTATACCGCCTGGTGTTTCCGGGATGGTATGGACGAGTTCGGTCCTATCCGTGGCTTTGATGTCCCTTTTGATGGAGTAGGAGACTGGGATCCATCGGCTATACCCCTTTCTGATGGTGAGATGACTAGTCTGGACACTAGCCTCATACAGTCAGGACATCAACCTGTCCCTACAGCACCCGAATCCACAGTGGCTGAGCCTGATCCGGAGCCGGAAGAGTCACAAGCAGGGTTCGACCCAATGGATGTGGACTTGGGGGTAGAGCCAAAGGAGGAACCCAAAGAAGAGGAGCTCGAAGAAGAATATGAAGAGGAGCCTGAAGAAAAACCTGAAGAGATACCAGAGGATGAACCAGAAGAAGAGCTAGAGGAAGAACCGGAGGAGTCTGAAGAAGATGAGCGAATTGAGGTTCCGTTAGAGTCGGGGGATGAAGACAACTTGATTGAGATCAAGGCGGATTCTGAGTCTTCAGAGGAGCAAGTGGCTCAGGGAGAGTTAAATTCGGGTTCTGGGGAGACCGACTTTGAGTGGACGCCGTCTAGAGGGCGTATGGGTTAGTTTAGGGGTTGGGTAAACTTTTTTGAAGTGTTCCATTTTTGGAGTTAGAGTATACCCAGACTACTGGTCCTTTTGATATCGATGGTGTAAACTTTAGAAAGCCGGTATGCATGTATATTAAGTTTATTGTAAATGGTGTGTAGTGTACAAGTTTGACTTGGTAATGAAAGTATATTCTCCCTATTATCCCTTTCTAAGTATTGTTCGGGTGTATGTTGCTTCCGCAAGTGTTTTATCTCTTATGTGTGAAGTCGGCGTCATCCTGGGATGTTGCGATTTTCGACTTTAGAGGTATGTCGCGTGCTCGATGGGGTTCAGGGCGTGACAAAGACTGAGGATTATATTAGCAAAATTGAAAGTTTTACTACTAAATTGACATTTGTACAATAGATTTAGGCCTAGCTGGGTAATTATCATATGGAAAGCTTTAAATTGAACTGGCAAAAAGGAATCCGAACCCGATAATTGAACAAACCAACTCTGGAAAATAGATTATGGGTGAACTTTTGTTCAATCCAAGAAAAGGGTCAAGCCAACCCTAGCCTGAAAACTTTCGAGTTAGGTCAAGTCAACCGGTTTGACCCCATATATCTTAGGATTAAAACCACGAAAAACCTTAATTCTTAAATTATAATTTGAAATTTGAAAGATTCCAAGTCTTGTTATCTTAAATACGTGCAATATCTTAAAAAATATAGGATAAGCGCACTAGAAGTCCTAACACTTATCATAAAAGTCAATTGAATCCTAAACTTCCTAAAACATGTAATTAAGTCCTAAAACTTGTTAAATTAATGTAATCGAGTCTTTCTCTTAACTCCGTCCAACTTGGCTAAATGGAAAATGCCGACGTGATTTTTTCAAAATATTTTCTCTTTCCTATGTGGCGATAATGTGGCTAAAACATCAAATTTAAGGCTAAAACGACTTTTTTTTTCCAAATCTAATATTTAATACAAATTTTAAGTAAATTAAATTAAAAATAAGCTAAATTTATAATAAATAAAAAAGAAGAGGAGTGAAAAACCAGATGACGAGAGTGGGGGAAGCAAGGGCCTGAGTGAGGGTTCCCGAGCACTGGCTGAGGCTGGCGACCCTTGCCATTGGGATAGAAAAAATAATAACAAAATAAGCTTTGGATCAAAACGACGTTGTTTTTGGCACGTCATTGCCATGTATGATAGAGAAAATAATAATAAAAAAAAAGTCATGTTAGCATTTTCCGTCAGCCTCGTTGAACAAAGTTAATGGAAAGACTCAAACGGTCAAATCCAAGGCGACAAAACTAAGAATTCATTGCCTTTGGTCGGCCCTAAGGTAGCAAATCTGAGAATTTGTTGCCTTCATTTACCCTAACATGAATAATTTTTTTTTTGTTTTTGGGTATGCCTAAGGCGATAAAAGTAAGTTTTGTTGCCATGAACTGTAATTTAACACAATAATTCGTGTCCTTAGGGTACACCTAAAGAGATAAAATTGAATTTTATTTTGTTGCATTTGATTGAACTTGCAACGAGATTTTTTTTTATAACATGACAGAAAATTGCATCGAATTTTTATTATTTTAAGCAACGTAAATAGTAATCATCACAGACAAACATTACATGATAACACAAATGTTGCAAATGGAAATTGAATATTTATTTCTACTTGTCAACTAATGTGACATGTGTGGTATCGTTAGTGAAATGTAAATATTCTATAGTATGATTAATGTATAACAAGTGTAATTATTTGATATGATTTTAATTTACTCATACAGATATATAATGTGAAGCTGGAATAACTATTAATTTGTATAACAGGAAGGGTTAATACCACGAAAATCCCAAAACTGGTACATTTATGATAAATTTATCCCAAATTATTTTTTTGACAAAAAAAATCCAAACCGGTATACTTGTGACGATTTTATCCCAAACTATTTTTTTGACCACAAAAAATTCCACACTGGTACACCTGTGATAATTTTATCTCAAACTAATTTTTTTACCATAAAAAATTTCAAACTAGTATACTTATGACAAATTTAGCTTCCGCTAGTTTCTATTAAATTTTACTGTCAAATTGCTAAATTTGATGACACGTGATAATTAACGAGTGTACAAGTTTGTGGTTTTACCCCTTTATTTGTCACAAGTTTATCAATTTATGATTTTTCATGATGTTAATCCAATTTAACGGACACTAGTAGAGAGTAAATTTATCACAAATATGTTTGAGATTTTTAGTGGTCAAAAAATTAGTTATGGGTAAAATTGTCACATGCGTATCAATTTGAGGTTTTTGGTGATCAAAAAATTAGTTTGAGGTAAAATTGTCACAAGTGTATCAGTATGAGGGTTTTTGATGGTAAAAAAAATAGTTTTGGATAAATTTGTTACATGTGTACCAGTTTGGAGGTTTTTTGTGGTAAAAAAATTAGTTTGAGATAAAATTGTTACATGAGTATCAGTTTGAGATTTTTTGTATTATTAACCCAAATAGGAAATACTAGTAAACTTTTCAACCATGAGAAGTCAGACAAACCAGTTCAAAGGTTATCTACAAACCAATGCAATCATTGGCATAAGCTTTTTATTTATTGATGTGATAAAGTTCTCTTCAATAGGCTTGCAAGTCGATTTTGAGCTTCTACCCTTTTTTTGACACTGGTTAATAGGTTAGCTATCGTGTTTCTTATTCTTATGTATACATTTTTCTTATAAATTAATTAACTTTGTTATCATAAGTAAATTAATCGCGCCTGTAGTTAATTATAGAGAAAAATGGCAATGCTAATGTAAGTTACAATAGTGATTGACTATTTATTTCAATTGTGCCAACTAAATCCATACATGTGGTATATATCAATAAGTAAAATTCATATATTTTTGTAGTATAATTAATCATAGAAGAAATTTGTAGTACAACCAGAAATATTGCATTATAATTATTACGAACAATTTAATTAATTTTAGGATTAACATAACAAAAAATCTCAAGTTTGTACATTTGTGATAAATTTACCCTAAACTAATTTTTTGGTCACCAAAAATTTCAAATCAATACACTTGTGACAAATTTACTTTTCGTTAGATAAGATCAATACCACGAAAAATCACAAATTGATAAATCTATAACAAACACAGTGGTAAAACCCTAAACTGGAACACCCGTCAACTGTCATGTGTCATCTAACTCAACAATTTGACCGTAAAATTTAAAGGAAACTAACGGAAGGTAAAATTGTCACAGGTATATCGGTTTGTGTTTTTCGCGGTATTAACGCCTAATTTTACATATAGATAAGTAAATGTTGGAATACTAGCTTTCTAGTCTTTGACATTGTCAATTAGAAGTGCAAAAATAATTAAGATCCTTAAAACCGAACTCACTTTCTTCATATTGTGTACTTTACTGACTATTTCTTTCCATGATTTAATGATTCAAATGTATAAGACAATTTTGGTTTATATGTAATAGCACAACATTATGATTCAACTAAGTCACATTACATCAAATACAACTAATTTAGTAGAAATAATATAATGCTTTCGTTTGGTGTTTTTGGTATTAATATCACTAACGAAGTAAATTAAAAAAAATATTTAAATTATTTTTAATTGCTGGATATATTCATAAATTTCTCAAAATTTGTGACTTTGTCCATCTACAGTTGTGTATTGTCATAGTGCATTTTTTTTTATATATTCATAGGGTATTTATCAACTTTTTTTTATAAAAGTTTGAGATTAAATGATCATAGGTTTTGCTTAATAAAAAATAGGGTTAATATCACGAAAAATCCTAAACTGATACACTTGTGACAATTTTACCCAAAACTATTTTTTTTACCATAAAAAATCCCAAACTGGTATACTTGTGACAAATCTACCCTAAACTATTTTTTTGACCACCAAAAACCCCAAACTGGTATACTTGTGACAATTTTATCAAAAACTATTTTTTTTACCATAAAAAATCCCAAATTGGTACACTTGTGTCAAATCTACTCTAAACTATTTTTTTGACCACCAAAAACCCCAAACTGGTATACATGTGATAATTTTACCATGAACTAATTTTTTAATATTATTTTTATTTTTCGAATTTTTAATTAATTTTAATTAATTTTTTTCTTTGTTTTTAATTTCTGGCCGGTCGTCGGCGGCGACCGGCCACCGGCTAGAGGTAGAATCTGGCGAGGTCGAGCCTCGCCGTTGCAGGGCAAGGGCGCGGCCCTGCTGGCCGCTGGCGAGGCTCGACCTCGCCGGCGGCCGGTGGGGCCGCACCCTAGTCGGATTCTGCCTTTGGCTGGTCGCCGGTCCGGCGATCGGCCAGAGATTAAAAACAAAGAAAAATAAAAAAAAATTAATAAAAAAATTCGAAAAATAAAAAATAATATTAAAAAATTAGTTCGGGGTAAAATTGTCACATGTATACCAGTTTGAGGTTTTTGGTGGTCAAAAAAATAGTTCAGGGTAGATTTGTCACAAGTGTACTAGTTTGGGGTTTTTTATGGTCAAAAAAATAGTTTGGAGTAAAATTGTCACAAGTTTACTAGTTTAGGGTTTTTCGTGGTATTAACCCTTTCCTGTTAAAAAATTAATAAAGGACCCTTCGCGTTCTTTATCATTTTCCATATCGATCCACGTTTCAAAAGGTACTTTGTCAACAATTTTCAATGAAACAAACACTAATAAGCACGATGTTGGCTTTCAATGATACTCTTTAAAGACATCATCTTTAGTATAATTTAAAGATATTGTTTCGTTCGAGACTTCTAATCTATAAATTATGGGGTCAGCCATCGGTTTCAAATTTCTATTTATTTGTTATTAAGTTGTGTCAAGCAAACTAATTCTGCAATGATTTAGAAGTTATCACAAATTTGTGATTAATACGTAATTTTTCCGTTTATTGGCTTGGTGAAGGTGTTTATTGCGTAAGATGTCTATCCACATACAAAAGGTATGACTCTTTTTTCGACCAAAAAAATAGGGTCAACTCGGTTTGAATAGGATCAAATAGGGCTTGAAGAAATCTCGACCTATTTCTTTGAACAAAAAAAACCATCTCGACCTATTTGAAATGACCAGCTTTGCAAGCCGGGCCGGTATTGAGCCGAACCCGGATAACCCACATCGAGACTCACAACCCTGCACACTTGCAAGGTCTCTTTACATGTTGAAATATTTATTGTTGACAAAAGTGTATTACAAGTCCTAAACCTTATGTAGGAATGTAATAGAATTCTAAATCATTCAATTGATGCAATTTCGTCTTAAGCTTTTTTCACTAAACACAATACAAGTCATTTCGATTAACAATACTGAAAATCACCTACGCAGCTCTCATAAATTGCCCATTCAAATCTTAAATTGCAATTGTCAATGTAGATTTATGACTTGATCACATTTTTAGTAAAGGTTGACAACTTGATTGCACAAATTAAAAGGCTTAAGACTTTATTGCAATTTTAAATAAAACTTTAGAACTTCATCGAATTAATTGAAAATTTTAGAATCCAAATACAAGACTTGAGGACCTCTAATGCAAATTTTGCAATTTTCGAACAACGTGTCCCACTTCCGATTTCAACATTTTGCGAAAAATTTGGTGATGGATGTGTACATATATTATGACTAGACATGACCTTGCACGTTGCACGAGAGTAAACGATAAAAAGAACTATCGTATCCTAATACTTATCAATCAAGAAATAAGCATCGGAACAAATTTGCGTGGTCATTCACGGTTCAATGAAAAAGACACGTTTTATGAGAACATCCTATAGTCTTCAAGGTGAAGAAATCATAAGAGATGATTCTTTTAGTAATATTCATCTCTCTAAAAGAAAAGGTCAATTAACACCTTCAGGATGTCGGCAAATGCTATTAAATCCAAGCTACTCACAATCAACACCTTTCTAGAAACGAGTCGAGTTTAATTTCACGAGCGACAGGGGAAAACACAAAAGTTTCCTCGATGTCCTTAATGTTGCCAGCTAGGGCAAATTAGAATCTTCAAAGGGTGCATGATGGAGTGCTTGATTAACGTCGCATGAGGGTCACAATGCCTTCATCTTGTCATAATTTGTTTTCATTTTGTTCTGATTTCTTTCCTGGCTATAAAGCTTCGTGTGCGGAACAAATCCGGGGCAGCTCGTACCGACGAGATCAGAGCACAAAAGAAGGGGGCGTGACCCACCAAAGATTTAGCCACGCTCCCCCGTGGAAAAAAAGGTGGTGATTGAGATGGAACACCTCGAGTTCTCTCCTGTGAACATTAATGATAGGACCCCAGAGTGATGCCAAGGACAGGAAAAAAAAAAGGAAAGATATTTGAACATGAAAGTGATTGGGTTTGGTGAAATATCTTTTTTCTTGATACGATCACGGTGGTCATTTTCCACATTTACCAAATGGAGAACAAGTAAAGTCAAGGGAAAATGACTCATTCGGTCCTAATAAACTTTTCACTTTTGTCGATCGAGTCATGAGATTTTGTGCGAAATTTTCAATTTAGTCGTTCCGATCAATTTTGGACGGAAATCGCCGACATGACGGTCTAATTCTTGCCGGCTGTCCTACGTGGCACACTGCGACGTCAGCGATTTCCCGATAGAAGCTGGCCGGAATGACTACATTGGAATTTTAAGTAAATTTTAATACTTTATTGGCAAAATTGAAAAGTTTAGAATTAAATTGGCATCTGTATATTAAGTTTAAAACATATTGGACAATTTTCCTGGTAAATCAAAACACGAGTTGTTTAAAAAGTATGATTAGAATATGAACTCCACGGGTTCGATCAGTCATGACCATATCATATACTTTGAGGCCACTTTTCGGAATCGCATAAATCCTATTGAATATAAAATATGCACCAAACTTTCTTCCGCTCTCTTTTGACCACTTTTTGGGATGCGAGCGTCTAATGTTTTTCCCTTACGCTGTCAAGGACGAAAGAGCCGCGAAATAACGGTGATGAGTCCCCGGTTTGGTTGCACCACCGCCGACCTCGTGTCGTCCCGCTGAAGGGTCAATGGACGTGATTGCTATCCCAGATGTTGTTGACAAAAATCACCAAACACCACCATTTCCGGCTATAACAGAAGAGCCTCCATTGGGGAAACCATAAGTCCATTCTCACACCCCCCGTGGTAAAAGGGCAATGGGAATCCAAGGCCAAACATGTGCTGCCTCAAACTTTCAGCGGGCATCTGCATCGATCTTCCTTTGCTTTTTGTCGGGACTTGTTGACATTCAAGGCTTATCATAAAGGACGGAAACCGATAAACGGGTGAAAAGGTATTGTGAGAAATTGATCCTGAGACCTTTTGGTTTGATATCAATCTAAAACATGTGCGCAACCGAACGGCTTAAACTGTTTAAGGCTGCATTATGGTTCAACTTGAGAAAATAGGAGTCTTTGTTGAATTTTTTGGGAACTTCTTTGGCCAAATATTAACCTTGGCAAAGCTGAAAGCCCAAGAGAGGTGTGTTTGGGCTTTCCGCATCTTCGAAAGGCCATGTCTTAGGATTAACAATTTTTTTCTTCCAAAATTATCCTCACCAATTTTTTCTTTTTTTGATTTTGCCGTCATAAGTAACTATTCATCCCTTCCACGCGGTGAAGCTCCGTCAAGAGTTGCAAAGGCCGGTCAATGCTCACTAACAACCTCGGCTTGGGAAGGTCGGGATCGCGCAACCCCCACAGCCCCAAGCTGAGGTCACGCGGTGCGACCTAGGTGATGGCCACTTGGGGTCATGCGACCTCAAGTGGCCCTTGTTAGGGTCGCGCAACCTCCGTGAGGGGCCACCCGGGGTTGCAAGGGTCACATAATCTCGGCGAGGGCCATCCAAGGGTTACCTTAGGTCGGGCAATCTCATACGACGGCCACCGACATCAGATTTAGCTCGCTGACAACCTAAGCTCTTAGCCGGAGTCAACAAAGGGTTTGGTTTTTTAAATAAAAAATAGAAAAAGTCCTTCACAAAAAATATTTTTACAAAAACTATTTTATCCAAAATTGCTTCAATCAGCAGATCCCTTGCAAGTTCCACCAAAATTAATGGTCTAGATCTGTCTGGCCCTCAAAACAACGCATCACAGAAGCAATCTGTATCAGGTTGGGGTAACCGTAACAGGACAATAAGGAATGGATTCATTTGGATAACAGACTAAAAGATTATGTAGCGAAATCAAGTGATCAAGATGGGGGCATGCTGTGACTAGAGTTCCCCATCATTCAATTTGCACGGACAGACCAACTTTGCAGTAGAGGAAGAGAGTTAACCAAATGTACTGACATAAGCAGACCCTCCTTTCTCTTCCTCATGTGCATTGTGGACAAGAGTACAAATATTGTGGAGGATGCATATACATGAGATGGTGTGCCGGGAACTAAGTACACGACATGACTTAGAAACCTGCAGCAGAACTGCAGCTCCTGCATGAAGACCAATCTGCAAGACAAGACCGTTAATGGTCAGGAGTCAGGACCCAGGAGACCAACAGGATTTCACAACTCAACTATGACTCCACTGCAATAACCACGGATGACAGAAAATTCTCAAGCTATCACAGCATACAAAGTTCAACTAGTGTCATCTTTGCTATCTGCAATACCTTTAGAGAGGAAGGAAATTCAACTATTGAGTATTATCACCCATTTACTAAAAATCCACTTAAAAGATATACCAATTTTGTAGACGGGTTTTGATACGCCTAACATTGAGCATACGTAAAGTGTAATCTCTACAATAAGTGGTTTGTATCACCTGAACGGCAATGCCAATTGTTCCAACGAGAAGATTTGGAGCTTCAGTATGGATATCTTTGCCAGATTTGGATTGATCAAAATTCCTCAGAGTCAATTTGCAGACGATACTGCAAACCACCATCTTAGACCGGAGAAAATCTGCTGTCAGTGATTACCAATTCGTCTCAATCATCCATTTCACCATTTTGAGATCCAGGCCACATCACCGTTCATGATCTCTACAATAAGTGGTTTGTATCACCTGAACGGCAATGCCAATTGTTCCAACGAGAAGATTTGGAGCTTCAGTATGGATATCTTTGCCAGATTTGGATTGGTCAAAATTCCTCAGAGTCAATTTGCAGACGATACTGCAAACCACCATCTTAGACCGGAGAAAATCTGCTGTCAGTGATTACCAATTCGTCTCAATCATCCATTTCACCATTTTGAGATTCAGGCCACATCACCGTTCATGTATATTAAGCAGACTCACATTTGAAGCAGTTTTAGATCTGCAGATTTCCTCTAATCAGCATCCTGTTAGTGCTTATATATGCACCTCCTACATGATATCCTCCTCATCCTGGACAGAAACAAAATCCACCTTTGACAGCTATTGCAACTTCCTGTACTCGACGACTGCATCATATGTTTCCATAGAGAGCGAACTCTCAGCAAAACATCTGCAACAACAATTACAACTAGTATATGTTTACACAAGAAGATATACAACAACACGCAGAAAGCATCAATTTGACATTAAAAGGTAAATCTCCCCATTGGTACAAAAGCCCTAGTTCAATCAAATTCTAATCTGGGAATCAGCATCAGAAAAAGCAAGATAACCTATCAAAGTCTTCCTTCTACCCATAAACACACACACACATGGTATTCTACCTTTTTGCAAACAGCATAAGACTCCAAATCACAGATGGAAGCAGCTTCCACGAAACTACAGATGTAATTCACAGACCTTAATTCATGCCAGAACATATTGGTCTGTTCATGTAGAAAAGGCCGTAGAGAAGCAACCACATCTTCACCCAGCTGTCCATGTGGGACATTTTGTTTCTTCTCAAAGGTCGAAATAAACACTGAGGTCACTACATGAACTATAACAGAAGGATCTGGGTCCCCAAGGATGGCCTCTAACTCCCTCCGAATCCATGATTCTATTCTCTGTCGAATCCTTTCCTTCCAACCACTATCTCTTGGCAAGCCCTGGAAAGAAAAGAACGATTTTGAAGCTATTACAAACCAAAAAAGGGAAAATGAGGAGGTGAAGAGATGAAAAATTTGCTGAACTAAAGAATTCACGATCTATGAGAAAGGGGGCAAAAAGCAGTGAAGCTTGATTTGAAAACCATATTCTCAAACCATAAAGGCGGGTTGGTTGAACTAGGAAGTGGGTTTGGATCCAGTCCAATATTCTTCCCCAAACTCTCGCCGGTCAAAATCAGTTGGATCAGGATTTAACCAATTCAACTCTCAACCCAGCTCGACTGAATTATACACTACTCAAAGTTTTAGCATGCTGGAACAGGAAGTCCACCCCTTGGAAAATGTTCACCCAAATTCAAGAGCTTAACTGAATGTGCTTTCTTTGGATTAGATTAAAGGTCAAATGATGGATTTCAAATTCACTTGTAGGCTATACTTCTGCATGAAACACTAATTTGGTAGGGAAAAAGGATGAAACCCATGCTCTTGAGGAAATGCAAGCCTTTGCCAACTGAGACTATGTTTGTGTCTTTGGGTGTATTATCACATTTTAGACATTGGATATGAATTCAACGGCAAAAATTGAAGAAGCAGTTTAACTGGTTGAGCTGTAAAATATGAGCTTGTCCTGACCCTGTACTGCTCTGGTATTTAAAACACCAGTGACTAAAATTAATCAAGAAACTAGATTAGGACTTACAATTTGTGCAGAGAAGTGACAAAACCGAGTTTCTCAAAAGCCAAACAAAAAACGTTATCTCCCCACGAATGTAAATGCAAAAGCAGTCCCTTTGTTTGTATGAACAGAAACCACATACTTCTTACATACAAAAAAAAAAGGAAAAGATGACTAGTATACTACGAGCATACTTATTGCCTAGACCACTAAAGGATTTCGAATACACAGAGAAGAAAACTGACTGAAATCAGTGGTATGGTAAGTTTATATACCTGAGAGTTCCTGGAAGAAGGAACAGCCTGCAAGTGTCGGTTGTATATGCTGGACAGAAGAAAAATATTGCGTTCTCAGAAAATGGAACAACAAAACGAGTGGCTACTACAAACTATTCAAATATGGGTATATATAACACAGGTTATTGAGGATAAAGATGACATGTAATCATTCCCCTAAGACAGGAACATATTATCCACAATAATGCATGCGACTGGATGTCAAATAGACTGAAGTGAACCAATCTAAAACTAACCATTTCACAGTTGTTTTTGCATACCTGGCACGCCACTGGAGTTTTCTTGTGGCTAAAACATCAGGAGGAACAGAGCCCGGCCTCCCAAATGATCTTCGCCATGGATCTGGCCTGGTTCGCCGGGTGGAACCATTCAACTCATCTCTTGATCTTCGGATAGCTCTATAAAGCAAAAAAACTCGACTTTTAATCGCGTGCCAACGAAACTCGTGCATGAGGTCAAAATACAATAATACAACATTGAACATAGTTGGGATTGGTTTACGATAGCCCTTAAGGTTTGAAAGAATCTGAATTCTCTAGCATATCTAATGTTTTAACAAAGTTCTGATTTGATGATACTTTCACAAATTAGAATCATTTTATTAACACGATCGTTTGTAATTTGAATACCCAATGCAAACATCTACTCCCTGAACATCCAAACTCAGTACTTGAGGCTCATACTTCACACTAAATCAGTAGATTCGACTTCAAAGAACGCCCCAAATTCCAACATCTAAATGCCCTCTTCCAATATTACGAAACACAACATTCCAATGAAATTGCAATGCCTCAAATGGAAAATCCGTTCAAAAGCCAATTCACCACCCACCAAAGAAAAAACAAAAACAAAACTTTCGCGAACTGGAACGGCGGACAAAGAAAACCCCTAACCTCGGACGAACGACGGGGCCCGAAACAGCTCCTTGATCGGCCTCGCCGCCATCGTCGGCCGAAGGCAACCGCTCCTCGAGAAAACGCCCGCGACGGCACGGGCCGGCGGTCTGACGAAACCAGGAGCCGAACTCGGCGTTGCAGAGAGGGCACCTCCTCCTCAGCCTGCTCCACCTGCGGATGCAGTCGATGCAGTAGGCGTGCAGGCAGTTGGCGACGACGGCAGCTCCGCGCCCCCTGGCCTCGATGTCCTCGAGGCATATCGGACAGGATTGGCCTCGGATAGTGCCGGAGAGGGATTTCTCGGGGCGGCGGCGGCGGCGATGAGAAGAACTGAAAGCCCGTTGTCGAGAAGACGAAGCAGAAGAAGAAGGTGACGACTCCATGGAATGACAGGGTACGGAGGGAGAGAGCGAGACGGTGAAAGGTTGATCCTTTAGCTTCGGGACAAGAAAGTCAGTCGGCGATTAGCCCCATTGAAATGATTTTGAACTCACTGGAATATAAAAAAGATAAGTGCTGCACAAAGTTGAATCAAGTCCTTTAACTTATCAAATTAATGCAATTACGTCATTCTATTAACTCTGCCAAGATGGTGAGGTGATTTTTTTTTGTTAGTTTCTCTCTTTCATGCGGCGATAACATGGCTAACATACGAAAAAATAAACTAGAATGACATTGATTTGGTCAAAATATATTTTTTTTAAACTTAAATACTATTTCAATTAGATTAAAAATTAAATTAAAAGAAAAAAGAAGAAGAAGAGGAACGAAGGAAAATAGTGAATGCCTATAGGGCCCTCGTCACAACCTCCCTCACCATAGATAGGAAGGTCCGGCGATGGTGGGGATGGCCGACCAAGGATTGATGAGGGCATCGGGCCCTAGCTAGTGGCCAAAGACCCTCACCAATCGAAAGCGAGGGCCTTCTATGCGAGGGCTGTTGGCCCTAGCCCACATCTAGCCGAGTGTAGCCAGTGGCGACTGACCCCCATAAGTGGCAGCTCTTGGCCTGATTTGAAAGAGGGTCGCGCGGCCACTAGTGTGACATCCCCGAATTTAGGCTTAGGAGCCAAGGGCAAGTGATCAATAAATGGGCAAGTAGTCTGAGCTGAGGGTTGATAATGGAACGGACAATATGGTCAGAACGATTGTACTGAGAGTTGGTTATGGTTCGATCAAAAGATTATCCATAAATTAGCTTAGAGATCAACAGTGAAATGACTCTTTACTCACGCCAGACGATTAGAGTGATATGACTGTGAATTGACCCTTCGACCATAAAGGCCGTTAGTGGGACAGTCGGGAATACCTATGGATCAGTCCGGTATCGGTATGTGTCGGCAGCGGGTGATGCCGCACGAACATGCATCGGTCATGGATGACCATGAGTTAAGTCCGAGATACTGAATTCCACGAGACTACATGACAATTGAGGGTCGACCATGAGTCGTTGATACTCGAGCATAGACCGGTCACGAGTCAACCACGGATCGTTGCGTCGAGTTGGATAGGTCATGGATAAGTCATGTGCCTGGCCACGAGCCTAATAGATAGGCCACGGGCTCGGCTATGTGCCAGCTGTGCCAACCAGGTCTCGTACCAGGACATGACCGACCATCGTGCCTGTCAGTTAGGCCATAGACCAGTTACGTGCCCGGTCGTGTGCTAGTCATTGTGCCTGACCCTTGTGCTAGGCAACGTGCCCATTAGATCCGGTTCAGATCTAATCTCGTACCCAATGGACTTAGCCATGAGCCATGCCTTGTACCCATGCATGAGCCAATGCATGTTTTAGACCCATGAACCGGCCCCTTGCTCGTGATGTTGGCATTGTGCTCGGCATATTGCTCGTGCAGCCAGTGTCGTGCCCGGCATGTCACTCGTGTAGCCAGGCACTGTGCCCGTGCGCCTGGCTATGCGCTCGGCCATGTGCTCGGTCATGTGCTCATGCGGCCCGGTAGCATGCCAGGCCATGCGCCCGGTCAGGCCCGGTCAGACAGGCCACATGCCTGGGCAACCTGGCTGGCCCGAATTGGTCACCAATGGACTTAGACCTTTGATTGGTCATTCTTGGCCATATGTGAAGGTCCTTCTACATCAAATCTCAGGTTGAACGGGTATATCAAGCGTGGAAAAACCTCGGAAAATAAGTTGAACGAATATGATACGGGGTTGCGAATTTAGTATTAATTAGTTGGTTTTGTGTAAACAGATTGGCCCAAGTTATTTGTGGGTGAAACCAGCATGTTCAGGTAGTCCAGACAAGGCTCACGGTTCAGCTAGTGAGAAGAACAAAATAATTGACGAAGTCAAATGCCTTTTAAAAGTCATTTAAGGCCACCATTATTGGATTTGCTTAGGTGTCCCCCTCCTTTATTGCTGAGCAGCTGAGTTGTTCAGCCTTATTAAGGCTGCAAGGTGACCCATGATCACCAATAACACATATAAAACAAGGGGGGAGTCAGCCAGAGAGAGAGAGAGAGAGAGAGAGAGAGAGAGAGAGAGAGAGAGAGAGAGAGATAAGGCCACCTTAAAGTCTCTTAATGAAACTTCATCATATCCTTTGGTCATAGTTTATTAATACCATTAAGGCTTCTCTGACTTGGATGCCCCACCATTATTGCCTTGCTTCTTCTTCAAGCTTGGCTTTCTATAAATGGAGCAAGAAGCTCACGTGAAAGAGCCCCCATATACCTCACGCACACACACTTCCACCAACTAGCCATCTTCTTCTTTTTGCTTTCTTGCTTCCTCAATTCATGCCCAAAGAAGCCCCCCCAACCTTTCCTTTTGTTCGGCCAACTAGGAAGCCACGTTAGAAAATCACGTAAGGCCCCGTTTTTCCCATGCTCAAGCCACACGCCACTTGCTTTCTTTCTTCTCACATGTTCTCATGTGCTCTAGTGTTACGTTGAGTAAGTGAATTCCCTAATATCAAAAAAGGAAGTTGCGATACATTGTAACATAGTTTGCTTGGGCAGTTTCTTGGTTACTTCGTCGATTATAACTTGTTCTTTCTTTGACAAGTGATGTTCACATGTGATAATCATGTTTGATGTTCTTTTGTTGTTTCGTTGCACGAACTTTACTATTGATTTGTCATCGATGCCGGTAAGATAAGAGCCAACTTATGTAAACGGCGATTGTTTCATTATCGCTAGATATTAGTGTTCTCACTTATTGAGTCTCCTCGACTCACTCCCGTTGTTTTTTTTCCTCTTTTTAGGTTCGTAGTATGGCGTCTTCTCTAACCCGGTTTGGTAGCCCCATCGAGATAAGAGCGGAGTTGCTCACCGTGATTGATGCCTGTGAAAGCCGCGCCTATCGTAAGATTATCACGTACGTGATGGTGGATGAGGGTCGCGAGGAATTGGTCCCTCATACGTTCGTAGCATGGTATCGTTTGGCTAATGAAGATTGAGTTGGACCCTTTCGTGTGTTCAATGGTCCGTTCAATGGCATAGGCAGTCCGGCTCTAGGGCAAGCCGCAGGTAAGGCATGAGACGGCCGGAAGGATGGGGAACGGGAGGACCGAGAAGCGAAGAGCAAGAAAAGCCGTAGTAGAGTTAGGGACCCCAAGCCAAAGTTTTGTTTGTTCGCTAGTTGGCTTGTTTTTCGGAATCACCCTTGAAATGGGCATGTAACATATATATGTGCAGTTTACATGGCCCGAGAGTAAGGCTTGTGAAAATAAGCACGTATTACATAAATATAACGGGCGAAGTTTGCTTATGCTGATATTGTGATGTTCTGTTTATATTTGCTTTCGCATGCTCATTGATTAAATTGAACTGGATGCACTAATTTATTTCCATGAGTCACAGTTCCGCTCGAGTCATGTTCGGTCATTAAGCATCGATCGTGATTTCGGGTCGGGAAGTGACAACTAGCTGGAGCCCAGCGACCCTTGCCAACCCTTGGCTGACCATCCATCGTCATCACCCGCAATAGCGGGGCAGCGACGACAAGGGCAACCCTCGCTTGCTTTCCCTTCCTTTTTTAATTTTAATTTATTTTGGAATTAATTTTAAATTTCTTATTAAACATCAAATTTGGACTAAAACGATGCTGTTAGCCACGTTAGCGCCATGTAGGAGAGAGAAATAAAAGCCATGTCAGCATTTTCCATTAGCTTGATTAGACAAAGTTAATGAAAGTACTTGATTGCATCAATTTGATAAGTTTTAGGACTTAATTATACTTTTTGTAAGTTTTAGGACTCAATTGCACTTTTATGACTAGTTTTAGGATTTTCAGTATACATATTGCTATAAAAAGTTAGATAAAAGAATATTATTGTTTATATAATTTAATTACTTCGGAAAGAAATTTAAAAAAATCAAATAATCTTTACAAGCCTAGGCAAGGGCTGTCACGTCACGGCCAAGACCGTGACCCGTGGCTTACTTTACAACGTCCCGTTTATTTTTATCTTTCTTTACGAACAAGCGGAAGCATGAAATCGGGACAATCACAACAAGATCAGACAACGAGGTTAAGACAAGCATCATGAGCAAATCTTGTATTTACATTATAGCTTATATATACATTACAAGCCAAACCATTTTACATGCCTCTTTTTTTTACGGGCCGATTCACACACGTATTTCTGCTATAACAAACACGGTTAGGTTATGCCTAACCCCGCTACTGTGGTTTTCTTCAAAAAAGGTCCTCCACAAAAGTTCCTCGCAAAACGAGCTCCCAAAAAGTTGCATTCTTCTCCTGTTACTCAGGTCCGCCTACACACCACTCATGGCACCCTTAGGCACGGAACGGCCAGGTTCTCCAAATGGTCCATCAAACCCAAGAAGGGGTCCCATTAGGTCGCCATCCGCCCACATATACCAGGCCACATAGATATCCGGCATGAGATTATCAAATCCCTCATCCACCATCATGTGAGTAGTGACGAGGCAATACGCGCGATTCTCAGGACCGTTGATCACATCTATTGCCTCTACCTGTATCTCAACCAGGGTGCCGAAGTAGACGGGAGGGGCTACCATCCTACAAGTGTGGAAAAAACAATGGGGAGTGAGTCATCAACTCAATAAGTAAATCCTCTAATTTCAAGTGAGGAGAAATCAATCGTCGCCGGACACGCATCCAACCTTATCACCTCGGGTATCGATGGAAAATCAATAGTAAATGTATTTCTTACCTTGCCTATGTACTATTCATGGTGCACACAATTGCCAAGAGAACATCAAGCATGGTATATAAATGATGCATGCATAAATAGAACACACGGGATTCATTCATTCTTAACCAAAATCCCTCGGCTCTTCCGAAATTTGTCGAGCATCCGAAATCCATTGGGCATCCGAAATTCACCAGGCATCCGAAATCCATTCGGCAATGTCTTGAAATTCATCGTAGACGGCTTTAATCCCACATGTATCCATGCATCACAACCATCAAGCAATCCATTTCTTATCTTTCTTTAATAGCCCATGCAAGCAAGAGCCCGAAGGCGTGAGTGTAAGTGTGATTCATGGACAAACAAATCGTAATCAACTAATATATCGGCCACAGTCGAAGGCCCGTGACTTGATCCAACACGCCAAGTGACAAACCAAACCGACTTAGCTTGGATCCAATACGCCTCAATATCTAACCTTTGCCAACTAAGTTTCGGTCTATGCGTCCTAGCGTACATACAAGATATACATTCCCTCTTTCGCGGCCGAATCGTGCATCACTCGAACTTATAATGTACAAGAATAAAACAACTAGCAAGCATCACGCAAAGTCCAAGCACGGATTGTGGACAAACACTACTAGCCAAGAACTCATTTTATCATCCTATCCCGAGATTAGGGAATCTACTTACACTATTCAACAAAAACGAGATTTAGTGAGGACCGAAATGAGAAAGTGACATGAGGGAGAGATAGAGATTGGCGTGAGAAGAACGGAGGGGTTGGACGGTGGGGTAGGCATGAGAGAGAGAGAGAGAGAGAGAGAGAGAGAGAGAGAGAGAGAGAGAGAGAGAGAGAGAGAGAGAGAGAGTGGCGTAGATGATGGTCGTGTGAGGAAAAAGGGGACTAAGCGGGGACAATGGCCATTTATAGTATGGTCCACTAATGGTCACTAATGAAGAAGAAGCCAAAATTCTAAGTTAATGATGAGGACGGCCTTGATAGTCTTTAGCCATCATTAGTCTTCCTCTTTAAGCTTTTTATGAGAACCAAATATTGTTAACTTGGTCTCCCAGTTGCTAACCTAGGGTCATTATACCCTATTAAGTCATTCTAGACCAAGATGATGATTGTCTTTGGCTTTTTCCCTCCTAGTCGTGAACCTCTCTCGTCTCTTGGTCTTGGACTTGTATTTCATTGTCTTGGTCTTTAAGACTCAATTATTGGTGGCTTCTACATTATTGGCCCTATCTCTATTATTGGTATCTTCCTCAAGAATCTACAATTATTGTTGTCTTCTTGGACAAGCTCTATCATTGACAATTTGCTAAAGAAGTTGTCCATTTGTCTCTTAGTCCATGAATTCCCCCTTTGGGCATGAGTCTTTCTCTATTTTTGGCCTTGCAAGACAACTCCATTATTGGTGCCCAGGTTCAATTATTGGGGATTGGTCTTCATTATTCGTTCTTGTAGAATGAGTTCCGTTATTGGTGCCAAGTCAAGTCAACTTGTTTTCTTGTTCCAAGAAGCCTTCTAGGCGTGTGATCCATGTGCCTTCTCAAGAGCACTCAATTATTGGGGTTCTCACTAATTCTAATGGCACTTCTTCCTTTGGGCACTAAACTTTACCTAAGATTTAACTTAATGAACAACTAAGGTAATTAAGGGTTTCAAGTTCCATAAACGATCGACAATTTCATTTGGAACCGAGGTTCGGTCTAAAATTATATCCAAACATGATTGGACACAATCGAGTCAAAGACCGGGCTAAACGGCGCAAGACTGAACTAGCTTGATTGTTCTAGTGTATGGCCTGTTTGGTCGGGCCTAACTGGGCGTAGGGTTTGGCCGTATGGACACAAGGTCGAGCACACTACTAGGCTATACGGGCGCCAGGCCGGTTGCACAGGCACGAGGCCGAATGCATGGGCATAGTGCCGGGCCGCATAGACGGTGTGCACATGAGCAAGGTACCGAGCGCATGGATGGAACATACGGATGAGAGATCGGTTCATGGACCAGACACTTGCATTGGCTCATGGGCGACATAACGAATAGCCCGTGGCTAAGTATGGTTGGCATGGGACTTGCTCTGGGCCGAACCTAATGGGCATAAGGCTTGGCATAAAAGTTAGGCACAATGGCCGGCACACGGACTAGCATAGGGCCGGTCCATGGCTTGACTGACAGGTACACGACTGGTCCACGGCCGGGCACAAGGCTTGACTTGCGTGGTCGGCACAAATCCTGGTCCCCGACTAAGCCACAAGGCTCTTGGCCTGGCACATTACTCGTCCATGGCCTACTCGACTCGACGCAATGATCCATAGCCGATTTGCGACCAGTCTATGTTCAAGCATCAACGATCCGTGGTCGACCCTTGATTGTCATGTAGCCGTGTGGAATCGAGCATCACGAAATCGATCCATGTTTGCTTGCGACCGGTGCATGGCTAAGTGGAATCACCCTCGATCGACTCATGCCTATGCGGCCTCGATTCATGGCCGTCTGGGATTATTCTACTACCGACCCTTATGGTCGAATGGTCAATCCATGGTCAAATCACTCTAACTAACTTGCGTGATTACGAAGTCATTCCATTGTCGATCTCTTGGTCGATCCATGGACGATCCTTCGATCAAACCATGATCAATCCTTTAAATACCCGTTCCAATCATACTAGCTGATCCATGATCGACCCTCGAATCGATCCTATCGCCAATTCCATGGCCATTTTCCTTTAGTCGTCTCGGTCAAAATTGGGGATGTTACATTTCTCTCCCCCTAATGAAATTTCGTCATCGAAATTTAAACACATATCCGGTTCCTCAAACAAATGTGGGTACTGATGTTTCATGATTTCCTCACTTTTCTAGGTTGCTTCTTCTGTTCCATGGTGATGCCATATGACCTTTACTATAGGAATAATATTATTTCTCAGCATTTGCTCTTTTCAGTCCGCGATTCGCACTGGCTTCTCTTTATAAGACACTCTGCTGTCTATTTCGACCTCGTTGAAATTTAGCACATGTGCTAGATTGAGCTCGTATTTTCTCAACATTGATACACAAAACGCATCATGTACCTGAGCAAGTTTTAGTGACAACACCAACCGATAAGTCAAATTCCCTATTTTTTCTAAAATTTCAAATGGTCTGACGTACTTGGGACTCAACTTACCATTTCTTCCAAAGCGCGGCACACCCCTCATGGGTGATACTTTAAGGAAGACATGGTTGCCTACTTGGAACTCTAGTGGCTTTCGACGTTTATTAGCATAACTTTTCTATCGGCTTTGGGTAGTTCTAAGCCTATCCCTAATCACTTGTACAACATCCATTGTGAGTTGTACCAGCTCTGGACCGGTGATCTTCTTTTCCCTAATCTCATTTCAACAGACTTGAGTTCTGCAAGCTCAACCATATAATGCCCCGAATGGTACCATTTTGATGCTTTGTTGATAACTATTATTGTATGTAAATTCAATGAGATGCAAGTGTTCATCCCAATTTCCTCTGAAATCGACGACATAAGCTCGTAACATGTCTTCGAGCATCTGGATGGTCCTTTTCTGTTTGGCCATCTGTTTATGAATGATAGGCGGTGCTGTATTGGAGTTTCGTTTCTATAGCGGTTTCAAGACTTCACCAGAAATTAGCAGTAAATTTGAGATCTCAATCCGAAGTGATCGTCACTGGGATTCTATGTAGTCGCACTATCTGCCGAATATATAGTTCTGTATACTCTTCCGATCAGAAATCTTTTCATAATACGAGAAAGTGAGCTGACTTTGTCAATCTATCAACTATCACTCGAATAAAATCATTTCCTCTTTGACTTCTTGGTAATCCCATTACGAAGTCCATTATAATGTGTTCCCATTTCCACTCAGGGATTTCTAATGATTGTAATAATCCTCTAGGCTTGCAATGTTGTACCTTTATTTGTTGACACGTTAGGCATTTTGCAACGTGCTTGGCAATACCTCTATTTATGTTGTTCCACCATAGATGTTGGCATAGATTCTAATACATTTTAGTGCTGCCCCGTTTGAATACTATAATTACTTCTATGGGCTTCCGTTAGGATCTCCTCCTTAAGTTGTTCATCGTTGGGTACACATAGGCGCCCATTGAACTTCAATATCCCGTCTTAGGTTATATGAAAGTCAGGTCTCTTCTTTTTTTAGAACCTTTTTTGAATTTTTTGAATCTCCGGGTCTGTCTACTGCAGTGCCTTGGCCTTTGATAACACCTTTGGTTCAATTCTAAGAGCAGCTAAGTTTCAGCCTTGTGACCATACTCCCTCCGGAACTCAAAAACTTTGATTTCTTATAAGGTGCCAACGGAGTCCTAAAAGCAACATTCGTCGATCCCTAATCGACATCGTTTATGGTTGAGACTAGGGCGGTATATGATTGTCTTCGAGCCCCCAAATTTCATTCTTGATTAATGAAAACATCCTTAGCAAATACTTTCGCCGTTGTTTTTTTTTTTTTTTGGCAAGGTAAAAAGTATATGGATTTTTCAACGCGCAACATACAGAGAGTGTAGCCGAACACAAAAATCTCGTACATGAGGCAACACATAGGGGTGTCCCTATGGGTGCAAAGGTGTTGTGACTAAATAAAGCAGGGCAGCAACAAGTGCGCAACAAAAACAAAGGCCAAAACACCGGCCAGCAGAAAAACGAAAGCTAAATACAAGGCATCAATACGAGATCACTCAAAGATAGAGGGCGAGATGCCCCGATTAACTTGGATCCTTCTATTAGGGGGAATGTCTTCAATAAGCTTAAAAAAGAGACCTTTATCCCTTACAACCTTAGCAAGGTGGTTGCAAAAGGCCGGCAGAAAAAAGATCCGATTCCTGAATAGGATATGATTCCATTCCGTCCAGATGATATGGCACAACGCACCAAGAGAAAATGAGCAATGTGCTGGGGAAAGTTGTGACCACCAATGAAGCGGATGGCCTAATGGAGATTTTCTTGCCACGTACCATTTCACCAAGAAAGGTTACACTTAGCTGCCTAGAAACGCGTAAGGGTATCCGTGATAGCGCATCCGAAGAACAAATGGTCAATAGAATCTGGCCTAAGTCGGCAATAAGCACATGCATCTTTCGACATTCTATGGTAACTCAACAATAAAACTTGCGTTGGAAGCCTATTAAGAGAGATAAGCCACATCAAGAAACCATGTCTCAGTGCAATGCTACTCTGTCCCCTATTTCTGATTAGTTCCCAAGTCGAGGCAGTGGAAAAAATGCCCGAAGAATGTCCCTGCCAAACTACCCGATCACACCTCTCCCTGTCAAGAGCAGGGATAACTTCCGTCTAGCAGTTCATAGTTTCAAGTACATTTCACAATTGCCAGTCCGAGGAGTAGAAGTCCCGCACTAAAGCCCTTCTCGGAATACCAGAACGGTAAATGTCCCTATCAGTGAATAGCTTATAAATGGGGCCTTTGTGGTGCCAAAAATCAAACCAGAATGAAGTAACTCCATTACCAATTCGCCATTTAATTGCAACTGAAATTCCTGGAGGATGTCAAGAATGTTTTTCCATGTCTAGGAGCATAAAGTTGGCTTGGAAGCAACCTAAAAATTTTTAATTTTTAGAAAGGTGAAGTGTATCCTCTTGCACCATAACGACACCTTATCCGTGAAGAGCACCTATATATGCTTGACCATCGCTGCATGATTACAATCAATCAATCTATGAATACCCAAGCCATCTTCTTCTTTCAGGAGGCAAACAACACTCCAAGGGACTTTGGCACCTCCAACACCCAAATCCGGTCCTATCCAAAGAAATTGGGGATAAGAACAGCACAAGTGCTATAACTTTTATACAAAGGATACTTAAGTTCCACAACTTTTTTTTAGCTCACTTGAGTGCCATAACTTCCAAAAAAAAAGATCACTTAAGTGCCACTTACGAGCTGGTCGTGAGGGTCCAAAACCGAGGCTTTTCCGACCGAACGGTGACCTTCCTGGAGAGGCGAGCACCACCAGCTTGAAGAGGGGGTGTCGGTGAATCATTCCATGGCCTCTGTTCGTCTTGAAATTTTCATTTTAGCCTCCGTTGACGAAGGTAAAAATGCTTCCTAGTCACACAATTTATCAAGCCGATTTGTGTGACTACGAAGCATTTTTACCTTCGTCAACGGAGGTTAAAACGGAAATTTCAAGACGAGCAGAGGTCATGGAATGATTCACCGACACCCCCTCTTCAAGCTAGTGGTGCTCGCCTCGCCGGGAAGGTCATCGTTTGACCGGAAAAGCCGCGATTTCAGGCCCTCATGACTAGCTTGTCAGAGGGGTTAGTTGTGAGGGCCTGAAACCGCGGCTTTTCCAGCCAAACGGTGACCTTTCCGGCGAGGTGAGCACCACTAGCTTGAAGAGGGTGTGTCGGTGAATCATTCTATGGCCTCCGTTCGTCTCGAAATTTTTGTTTTAGCCTCCGCGATTTTTATGACTACGAAGCATTTTTACCTTCGTCAACAGAGGCTAAAACAAAAATTTCGAGACAAATGGAGGCCATGGAATGATTTACCGACACCCCCTCTTCAAGCTGGTGGTGCTCGCCTCGCCGGAAAGGTCACTGTTCGGTAGGAAAAGTCGCGGTTTTGGGCCCTCACAACCAGCTCATAAGTGGCATTTAAGTGATCTTTTTTTTTTTGGAAGTTATAGCATTCAAGTGAGCCAAAAAAAAGTTATGACACTTAAGTGTCCTCCGTACAAAAGTTATGGCATTTGCATTGTACTTACCCCAAGAAATTGTCTGAGAATCAACTTAATCCTCGATAATACAGACAGAAGGAGAGTGAAGATGCTAGCCTAGAATACATGTATGGCATGGAGGACCGACTTAATAAGTTGTAGACGGCTAGCAAAAGATACGAATCGCTGAGACCAAGAGCGTACTCCAGCGGTAATGGAGTTCACCAGAGAGTTACAGTCAGACTTGCTCAGCCTAGAAGTAGTAACGGGTACCCCAAGATACTAAAAAGGGAGCGTACCTTCGTGAAAGCCAAAGGATTGCAGAATCTGATCCTGTACATCCGCCGACCCACCAGAGAAGAAGATCTCACTTTTATTAACGTTCAGCTTTAAATCAGACTACCCAAAGAATAAGTCTAGGCCATCCTTCAAAAGAGTAGTTGAAGCCATATTTGCCTCAGCGAAGAGGAGGACATCGTCGACAAAGAACAAGTGAGTTAAGCTAGTGACCTTACACCACTAAATGAACTTGAATCCTGGTAGTTGTGTCTAAGCATTGGGGATGCCAGTGAACACTTCTATAGCTAGGGTGAAGAGGTAGGGAGACATAGGGTCCCCTTGTCGAGTACCTCTACCACTAGCAAAGAAATCATGGAGATCACCGTTAATAACAATCAAAAATTTCGGGGAGGTTACACACTCCATGATAAACTTGATGAACATCTGAGGGAAGCCAAAAGTTTGCAAGACTATCTCCAGAAAGCCCCAGTCAACAATATCATAAGCCTTCTGAAAGTCAACCTTGATAGCGCATTTTGGTAAATAAGGCTTGTGATGAAACCGGCGAAAAGTTCCTAGGCAAGTAGGATATTGTCACCGTTCCTCCACCTTTTAACAAAGGCGTTATGGGGAGGGCTAACAATAGAAGACAGCACAGAAGCAATTCTATTCGTCAAAATCTTGGTTATGCACTTATAAACCGTGTTGCAACATGCAATGAGCTGAAAGTCATTCATAGCGGAAGCATTGGGCACCTTCGGCACAAGCGCGAGTATAGTAGTATTGGTCTCCTTAAGCAAGGAACAAGATTGAAAGAAATCCTTAATAGCCAACGTGACAAAAGGACCCACGATTTCTCAAGATGATTTAAAGAAATCGACATTGAAGTCATCAGGGCCTGGGGCCTTACCTTTAGCAAGGGAGAACATAGTGTTACGGATCTCGCTATCAATCACCTCCCGAGAGAGAAATTGGGTCTGATTATCATCAAGAATGCGCTTAACCACAGCCCAAATGTCCTCAATAGTTGGCCGAACAGTTGAAGAGTTAGCAACAAATAAATTCTCAAAATGTGAAACAATATGATGCTGGACTAAGCTCGGGTTAGTGAGGACAGCACCATCATTGTCGGATACCGATGGAATACGATTATGAATGTGCCTCTTGTTGACAAAATGGTGAAAGTACTTCATGTTTCAGTCCCCTTCAATCAACCATTTAATCCTCGACTTCTGTTTGAAAAAAGATTCCTCTTTGAGTCTAAGTTCCGAGAAAACCTGTAGCTGTTCCTTTTAAGATGGGGTCAATGGCAAAAGTATTTTGAGTAAAGTTAAAATTGACTTGGCCTGGGCGGTGCAGGTTGAGATATTAGAGAAAGATTCCTTGTTAAGTTGTTTGAGGTGCCCTTTGAATATCTTAAGCTTCTGGCACAATATGAACATGAGAGTTCCAGCAACCTGGGATTCCCACACCTGAGTGACAATAGTCGAGAAAGATGGATGAGATATCTAGTAGTTGAAAAATTTGAACGGCTTCCTGGTTGATAGGAAAGGCACAATTCTGATAATCATAGGAGTGTGATCAGAGACTCCCGGGGCCAAGAACATAGCATCCGAGAAGGAAAATGCTCTGCTCCATTGCTCGTTAATAAGGACTCTATCGATCTTCCTTTGCTTACAAAGAGTGCCAAAGAAGGTCAACCAAGTAAATCCATGACCAATAAATCTTAAATCATCAAGGCCTACTTGGTCTAAGCAAGTGCTGAGCACATCAAATGCAGGGATCTAGACATTAGAGCTGCCTAATCTATCCGAATGGTGTCGGATGGCATTAAAATTGCCATCACCCAACTAGGGATCAATAGCAAACAGAAGACTCGATTGGACAAGATCAGACTAAAGAGTCCGCTGAGCAACAAAGGTGTGTTCCCTATACACGACCGAAATATAGCAATTCTTATTCATAGCCAATAGACGCAAGTGCCCATGAATAACTTGAGAGGACATAGAAAGAACTACCAGCTCCACTGCTTGAGGTTTTCATCCAATCCAAATTCTTCCACAAGGAGAGAAATTATACTTAGAGGTCTACATCCAACTTGACAACAACCCATCATAAATCTTATCAAAAAGAGACGGATTGATCTTTGTCTCAAAGATACCAACACAAGAAAGATTATTAGATCTAACAAGGGATATAATCTCAGTCTATTTTAGGGGGTCTATAAGACCCATAATATTCCATACTCCAAAAAACAAATATACAAGGAAAGGAAGAGACAACCGCCTTTTCGTGCCGCCCCGTTTCTTAGACTTCGGATTGGCTACCTTAGTAGTTAAAGGGCTGCTCTCAGGATTGGGGATAACCATTGCGGGATCAGGAGGAATAGGGTCTTGGCTGCCAGGGTCGGGATCACCTCCTTGATGCAACAAAGATCTCGATCTAGTATTCAGTGGGGCAGGGGAAGGGGAATCCTCCTTTAAGTCACTGCCAACATTGCTGGCTATATCCCCTTCGATAGCTTCTGAGTCAGACGATGCCACAAAAGTGGCTCGAGAATTCATATCAAGGTTTAGAAGGGTCTGTATACACGCAATAGCAAAACTGTGTATGGGGTCAAGAGTATCCAAACCTAGAATACGGGAGATCGCCAAGGCAGAGATTCTCGAATGCACCACACCATGCCTCTTCCTGACTGTCTCCCACATACCATCCACCGAAGAAGGAACATCTTTAGTAGCAACTGCTTAATGTTAGGGCCTTAAGAATAACAGTGGGCATTTCACTGGTTGGAGCATATCTATGGCCGAATGTACCACAAGCCATACATGACATAGGTCGCCACTCATACTCCACCTTGATCGACCCAATATCATCATTCAAGATGACATCAACAAAGTCAAGCAAAGTCTGAGTCACCTTGATTTCAATGCACACACTAGCATATGAAATCATTCTCATATTTTCCGTTTGCTTATCCACATGCAAAGGTTTCCCAATTGCACTAGCCACCGCACTAATTCCCGATGCAGACCACAAAGGACAAGGAATATTTCTTAGTTTAACCCAGACGGGTAAAGCCTCATGTTGGTTTTTCTTTAGCTTCAATGCCGAGTGCCATTGTTTGAGTATCATTGGCAACCGAAGGATAGTAATCGGACCACTATCCAAAATTTTCCAACGAAAAGCTTCATTAGAAATATGAAAGAAGAAAAAACCATCAACATTTGCCAAGACATCAACTACACGTGTGCCCCACACATTTTTTACTGCATTCTCAGTCATCTTAAAAGGTAATTTCTTGCCAACATAGTAGCCGCCTAAGCACGCCATCCACTTCGGGGTTGGTATCCTCTAGAATATCCTCAGAAATTCTAACAACCGATTTACCATCAATCATAAAGGGTGAGATATAGGATAAAGTATACCCTTTCTCGGCGGACCTAGCAACAGCAGCCCATGAGCACTGAGTAGGTTGCTGCATTAGGTCTTGGAGGGGTGGCTTTGCGAATGCTTGCCCCTACTGCGGCTTCACCTAGCCATAGGCCCGGTTTTTCCTTATGGTCTTTGTTTGCCCCAGCATCAATAGAATCACTTCGATATGGGTTGGACAAATTCCGTCCACGGCTACAACCATGACTATTATGACGTTGTCTCTGCGGAGCTTCAATTATAGCATGGAAG
Organism: Syzygium aqueum; assembly: GCA_031216185.1. NCBI lineage: Eukaryota > Viridiplantae > Streptophyta > Magnoliopsida > Myrtales > Myrtaceae > Syzygium > Syzygium aqueum. The sequence continues at coordinate 12,258,329 of CM062232.1, read as the reverse complement.
CACCCCCTCCTTCTGAACCAACTGAGAATTTCACCTTTGCGGGTTCCACAGGGGTAGACCGTGTGATAGCTTTAATCGAGCCAAAATTAACAACAGAGGGATGCTTAGAAGGCACCTTAGCTTGCTTGACTTTCGCCTTAACCATAGAAGGCTTCGGCAGAGTTCACAAGAAGTGAGTTTTTCTACCATAGATTCCATTACTCCAGATTGCCATGGAGCACACAGGGGAGCACCGAGCAGGAATTCTATCGTGTGGATTAAAGATGAGGTAGAAGTGACTACCATCACCGAATCACAACCAACACTAGCAGGCTGAGCTCTAGGAAGTCACATACATTGGAATGCAGAGTAAGACCTAGAAAGATCACCAGATCTACCAACCAGCCAGCCAGGAAACATCGAGCGATGATTCCAATGGTTAAAAGTGAGGATACCAACTGGCAAATCTCGACCCTGAAGCTCAGAAGAAACTGACGGGTAGATCGACCAGGAACGCAGTAAGGCAGACAGGTGAACAGTACCGTCAGCACTAACAAATCAAGAGAGAAACGAGGGAGACCTTATATGAACAGTACCAGGCACTGGAGAAAAGCATATGCTTTGGCAGTTGTTTTTTTTTTTATAAGTTATGCTTTCGCAGTTATTTTTTTTGTAAAGGTAAGATGTATTTAACTTTTTAACGCAAACATACAAGAGGAAGCTGAGTATAAAAACCTTTGAACCGGAAGTGACACAGAGTGTCCCGCGAGGTTCAACGGTGTTACGGTAAAGGCTAACCAAGACAAGAGCCCAGAAAAGCAAGGCTATACAGAGGCCAACTGACGGGCCAAAGAACTACAGAAAACTACAGCTAACATCAAGTGAAAATGGAATCGGAAATGCCCCAATTTACTTGTATCCTTCTATTACGTGGATTATCTTGGACCGGCTTGAGGGAGAGACCTTTGTCTCTAACGACCTTGGCGAGATGGACCCGGAGGGACGGTAGGAAGAGGGTACCATTCCTGAAAAGGATGTGGTTACGTTGCTCCTTATGAGATGGCATAGTGCCCTAAAAGCATACCGAGCGATACGATGCTGGAAGGTATTTCTGCTAATAGATCGGGAAGCCCACCGGAGGTTGTGTTGCCGCGATCCATTCCGCCAAGGGAGGTAGCAATTAGTTGCCCAGAAATGCGCAAGGGAGCCCGTAATAGAGCAACCGAAAAATAAGTGATCGATAGAGTCAGGCCTACCTTGGCAATAAGCGCATACACCTTTAGCAATTGTATGATAGCTCAATAAGAGAACCTGCATGGGAAGCCTCTTAAGTGATATCAGCTACAACAAAAAGCTATGTCTCAGTGCTATGTGGCAGTCCCAAACGAAAAAATTCCATAATACTAGTTGACCCCATTTCCGGATCAAATCCCACGCCAAGGCGATAAAGAACACTCCGGAAGAATGTCCTTTCCAAACAAGCTTGTCCCGGCTGTTTGTGTGAATAATAGGGAGAAGAGCCGTCCAGGAGTTGAATGATTGCATCACATTAGACTGGTTCCATTCCGTAGAAAGGAAGTCCCAAACTGAGGCAGATCTCGGGATGCCCGAACAAAAGATATCCCTATGAGAGAAGAGTTTATAAAGTGGACCTTTGAGGTGCCAAGAGTCGAACCAGAAGGAGGTAGACTTTCCATTTTCAATTTGCCATAGAAACTGAACCTGGAATGCCAGTCGAATATCATGGATTTTCTTCCAAGCCCAAAAGCAAACAGTTGGCTTTGAGGCGACCCAAAAGTTTTTCGATTTGAGAAATGCGAAATGAATCCATTTGCACCATAGTGATTCTTTGTCCGTAAAGAGCACCCAAATGTGTTTGAGCATTGCCGCTCGATTGCAGTCGACGAGTCTCTGGAGGCCTAAGCCACCTTCTTGTTTGGGAAGGCATACCATGTTCCACGTAACTTTCACCCCTCTAGTCTCCAAATCTGGGCCTTTCCAAAGGAATTGTCTAAGAACCAGTTCAATCCTTCATAAGACCGACCAAGGAAGAGTGAAGATAGAGGCCTAGAACACATTAATAGCTTGGAGGACTGACTTGATAATTTGAATTCGACCCACAAACGACAAAAAAAACTGGAACCACGAGTGGGCTCGAGTAGTAATAGAATTCACTAGTGACGAATAGTCGGCCTTACTCAAACGAGATGCAATAATAGGGACACCAAGGTAGCAAAAAGGAAGCATACCTTCATGGAAACCGAAAGATTGCATGATCTGGTCTCTTATGTCATGCGTCCCCCTCAAGATATATATCACACTTTTGTTGATGTTTGGCATAAGGCCATACCACCGTGAGAAACGTAGAAGGCCTTCCTTAAGGAGGGTGGTCGAAACCAAGTTTGCCTCAGCAAATAAGAGGACATCATAAGCAAAGAAAAGGTGAGTGATTCTAGTAGTTTTCCACCGCCATAAATATTTGAAGCCAGGGAGCCGTGTTTGAACATTGAGGATTCCAGTGAACACTTCCATGGCCAAGATGAATAGGTATTGAGACACAGGATCACCTTGGCGAATGCCTCTTCGGCTCGGAAAGAAACCATGGAGAGCACCGTTGATGGCTACCGAGAATTTAGGGGTTGTGACGCACTCATAATAAGCTTAATAAACATTATGGAAAAACCAAATATTTGCAAAGTTAGCTCGAGGATCGCCCAATCAAGAGTGTCATATGCTTTTTGGAAATCAACATTGATGGCATATTTAGGAAGACAGGGCTAATGATGAAAATCAGCAAACAGTTCTTGGGCAAGAAGGATGTTATCTCCTATATGTCGCTTCTTGACAAAAGCATTTTGGGAAGGGCTTATAATAGAAGGCAAAACCGAGGCAATTATATTAGCTAGAATCTTGGTGATGCACTTGTATACCGTATTGCAGCAAGCAATGGCCTGAAATCATTCATAGATAATGCATTGGGTACCTTGGGCACAAGGGTGAGAATGGTAGTGTTAGTCTTCTTGAGTAGAGATCCGAATAGGAAGAAATCCTTGATAGCCTTCATGAAGTCGGATCCGACAATATCCCAACAAGAGATAAAGAATTCAACATTGAAAACATCTGGCCTCGGGGCTTTTCCTTTAGGAAGGGAGAACAAGGTGTTCTTGATTTCTAGATCAGTAACCTGCCTAGACAAAAATTGTGTTTGGTTCCCATTGAGGGAGCAATGAAGCACATCCTGAATATCCCATCTCTCCAGCTGAGTGGTTGAAGGAATTTCCGTAAGCAAGTTCTGAAAATGTGCCACAATATGTTGGTGAACCAAAACTGGTTCGGTAAGAACAGAACCATTTTCATCAGAAACATACATAATACGGTTATGTAGATATCTTTTATTGACAAAATGGTGGAAGTATTTGGTGTTGCGGTCTCCTTCTTGCAACCATTTGATTCTAGATTTCTGCTTATAAAATGATTCTTCCTAGTTTCTGAGTTCCGAGAAAGCCTAAAGTTGAACCTTTTCGAGATTAGCCAAAGACAAGCTAGAGGGGTTGTTGGCAAGAGCGTCTTGGGTTTCATTTAACTCTGCCCTTGCCCTAGCTGTGCGCCCAGATATATCAGAGAAGGACTCCCTATTAAGAATTTTCAGACGACCTTTTTGAGCCTTTAGCTTGTGGCAAAGGATGAACATGGGGGTGTCAGTGATATGGGAATCCCAGGCCTGAGTGACAGTAGTTCAGAATGAAGGGTGGGACATCTAGCAATTAAATAATTTAAAAGGTTTCTTGCCAGAAGATGTAGGCATAACTCTGATAATCATTGGAGTGTGGTTTGAAACACCTGGTGCCAAGAAAGTAGTCTCCGAGAATGAGAAGGTTCTGGACCACTGATGATTGATCAAAACTCGATCAATCTTCCTCTGTTTATGAGAAGTACCGGCAGAAGTTGACCAAGTATATCTGTGGCCAACATATTTAAGATCAACGGGACCAGCTTGGTCTAAGCAAGAAGCAAGCTCATCAAAAGCGGGGATCCAAGAGTTGGAGCTACCGAGCCTTTTAGAATGGTCACGGATGGCATTGAGGTCCCCCGCAACCAGACAGGGTTCATTGGTAAAACTCACACTCGACTGGACAAGGTCATTCCAGAGTGAACGTCTAGCAACAAAAGTATGCTCACCATAGACAATAGAGACATGGCAGGTCTTATTCAAACCCAAAATATATAAATGCACGTGCATAGGTTGAGTAGAAGTAGAGAGGATGTCCACATATACTTCTTGGGATTTCCAGCCAAACCAAATTCTCCCACGAGGGGAGAATGTATAATTAGAAATCCAGCTCCAAGCCGACATAAGACTAGAAAAAATAGTATAAAAAAAGACTGGGTGACCTTAGTCTTGATAATGCCAACACATGAGAGGTTGAAAGATCTTACTAAGGATCTAATCTCGGTCTGTTTGAGGGGGTCCATGAGACCTCTAATATTCCAAAATCCAAAAAACAAATATACAGGAAAGACAGAAACTCCTCAAAAGCGGGGATCCAGGCATTAGAACTGTCTATCCTATCCGAATCATAACAGATAGCATGAAAGTCACCCGCAACCAGCCAGGGGGCATTAGTAAAGCAAGAACTCGTTTGGATAAGATCTGCCCAGAGAGCCCGCCGAGAGATAAAAGTATATTTGCCATAGACCACCGAGAAACAACAAGTCTTATTCAAAGCTATTATACTCAAATGTCAATGTATAACCTGAGATGACATAGCGATAACAACCAACTCCAACCTCTAGAGGTTTCCACCCAATCCAGATTCTTTCCCGAGGGGAGAAGTTGTAATTTGGGGTCCATACCCAACCCGGAATCAACTCAGTAGATATTTCATCAAAAAGGGACGTTTCAACTTTTGTCTCAATGATACCAATGCAAGAAAGGGAGTTAGATATGACAAAGGATCTAATTTCAGCTTATTTTAAGGGGTCCATATGCCCCCTAATATTCCGGATTCCAAAAAACATATTTACATGGGAAGGAAGAGCCTATCACCTTTTCTTGCCAGCCCATTTTTTTGGCTTCTGGTTGGCTACTTTAGCAGTTTTGGGGCTGCTTTCAGGATTGGGAGTGATCACGGTAGGGGCAAAAAGAGTAGGGTCAGTAGTGCCTAAACCTAAACCACCATCTAAGGGCAAACCAGCTTCCGAACTAGGGAGTGGCGGGATAGAGGAGTGATTCTCCTCCTCAAAATCACTTCCAACTTTGCTGGCTAGTAGCCCTTCAAAGTCTTTAGAGTCAGAAGAATCCACAGAAGTGGCTAGAGAAAGCAAATTAGGGTCAGGAATGGATTGAGTAGCCACACGAATGGTATTTGGTTTAGCAGGAACAGAACCCACTAGAGGGGGGACCGCTACAACGGGGTTTTTCGCTTGTAGAGCAACATTCTTCTTACGGATAGTCTCCCATTTTTCTTTCGCCGGGAGAGGTGGATTCTGGGTAGCAAGAATTGGAGAGGGGTTATCATTGTTATCTGTGGGCGTCACCCTAATAGGGGGACATCTGTGCCCAAAAGTACCACATACCTTGCATGAAACTGGTCTCCATTCGTATTCCACTACGATTCAAGATGATTTCTACAGATTCAAGAAGATTCTGACTTGCCTTGATCTCAATATATACTCTAGCATACGAGATCATTCTCATTTGCTATGTTTGGATATCCACATATAGTGGCTTACCAATAGCACTAGCCACAACACTTATGCTAACAGCGGACCATAAGGCATACGGTATATCCCTCAGTTTTACCCACACCGGCAGAGATTGGTGCTAATTCTTCTTCAGCTTCAAGGTAGGGTGCCACTATTGAATAATCATAGGTACCCTTAAGATGGTAATCGGGCCACCATCCAGGATGTTCCGCCGAATAGATTCATCTAGAATGTGAAAAAAGAAGAATCCATCCACATTCGCAATGACATCAACAACATGTGCTCCCTAGACATTTTTAATGGCATTTTTAGTCAACTTGAAAGGTAATTTTTTACCCACAAAATAGCCAACTAAACATTCCCCCCACTTGGGGTTAGCGTCTTCAAGAATCTCATCAGAGATTTTGACAATAGGTTTTCCATCCACAATTATAGGAGGGATGTATGAAAGGGTATATCCCTTTTTAGCTGATTTGGCTACAGCAGCCCATGAGCGTTGGGCTTTTTATTGCTTAAGGTCCTGGGGGAGGGGGGGTTTCTTGGAAGCTGCTACCCCTATACTTAAGCTTCACCTTGAGGTTGGCCCCTGTTTAACTTGGGGTTCCGCGGAGGTTCCAGCTTCAATTGCCTTAATACTCAGTGGGTTTGCCGAGGATCATCCTCGGCAATGTCCTCGTCTTCCATGTTGTGCTTGCCGAGCCACAGCGGTGGATGTCCTTGCTTCTATTGAAGCATCAATGATTTTCAGTTTCGCGAGTTCCACAGGAGTCGTGGGTTGCGGGATGGCTTCAGAAGAGCCAGTTTTGGCAATAGAGGGGGCATTAACAACAGAAGAATGCTTAGCAGATCCCTACTTTTGCTTAGCTTTCAGTCCACGGGCCTTCAACAGGGGCTCCATTTTGCAAGATGTGGGATTTCTAAACGTAGAGTCCCTTGCACAAGTTTAGCCATTTAACAAGAGAGCACCACACAGGAGAGGACCAAAGAGTATCCAGAAACCAGCGAGTCAATTCCTTAGAACAACAAAACGCACCAGGAAAAATTCCAGAGCAAAACGCAGAAAACCCATATCTGTTCCATAGCCTAGCAGAGAAAAGAGTTCGGGAATCACAATAGATGAAAGAGAATGTACTTACTGGTGACCACAGGCACCAAAACTCAGAAGAATCCAGCGGCTAAATCAACCAGAAGACTAACAAGCTAGATCGACCAAGAGACTAACAAGTCAAACGGATGAACAGTTTCGCGGGCAATGGCATATGAGAGAGAAGCTAAATAGTACTAGTGTGAACAGTACCAGGGGCGGGTGAAAAGTATGCTTTCGTAATTTTTTTTTTGGTAAGGTATGCTTTCGCAATTGTTTTTTTTTTTTATAACGTAAGGAGTATTATAACTTTTCAATGAAATATACAAAGAGAGTAGCCAAACACAAAAACCTTGAACATGAAGAGACACGGAAGGGTGTCCCGACTGGTGCAAGGGTGTACCGACTAGTCAACGTAAAGAAGCAAAACAAGTGTTGCAAACCAAGGCCAAATAACGGCCAACAGAATACAAAAAGACAAAAAAAACCAAACCAACGCAAAGGGATTACTCAAAGATAGAAGGCGAGATGCTACAATTAGATTGGATCCTTCTGTTGTGTGGGGTGTCTTGGATAGGCGTGAAGGACGGACCTTTGTCCCTTATGAGTTTAGAAAGGTGCACGCGAAGAGCCGGCATAAACAAGGGTCTATTCCTGAAGAGGATATGGTTACGTTTCGACCAAATAATATGGCAAAACGCCCCAAAGGAGAAGCGAGCAATTCGCTGGCGAAAGTTGGTTCCACCTATGTATTGGACGGCCCACTGGAGGTTTTTTTTTCCATGATCTATTACGCCAAAAGAAATTATAGTTTCTTGCCCAGAATAGTGCTAGGGTACCCATGATTGCACACCCAAAGAATAAATGATTGATAGAATCCGATCTACATCTACAGAATGCACAAAGGCCTTCTAGGATTCTACGATAATTTAGCAAAACAACTTGAGTTGGGAGCCTATCTAGAGTGATGAGCCACAGTAAGAACCCATACCTTGGCGCAAGACTACGATACTAGATAAACGAGCTCCATGGAATAGTCGGGCTTCTATTTCTAATCAATTCCCAAGCCGTGGTCGTCGAGAAATTACCTGAGGAATGGCCTTGCCAGATTAATTGATCAGGCCTCTCCCCGTGAAGAATAGGGATAGCATCTGTCCAAGAATTAAAGGTCTGCAGTATATTAGAATTCTGCTAGTTGGAAGACAGGAAATCCTGGACTAAGGCATTTCTTGGGATATAAGAACAATATATATCCCTATTAGAGAAAAGCTCATAAATGGGGCCTCTGGGATGTAACTAATCAAACCAAAAAGATGTTGAGTTTTCATCACCAATCCGCCATTTAAACTGTAATTGGAATTCCCGTCGAAGGTTGAGAATTTTTTTCCAAGCCCATGAGCAAAAAGTCGGCTTGGACGCTACCCAGAATTTTTTGTTTTTGAGAAAGGTGGAATGAATCCACTTATGCCATAAAGACTCTTTATCCGTGAAAAGGATCCAAATGTGCTTGAGCATAGCCGCCCTGTTACAGTCGATGAGTCTACATATACCAAGACCGCCTTCCTGTTTTGGCCAGCAAACTTTAGACCAAGGGACTTTAGCCCCGCCAACATCCAGGTTTGGGCCTTTTCATAGGAATTGTCTAAGATTTAATTCGATCCTTGCTAAAATAGATAAGGGGATAGTGAAGACACTAGCCCAGAAAACATGAATAGAGTGGAGGATCGACTTAATAAGTTGTAACCGTCCAGCAAATGATAGGAAACATTGAGACCAAGACCGAGCTCGAGCAATAATGGAGTTCACTAAAGAGCTACAATCACTCTTACTTAGTCTAGTCACAATAACAGGCACTCCAAGATATCAAAAGGGGAGCGTACCATCCGGAGCTCTGCCGACCCACTAGATATTAAAATCTCGCTTTTGTTTACATTTGGAGTTAGCCTAGACCATCGAGAGAATAAGTTAAGGCCTTCCTTCAAAAGAGTGGTAGAAGTCGTATTTGCCTCCAAAAAAAGAAGGAAATCATCCGTGAAGAAAAGGTAGGTAAGACAAGTAGACTTACACTGCCAATAAAATTTGAAACCCGGGAGCCGAGCTTGAGAATTAAGAATCCTAGAGAATACCTCCATAACAAGGGTGAATAGATAGGGTGACAAAGGATCCCCTTGACAGATACCTCTTTCACTTGCAAAGAAGCCATGAAGTTCCCTATTAATGGCTACAGAGAACTTTGGGGATGTAACACATTCCATTATGAGCTTAATAAGCATCGGAGGAAAGCGAAAGGTTTCCAGTACCGATTCCAAGAAATCCCAGTAGACAATATCGTAGGCCTTTTGAAAGTCCACCTTGATAGCACACTTTGGTGAATAAGGCTCATGATGAAAGCCAGCGAAAAGCTTCTGAGCAAGTAGGATATTATCACCTATCCTACATCCCTTTACAAAGGCATTCTGGGGAGGGCTAACTATCGACGGTAGTACTGAGGCAATTCTATTTGCCAAGATCTTAGTTATGCATTTGTAGACCGTATTACAGCAAGTGATGGGACGAAAATCACTCATAGACAAGGCGTTAGGTACCTTCGTTACAAGTGTGAGAATAGTGGTGTTTACCTCCTTTAGTAAAGAGCTAGTGCGGAAAAAATCCTTGATTGCCGAAATAATAGAAGAGCCCATAGTTTCCCAAGATGATATAAAGAAATCCACGTTGAAACCATTGGAGCCAGGAGCTTTTCCTTTAGCAAGGGAAAACATAGTATTGTGGATCTCAATGTTAGAGACTTCCCGAGAGAGAAAAAGTATATGATCAGTATTAAGGACTCGCTCCATAACAGGGCAGATTTCTGCAAGGGAAGGCCGAATGGTTGTTGAGCTAGCCAAAAATAGATTCTCAAAATGGGAGACAATATGTCTGCTAACCATAGGTGGGTCATCGAGGACAGCACCAACATTATCAGAAATCGAAAGGACACGATTACGTAGTTGCCTCTTATTGACAAAATGATGGAAATATTTCGTGTTTCTATCCCCATCATTTAACCATCTAATCCTAGATTTTTGTTTTAGAAAAGCTTCCTCCTGAAGTCTGAGCAAGGAGAACTCCTGAAGTTGCTTCTTTTCCAGGATTGCTAGCCTTGAATTAAAAGGATCAGAGGAGAGAGCTTGTTGAGTAGAGTTAAGATCTAACTTGGCCTGAGCAACACGAGGGGAGATATCAGAATAAGAATCCATGTTGAGTTGTTTGAGGCGTCCTTTGAGAAGCCGAAGCTTCTGGCATAGGACAAACATAGGCGAACCAATAATTTGGAAATTCCACACCTACGATACAATATCCGAATAAGTTGGGTGCGACATCCAAAAATTGAAGAATTTGAATGGCTTCCTAGAAGGAACAATAGCAGCGATTCTGATTAACATTGGCGTATGATCCGAGACACCCGGTGCTAAAAAGTTTGCCTTCGAGAAGGAGAAAGTGTTAGACCACTGGTCATTAATTAAAACTCTATCAATCTTCCTTTGCTTGCGTGTGTCACCTGATGATGTCGACCATGTGAATCTATGGCCAATATATCTCAAGTCCTCAAGATCAGTTTGGTCTAGACAATTGCCAAACTCATCAAAAGTAGGAATCCAAACATTGTAGTTGCCCAATCTATTCGAGTTAGACTGAATAGCATTAAAATCCCCTGCCACCAACCAAGGTTCAATATCAAAGAGACCGCTAGAGCTAACAAGATCCGCCCAAAGAGTACGTCGAGCAATAAAAGTATGATCACAATATACTACTGAAAGAACACAGGTCTTATTCAGAGCCAAGAGGTGAACACGGCAATGAATAGCTTGGGAAGACATAGAGAGAACTCCCAGATCTATCTCATGAGGTTTCCAACTGATCCAAATCCTTCCACGTGGAGAAAAATTATAATTGGCAGTCCACACCCAACTCGGCAATAAACCAAAGGAAATATTCTCAAAAAGAGACGGTCTAACCTTCGTCTCAAGGATGCCGAGGCACGGATATTGTGAGATCTAATAAGAGCTCTGATCTCAACTTGTTTAAGGGGGTCAACGAGACCCCTAATGTTCCACACACCAAAAAACACACACATATATATATATATATATATATATAGCGAGGAAGAGATTACCGCCTTTTAGTGCCACCCCGTTTTTTTGGTTTCGGTTTGGCCAACTTTGCAGTGGAGCTACTGCTTATGTGAATGGGATCCTTCACAATAGGAGCAATTAGGAAAGAGTTTCTACCTCCCTGATCAAGGTCACCAGAGAGGGGCTGAATGCGCTTAAAGGTAGGGCCTTCGAGGCTTGGATTAGGAAGACCATGAACCCATCCAACAGATTCAGGTATACCACCTCGATTCACAGAGAATCTTATACGGGTGCTAGAAGATACAGAGGAGGGCAACTCCTCCTTTAAGTCGCCGCCTACACCACTGGCTGAACCATTTATAGAAGCATCCGAACTTGAGGAACCCAGAGAGGTAGCCGAAGAAGATAAAGCAAGGTCAGTGGGAATATGGTGGCCATCCTTCCCAAGATCATGGAGAGGGACCTGAGGATCAGAAATCATAGCAAGGGATGCAATGCTCGATGAGGTCCTGGACTGTCCAGAAGCAGCAAGTTCTGAGTGATTGCTATATCAGTCGTGAGTTTGTAAGAATTAGACCGTAAAGCAGGGGAGGCCGTCTTGGCCAAGTTCCGTGAATGCTCCCCAGAATGCTTCTTACGGACAGTTTCCCATTAATCACCTTTCGAAAGAGCATTCACAGCAACGACATCTAGCACAAGGGCCTTATTGACAGCAGTGGACGTTCCAATGGCCGGAGCGCATCTATGGCCAAAGGTTCCACACTTCATACATACCATCGGTCGCCATTCATAGTCAACCCTGACTGACCAGGTTTCATCATTCAGTAGGACTACAACAGAATCTAGCAAGATTTGTGTGGCCTTAATCTCAATGCATATCTTTGCATAAGAGATCATTCGCATCCTCTCATTTTGAACGTCCACATGGAGGGGTCTACCAAGAGCACTTGCCACGGCATTAATACCCGAAACAGACCAAAATGCAATAGGTATGTCTTTCAATTTAACCCATATAGGTAGGGTTTTGTGTTGATTTTTCTCTAACTTCATTGCCGGATGCCATTGTTGCAAAATCATAAGTACCCGAAGAATGGTTATAAGGTCCCCACCACAATTCTTCAATGAAAAGATCCATCAAGAATATGGAAGAAAAAGAAACCATCACCATTGGCAAGAATATCAACAACCTAAGCTCCCCAGATATTTTTTATCGCAGTCTCAGTCAACTTGAAAGGCAGTTTTTTGCCTACAAAGTAACCAACTAAGCATTCCTTCCACTTTGGATTGGTGCTATGAAGGATTTCATCCGATGTCTTGACAATAGGTTTCCCATCAATCAAAGAGGGAGGGATATAAGAAAGAGAATAACCTTTCTCTGTAGATTTGGCAATGGCAACCTAAGAAAGTTGTGTTTGTTGCTGTACCACCTTATCAGCACCATCTCTTGGGTCATGGTTCACCCAAACAATAGAAGAATCTCTTCGATCCATGCTGGATGTGGAGCTTCCATGGCTACGTCCTCTATTATGACCTTCCTGAATCAGAGGATCAGTATTTGTGGTCATCGCTTCAGTAGGACAAGTAATGAGCTTCGTGGGCTCCATAACGGTGAGGTTCCTCACATCATCAGCTTCGATACGACTTGTGTTGGATGAATACTAACCCTAACGTCGTCCACGACTATCGGGTCGATGTGACTGATGGGCCACAACAGCAAAATTCCCGACTTCCATTGAAGCACCAGGGATATCAAATTTTGCAAGTTCCACAGAAGGGACGGGTCACTGAATGGCTCTGGAAGAGCCAGCATTAGCAGCAGAGGATGCTTAGGGAGCTTAGTGAGTACCTTGGCTTGTAAACGTTCCTATATTCCTATAAGGTCCTTCGATTGAGGGAGAGTCTCCCCAAAACTCTGTTTTCCAACCATAGCCGAATTCAGAGAAGAAAGGCCATTAAGCAAACAGAAAGGCAAGACAGCAGGAAGACCACCGAAAAACTTGAAGCCCGGGTAGAGGAGACCACTCACACCGAATCTCAGGCTAAACCAATCAGTCAATCTCCCCACACATCAGAAACACCAAAATGCAGAAAATCGAAAAACAAGATCTACTGTCTAGCATAGCAAGCACAAGGGATAGAAAATCCCAACGGAAGAAAAGAAATATCCTACCTGGCACCTCCAGCCACCAAGTTTTAGCTAAATCCAGTGGCCTGATCTCTCAGGAGCTCCAGAACCCAATCGGGTGAATAATACTACGGAAATCAATAGATTAGAAAGAAAGTGAATAGTAACTGCAAGCTAGCCTTCCGCACGAGTGAAAAGTATGTTTTTGCAATTGTTTTTTTTTTGTAAGATAAGTGGTATAACTTTTCAACGCACAAAGCACAAGAAAATAGCCGAACACAAAAACCTCGTACTTGAAGAGACATAAGATGTCCCAATAGGTGCAAAGGTGTTACAACTTAAAGAGGAACATCAAGTGTGCACTAAAAGGCAAGGTTGAGACAACCAGCCAGCATAAAAAGGAAAGGAAAATACAAAGCTTAACAAGGATCGGAGAAAGATAGACGCCGAGATACCCCATTTGACTTGTAATCTTCTATTCCGAGGATTGTCTTCCACAGTTTTGAGGGAAAGCCCTTTGTCCCTTACGACCTTAGAAACGTGAGTGCACATGGCGGGCAAATATAAGGACCAATTTCTAAAAAGGATGTGGTTCCTTTCTGTCCATATGAGCTAGCATAGAGCTGCAAAGGAAAATCGAGCTATACGATGATAGAAGGAGTGACCGGTAGTGAATTGAGCGGCCCATCGAAAGTTTTCTTGGCAAGTGCCATTGCACCATGAAAGGTTGCAATTAGAAGCCCAAAAGAGAGCAAGGGAGCGAGTGATACCGCGGCCGAAGAAAATGTGGTCAATAGAATCCAGTCTACTACAGCAGAAAGCACAAGCACCTTCGGAGATCCTGCAGTAGCTTAATAGAAATGCCTGTGTCCGAAGCCTGTTGAGAGATATAAGCCAAAGCAAGAAAGCATGTCTAGCCGCTATATGGTGATCCCAAACAAAAGAGTACCAGGCGACTGGAGGGCCTTTTATCTTGATAAAGTCCTAAGCCGAGAAAGTAGAGAAAACACCCAAAGGAGCCTTTTGCCAAGCAAACTGATCATTTCTCTCTGCCATCAATGAAATAGCGTTCGGTCAGGAGCAGAAAGTGTCAAGCACGTAGGATTGTTGCCAAACAGAAGAGAAAAAATCTTTGACGGAAGCAACTCTCGGGATTCCAGATCTATATATGTCCCTATTAGAGAACAATTTGTATAGGGGGCCATTAGAATGCCATAGGTCAAACCAGAAAGAGATGGAGGCACCATCCCCAATTTTCCATTTGAAGTTTAACTGAAAATCGTGGCGAAGGTCCAATAGTTTCTTCAATGCCCAAGAACAGAATGTCAGCTTGGCGGAAAACCAGAAATTTGTATTCTTCAAGAAGGTGGAGTGGATCCATTTGCACCAAAGAGACTCTTTATCAGTGAAGAGTAGCCATATATGTTTGTGCATGAATACTGTGTTACAAATTGCAAGTCTCCTAATTCGTAATTCCCCTTCTTCTTTAGGGAGGCACACGATATTCCAAGGAACCTTCGCACCACCAGGGCCCAGATCTGGTCCTTTCCATAGGAATTGGCGGAGAACCATCTCGATCTCCGATAGGACAGACTTGGGGAGGGTGAAGACATTTTCCCAATAAACCTTCAACGAACCCAAAGCAATTGAGAATCTGGTTGTGGAGTTCCTTCGATCTACTCTATAAGAAGATCTCGCTTTTGTTTTCATTTGGCTTGAGGCCGGTCCAGCCGGAGAAGATTCCTAAACCATCCTTCAGGAGAGTGACAGAAGCCATGCTTGCCTCAGAAAAGAAAAGGACACCGTCGGCAAAGAAAAGATGACTAAGTCTAGTGGCCTTACATCTCCAGAAAATTTTAAAGGGAGGAGCTCGAGTTTGAGCATTAAGGATGCCTGAGAACACTTCCATTACAAGTGTAAACAGATAGGGGGATAAAGGATCCCCTTGACGGATGCCTCGACCACTGACAAAAAAACCATATATCTCTCCATTAATAACTACAGAGAATTTTAGCGTAGTGACACAAACCATAATCAACTTGACCATATGTGGAGGGAAACAAAAGGCCTGAACGAGTAATTCTAGACAACCCCAATCAAGGGTATCATAAGCCTTATGGAAATCTACCTTGATAGCACATTTCGGTAGATAAGGTTGATGGTAAAAGCCTGCAAATAATTCTTGGGCAGCAAGATGTTATCAGTAATCCTTCTCTTCTTAACAAAAGCATTCTGAGAGTGGTTGATTAGAGAAGGCAGGATTGAAGATATTTTGTTTGCCAATATTCTGGATATGCATTTGTAAAATGTGTTACAACACGCTATGGGCCGAAAATCTTTCATGGATGAAGCATTGGGAGATTTCGGCACAAGTGTTAGAATGGTAGTGTTGAGTTCTCTCAACAATGAACCGAATCGAAAGAAATCTTTGATGGCGGAAATAACAGAGGGGCCAACAATGTCCCAGTTAGACTTGAAGAAATTCACGTTGAAACCATCAGGACCCGAGTTTTTTTCCTTTGGCTAGGGAAAAGATGGAATTCTGGATCTCACTATCTGTCACTTGCTGGGATAGTAGAAGGTTCTGGTTATCATCCAGAACATATTGGAGCATTGGATGAATAGTTGAGACAGCCGCCTAAATGGTAGAAGTGTTAACAACAAGAAGGTTCACAAAATGAGAGAATATATGTTAATGAACGAGGGCCGATTCACGAATGATAGTACTGGCATTGTCAGAGATTAATAATATACGGTTTTGAAGATGTCTCTTATTGACAAAGTGATGGAAATATTTAGTGTTTCTGTCCCTTTCAGTCAACCATCTAATCCTGGACTTTTGTTTGAAGAAGCATTCTTCCTAAAGTCGAAGGGTCGAGAACACTCGGGATTGTTCCCTTTCTAGTCGTGCCAAAGCCATATTAGAAGGGTCAGCAACAAGAAGATCTTGCATGGAAGTGAGAGCTAACCTGGCCTGAGCAGTGCGAGTCGAAATACTAGAGAAAGAATCCCGATTGAGGAGTTTAAGACGTGTTTTCAACATTTTGAGTTTCTTGCATAACACAAACATAGGAGAACCCAAGATGGGCGAGTCCCAAACCTGTGTAACTGTATTCTCAAAGGAAGGGTGGGTCATCCAAAAATTGAAGAACTTGAACGATTTTTTAGATGGTCGGTGAGGAAGAACCCGAACAATCATAGGAGTATGATCAGATATTCCTAGGGCAAGAAAGGATGCCTCGGAAAAGGAGAAATCATTGCTCCATTGTTCATTATTAAGGACCCTGTCGATTTTCCTTTGTTTGCGATTAATAGTAGCAGAGTTCGACCAAGTATAACGATGACCGACAAACTCGAGGTCGTCTAGGTCGGCTTGGTCAAGTCAATCATCAAGTTCATTAAAAGCCGAGATCCAAGAGTTTGAGCTTTCGGTTCTATCGGAATGATGACGAATGGCGTTAAAATCTCCAGCAACCAGCCAAGGCTCATGCGCAAAAATAGAGCTGGAATAGATCAAATCAGCCCAAAGGGATTGGCGATTCACAAAAGTGTGTTCTCCATACAGAATCGATATAAAGCAAATCTTATTCAATGCCTGCATATTAACCTGACAATGAATGGCCTGGGACGACATAGAAAGAACTTGCACTTGCACTTCTTGCGGGTTCCAGCCTACCCATATTCTACCTCGAGAAGAGAAGTTGTAATTCAAAGACCAATCCCAACTCGGCAGCAGCCCGAAAGAGGTAGATTCAAAAAGGGACTGATTGACCTTGGTCTCAAGAATCCCAATACAAGATAGGTTATTAGATCTAACAAGAGATCTAATTTTAGCTTGCTTAAAGGGGTCCGTAAGGCCCCTAATATTCCATATTCCAAAAAACATGAATACGTGAAGGAAGAGAGACCACCGTTTTTTCTTGCCACCCTTTTTCCTAGCTTAGAGTTGGCAAGCTTGGCTGCTGGAGGGGAGCTGGCCTTAGTGGAGATTAATGTTGGATCAGGAGTAGGGTCTCGAGTGGTAGGAATATGGACTGGCTCTGAAATCTTAGCCTTTATGTGCGCCATAGCTTGCGGACGAGTAGTAAATGAAACAGGGGAGCCTTCCTCGAAAGTGCTACCAATGCTGCTTGCTTTGTCATCCTCACTATCATCTTCGTCAGATGAAGACCGAGAAGAGACCGGAGAGATAGTAGGAATAGGCAGAGTCTGGTCGCCCAAATCATCCGTAGAATGATTAAGATGAGGAGAGGCAGGCCGAACAGGGTAGGAAGGCAACTTGGCCAAGTTTTCCGGATGCACCCCAGAATGACATTTCTGGACTACTTCCCATCTGTCACCAAGCGAGAAAAGAGAGTCATCAATAGCGCTCGCTGGAATAGGGGCCTTGCGAATAGGAATAGGCAAGACTTTCGGAGAAGCACAAATATGGCCAAAGGTGCCACACTTCGCACAAGTCAAAGGTTGCCATTCATATTCGACTTTGATAGACCAGGATTTATTATTGAGAAAGACTTCAATAGACTCTACCATGGGTTGTGTGGCTTTGATTTCGATGCATACCCTAGCATACGATATAATTCGCATCCGCTCAGTTTGCATGTCGACGTGGAGTGGTTTGCCAATTGCATTGGCGACAGCACTTATGCCTGGGGCAGACCAAGAGCAAGAGGAATGTCCCTCAATTTGACCCAGACGGGGAGGGATGAGTACTGGTTTTTCTGCAACTTCATATCTAGGTGCCACTGCTACGAGATCATAGGAACCTGAAGGATGGTGATTAGCCCCCCATTAAGTATCTTTCGCCGAACGGAGTCATCGAGAATGTGGAAGAAGTAAAAGCCATCAACAGTTGCTAGAACATCAAAAAGCTGAATTCCCTAGACATTTTTTACTACAGATTCAGTCAGTTTGAATGGCAATTTCTTACCAACATAATAGCCCACTATGCATTTTCTTCATTTTGGGTCAGCCTTTCTGAAGAATATCTTCCGATATGTGGACACTTGTTCTCCTATCAATAACTGTGGGAGGAATGTATGACAGAGAAAACCCCTTCTCAGCTGATTTAGCAACAGCTGCCCAGGAGCATTGTTTTGTATGTTGGACCGATTCCCGGAGGGATTTTTTCACAGCTGTTGGCCCCCAGCTATGGCTCTGCATAAGCTGTACAGAATCATTTTGAGGGAAGGTGGATGAGGGTCTTAGCAGGCTTCGTCCATGAGTATCAATCAGCTGAGATTGCAGATCCATCTAAGCAAGATTCTCCACATCTATAGAAGAAGGTGGACTATTGTGTTTTACGACTTGCATAGGGGAAGTGGGTCGTGGGTTGGCTTTGGAAGGGCCAGCCTTGTTAGTAGAGGCATTCCTAGGGGATTCCCTCACCGGCTTGTCTTGCTTAGCTTGTTTAGCTTTATTCAAGGCAACAAGCGGCTTTAACAAAGGAAGTGCCAAGCGGGACTTATCATGCTCAGCCATGGATTTGGTTAACCCAACCCAACCATAGCAGATTCATGGACCATACAACCAGGAATCGACCGAAAGGAAGAACCACAAGGTAGAAGGAGTCTCTGATTTCTAATCTTAACCAATATACCCCGATCAATGGCATGAAACAGCATCAACAACAGCAATAATCGTGAAACCCATATCTGCTTATCAGGCTAGGAGAGAGCATCGCACGATGAATCCAAAGAGTATGTTTGGGAGGAGTACTTGGCGACAATAGCCTCCAATTTCCAGAAGAAACAGACTAGCAGAACACCCAGAATCGTAGAAAATCCAGCCAGGTATATGGTAACTCGAGCACTAGAATGAGAGAGAATTAGGGTGTCTGTAATGAACAGTACCCCGGGTAGAGTGAAAAGTCATATGCTTTCACAATTGTTTTTTTTTTGTAAAGTAAGAATTTTATATACTTTTCAAAGCGAGACATACAGAGAAAATAGTCGTACACAAAAACCTCACACTTGAGGTGACACAACAAGTATCCCGACAAGTGTAAAGGTGTAACAACTCAAACAAGGGCTACAAGCAACAGTAAAGCCATAGAAAAGGCCAATCGAAATGGGGACCAACAGACTACTTACAAAGTAATTGAAGGATTAGTCAAAAATGGAAGAGGAGATGCCCTATTTTTGCTGAATTCTTCTATTGTGATCATTATCTACAACAGGCTTCATGGAAAAGCCTTTGTCCCTTACCAATTTGGTGAGATGATTGCAGAGGGTTGGCATGAAAAGAGGACGGTCCCTGAATAGGATGTTGTTTCTCTCCGACCAAATTATATGGCACATTGCGCCAAGTGCAAATCGAGCAATTTGTTGATGAAAGTTTTGCCCCCCAATGATATGGACAACCCAATGGAGGTTTTCTTGCCAAGATCTATTACGCCACATTAGATTGCAGTTGTTTGCCCGGAAAGCAACAAGGGACCCAGTGACGGCACATCCAAAAAAGAGATGGTCAATAGAGTCGGGTCTGCTTCTACAGAAGGCATATACACTTTCGGGAATTCTATGATAGCTTAGCAAAATGACTTGCGTAGGGAGTTTATTCAGAGATATGAGCCATAGCAAAAAGTTGTACCTTGGCGCAATGGCTCGATCCCAAATGAAGGAGCTTCGTGGAACATACGTGCCTTTGTTTCTTATGAGGTCCCACGCCGAAGAAGTGGAAAATAGACTAGAGGAGTGGCCTTTCCAGGTTATGCGATCAGGCCTCTCGGCATCAAGAGCCGGGATACTTTCTGTCCAAGAGTTGAAACTAACCAGAAAGTTAGAGTGTTGCCAGACTGAAGAGAAAAAATCCCGAACCGATGCATTTCTCTGGATGCCTGAACGGTATATATCTTTATCACAAAAAAATTTATAGAGAGGACCCCCGAGATGCCAATTATCAAACCAAAATGATATAGAGGCCCCGTCACCCATCTTCCAAAGGAAGTTTACTTGGGAGTCCGAGCGAAGTTCTAGGATTTTTTTCCAGCTCCAAGAACAGAACGTCGATTTGGTTGCTACCCAGAAATTTTTCTTCTTGAGAAAGTTGGAGTGAATCCATTTGCACCATAAGGACTCCTGATCAATGAATAGGAGCCATATGTGCTTGAGCATTGCAGCTCTATTATAGTTCGCAAGCCGAATGCCGAGCCCTCCCTCCTCTTTCGGTAGGCAGACTTCATTCCAGGGGCCTTTTGCATCGCCTGCTCCCAAGTCGGGTCTTTTCCATAGAAATTGCCTGAGTATTTTTTCTATTCTCGAAAGAATTGATTTGGGGAGAATAAAGACACTTGCCCAGTAGACTTGAGTTGCGTGGAGCACTGAAGTTATGAGCTGTAATCTTCCCACAAACGAGAGAAAACATTGGGACCAAGATCTAACTTTGGCCGTGATTGTGTTGACCAAGTGGCAGTAGTCCGCTTTGGACAGTCTAGAGGCTATGACTGGAACTCCGAGATATTTGAAAGGAAGCGTACCTTCACTGAAGCCAAGGAGTTGTAAAATTTGGATTTACGGTTCCGTTAAACCACCTGATATGAAAATCTCACTCTTATTAGCATTTGGCGAGAGGCTAGACCAGCAAGAAAATAGCCGAATTCCTTCCTGTAGAAGATTAATGGATTCTAAATTTGCTTCCGAAAAGAGGAGAACATCATCGGCAAAAAAGAGATGACTAAGTCTGGTGACCTTGCAGCGCTAGAAGAATTTGAAACCAGGCAGTCTAGTTTGATGGTTAAAGATGCCTCAAAATACTTCCATAGCCAGTGTAAACAGATAGGGAGAGAGAGGATCTCCTAGTCGAATACCGCGGCCATTTGGTATCTTTGGCACAAGTGCAAGAATAGTAGTGTTGAGTTATTTTAACAAAGATCCAGACTGAAAAAAATCAGTGATTGCCGAGGTGATAGAGGAGCCAACAATATCCCAATTAGCTTTAAAAAAATCAACGTTATACCCATCAAGACCAAGAGCCTTGCCTTTTGCCAAGGAAAACATGGCATTACGAATATCACTAGCCGTCGCCTCTCGAGAGAGCAGAAGGATCTGATTATCATCTAGCCTATGTTGTAGAGAGTTCCAAATGGCATTGATATTAGGTAGAGAGGTTGAGCTATCAGCTGCAAGTAAATTTTCAAAGTGATGACCAATTTGCTGCTCAACCAGGTTCGGGTCATTAAGTATTTCACCATTGGAGTCAGCAACCGAAATGATACGATTGTGAAGGTGTCTCTTGTTTACAAAGTGGTGGAAATACTTGGTGTTGCAATCACCTTCTGTTAGCCACTTTATCCTCGACTTTTGTTTGTAAAAGGATTCCTCTTGAAGACGCAGTTCCGAGAAAATCCAGGAATGATCCTTTTCTAGTTGGGCTAGAGCAATGTTAAAAGGATCAGAAGCAAAAGCATTCTGGGTATTAGATAAGGCTAACCTGGCCTGTGCGGTTCCATTTGAAATATCAGCGAATGAATCTCTATTGAGAAGTTTAAGGCGACCTTTTAGCATTTTGAGCTTCCTGCATAGCACAAACATGGGAGAACCCATAATATGTGAGTCCCATACATGGTTGACCATTTCCAAGAAAGAAGGATGAGCCATTCAAAAATTGAAAAATTTGAATGGTTTCCTGGATAGTCGGAGGGGGAAGATTCTAATAATCATAGGTGAGTGGTCAGAGATTCTTGGAGCAAGAAATGAGGCCTCAGAGAAGGAGAACTGGCGGCTCCATTGCTCATTGATGAGAACTCTATCTATTTTTCCTTTGTTTGCGAAGAATGCCAACGGATGTGGACCATGTATATCTATGCCCCACATACCTTAGATCGTCCAGTCCAGCTTCATTCAGGCAAGACCCAAATTCATCAAAGGCTGGAATCCATGAGTTTGAGCTACCAATTCTGTCTGATTGGTGACGAATGGCATTAAAGTCTCAAGCCACAACCCAAGGAAAATCCTAGAACAACATACTAGAATGGATTAGATCAGCCCATAGGGTACGGCGGTTCAGAAAGGTGTGCTCGCCATATATAATTGAGAAGTAGCATGTTTTACCAAGAGCCAGCAGTCTTGCACGGGTATGAATGGCTTGGGAAGAAGAAGACAAAACTTCCAATGTAAGGACCTCGGCCCCACCATGCTTCCGCTGCGCCGCTCCTTGTGTAATATTGTCCGCTTTGGACACTAAGTCCTCACTGTTTTAAAACGCATTACACAAGGGTTAGGGGCCAAGCCTTATAAGCAACCCCAGGACTCCCCCCTAAGCGTTGTGGGATAGAGACATGCCCCCTGCCATCCTAAAAGCCTACCAGGAGCCGCTCCTTGTCCAGGCCCTCGGACCCCGGCGACCACTCCCGGCCCTCGTCAGACCGGGTCGTTATATTCTCCCCTCCTTTTAGTACAGCGTCCTCGCTGTGGCCCCACATGCGGTCCGGGGTCGGCTCAGATACCATTTGTAAGGACCTCGGCCCCACCATGCTTCCGCTGCACCACTCCTTGTGTAATATTGTCTGCTTTGGACACTAAGTCCTTACGGTTTTAAAACGCGTTACACAAGGGTTAGGGCCCAAGCCTTATAAGCAACCCCAGGACTCCCTCCCTAAGCGATATGGGACAGAGACATGCCCCCTGCCATCCTAGAAGCCTGCCAGGAGTAGCTCCTTGTCCAGGCCCTCGGACCCCGGCGACCACTTCCCTCCCTCGTTGGACCGGGTCGTTACATCCAAGGGCAATTCTTGCGGATTCCAACCCAACCAAATTTTGCCTCGAGAGGAAGAATTGTAATTGGAAGACCAATCTCAACCCGAAAATAAACTAGTAGAGATAGATTCAAAATGGGATTGATTAACCTTGGTCTGAAGAATACCAATGCAAAAAAGATTATTAGTTCTAACAAAAGTTCTAATTTCCGCCTGTTTGAGGGGTTGAACTAGACCCCTGATATTCCAGAAGCCAAAAAACATGTTACTGCTTTTTTGCACCACCTCTCCTCCTAGATCTGGGGGTGGCTTGTTTAGTCAACGGGGGCTTACAAATAGCAGCGGGTTCTGCATCTATTGGGACCAGCAATGCGGTAACAGAAACATCCTTTCCAGGACATGACAGGCCAGCATCCATAAAGGGGGTTCTCAAGCTAGGTAATTCATTGCAGGAGGCGAGATTTATAGAGCAGTATCCCTTATGCATGGAATCGTTAGGTCGTGATGCAGTCTGTCTCGGGGCTGGAGAGTCTGAATCACTATACATTTCACTAGCTATGTCTTCGTTGGATTCACCTGAATTAGAGGATGAAGAAGAGCCATTTCGGGGAGACCTGGGAGGGGCAGGGGGTCCAGATGCTTCCGCCTTGGACAGGGAGGGGGAAATCTGCGGATCATGGGGCAGAATAGGAGCTTCTACCACAATAGTGGTATGGTCAGCAGCGGGTGAGAAAGGCATGTTTCTGGGATTACCAGCCCCTTTCCTTTTATTTACCATCTGCCAAGGCTCTTCCACTGGGGGAAGGAGCAACAGGATCAGCAAGGGGCACAAATCCTTTTCTGGGTTTATAGTCTCCTTGCTAGGTACGGGGCATCTATGGCCAAAAGTGTCATAGGGTATACAGGAGATAGGCCTCCATTCATATTCAACCTTGACAATCCATATTTCACCATTGAGTTTGACGTCAATCGAGTCTAGCATGTTTTGGGTGGCCTTGATTTCTATGTACACTCTGGCATAAGAAAGCATTATCATTTTCTCAGTTTGAGTGTCCACATGAAGTGGTTTGCCAAGTACACTAGCAATTGCACTAATTCTAGAGGCCGACCATAATGCATAGGGGATGTCCTTAAGTTTCACCCATATTGGAATGGATTGATGCTGGTCCTTGATGAGCTTGAGATTAGGGTGCCATTGCTTCAATATCATAGGCATGCGCAATATAGTGATGGGGCTCCCATCAAGGATTTTTCGGCAAAAACTCTTGTTGGGGATGTGGAAGAAATAAAATTCATCCCCATTTGCCATTACATCCATGAGATTGTTTCCCCATACATTCTTCATTGCAGTCTCAGTGAGCTTAAAGGGCGGTTTTTTGCCCACAAAATACCCAACAAGGCATTCCTTCCATTTGGGGTTTGAATATTCTAGAATTGCTTTCAAGATTTGTATCAACAGTTAACCATCAACGATGGTTGGAGGGATAAATGATAGGCCATAGCCTTTTTCGACTGTCCTTGCAATAGCTACCCACGAGTGTTGCATACCTTGCGTTTTTGAATCAAGGGGAGAATTTTTGGTAGGCGATTTCCCCTTACTATTGCTGCAGTCAGTACCAGTCATTGGTACAGCTTGCTGGTTTATAGAAGTACCGACAATATTCAGAGATCTATGAAGGGAGTTAGGCATGGACCTTCCCCTGCTTCAGCCTCTACGACGAGACCTTCGATCTTGAGGGTCATTATCTTTGGAAAACATTGTGCCAGACTTATCAGACCTAGACAAAGTTCTAGCAACAGGTGTTTGCACTGCACTAATGGATGGGTTGTTGATTTCACTGACACCATCGAGGAAGTAGATCTACGAGTGGCATCAGAAGCACCAACATTAACAGCTGAGGGGTACTTAGGGAGGGCTTTAACATGTTTGCCCGTTACCAATGAATTAAAAGCCTACGGCTTAGAGACCAACAACCGAGAACTAGGGTTTTCTGCCATGGGCTTTTTGGCCATGGATTTCACTCCAGAGCATACATTATGAGTCCTAGTGATCACTACTCGAGTATTAGAATTAGGGAATATAAGGGACTAGGTGGGGGACACCCTTAATTAGAGATACACCAGTATATCAACACAATCTCTAGGGAAGCAGCTAGAATGAAAAGTTTCGCTGAAACCCAGAAACCCAACAACCCAGATTTGTTCCCACAATAAATCAAATGCGAGGTGAAGGACTCACCAGGACAAAGTGTGAGGCCTGTCGACAAAATCCTCAAATTTCCATGAGGAATGGAGCAGCAAGACACTAGAAACCCAAAAAACCCAAGCGAGTGAATAGTATCGCAGTCACTAAAACTCAGAATTCCCATATCTGTTACTCCAATTTGTATAGGTCACCGCAATTGAAATCCTCCGGACAGGTGACTAGTTAGCGTCTGGCGAAGCCCAGCGCCAAGTATCAGCCAGAATCGCCGATCAAAGTGCTGAGAATCAGTGAGAAACCCAGCGGGTGAACAGTACCCAATCGCCTTCAATCGGGAGAGAAACCTGAATAGCACAGATGAACAGTACCAGGGGCGTGGAAAAGTATATGCTTTCACAATTATTTTTTTTTGGGTAAGATAAGTAGTATATAACTTTTCAATGCATAGCTTACAGCAAAGGAGGCCGAATACAAAAACCTCATCCCTGAAGGGACAAAGAGTGTCCCGATCGGTACAAAGGTGTTGCGGCTGTTACAGAAAGCACAAGACTCGCAATAACAGGAAGGGTAATAGGCAGCCAACAGAAGATACAACATTGACTACAAGAGGATGCTAGCTAAAATTGGAGTCAGATATGTCCCAACTAGCTTGAATCCTTATATTCCGAGGATTGTCATGGATCGACTTAAGAGAAAGGCCTTTGTCTCTAACTACCTTGTCAAGATGGTTGTGGAGAGCAGGCATATGATGGGTGCTATTCCTAAAGAGAATATTATTCCGTTCACTCCAAATAAGATGGCACAATGCCCCAAGGGCAAACCGAGAAATACGGTGATGAAAGCTATCTCCACCAATAAATCGAACACTCCACCGGAGGGTTTATTGCCAAGACCCATTACGCCAAGAAAGGTGACATTTAGTAGCCCAATATCGCGCTAGTGAACCCGTAGTAATGCACCCAAAGAATAAATAATCAACCAAGTCTGGTCTAAGGTGACAAAAGGCACATAAACCTTCAGGAATTCTATAATAGTTTAGAAGGAACACCTGCGTGGGGAGCCTATTAAGGGCCATCAAAAAACCGTGGCACGGTGTAATATGACAATCCCAGATGAAGGAGTCCCAAAAGACCGCTTGTCCTCTTGCCCGTACTAATTCCCAAGCCGAGGTAATAGAGAAGATTCCAGACGAGTGTCTTAGCCATACAAAGTGACCCGACATGTTGACATTAAGTGTGGGGAGAGGGGACGCCCAAGAGTTGAAAGATTGCAACACATTGGACTGGTGCCATTCCTTGGAGAAGAAGTCACAAACTGAGGCCGACCGTAGGATACCAAAACAGAAACTATCCCTATCCGAGAAGATCATATGAAGTACGCCTTTGGAATGCCAAGAATCAAACCAGAAGGAGATGGTCTTACCATTCCCTATTTGCCATTTGAATTGCAAGTGGAATGTCTGGCGTAGATCCAGTATCTTTTTCCATGTCCAGGAGCAGACAGTTGGAAAGGATTCAACCCAGAAATTTTTTGATTTGAGGAAATTAGAGTGAATCCATTTACATCATAGGAATTCCTTATCCATGAAAAGGGTCCAAATATGTTTGAGCATAGCCGCTTGATTGTAATCAATGAGCCTACGTATGCCCAGTCCACTTTCTTGCTTAGGAAGACAAACACGACTCCAGGATACTTTGGTACCCCCAACCCCTAAATTAGGACCTTTCCAAAGGAATTGTCTGAGAATCAGTTTTATCTTTGCTAGGACCGATCAATGGAGGGTGAATATAGAGGCCCAAAAGACATGTATGGCATGGAGTACAAACTTAATCAGTTGTAAGCGTCCCACAAAGGAGAGAAACCGTTGGGCCCAAGAGCAAGCTCAAGCCGTAATAGTATTGACAAGCAATGTACAATCGACTTTACTCAATCTAGAGACCGAGATAGGAACGCCAAGATATGGAAAGGGTAGCTTACCTTCATGGTATCCAAAAGAATGCAATATCTAATCTCGCAATTAGGGTATCCCTCCTGAGAAGAAAATTTCACTCTTGTTGACATTTGGCTTGAGGCCGGACCACCGAGAGAACTAGTCCAGGGCATCCTTCAATATTGTGGTCGAAACCAGATTTGCTTCCGCGAATAAGAGGACATCATCGGTAAAAAACAAATGAGTGAGTCTGGTTGCCTTACACCGCCAGAAGAATTTAAAGCCTGGGCACTGTGTTTGGGCATTGAGAATGCCGGTGAAGACTTCCATGACTAGGGTAAATAGGTAAGGGAAATGGGGTCCCCTTGACGAATGCCTCTACCACTCGAGAAAAAACCATGGAGAGTCCATTGATGGCAACCGAGAACTTCGGGGTAGTCACGCACTCCATAAGAAGCTTGATAATACTTGGGGAAAGCCAAATGCTTGTAAGGTCAGCTATAGAAAACCCCATTCGACAGTATCATATGCCTTTTAAAAATCTACCTTGATGGCGCATTTGGGCAGATAAGGTTGGTGATGGAAACCGGCAAAGAGCTCTTGGGCAATTAGTATGTTGTCACCTATTCTCCGCTTTTTGACGAACGCATTCCGTGGAGGGCTAATGATCGAAGGCAAAACAGATGCTATTCTGTTAGCCAATATCTTGATAACGCACTTGTAGATCGTATTATAATATGCAATAGGCCTAAAGTCATTCAAAGTCAAAGCATTGGGAATCTTAGGCACAAGCGTAAGTATGGTGGCATTGGTCTCCTTAAGAAGGGTGCCAAAAATGAAAAAAATCATTGATTGCCATTATGATCGAAGGGCCGAAAATTTCCCAGGCTTCAAGAAAGAATTCAACATTAAACCTATCCGGCCCCGGGGCTTTGCCCTTAGGAAGGGAGAATAATGTGTTCCTGATTTCCAATTCAGAGACCTGCCGGGTAAGAAACTGTACCTGGTCCTCATTGAGCAATCGACCAATCACGGCCTAGATATCTAGAGACGATGGCAAATCCAGTGAAGAGCTGGGAGCAAGTAACTTCTGAAAATGATTGACAATATGATTATGGACAAGTGTCGGTTCAGTAAGGATAGATCCATTGTCTTCTGACACCGAAATTATACGATTGAGGACATGTCTTCTATTGACAAAATGGTGGAAATACTTAGTATTGCAGTTACCCTCTTTTAGCCATTTGATCTTGGATTTCTATTTAAAGAACTACTCCTCCTGAATCCTAAGGGACGTGAAGTTCTGGAGCTGATCGTTCTCTAAAGCAACCAGAGACAGGTTTAAGGGGTCTCTACCAAGAGCATCTTGAGTTATATACAAGGCCGATCTTGCCTGTGCGGTGCGCCCTGATATATCAGAGAACGAGTCCTTGTTAAGTTGTTTGAGTCTTCCCTTGAGAATCTTTAGCTTACGGCATAAGATGAACATAGGCGTTCTAGTGATCCGGGAGTCCCATGTCTGAGTGATAATAGGCAAGAAGGAAGGGTGAGACATCCAGCAATTAAAGAACTTGAAGGGCTTCCTAGACGGAAAGGGAAGCTCAATTCAAATGATCATGGGAGTGTGATCAGATACCCCTAGGGCCAAAAAAGTAGCCTACGAATATGAAAAGGTGTTGGTCCACTTATCATTAACAAGGACTCTATCAATCTTCCTTTGTTTCCAGGAGGCACCAGAAGATGTTGAGTAAGTAAATCGATGGCCAACATATTTAAGATCATCCAATCCAGCTTGGTTTAGACACAATGCTAATTCATTAAGTGTTGGGATCCATGCATTGGAGCTGCCCATTCTATCCGAGTGATCACGAATGGCATTGAAATCACCAGCAACCAACCAAGGCTCATCAGAAACAACCATACTAGTCTAGACAAGATCAGTCCATAGGGACCGGCCAGCAGTAAACGTATGCTCACCATATATTATAGAAACTTGAAAAGACTTATTCATTGCCAGCAAACACATGCACAGATGAATAGCCTGGGAGGATTTCGAGCGAACACCCATTTGTACTTCCCGGGGATTCTAGCCAACCCAAATTCTACCTCGAGAGGAGAAATTATAGTTAGAGGACCAAGACCAGCTCGATAGTAGCCCCGCAGAGATGCTATCAAAATAGCTTGGGTCGACCTTAGTTTGTAAAATACCAATGCAAGATAGGTTTTTAGATCTAACTAATGATCTAATCTCAGCCTGTTTTAAGGGGGACATAAAGCCCCTAATATTCCAGACGACAAAAAACATATGTACAGGAAGGGATAGGATTATCTCTTCTTAGAGTCACCCCGTCTCCTAGGTTTAGGGTTGGCCTTCTTAGATGTAGTAGTACTGTTTCGAGGAGTAGGCAGAATCATTTCAGTCACAAGGGGGGACTGAAGTGGTCCTGTTTGAGGGTCTCTTCCCTAGTGAATCCCGACTCCTGATCTGGTACTCGGAGGGGTAGGGGATGGGGATAGGGAGTCATCATTTGCATCACTACCCACATTACTAGCTGTACCAGCTTTAGATTCCTCTGAGTTAGAGAGATCACCCGAAGAAGCAGGGGAATTCAATACTAGAATGGGAGGAGACTGAGGAGCTAATGGGGCAACAATGTTCCTGGGGGTAGGAAGAATCTACCTTGACTTGAGGAAGATGCCTTGGCTTTTGGTTGTACCCCAGCCTGCCTTTTGCTTACAGTTTCCCATTTACCTTTGCCTGATGAAGGAACATCCTCTGCCTAATTAACTTGTGACTGAGGCTGCTGTATAATAGAGAGATCTTGACTGGCAAGAGTGCATTTATGGCCAAACATACCACATTTCGGGCAAGATATAGGTCGCCATTCATATTCAACCTTAATGGACCAGGTATCGTCATTCAGAATGACGTCAACCGAGTCAAGAAGATTCTGAGTTGCTTTAATCTGAACGCAGACTCTAGTGAATGAGATCATTCTCATCCCTTCTATTTGTACATCAACATATAGAGGCTTACCAATGGCACTAGCCACCGCACCGATGCCAGTAGAAGACCAGAGGGCATATAAGATATTCCTCAGTTTGACCCATACCGGAAGGGACTCATGTTGGTCTTTCTTCAGTTTGAGATCCGGATGCTATTGCTGCAGGATCAAAGGAACTCTAAGGATCGTGAGAGGACCACTATCCAATATTTTCTGGCGAAAGGAGCTGTCGGGGATATGGAAGAAGAAAAAACCATCCCCATTCGCAAGAACATCCATGACTTGTGTCTCCCAAATGTTCATGACTGCATTTTCTGTCATCTTGAATGGAAGTTTCTTACCAACAAAAAAGCCCACAAGGCATTCCTGTCATTTTAGGTTCGTGTCTCTAAGAATCTCTGGAGGGATTTTAACAATCGGTTTCTCATCAACAATAGTAGGTGGGATATAGGAGAGGTTGTATCCCTTCTCTGCAGATTTTGCCACAGCAGCCTAGGATCGTTGGGTAGGCTGCGGAACTGGCTCCCGAGGTAGTATTTTAGTAGGTGATTTCCCTTTGCTTTGGCTTCGCCTATTCTTAGCCAAGGCTTAGCCTTGTTGGTTTGAGGATCTCCCACCAGTGGAATCAACACGAGCCAAGTTGGAGGCATACCTCACTCTACTATGCCCTTTACTCCGCTGGCGTTATTTTGGAGCTTCAGAACGGACAGAAGTGGAGCCGCCTACATTAGCTTCAATAGTGCAAGATTTCAGCTTTACAATAGCCTCCGAGGTGGCCTATACTACATTTCCAGGCATGCGAACATTAGACCCAGGCATTTGTTTGGAAGGTGCCATAGACTACTTGGTACTCGCCACAGCCAAAGACTTCGGCCCAAGGGGCTCCATAGGATTAGCGAGATGCCCAGCCATGGAAATCCTTAGTCTGAACAATCCATAGAAAAGGTTGAAACAGAGCAAAGTACACCCTACATAATTAGGTAAAAGGCAAAGTTCGCCCAACACCAACACTCAACCAGCTCTAATGAGAGGAGTTCAGAAAATAGTATCAACACCAGAATGCAAAAGACCAGACAATCTATAACAACTAGCAAGACTGCAGATGGCACCAGTCAAAAGTCATACAAGCACTGTATAGCTCCCAAGACCAGACAAATGAAATCGCGAGTGCATAGTGAACTCGCAACAGCACGCGAGAGGATGAAACCCCAGATCTATCAGCTAAGCTATTCACGATCACCAACCAAGAATCCCAACTGTTCAAGGGATACAAACTGACAAGCGCTACAAGGCTCCAAAATGCAGTGGAATCGAACGGAAGGATCATCCAGGGTCAGAAGAGGGGCCGTAGTTCATGAAACCTAGAAAAACCCGAAAACCAGATCTGCAATCCAGACTGCATGAGGGCATCAATCAAGGATCCGAACGGTGCAAGGGACATACCTTAGTAGGCGTTACACGACCCCAAAAAGCAGACAAAACGATCGGATGGATCGTCCTGGAGCAGCAGAGAAGCTGCGGGTGAACAGTGCAAATCGCACCACCAACGAGAGAGAGCACCGAGAGAACCATGTGAACAGTGCAAGGGCTGGTGAAAAGTTTATGCTTTCGCAATTTTTTTTAGTAAGGTAAGATGTGTATTGACTTTTCAAAGCGTAACACACAAAAGATGTAGTTGAAACACAAAACCCTCGTACATGAAGCGACACAAATAGTGTCCCAATAGGTGCAAAGGTGTAACAGCTAGAGAGAGCTCGAAAGCATCAGACGCACAATACAGCAAGGTCGAAGACCAGCCAATAAACTACAAAGGAAAGATACAACACCCAAAGGGGTTAATCAAAGATGGTAGACGAAATGCCCCAATTAACTTGGATCCTCCTGTTGCGAGGGTTATCTTTAACAGGTTTGAAGGACAAACCTCTATCCCTAATGAGCTTTGCAAGATGTTGCCGTAAGGCCGGCATAAAGAGGGGATGATTCCTGAAAAGATATTGTTTCGTTCCGTCTAGATAATATAGCATAATGCTCCAAGTGAGAAGCGAGCAATTCGCTGGTGAAAGTTGTGACCTCCTATCTACCGGACGGCCCATTGAAGATTTTCTTGCCAAGACTGATTTCTCCGGGATAGATTGCATTTATCTGCCCAGAAAAGTGCATGGTTACCCGTGATAGCACACCCAAAGAACAAATGATCAATAAAATCGGGTCTACAATTGCAAAAGGCACAAACACCTTCTGATATTCTGTGATAACTAAGTAGAATGACTTGTGTTGAGAGTCTATTCAATGTAATAAGCCACAACAAAA
Organism: Syzygium aqueum; assembly: GCA_031216185.1. Taxonomy (NCBI): domain Eukaryota; kingdom Viridiplantae; phylum Streptophyta; class Magnoliopsida; order Myrtales; family Myrtaceae; genus Syzygium; species Syzygium aqueum. The sequence continues at coordinate 12,226,181 of CM062232.1, read as the reverse complement.
AAGCATACCTCAGAGCAATGCTTTGATCCCAGATGAATGATCTGCATGGGACAATAGGTCTGCTGATCCTAATAAGCTCTTATGCCGAGGTCACAGAAAAAATACCCGACGAGTGGCCCTTCCAAACTAGTCGATCAGGTCTCTGCACCTCCAGATGAAGGATAGCATCCGTCCAGGAGTTAAAGGTTTGAAACATATTGGAGCTATGCTAGGCAGTAGCAAAGAAATCCCAAACAGAGGCTTCTCTCGAGATACTAAAGCAATAAATGTCCCTATTGGAGATGATCTTCGAAAGAGGACATTTGGGGTGCCAAAAATCAAACCAGAATGATGTGGTTGCACCATTACCAATTTGCCATTTGAAGAACATTTGAAAATCCCAGCGAATGTCGAGGATTTTTTTCCAAGCCTAAGAACAAAAAGTCAGCTTAGGCGCTATCTAGAAATTCTTGTTCTTCATAAAGGTGAAATGAATCCACTTACACCATAGAGACTCTTTATCTGAGAAAAGAGTCCAGATATGTTTGAGCATTGCTGACTGATTACAGTCAAGGAATCTACGAATACCCAAGCCACCTTCCTCTTTAGGAAAACAAACATCAAGCCATGGGACTTTAGCCCCACCAACTCCGAGGTCCGAACCCTTCCATAGGAATTGTCTAAGTATCAGTTCAATTCTGGACAGAATAGATAGTGGGAGCGTGAAGACACTTGCCCAGAATACTTTAATAGCGTGAAGGAATGACTTAATGAGTTATAACCGACCAGCAAAGGATAAGAATCGTTGGGCCCAAGAACGAGCTCGAGTAGTAATGGAGTTCACTAATGAGCTACAGTCAGCCTTACTCAACCTAGTCGCAATAATAGGAACCCCAATGTATCGAAAGGGGAGTATACCTTCATTGAAGCCAAACAAATTTTGGATCTGTCCTCGAATTTTTGCTGTCCCACCAGAGAAATATATCTCGCTTTTGTTGACATTAGGCTTCAATCCAGACCACCTAGAAAATAGGTCCAAGCCTTCCTTCAACAGAGCAGCAGAGTTCGTGTTCCCTTCAACAAATAAGAGGATATCATCAGCAAAGAATAAATGGGTTAGACCCATAGGTTTACACCTCCAGAAAAATTTGAAATCTGATCGCCGAGCCTAAGTGTTGAGAATTCCAGAGAGCACTTCCATCACTAGAGTAAACAGGTAAAGAGACAAAGGATCTCCTTGGCGGATCTCCCTATCACTTGCAAAGAAACCATGTAACTCCTCATTAATAGAAATGGAAAATTTTGAAGAGGTAACACACTCCATGATGAGTTTGACAAACAACTAAGGGAAACCAAATGTTTGCAAAACCACTTCCAAGAAAGCCCAATCTACTGTGTCATAGGCCTTATGAAAATCAATCTTAATTGCACACTTTGGCCGATAAGGCTGATGGTGAAACCCCGCAAAGAGCTCCTGAGCAAGAAGAATATTATCTCCTATCCTCCGTCCCTTTACAAAAGCATTTTGGGAATTGCTAATAATTGACGGCAGAACAGAGGCTAGCCTATTTGTCAAGATCTTGGTTATACATTTATAGATTGTGTTGCAACAAGCAATAGGCCTAAACTCATTCATAGACGAGACATTAGGGATCTTCAGTACAAGAGTGAGGATCGTAGTGTTGATCTCCTTTAGCAGCGATCCTGACCGAAAGAAATCCTTAATGGCTAACACCACCGAAGGACCCACAGTTTCCCAGGAAGATGTAAAAAAATCAACATTGAATCCATCGGGACCAAGGGCCTTACCTTTAGCGAGGGAAAACAAAGTGTTCCGAATTTCAATATCCGTGACTTCTCTAGAGAGAAAGAGGATCTGATCAGCACTAAGGGCTCGATCCACCACAGCTTGATGCACAAGCAAGCCGCAAGGTTGGAGAGTTAACCTTAAGAAGAGTCTCAAAGTATGACAGTCCCAGATGAAGGAGTCCCAGAACATCGCTTGTCCTCTTGCCCGAACCAATTCCCAAGCTAAAGTAATAGAGAAAATTCCATACGAATGTCCGAGCTAGACAAAGTGGTCTGGTGTATCAGTATTAAGTATTGGGAGAGGAGATACCCACGAGTTGAATGATTGCAATACATTCGAATGGTGCCAATCCGAAGAAAGGAACTCACAAACCGAGGTGGAGCATGGGATACCCGAATAGAAAATATCCCTATCCGAGAAGATCAAATAAAGTGGGCCTTTTGGATGCCAATAATCAAACCAGAAAGAAGCAGTCTTGCCATTACCTATTCGCCATTTGAATTGCGATTGGAATGTCTGGCGTAAATCCAGTATCTTTTTCCACGTCCAGGAGCAGATTGTCGGTTTGGACACAACCAATAAATTCTTTGATTTGAGGAAATTTGAGTGAATCCATTTACACCAAAGGGATTCTTTGTCCGTGAAGAGGATCCAAATATGTTTGAGCATAGCCGCTTGATTACAATCAATGAGCCTATGTATGCCCAATCCGCCTTCTTGCTTAGGAAGGCATACCCGACTCCAGGATACCTTGGCCCCACCAACCCCTAAATTAGGACCTTTCTAAAGGAACTGTCTGAGTATCAATTCTATCCTCGATATCACCGAACGGGAAGGGTAAAAATGGAAGCCCAAAACACATGCGTGGCGTGGAGAACAGATTTAATCAGCTGTAGGCATCCAGCAAAAGAGATAAACCGATGGGTCCAGGACCAAGCGCAAGCCGTAATGGAATTGACAAGCAATATACAATCGGCCTTACTCAACCTAGAGGCAGATATAGGAACACCAAGATATTGAAAAGGTAATGTACCTTCATGGTAACCGAAAGATTGCAGTATTTGGTCCCGCAATTGGGGTGTCCCTCCCGAGAAGAAGATTTCGCTCTTGTTGACATTTGGCTGGAGACCCAACCACTAAGAGAACTGGTCAAGGCCGTCCTTCAGAAGTGCGGTCAATACCAAGTTTGCTTCCGCGAACAAGAGGACATCATCGGCAAAAAATAAATGCGTAAGCCTGGTTGCCTCACACCGCCAGAAAAATTTGAAGCCTGGGAGCTGAGTTTGAGCATTGAGAATGTCGGTGAATACTTTCATGACTAGTGTAAATAAGTAAGGAGATATGGGGTCCCCTTGGCGTATGCCTCTACCACTAGAGAATAAACCATTGAGAGTCCCATTGATGGCAATCGAGAACTTCGGGGTGGTTATGCACTCCATTAGGAGCTTGATAAACACTTGGGGGAATCCAAATGCTTGTAAGGTTCGCTACAAGAAATCCCAGTTAACAGTATCATATGCCTTTTGAAAATCTACCTTAATAGCACACTTGGGCGAATAAGTTTGGTGATGGAATCCGGCAAACAACTCTTGGGCAATAAGTATGTTGTCATCTATTCTCCGTTTTTTAACTAACGCATCTTGTGGAGGGCTAATTATTGAAGGCAAAACCGATGCAATTCTATTAGCCAGTATCTTGGTGATGCACTTGTAAATCGTATTGTAACAAGCAATAGGCCTAAAGTCATTCAAAGCTGAAGCATTGGGAACCTTAGGCACCAGTGTAAGGATGGTGGCATTGGTCTCCTTAAGAAGGGAGCCAGAAATGAAAAAATCATTAATCGCCAATATGATCGAAGGTCCAACTATTTCCCAAGATTCTAGAAAGAATTCCACATTAAACCCATCCGATCCCGGGGTTTTGCCCTTAGGAAGGGAGAAGAATGTGTTTTTGATTTCCAATTCAGTGACCTGCCGGGTAAGAAACTGTACTTGGTCCTCAGTGAGCGACCGACCAATCACGGCCTAGATATCCAAGGAAGAAGGCAGCTCACACAAAGAGCTGGAAGCAAGTAAATCCTGAAAGTGATTGACAATATGATTGTGGACAAGTGTCGAATCAGTAAGGATAGCTCCATTGTCATCTGAAACCGAGATTATACGGTTAAGGATATGTCTTTTGCTGACAAAATGGTGGAAATACTTGGTATTTCTATCACCTTCCTTTAGCCATTTGATCCTAGATTTTTGTTTAAAGAACAATTCCTCCTAGAGCCTGAGGATCGCGAATTCCTGAAGCTAATCCTTCTTCAACTCAGCTAGGGCCAGGTTTAAGGGGTCAATAACCAGAGCATCTTGAGTTATGGACAAAGCCACTCTTGCCTGTGCAGTGCGGCCCGAGATATTTGAGAACGAGTCCTTATTAAGCTGTTTGAGTCTTACTTTGAGTAACTTCAGCTTGCGGCATAAGATGAACATAGGAGTTCCTGTGATCCTGGATTCCCATGTCTGCGAAACAATAGACCGAAAGGAAGGGTGAGATACCCAATAATTAAAAAACTTGAAGGGCTTCCTGGACGGAGATGGAATCATAATCCGAACGATCATTAGAGTGTGATCGGACACTCCTGGAGCCAAAAAGGAAGCCTCCAAATCGGAGAAGGTGCTAATCCATTTATCATTGACAAGAACTCTATCAATCTTTCTCTATTTACGGGATGCACCAGAAGATATCGACCAAGTAAAACGATGGCCAATATATCTAAGATCATCCAATCCAGCTTGATCTAAACACAATGCAAGTTCATCAAAAGCTGGGATCTAAGCATTGGAGCTGCCCATTCTATCCGAGTGGTCCCGAATGGCATTGAAGTCACCAGCCACTAGCCAAGGCTCATCAGTGAGAGTCATACTTGTCTGAACAAGATCAGTCCATAGGGCCCGACGAGCAATAAAAGTATGCTCACCATAAATTATAGACACATAAAAAGAGATGTTCATTGCCAATATACACATGCTTACGTGAATAGTCTGAGAGGATTCCGAGTGAACATCTATTTGTACCTCCCAGGGGTTCCAGCCAATCCAAATTCTACCCCAAGGAGAGGAATTATAATTAGATGTCCAAGACCACCCCGGAAGTAGCCCCATCGAGATGGCATGAAAAGAGTTTGGGTTTACCTTAGTTTCCAGGATCCCAATGCAAAAAAGGTGTTTAGATCTAACTAAAGATCTAATCTCAGCCTGTTTCAAGGGGGCCATAAGGCCCCTAATATTCCAAACGACAAAAAACATATGAACATGAAGAGGCGAGGTTATCTCTTCTTAGGGCAACCTCGTTTTCGAGCTTTAGGGTTGGCCTTCTTAGATGTATTAGGACTGCTTTGAGGAACAGGCACCATCGATTCAGGCATGGGAGGGGCTTGAGGGGCTCCTAGTTGTGGGTCTGCTCCCTGTTGCGTCCCGGCCTTAGATTTGGTGCTCGGAGGGACAGGGGAAGGCGATGGGGAATCATCGTCTGCATCACTACCCACATCACTGGCTGGACCTGCTTCAGATTCCTCTGAATCAGAGAGATCGTCCGAAGAAACGGGGGAGCTCAAAGTTGGATTGGGAGGAGGCTGAGAAGCCAATGGGGTAGCAATGTTCCTGAGGGGAGGGGAACTCTGCCCTTAGTTTGAGGAAGATGCCTTAGCGAAGCCTTTTAATTGCACCCCAGCTTGTCTCTTGCCAACAGTTTCTCATTTACCTTCGCCTGAAGTAGGGTCATGCTCTGTCTGAAATCTTGAGCTGGAGGTTTATGAATACCAGAAACATCTTGACTGGGAAGCGCACACTTATGGCTAAACGTTCCACATATCGAGCAAGCTATAGGTCGCCATTCATACTCGATTTTAATGGACTAGGTATCATCATTGATAATGATGTCGACTGAGTCGATCAGCTTCTGAGTTGCTTTGATCTGGATGCAAACTCGGGCAAATGAGATCAATCTCATCTTCTCAGTTTGGACATCAACATATAGGGGCTTGCCAATGGCACTAGCCACGGCGCTGATGCCAGACGAGGACCAAAGGGCATAGGGAATGTTTCTCAGCTTGACCCAAATGGGGAGAGACTCATGCAGGTCTTTCTGCATCTTGAGATCCGGATGCCATTGCTGCAGGATCATGAGAACTCTAAGAATCGTTAGAGGACCGCTATCGAGTATTTTCCGGCGAAAGGTGCTATCCGGGATATGGAAAAAGAAAAAACCATCTCCATTTGCAAGAACATCCACCACTTGTGCTCCCCAAATGTTTTTGATTACAGATTCTATCATCTTGAATGGGAGTTTCTTCCCAACAAAATAGCCCACCAGGCATTCCTGCCATTTTGGGTTCGTGTCTCTAAGAATCTCCGGAGAAATTCTAACAATTGGTTTCCCATCTACAAAAGTAGGTGGGATGAAAGAGAGATTGTAGCATTTCTCTGCAGATTTTGTCACAGTCGCCCAAGATCTTTGGGTAGTCTGCAGAATTGGTTCTCGGGAAGGAACTTTAGTTGGTGATTGCCCATCCTATTGGCTTAGCCTTTCCAAGGCTCTACCTTGCTGGTGGCTTGATGATCCCCCACCAGTGGAATCAGCCCGAGCCCAGTTGGATGCATACCTCACCCTACTACGCCCTCTACTTCGTTGGCGCTGTTTTGGATGAACCGGAAGTGCAGAAGCAGAGCCCCCTACATTAGCATCAAGCAATTGAGATTTCTGTTTTACTATAGTCCCCGAAGTGGGCTGCTTCAGATTATCAGGCGAAACATTAGACCTGAGCACTGGGGTCTTTGATTGCTTGGTGCTAGCCAAAGGCAAGGATTGTGAGTACCGAGAAGGCTCCATAGAAACGAGTTGCCCGGATATGGAATTCTCAGATCAAGAAATCCATATAGCAATGGAAGAGGCCTAAAGGAGTATCCAGCCAATCACAGGCTAAGCCAGCAAGCAAACTCCATGAACAGAACCCAACTTGCAGGTAAACCCAGAAAATCCAAAACGTCTTCCAGAAAACCCAGACCTTCTTCCCAATACAGTAGGCACAAACGGTGGATATTCTAACCGAAGAAAGGAAAAACTCCTATCTGGTAACTCGCAGCCAATAGCTAACCTCCCCGCAATTTCAAAACCCTTTCGAGTGAACAATTGCACTCAATGGTAATGAACAGTACCAACAGCATAAATAGTCAAGAAAACCAGATCTGTTTGCCCAGCCAAACGAGTACACCTCGCGATGAGCCAGAGGAGTATATTTAGAAGTGTTATCTGGCGACCCTAGCCTTCCATTTCCAGAAGAATCGAACCAGTAGAACACCAGAAACGCATCAAACCCAGACGGGTGAACAGTATCATCAAGCGAGCAAACTCAGATCTGCTCGTGCAACCCAGAGAAAGCATCGTACGAGAAATCCAAGGAGTATGATGGGGAGGATCACCTTGCGCCCCTATCCTCTGTCACGCCCCAAACTCCCCGGCACGCAACATCCCGCTCGAGGGTCGATAAGAATATAACACGACGTCCCAGGACGCATCGTCGTCGACCCACTTCCCAAGGCAGAGTATGAAAACACATGCGGAAGCAAGAATTTAAAACAATTACCCGTACAAAATAAATGTGAGGACCAAGGGCAACGACATAAGAGGAACCGAGGCAACGTACACATCCATAACTAAGGGCAACCAAGAACATCCTTACATTGTTCCAAGAAAGCAACATTAAACATAAGGTACAATCAAAAGAGAGACAACAGCCAAAGGTAGAGGGTCTTAAGTCCCAAAAAGTGCCTACCCTCCTAAACAGATAACCAAGCCTAGTCTAGGGTACCCAATCTGGATCTGAGCCATCGGACTCGGACGGACTGTCTGGTATCTCTGAATCCTCGCTAGGAACCTCCTCCTCGGACTCCTCGGTGTCCATCGGCTCGGTCTCGTCAATCTCCATAGGCTCCACCACTGGGTCTTCCACGACGGGCTCGTAATTTACTCCTCCTAATTCTTCATCCTCGTCCGACTCGTACCAACCAAAAGGGCCTATAGCCTCCTCCGAATCCATCTCGGAATCTACGACCTCACCACTCGGGCATTGTGGGTCAAGCTGCCCCTCTATGGTGAATGGAATATCCATGGTGCGGAGAGGCCCATACTCCTCTCCCCAACGGTCCCGGAAGCACCAGGCTACGTACTCGTGAACTTCTGGATGTGTCGCGCCTACGTCTACGGTTATCGTCGAATAATGCCTCATGAAAACTTCGTTGTTCGCCACCGGGAATTCAACCATCGTATGCTCATACTCTAAAGGGATCCCGAAGCGAATTGGGATAGGCGGTCGGTTCATGGGCGCGGGTCTGAAAGGTTGGGTTATATAAACCGTGAGACACATCTCAGTGAGTGAAAAACGCCTAAACCTAAATTAGGCTAACATGCATCTCCTGACAGGCAGAACAACTCATATAATATAGTAATGACTTAGGCCCGTAGACCCAACTCGACATATCAAGGACCCTACAGGTTAGACAATCTCATAGTATCACATTTCACAAGCGGCATTCTCAATCACGCGTACGTCACACGCATGCTCAAAACCTTTTTGTGACAATTCCAAATATGGTACACCGAGTCACACAATCCCGCACCACTTCTCATGCATTCATATGCATGCAAATGCCACTGACTTGTCATGCCCACAATCAAAAACTCCTATGGCATCTCGGCACAACTACCATTCGTGTTCAGATTATAGAATGAAATCTACTTAGACACGTCCCATACCATGCTCAGCGGATTCCATTACATAATCCTACACTATGCATCACGCGTTACTCGTTTATTTCATTACCTCGACCCGAAGGCCCGACCCGAAGGTCCGATCCGAAGATCCGGTCCTAAGACCCATCACAACACTCCGCGGCCAGCGTAGAGACGCTCTCAGGCCCAGTGTCTCTAGCCCGCGTAAACGCATCAGGCGCAACACCGATCTCCTTACGAACCACAACCTGCTTTAGGATGGTCGTCTTCCGGACGCACCGGGCATCGTCCTGCTCCAAAGTGCATGAGGACGGCATACCCCGCGTATTCCGCATCAGGGCGAAAGTGATCACACGTTCACACGTCCCATTTTATCTGAACCCCGCGTGAAACGCTTCGGGTATAATTAGGTGATCACGATTCATGGCACACACGCATTTTCACACGATTTCCACAATGCTTCATACTCAGCCAGCGTAATGCGTAGCCATGCAATTTCGCACGCGAATGTCGGTGCAATGTACCATGGCATAATGTCCCACATAATTCAAGGTCACAAATTCGAATTCCATGATCCACATCATATGCCTAATTAGCCCAAATCAATACCACGGGGCGTCACATGTGAATTTGGCAATTAAGACGTACCCGGACATTATGACGTACATTGACAAGTTTCCAATCACATTCCACAATAGTCGGTTCACCCGTGCAGGCGACATGTTAGACCCAATTCGCCACAATTGAACACTCGACACATAATTCAATCATCCCGGCCATCCCGGCACTCCAATCAAGTTAATCCACCACAACCGTCAATTGGACCGTTAAATTCTCCGGCGTGGACAGCAACTAAACCATATCATATTAGCCTCTAATTCACTTTTATTTCATGCCTTGTCACTTACTAATCCTTTCCCGACACTCACTAGTCACATACAAATTCATACAAGGTCCAAATCGACATTTACTCATCACTATACACACCCTGTGCCCGCTAAGCACGCATTATAGTCCTAATAAGGGTTTAGGGGTTATCACCCACCTAAGTCCAAGCTCGGGCGACGGGGAATGGCGGCCGATCACCGGTGAACGGTGGAACCGGCAGCACAAGACCCAAGGAAGCGGCGGCGCGCGGCGGCCGGCTGACCACAGCAGCCTCGGGCGGCGGCTCACGGTCGGCTGAACTGCTGTTCACGGTGAGGGGAGGCCGAACGAGCTGCTGGTTGGTCCGACCAGCGGCTGGACACGGCGGCGCACGGCGGTCCGGCGGTCCACAGCAACTTCGGCGGTGTCCTACAGCCGGCGTGGTTGCTGAACACGGAGAGGGGACGACGGATGAGCTGCTGAACGGTCTCCGGATGGCTGCTGTCCACGGCGGTGCACGGCGGTGGCGCGCGAACAGCGGCGTTCCGGCGACGACGCGGTGGTGGTGGCTCGGTCTCGGCGACGGTGGCCTGCTCCGGCGAAGGGAAACAGAACCGGAAGAGGCGGACAGAAATGGGGAGGAACGGCGAGGGCTGGCTGGCGGCGAGCGGCTCCGGCGAACGGCGGTGAACAGCAACCGCACGGCGGTGCACCGTGCACGGCGTGAACGGCGCGGCTGTCCCGGCGAGAGGATGGACGGAACAGTGAGGGGTGGAGGAAAAACAGAGAGGGACGGGCGACCGAGGCGACGGCGTGCAGCGGCGGCCGGCGGTGGCTCAGCCGTGCATGCAGCTGCGACGGAGAGGGAAGAGAGGAGCGGCGGCGACGGTGGCGTGGCTGCTCCGGCAGCTACTCCACTGCATGCAACTGGGAGAGGGAGAGAGAGAAAGAGACGGCGGCGGAACAGAGGGCAGCAGCCACGGCGGCCACGGCGGACGGCGACCGGCGGTGCCCCTCGGCGAGCAGCGGACGGACGGTCGACTCCCCTTGACTGACCGGCGCCCAACCCACCTGCATGCAGCCGGAGAAGAGAGAGAGAGAGACGGAGGCGGAGGAGAGGGTGGCAAAGGGGGGTGACGGCGGTGCTGGCTGGTGGCGGTTCCGGCGGCTGAGGCGGTGGCGTGAGGCTGAGCGGGAGAGGAAGAGGTCGCCGGAGGGAGGGAGAGAGAGTGAGAGATGCGGATGAGGGAGAGAGGGAGAGTGCCGAGTGAGAGAGGAGGAGAGAGAGAGTGTGAGGAAGTTGAAGGGTTTTTGGGGAAATCATTGCATGCATGGGGGAGATGAAGAGTTGGAGTGTGGGAGTGGGCGAGGTGACCATGCATGGGGAAGGGGGAGAGTGACAAGTGTCACATCCCTACGAGGAAGACAAATTTCGGAATTCCAAGGGTCACGGGGGCAAAACGGTCCTAAATTTCCGGTACCGGGTCGGTTCGCCAAAATTCGACCCTACTAGACCCATATACACGTGGCCAGCTTAATTTGACGTCGTCCTTGAGAAAGTCATCCCGAGATTCACGAAAAATCGTTCTCGATGTCCGGATCAAATTTCACGATCGAATCGTCGAGTTTCAAATTTCTAAATCTCATACTAACGGGCGGCCCTTTGAGGATTCAAACGTTTCGACCTCGGGTTGTCCGAATCGCGGCGAGCTCGAGAGAGAGAGGGAACGAGAGGAATTATCACTAGTTTCAATGATGCAATCGTCCATTTCGGATGATCGGTTCACACTGGCCCAAAATACTTCCTCGTCGTTATCCTAAGTCGGGCTTGACTCACGACCGGGTCCTTAGTCCACGTGCCTAATCCTCGTTGGCCATTCCCATTTGGTCAGTATCCCGTGAGTGATCAGTTCCGGGCGAGACTTACGAAAATGAAATATCGAATAATACTCGTTTTATTCATTCCAGAGATCGAGTCGAATTTCGGGATGTTACATCCTCCAAATTCCAGATGAATCGGACCAGCAAAACACCTAGAATCACAGAAGATTCAGATAGGTGTACAGTAAACGAGAACCAGACCGAGAGAGAACTTGGGCGCTGCTATGAACAGTACCCGAGAATGAGTGAAAAGTTATGCTTTCACAATTGTTTTTTTTTTTGGTAAGGATGCTTTCATAATTGTTTTTTTTTTGGTAAGGATGCTTTCACAATTGTTTTTTTTTTTGGGTAAGGTAAGAAATAATATTAACTTTTCAACACAATATACAAAAAGAATCCGGACACAAAAACCCCGCACTTGAAGAGACAAATGAAAATGTCCCAACTAGTGCAAGGGTGTACGGACAAGCCAAAAAACCAGCAACACAAGGGTTGCAAACCAAGGCTAAACAAAAGCCAACAACAAAAACCAAGGCTACAACACCTCAGGAGGAATACACAAAGATGGTAGACGAGATGCCCCAATTTGCTTGGAACCTTCTGCTTCGAGGGGAATCATGAACAGTCTTATAGGATAACCCTCTATCTCTAACGAGCTTAGAAAGATGCGCTTGAATTGCCGGTACAAATAGGAGTTTATTCCTGAAGAGAATGTGGTTGCGCTCCGTCCAAATGATATGGCACAGTGCCCCAAAGGAGAAACGAGCACATTGTGGTTGCGCCGGCGAAAGCTATTACCACTTAAGGATCTGACGGCACATTGTAAGTTTTCCTGCCACGATCTATTACGCCAAGATAGAAGACAGTTTCTTGCCCAGAATAAGGCCAAGGAGCCAGTGATGGCGCACCCAAAAAATAGGTGATCGATGGAATCCGGTCTACATCTACAAAATGCACAAATACCTTGTGAAATTCTATGATATTTCAACAAGATAACCTGAGTAGGTGGTCTGTCCAAAGTGATGAGCCAAAGTAAGAATCCATACCTTGGAGCAATATTATGATCCCATATGAACGAGCTCCAAGGAACAGTCGGGCTTTTGTTCCTAATCAATTCCCAAGCTGAAGCTGTTGAGAAAATACCGGAGGGATGCCCTTGCCATAATAATTGATCCGGCCTATCCCCATGTAGGATAGGGATAGCATCTGTCCAAGAGTGAAAGGTTTGCAGAATATTAGAAGACTGCCAGTCGGAAGATAAGAAATCCCGAACTGAGGCATTTCTGGGAATGCTAAAACAATAAATATCTCTATTAGAGAAGAGCTCGTAGAGGGGGCCTTTAGGATGCCAGAAATCAAACCAGAAGGATGTAGACGATCCATCCCCAATCTGCCATTTAAACTGTAGACAGAACTCCTTCCTGAGATCAAGGATTTTCTTCCACGCCCAAGAACAAAAAGTCGGCTTGGGCACAATCCAGAAATTCTTTTTCTTGAGAAAAGTGGAATGGATCCACTTATGCCATAAAGATTCGTTATCCGTGAATAGGATCCAGATATGCTTGAGCATTGCTGCCCTATTGCTGTCAATGAGCCTGCGAATACCCAAGCCACCTTCTTTTTTTGGACGGCACACATCAGACCACGGGACTTTAGCCCCGCCAATCCCCAAGTTCGGGCCCTTCCACAAGAATTGTCTGAGAATTAATTCGATCCTCGCTAATACAGACAGGGGAAGAGTGAACACACTAGTCCAAAAGACATGAATTGAGTGGAGGACCGATTTAATAAGTTGCAATCGACCAGCAAATGAAAGAAATCTTTGAGATCAAGACCGAGCTGTAGCAGTTATGGAGTTAACTAGAGAATTACAATCAGTCTTACTAAGCCTAGTCGAGTGATAGGCACTCCTAGGTACCGAAAAGGAAGCGTACCTTCATTAAAACCAAAGAGAGACCGGATACGATCCCGAAGCACTGCCGATCCACCAGATATGAAGATCTCACTTTTGTTGGCATTTGGAGTAAGACCATACCATTGAGAGAATAAGGTTAGGCCTTCCTTCGTGAGAGCAGCTGAGGTCGCATTTGCCTCCATAAAGAGGAGGACATCATCCGCGAAGAAGAGGTAAGTAAGGCAATTAGCTTTACATCGCCAATAAAAGTTGAAACCAGGGAGCCGAGCCTTCGAATTGAGAATCCCAGAGAGCACCTCCATTACCAAGGTGAAGAGATAGGGCGATAACGGGTCCCCTTAGCGGATGCCTCTTTCACTAGAAAAGAAACCATGAAGTTCCCCATTAATGGCTACAGAGAACTTTGGGGATGTTACACATTCCATGATGAGTGCAACGAGCATTGGAGGAAAACAGAAAGTTTCCAGCACCAACTTCAAAAAGGTCCAATCAACCGAGTCATAGGCCTTTTGAAAATCCATCTTGACAGCACATTTAGGTGAATAAGGCTCATGGTGGAAGCCAGCAAAAAGCTCTTGAGCAAGTAGGATATTATCACTAATCCTACGTCCTTTCACAAAGGCATTTTGGGAAGGACTAATTAACGAAGGTAGAACTGAGGCAATTCTATTTGCCAGAATCTTGGTAATGCATTTATAAACTGTGTTACAACATGCAATGGGACGAAAGTCGCTCATGGAGGAGGCATTAGGTATCTTCGGTACCAGTGTGAGGATAGTGGTGTTTACCTCCTTCAGTAAAGAGCCCGAGTGGAAGAAATCCTTGATAGCCGCAATGATAGAGGTACCCACCGTTCCCCAAGAAGACGTGAAGAAGTCGACGTTGAAACCATCGAGGCCCAGAGCTTTTCCTTTAGCAAGGGAAAACATTGTGTTGCATATCTCAACATCTGTGACTTCCTAAGATAGGAGAAGAATCTGCTCATCAGTAAGGACTCTTTCCACTACAAGGCCAATATCCATAGGGGAAGGCTGAACGATTGTAGAGCTAGCCATGAATAAGTTCTGAAAATGGGAAACAACATGTTTGCTGACCATGGCCGGATCGCTGAGGAGGACACCTTCATTATCATAGACCGAGAGAATACGATTATGAAGTTACCTCTTTTTGACAAAATGATGGAAATATTTGGAGTTACTATCTCCATCCTTTAACCATCTAATCCTGGATTTCTGCTTAAGAAAACCTTCCTCCTGAAGTCTGAGTGTGGAGAACTCCTGAAGATGTTCTTTTTCTAGTGACGCCAGCCCTGGATTAAACGGATCAGAGGCAATAGCTTGTTGAGTGGACTCAAGATCTAACCTGGCCTGGGCAACTCGAGTAGAGATATCCGAATAAGCATTCTTGTTGAGTTGTTTAAGGCAACCTTTGAGTAGCCGGATATCCGAATAAGCATTTTTGGTAATGGTGCTTTCACAATTGTTTTTTTTTATAACCCAGGGAACCCCCGCACGGCCGACAGCCGGGAGGTAAACCCTGGGGGCGACACGTGCTAGCCACCACACACGTGCACCGGTTAAGTCACCCTGCGGCGCCCGGGATTCGAACACTCAACCTTTTGCGAGAGGAAGAGTGCCCTTCCCAGCAGCGCCACCCAGGCGGGTGGTGTGCTTTCACAATTGTTCGTCTTTCATAAATCCAAGAAATTTCACCTCTGACTATGAAATACGAATGCTCCCGATTGTCCCTATTAATCATTACTCCGATCCCGAAGGCCAACACAATAAGACTGGAATCCTATGATGTTATCCCATGCTAATATATACAGAGTGTAGGCTTACTTTGAGTACTCTAATTTCTTCAAAGTAACAGCACCGGAGGCACGACCTGGCCAATTAAGGCCAGGAGCATATCGCCGGTAGGAGGGATGAGCTAATCGATGCAGAGGCGGACCAATTAACCCAACTCAAGGTCCAACTACGAGCTTTTTAATTGCAATAACTTAAATATACACTATTAAAGTTGGAATTACCGCGGCTATTGGCACTTGACTTTCCCTTCAATGAATCCTTGTTAAGGGATTTAGATTGTACTCATTCCAATTATTAGACTCAAAGAGTCTGGTATTGTTATTTATTGTCACTACCTCCCCGTGTTAGGATTGGGTAATTTGCACACCTGCTGCCTTTCTTGGATGTGGTAGCCGTTTCTCAGGCTTTCTCTCCGATATCGAACCATAATTCTCCGTCACCCGTCACCACCATAATAGGTCACTATCCTACCATCGAAAGTTAATAGGGTATAAATTTGAATGATATGTCGTCGACACAATGGCCGTGCGATCCGTTAAGTTATCATGAATCATCATAGCAACAGGTAAAGCCCACGTCGACTTTTTATCTAATAAATGCATCCCTTCTGAGAGTCGGGGTTTGTTACACGTGTTAGCTCTAGAATTACTATGGTTATCTGAGTAACAAATACCATCAAACAAAACTATAACTGATTTAATGAGCCATTCGCTATTTTACAATCAGAATTAGTTTATACTTACACATGCATGGCTTAATCTTTGAGACAAGCATATGACTACTGGTAGGATCAACCAAGTAGCATTCCTTCATGACATCCGCCAAGCATGATCTATCATGAAGTCCGAGAGTTCCACATGGTCAAAGGCGAGGCAAGAGCGTCATTCCAGTAAAACGATAAATGCGTAGAGATTTGGGAACAAGGGCCAATGACCCCTTACCCATGAAGAAAGTTCTGCATCCAAGAGAACAAGCTGGCACTCGTGATCCATCCAAACAATCACATGAGATATTCGTGGAACGCAAGCTCTTCTATCTAGTCCAACCAAGCATCCAAAAGGATTTTGTGATGGAAGGGACAATGAAAGGCACAACTTTCCATCACAATAGGTATGCAACACAAGAACCCCCATTCTACATCCAACATTCGTTCGTGGAGCAACAATTGATCGAAAGTGAGGGATGTAGTTCGATGCACCAGCACGGAGCTTGCCAACACGCATTCTTGTCATCTCTCACATGCCATCGTGTACACTCGAAGTAAATCAAGCCGACTAATCCATAACTCTCTATGCATGAGAACTCGAGGATCACACGGACTCATCGAATGAGGCCACATTCACACCGCTAGACGTGAAAATAGCAAGATCTTGTCCCTAATCGTGACTTCAATCTTCGTCCCTATCTCGCCTCATTCTCGCCTCCTCGGTTTTTTGAGACTAAATCGCATGGTTCGGGATCTTATCCGAGACAGATGGATGCGGGACAACTCTTTCGAGAAAAATTTTTGCCATTTGAGGACCATTTGAAATTTTCCCCAAACGTCAAGCGGGTTTGAACTGAAGCGGTGCTAGCGAGAGAAAGAGCCTCACTCATCACCCATCGCTCATCACCGACGGTGAACGTATCAACAACACTTAACAATGGACGCCCCCAAGGATCAAATCTCAACTCTCCTCGACCATGGCCTCTCCATCTCCGCTCAATTCCTCGTAAAATCTCTCTTTCTCTCTCTATCTCTGCTTTTGCTTCTGCTTCCTTTGTTTGGTGGTCCCTTGGCTAACGTTGCCCAGCTGGGTTGGACCTCGATCAGGGCTCGTTTCTGGTCTCTTCCTCCTCCGCCAATGCCGAAGCCAACCCCCACATCAAAGCCGAGAACCTGGTCTGACCTTGACCCTTCATTTTGCCCTCTCTCCGTTTCTTTAGCTGTTCTTCAAGGGCACCTTTCAGTGGGTTCTTGTTGTTTTCCCTTGTGGGGTTCATTCGAATGCGGACTGAGCTTTGCCTTTCTTCTTCTTCTCCTTTTTCCTGCTGCAGGTGCTGCTTGGCGATGCCTTGCTTCGCGAGAAAGAGTATCGCCGAGCGATGGTAAGCGTCTCGGTATCATTGGGTTGGAACTTAGTGTTTCTATGTGATTTTGGGTTGGTTTTGTACTTATTGGAACCCGTGTCTAGATTCGTGTAGCCGGGTTTTGAGTGTAGTAGTATCGGAGAACAATTGCTAGTGCGTTCTGTGCGTATCGGTGCGGGCGGAATGTTTGTACTCTCTGTATCGAGCTCCTTCAAGTTAATGCTGTGTACATGTTGTGGCATTGCAGTGGTATTTGGTGGTTCATGGTTTTTTGTATTGGCATCTGTAGTTAGTTTCGCATATATATTATATTCCCTATAATCTGTGGGGTTGTTTAGCCGTTTTGGGTTTATTCTGTAAAATGTATCTTTGGCAGCATATGTACAAACAAGCCTTGCAGTACAATAGGATTATTCCAAAACAAACTTCAGCGAGTACCAGAAGTTCGTTGTCCACGTCGAATAGGTCGTCTTCTCCGAATTCTTTCAATGTATCTGCAGTTAATGAAAATGAGGTTAGATCAGTTCACTTTGTTGAAGACTCTTTTTCCTGTAAAATAATAATTATATGTTGTTTCCTGGTGTATCTAACGAAATATTCTGTTTATATTTTGCCTCTTGCCTTTTTTGATTTACATGATAGGTGAAATTCAAGATTGCATCTTGTCACTCTTCACTGAATGAGAATAAAGCCGCCCTTCTCGAGGTTCTTCTTCATTCCTTTCAATCCTCTCTGCTGTTACTAGTTGTGGCAAATATGTTCCTTATGGTGTGTTAGGTTTATAAACAGTTTGGCTTTTTTGGTAAAGTTTCGCTTTGCTAATCAGGGTTTCTGATCTTTTTTTCTCTGTATATCATATGACTAACTTTTGTCACTGCTATAACAGTTGGAAGGGATTCCAAGCAAAGCGAGAACTTTGCAAATGAATTTACTCATGGGAAAGCTCTATAGGAACTCACGGCACAGTCGTGCTGCTATTGCTTGTTATAGAGAGTGTTTGAGGTAGGTTTGTTCAGACAGTAACCTCCCACTGAAGTTGGAATCTGTGCTTTTGAATTGCATCAGGTGTTCTGTCCTAGATGTGTATCTTTGTCTTGTTTCATCCTTGATCTGCATATTAAGTCGTTCTTTCCTATAAGCCATAGTCAATTATTAGGAAATGAAAGTTAGATTGCTGGCCAAAACTTACGCCTAAATTAAAAAATTAAAACCACAACAAGCACACTTAACTGGTGTACCATTGTTGAGCAATCCAATTCCCTAAAACAAGCTTTTACTTATGAAATGAGTCTAACACAAGAGTGGAGTGATGCTCGCACCACATGGCCTTGAATATCAACATGGATTGCAGGTTTCGGGAGATATGATCAGCTGGAGTGTCTCCTCAGACAGCTTGTAATAAACATACAGAAAGCAATTATATTGCAAACCGTTGTTACTCTATGCATATTTTCACTGTTTTTGGGTATTATGTTGTCTATCCAAAGCAGACTATTTGCTAAATTAGCCAAGCAGCTTATTGCAGGATTTAATTGCTGTCAGGGTTACCGTCAAATGCTTTGAGCTCTTTAAATTCATATTTATTTTCTTTTGATCTGTGTTACAGAAACTGCTTTTACGTTATGGAGGCTATTATAGCTTTGGCTGAGCTGGGAGTTACTCCGAAGAATATTATCTCTTTGATTCCGCTGGTATCTGATACAAGGGAACGTTGCAGTTGTTTTTCACTTCATTGATTGTCCAAGTTTCTTGATCTTGTCTAAATCGTTACATCTATCCGTATGAAGTCATTCAGAAAAAAGTGACTTAGCTTCTGGTCCCATCCATACTTGTCCATCTAGCTATATGTTGCTGTGTTATAATTATTATCGATCTTCTCATCTCTATTTGGATTGCAAAACCATGAGAAGTGCATTACTAAACTAGATTTGCTCCTGCTTTTCCTTTAGGCAAACGTTTTATTAGTTGGTAAAAAACCAAGTCAATAGGCCATTATTGACAGATCTCTTCAGCAATGAGTAAGCATTAGTTTAGTTGCTATCCTGTTGTTAATTGTTATGCAAACTGATTGCATTGTAATTTGTTGCTCCGAGTATTTTCTCAATTGCTGATTATTCATTTAGAATAAGTGGAGATTTTGTTTACTAAATCCTAGGCCTTTTCCTTTTGTCCATGAACTTCAGACTCCAAATAGAGGCAACAGGGGTTCATATGATCATCTTGATTCAGCACGGTGGCTGCAAGTAAGTTTGAAATAAATTGCAGGTGACCTCATCTTGTCATAAGTCAATAAATTTGTTTCTACAGAAGAAAGCCGATAAACCAGTTAGCCATTGGGCAAATGGTTTAGTGGGTTGCTGTGGGGATAGGACAGATGAGCGGTTCAAAATTTTTCTGAAAATAAGAGAGTTTATATATAGGTTACCGGCTTTTGTTCATCTTTCATTGTTCATAAGTTATCCTACTCTCCTGCATATGTCCTCCTTTAATTAGTTATATTGTACCGATGCCTTGCAATTGTTAGAAATCTGTGTGCTGACTAATAGATAAGTCAGTCTATAGTTACAACCAATGCTTTTCCAATTAGTAGCTATGGGATACTATATAGTTGCAGGATTCCAAGCTTTGAGAAACATTCTTCTCGTGTCTCGTCATGACAATACTGCTTATTATGCCAGAGATTTAGCAATAAATAGAGATGAGTATTGATGATCTGTATTTCTTTACAGCGTTATGTTGAGGCCCAGTGTTGTATTGCTTCAAATGACTACAAAGGTAATCTAATGCCTTTACCTTTGTACGTTTTCTAAGGATCAACTTTTTTGTATGCAAGAAATGGAAAGACTAATCCTGGAAAGGTTTTTGAGGGGGCATCGCCATTCATAAATTGTCATGCCCTTCACTGCAATTCTTCACCAATTGCCATTGTCATGTTGCGGATTAGGTCAATTTCAAGAAGAGAAAGGAAGAGATTAACGCTAAAATACTAACTTTTTTAATTATTTCATATTAGTTGGCTTTTTTTGTTCAGATGCATCCGAATCTGGCCTTTTCTAGGTGCATAACAATAATGCGTGCGCTGATATGATGGATGACTATGCATATCTTGTTAGTGTAATTTGTTTGAGTGAGTATGTTAGTAACTGAAGACATTATGTTTAACTTCAGAGACTATTTTTTGTCTGTTGGCAGGTGGTCTGGAGCTATATGCGGAGCTTTTGCAACAATTTCCTAACAACATACATATATTACTTGAAATGGCAAAGGTTAGAAAGATATATGATGATTCTAAGTTATCATACGTGCCTTGCATTTATAGTCTATACCAAATCAAGGAACAAGTTAAGCAGTAATAAGCAATGAACACATAGACTATGCAAAAATTCATCTATGGATTCTCCACCCAAAGACAATTTGATCTGGTTCTCAGTTTGTCAGTTTGGAAATGCCTTTTATTGGTATACACCACCTTGAAGTATTTATATGTGCATGTTTTTGGAAGTTCAGACCTACCCTCCCAAGTAGTTGCTCGCTTGAATTTGTGTATCTTCAGTTTAATGTGCCATTATGTGTGCCTAGGTAGTTGAGAAGTGAGTGCATACTGATTAATTTTTGTTTCCATATGGACAAATGTGTGAAGGTTGAAGCTATTATTGGGAAAAATGACGAGGCTATAATGAATTTCGAAAAGGTTAGTATAGAGTTTTTTTGGCGGTCATATTGACCAAATATCATGCTTTATTTGATGGCATGAAGAGAGTGTCTGTATTGACAGGCTAGGTCAGTTGATCCGTACATCCTAACATACATGGATGAGTACGCGATGCTTCTCAAAATGAAATCTGATTACTCAAAGCTTGGCAAGTTGGTGCATGATTTATTGAATACTGACCCAACGAGGCCAGAAGTTTTTGTCGCTTTATCTGTGATGTGGGAAAGGAAAGATGACAAACGAGCCTTAAGTTATGCCGAGAAGGTAGTTTTTGATTACCTTTGGCTTTAGTTTAGTTGTTTGCTTTTATGGTTCTCACAATCTCTTCTTATCATGATCAGAGCATTCAACTTGATGAGAGACACATACCTGGCTATATAATGAAGGTAGACAGTAGTTTGGTGGAGGGGTATAAGCTTCTGGTATACATCATGATAGGTCATTGTTAAATATAATCATCATAAGTATTTCTCGTATGTTTTCAGGGAAACTTGTATTTGTCGATGGATAGGCTTGAAGCAGCTGTAATTTCCTTTAGAGGAGCACGAGAGTTGAGGGCTGATCTTCGTTCATATCAAGGTGTGTGTGGGAAACTACTTAAAATTTGTTGCAGCAGAGGTGTATATGTCTAATTCTTGACCGTCTAAGTGATTGGAAGCTTATCATCGTTGCAGGTTTAGTTCGCTCCTATTTGGCGTGCTCAAAAGTTAAAGAAGCCCTTTATACGGCCAGGGAAGCAATGAAAGCGATGCCTCAATCTGCAAGGGCTCTAAAATTGGTGGGAGATGTCCATGCTAGTAATCCTGATGGTAGGGAGAAGGTATATAAGCTTTTACCAGATGGTTCTAGAATCTCCTTCTCTTTTAACCAAGTTGAAGAAGTCTCTGAATATCCTGGTCTGGTGATAGGCAAAAAAGTTCTACGAGTCAGCTCTTCGTCTCGAACCTGGTTACCTTGGAGCTGCATTAGCTTTGGCTGAACTGCACGTCAATGAGGGACGAAATGGAGATGCCGTGTCTCTTCTTGAGAGATATCTCAAGGACTGGGCAGATGACTCTCTTCATGTTAAGTTGGCCCAAGTTTTCTCTGCAACTAATATGCTGGAGGATGCATTGGCCCATTATCAGGCTGCACTAAGGTTGTAATATAATTGAAGGCATAGGCTCGTAAAATTCTTGAAAATTCTTGATCCTGGCTTCACCGTGGTTCTACTAGATCCTTGCAAAAGAGGAACCAAAAAAGTTTGGAAAAGAAAAGAATAAAGAAAAGATCGAGTTCATGTCTTAATTGTTATATTCATGCTCTCCTCGAATCTACAATGCAGGATCAACTCGCAGAATGAAGCTGCGAAAAAAGGATTGGACCGCGTGGAGAAGCAGATGAAGGTGCGTCTTTAACTCTTGGTGATGGAATATCGTTCACTTATTCTCGTTTAAGTCGAGAGACCGGACCATTCATGTGATGTGAGGCATTGATCGAGTGTTAGTTTCTTTTAGGGAGTCGATCCAGATGCACCTGACGAAGATGAAGAAAACGAGGTTGAGGATGCCGATGCAGATGTCGAGGAGACAGAGCTGCTATAGTGTAAAGCCTGACCAAGGTCTTGCTTCACATGTGGAAGGACAGCTTTGTGAAGGTTAGAACATCTGATTCTTTGAACAGGGCGTTTCTGATCCTTTTGGAGCCAGAAAATGGAGTTTCTTCCGCTTTTGCTTGGATAATCATGAGCAGTGTCGTGACAGATGATACATATTTTTGATTGAGGTTTATGCAGTGTGAATGTTCACAAAGGTCAGAAAAGCTCGCCATATATCCTGAATATGTGAATATGGTGTTGTTTATAGGCAGGTTTCCAGATATAGTGCAGCACGGCTTTCTGTTCGCCTCTGAATTTGATGGACGTCCATGTGCCATGAGAAACAGTTCTGTATACCATTCTACATTCGAGCCTTCCTGTGGTGGCTGTCTATTTTGCTTGTGACAACTTGACTTTATTTTAGCAGGTGATGCTTTGGCTCTGACTGCAACTTTATTCAAAATGATAATTTCGAAGATAGGTATTTTATGTTATTTCCATTAATGGCAATGATTAATTAATAGAATTTTGATGCCGACGGCCTTGAAATTTGAAAATATGCTGATTTTTCTTTTTGGCCAAAATGGTGTGTCATGTATGCACTTGAAAGAAGCAAGAATTGAGGTATCCGCCTAGATTTGGTAGGACGTGGAATCCACTTATGGTGCTGAAATAAGGAAAAATTTCATGGAAGGGTTTGAAATAGAGCCGTTTTCTCAAAAGAGTGCTTAGAATAGACCTTAAATAAGAGCTGAAGTGACTGGCTTAGTTTTCAAACCCAAACCAGCTAGTTGGCCAAACCTTCAACATTGGCTTTTTCCAACAGTTAGAGCAAGGGCAACTTGGTCCAAAATTTGCGACTGGGTTAAAAATGGGTAAAATCCTAAAAATCATGAATTCTGATTGAGCGATGCGCATGAGGAAAAGACATCGACAGACAGCCTCAACTGCCAGCGCATGCGAAGTCCACCTGAATCGGTCCGCCACCCTGCGAAGTCATTCGATTGAAGTGTTAGAGAAGCTTATTAATTGCATAAGCAAATCTGGCCGCTGCTGAAACAAAAAGTAAACAAGAAGAGAACTAGGCCATTCCACACAGCTTTGTAAGACTTTTGAAGCGGATGACCAGAAGAACCCAACTTAACAGGGGTTGAGAGTGCCAACATAAGTGAAAATGCAAGAGAGAGCCCATGGCAGTACAGAAACCAGAGCAATGGCATGGTTAACACTTACAGATGCGTTGACGAAAGAAGGATGAAGCTCTGCCGAAGAAACGGCCAAAAGATGAGTTCAGGTCGCACAACACTCGCGGAAACGCAATTTCACAGAGAAGGAAGGAGAGAGTGCAATCGAAATCGGGACTTGAAGAACGCAAGGAGGCTGAGTCTCTCTTTGGATTTTACCCATTCAATTTTGTGGTTTTTGGTTTCTTAGGATCTTACCCATTTATTACCCATTTGCAAATTTTGAAAAAAAAAAAATTACTCTTGCTTTAGCCACTGGTAAAAGCCAAATAGTGAAGATTTGGCCAACTAGTGAGTTTGCACCATCATTGAAGATTAACTTAGCTACTTCAGACCTTTATTTGAGACAATATTAACTTTAGGTTCTCCTTTGAGAAAACTGCTCCACTTTAAATCCTTATTTAAAATTTTTCCTTGAAATAATGATAGTTAAAGGATCATATGACTGTCGGCCCAGGGAAAAACAGCCATTTGGTTGAAATGTTGATAATTTAAGGATCATATGACTTTCTGCATAGCGTAAGAGGGTTTTGACAAGCCACTTCAATCGTGAACTGTGTCTCTCTAGTTTGAATTTCATGGTCTTCACTCTCAAGTTAAACCTATTGCTAAACTTCTTCAAGAACTAGTTAGTGTTCATACGCCCTTTAGCTCCTAATGAGTCGGGGCTGAACGAGGAATGGGCTGCTATGCGGCCTAGTGGTAAAGGGGATCAGGGGAGAGTGGGCGACGGCCCCAAGCATGATTCACGGGAAAAGCATTCATATAGGCGGTGCGGCGAATATTGCAAAACCAAAATAAAAAAAAGCGTAGGACTTAATCGGCAAAATTACAAAAATATTACTAAAAATTATTAACGCTAGTGTCGATCGTGCCATATAGGACGATCAATGTCTATGTTACTAATATCCGGCCAAAATTGACCAAATGGACTTATTTGGGTTAATTAGATTTATCGATACTTAAAGCTAACTATTAGATATACCGAATGTTGATTGGTATTGTCTAGTTGCTTTTCAAAGTTCGTCGAAATTGGCTTACTTTTCTAACAATGAGTCTAAACATCACCCAAGTTTTTGATATTATTGACAAAGAAACAGCTGAAAATGAGCAACATCAAGTCTTCTCTTAGTTATACATCTCATCAATCTTTGAAGCAATACCTGGACATTTAATTTTCTTTCATTATAACTTTTTGAAATCACTAGTAACTGTTTTTTTGTTGATTTGCTAATACTCATGTTCCACCATTTTATACTATTAAATTCATTTGTAGAATATGGGGTGTTGGTTTTTTGTAATGATGGATAACTTTTCTGTCGATAGTTTAGTACAAATTTAAAAAATGTAATGCATTTTATGATAAGGGTCACCACTAATTATGCATTTATTCAAATATTTATTTATGTTGCATGGAAAATTGTATAATATGTTAAAATTACATTTTTTGTCTATAAACACTAAGTAATGATGGTTTTTATACTTGCTAATACTTAATTTTGTTATTTTCAAATATTCGTTTTGTTTTTTCGTCAAATATGTACATCAATTAGAGATTTGTTATCAAAATATCAGGCTAATTTAAAAACAAAAAAGGCACAAACTTTACCTTGAGTGACAATTCTGCCCCGAACATTTTTTTGTCTTAGTAAAAAAAAGGCACCAACTTTTACTCCAGTTCCAAATCTGGTCACGTGATGTAAAATTTTCAAATTGTTCAAGTCAGATTTGGAATTTAAGTAAAAGTTTATGATTTTTTGTTAGATAATAAAAAGTTCGGGTCAGAGTCGTCACTCAAGGTAAAGTTTGTGCTTTTTTTTTTTGGATTTAGGCCCAAAATATGTATAAGAATGAGAGATTTGCTAGGATTATAGATTTTCTAAAGCGACCATCAAAAACAAATTACCAGTTAAAGCTCACACGCGAGCATGCAAAGTAGCACAACCTCTCGCGAGCTTTAACCACTTATAAAAATAAATTGGATATAAAATTAATTTATAAAAGTGGTGCAGTACATTGTAACTAAATAGTTAGATACACGGGTCATATTTCAGCGCAGATTAGCACCTCGCCATGTCACCTTTAAATCAATATGGTATATTGGTTTTAGTATGTCCACAATTATTTAGATTTAAGCTTCACGTTCTCCACTATGTGTATATTGACTACTTAATAAACCTAAATACCTTGAAACCACCATTAATAACATAACAAGGAGGAATAAAAAGAAATTATTAGTTGAACATTAACATTATCTTTCCATGACATCTTTTTACTTCATGACCAATCGTAAGTATCAAAAATCCTCGAAACTTGAGTATCCTACAATATCTTATTATGAAAGTATCACATGATGCTTGAGTTCTTAAACTGTAATATGGTAATCAGAGAGAACTTTCCTTGCAATGAGAGAAATTAAATTTTTTATGAAGTTTACAACTTTAAAATTGTACAATAGTAATTCTAACGTCTAACTTTTAACTTGAAAATCAAATTATATAATATATAAACGGGGATTCCACATCTCTTGTAGTCTTATAATGCTAAGTACGTGATTAGGACACCACCAATTTCATAATTGTACCTAATAGTATCAACATCCGAAAATATAAACATATTATTTGGATAACACGAGCATTTAAACTTCCTAGCTTGACAAATCTTTCCACATACATGCCAATTGTCTCGATGCAAGATTCCATCCATAGGGTGGCGGGTACTACTCCAAGGTTAATTTAAGAGAGAAAAAGTGTGATTTAAATAGAAAATCTGCTGCATCCAAATCAAGCGCTTAACCACTCAGCTAATTTATTGAAAGTTAAAATCCACGTAATAAAACATGTATACAGTATATAATAGATGCATTACATATTTATGATGTAATGACCTCTTTCGAGTTTCATAACTTAGGTGTGATAAAAAAGTGTGCTTAATTTCATGAAAAGCGTTCTCTCATAAGGTATTTTTTGCATTTTTAGAATGAGATTTTCTTATTATAGTTCAGGGATATTGTCCAATCAGTCTTAAATCTTTTATACAAATATTAATTTAATCCCAAACTTTTCAAGTTTGTCAATTTAGTCCTAAATCTTTTTATGATTTGCCATAATGTAGCCCTTCCAGCCAATTTTGGCTGACAATCGCTAATGTGGATATCAGTAGGAGTGATTGGTTCCAGGGTGGGTAGGGTCCAGACCTGAAACCTGGAACCTACCCTGTTACAACCGGTTCTCAGTTTTTGGAACCTAGAACCTACCCTGTTTTCCCTAGACCCTATTTTGGAACCTACCCTATTTTTTCGGTCCAGTTCCGGATTCTACCCGATAACCTTTTTTTTTTCTGGTTTCAGAAATTTGGAGGAAAATAAACAATCTACAAGCACCATGTCCAGCAATTGACATGCTCCCCTTGACATGTTCACAAGTGCTCTATTTTTCTCGAAGTGATAAAAATGAAAATGATGAAAATATATTAGCTAATGCATAACCACCTAACCAGGTTATCCATGGGCACAACTCATGCTCCAAGTAAATTTGGTTTTTAATTCTCCGTAGATGCCAAAGTCAACAAGTGGTAAAAGGACTCGACTGTCCAGCAACCTTTCCTAGTGGCTTGCCATCTCACTGCATCTTCTTCGTTCCCGAATGGTTTTGCCTCTTCAAGCGTTGCATAAAACATAAAACATAGAGATGGAGCCTTATCCCAGCGATCAAAGTTTCTCACAATTCAATAGAGATAATAGGCGAAATGAGCTAGGTTGCCCAAAAAAGTACCAAAAAACTCAATTGCGGACTCACCTTTCTCTCAATAGTTGCGTCGGAGTCGGCAACAATAAGGCGAGAGGCGATGAGAGGGGTTGTGTTCTTACGGGCCACGGCGACGAGAGGCAACGAGCTGGGTTGCGGCGACGAGCTAGGTTGCGGCGACGAGCAGCCGCGGCGATGAGCGGCGAGCAATTGCAGCGATGAGTTCTTGCGAGCAGACTGAGAAGGGCCAAAAGAAAGGGGACTCGCAAACTGAAAGAGACTCAAGGGAGAGACTGAGAGTAATAAATGCTAGGATTTTTTTTACAGTAACTTAAAACCGGTTCTAAAACAGGTCCGGGTGGGTTTTCACTTAGACCCGGGAACCGAACCTGTTCCAACCAGTTCCGAAAAAATAGAATCGGTTCCCGGATCGGTTCAAATAGAAACCGATTTCCGGACCTGTTTTTCGGGTGGGCCGGTCCCGTTCCTGGGTAAATCCGGTCCGGTTGCACATCGCTAGATATCAGTCGTCCTACGAGGCATGGAAAACACTAGCGTAGACAATATTTGCAATTCTTTTCAAAATTTATAATTTTTATTTTTGCTTTTCTTTTCTTTCCATTTTTTTATTTGTTTTTTTTTCTATTTCCCTCTGCTAGTCGTCGGGGCATTAGGGATGGCTGGCAACCTCCACTGGCCACAGGCGAGGGTCTCCCTCGTCAGATTTGGCGAGGTTTCCCTCTCCACATCTGTGCAAGGGCATCACAAAGGGAAATAGGGAAAAAGAAAATAGAAAAAGAAAAGAAAAAAAAGAAAAAATTCGTAAAATTTTGAAAAAATTGTAAAAATCATCCATATTAGCGTTGACGGGTATCGGCCATGTCACGTGGGACGGCCAGTATTGACTAGACCACCACATCAGTGATTTCCAAACCAAAATCGACCAAAAGGATTATATTAGCAAATCATCAAGATTTATGACTAAATTGATCAAATTTAAAAGTTTATGACTAAATTGGTATCCGTACATAAGTTGGGGATTTTTTTGTAATTATACCCAAACTTTTGGCCTAGCCAATTTTCCAATGTCTACCTTTTATATGGTTCATGGCCTGTGAAAATGGAGAAATTGTTCAATTAATTCTAAACATATTGTACATATGTCAATTTAGTCCAAGCCTTTGTGCGAAATTCCAATGTAGTCATTCCGGTCAATTTTTATTGGAAATCGCTAACGTGGCAGTGTGCATGTAAGACCGTCGACGATGACTACATTTGAATTTTGTGAAAAGGTTTAGGAATAAATTAGAAAAATTGAAAATTTAGGATTGAATTGGTATACGTACAATAGTTTTACGATGGATTTGGTAATTTTTCCATGTGAAAACTATTAGTTAGTCAATGAAAAAAGTACCAAAAAAGTCTTAAAACTATTACGTTGGTACCAATTCAGTCGTAAACCTTTTAATTGGACCAATTTAGTCATAAACATCTTCACATTGATACCAAACTGTCCATCTAGCCAATTTAAGCCGGAAATTGCTAACGTAGACGTCGAGTGTCCTACATGGCACGACTGACGGACTACCGACGCTAACATGAACATTTTTAATAATTTTAAAAAAAATTCCCTTTTTTTCTTGTTTTTCCTTCTCTTTCTTTTGGCCTATGGCTAGTACTCGACCATGGCGGGCGACTGGCCACAGGCAAGGGTCGCCCTCACAACCTTTGGCTAGGGCCGCTTTCGCGGCTAGGGGTGAGCATGGTCCGGGTGGGCAATTTCCACTCTAGAACTAAGAACCGCCCACTAAGGACCGGTTTCGAAAAATTGGAACCATGGAACCGTCCGTTAGTTCCATGGATCTACTCGGGAACCAAACCGCTAGTTTAGTTCGGTTCCCAGATGGGTCCATGGAACCGGTCCCACTAATCAAAGACGTAAATATGGAGAAGGCGATGGAGAGTCGGAGACGGTGAGGTGAGCATCGACCAAGAAGAGTGAGAGAATGAGAGTGAGCGTGAGGTGAAAGCGAAAGAAGATGTTTCTCGGCTCAATGTGAGGATGTGAGCGTCGAGCGAGTTAGGTTTGGTTTAAGGATTTGTGATTTTTCTTTTTTAAAAAAAAATAAAAATTAAATAAATACATTATATATTATATTATATTTATTATTATATTATCGGTCTAGTCCGGGTGGGCATGCGGGCTGTTCCACACCTAGAACTGGGAATCGGACTGGTACCCACCGGTTCCCAAAAGTTAGAACCGGGAACCGGACCGGTTCCCTTAGGAACTACCGATTTCAGTCCGGTTCCTGGCTGTCCTAGGCGGTCCAAGTGGTTCCCGGTTCTTTTGCACATTCTTACTCGTGGCCTGCACGAGGGCCACTTCGTTAGATCTAGTGAGGGCTAGACCCTCGTGGCCTGGGTGAGGTTATCCTCACCGAATCTGGCGAGAGGGTGAGGGCGACGCTCACCTATGGTCGGTCACCGATATAGGAAATAGGAAAAAATTTTAAAAATTAAAACATTATTAAAACGTTACTTAAATTTGCCAACATTAGTGCTAGTCATCCGCCAACCAAGTCATATAAGATGGCCAATGTTCTCGTCAGCAAATTCTAATCTAAATTGGTCGGATGGACTAAATTAATATCAATGTGAAAATGTTTATGATTAAACCGGTCCAATTAAAAGGTTTATAATTAAATTTGTTCTAATGCGATAGAATTAAAACTCTTTTGGTACTTTTCCCATTAGTCAATCTACCTCCAGCACTATTGAAGTGGATAGTTATAATTTGAAAAGTTGACAGACTTTCTAAATCAATGCAGATGGATATGGGTTGTGTATCAAAAAGGTTATGCAAGCTGTATACTTACAATTTTTCCTTTCCGGAATTATATACATAAAAGATGTAAGATATATAGCAAAACTGCGTCACTTTTATTTTTCAATTCAAAAACAACCCCATATACGTTAGGGTTTTGACTAACATTAACTATGATAAGCTCTCTTCATACATATGACAACACATCCGACTATTATACCTATATTTCCAAAACTCACGTGTACCAAAAACACACGTTTGTTTTTTTTTTTTTGGTTATTTATTTATTCTTCTTTCTAAGTTGGCCGGATGAGGCTGTTGATGAAATCCTTTAAACCCATAATGCTCCGGCGCGCTTGAGCATAGGGATCAAGGACCCATTAAGATGGAGGCTCATCACCTCATTGGCTCCACCAACAAGCTGGCCGCCGATGAACACGGAGGGGACTGCCGGGCTGCATCCGCGTCTCACGAGTGCCTGCTCGATCTCCTTGCCTCTCGGAATCTCATCTAGCTCATGGACTGTTGGGTTCACCCCGAAGTCGCAAAGAAGCGTCTTGATGGTGTGGCTCATGCAACACGAGTTCTTGCTAAAGATCGCCACCGGCTTCTCCGAGATCATCCTTTCCACCAGATCCTCCATTGCGAAAAAGCTTCGAGATGTCGGGGACTCCGAGTATGTCGACTAAAGTAAATATCAGAGAGTGATAATAAGCTTTAAGAGAGAGAGAGCAAAGTGAGCTCTTGAAGGTTGGAATGTGATTTTCGGGTTTCTTGTGTTGTGTGGAGTGCTTGAGGCTTCATGAGGACATGCCTATATAGATGTTTCAAGGTGGGGTTTTGGATTTGCATGAGAGAGAGAGAGAGAGAGAGAGAGAGAGAGAGAGAGAGAGAGAGAGAGAGAGAGAGAGAGAGAGAGAGAGAGAGAGAGAGAGAGAGAGTTTTCCTTCAGATATTTGGCTATTTTCACAAGGATTCTCATGGAACTCTTGATCATTGCAACATAGATAAGGACTGATGCATTTGCACTAGAGAACAGAAGCTGCATGCAAAAGAATAAGATTCTTTCAATATGTAACAGAGGCAACATGTCGTTTGTACGGCTTCACATTGTATCCACTATATCCTTAATTTTCTTATTTTTATGGCTTTTCATATTTGTATAAGTATCCTCCATTTTATGGGAAATTTTATTTTTAGGCCGAGTAATTCTTCGCTCTTTTAGCTAGCAATGAAACCCATCTCCCTCATTTTCTTCTCAACACTAGCTAGGGTTTATAATTTGGAACTATTTACTTAGCAATTCATGGATACCGAAAAGTATTTTATCCCTCATTTAAGTTTCTTTTTCCTTTTGGCTCATTGTTGAAACAAGTTCTTTTCAACCATGGGAATTTTTCTTTGTGCATTTATCTTGGAGGCATCTGCTGAGTTGGAGAATGAAACTAGGGTTTATCCACTTGGGGACACCTCTCTCTCTCTGTCTCTCTCTGAAGATTCTCATTCTGTATTCGAGAAAGAGAATTGAGAAAGACCTGGTGATCATGCGAAAGTGTACATAGATGGAAAGAAGAAAAATGTGGTAAAAACAAGCACTCCTTCAGGACAAGAAAACCAACCATATGACATCAGTCTCTGCCCTCATCTTTTTCCCAAGCCTTTATGTCCTAATAAAGAACAAGATTCTGCCTAGTGCGTGAGTGACTTTGGGAAGTTGAAATGTGTGGCTTTGCCTTAACTTGAAGAGGTACAACTCATCATGAGATTGATAACTGCCTTGCATATGATCATGGTCAAACTTTGGAATCAATATGTTGGCTTAATTCTAATTACAGGGCAAATTGTCCAAAAAGTTATAAACCTATTATATTTTTGCCAATTCAATTCTAACCTTTTACATTTATGGCAGTTCAATCCATCATGCCAATTTTAGCCGTCCGGTCAACACTAACGTGATAATTTTTTAAATATTTTAATATTTTTTTGAATTTATTTTATTTTTCCTTTTTTTTCTTTCTTTTTCAATTTTTTTCTGCCCTTCTGCCAAAGGTGAGGGTCGACAAGACTTGTCCCCTTGTCTAGATTCTCCCTCACCCAGCAACGGCAAGGTTGGCTTACCATGACCGGGCAAGCTTTGCCAAAGTCCGGCAAGGTCCTTGCCTCTGGCTGGTCCGGTGATGGGCCAAAGGGAAGAAGGGAAAAAAAAGGAGAAAAAAAGGGAAAATAATAAAACAATAAAAAATTCAAACAAATATTTTAAAAATTGTTACGTTAGCGTTAGCCAAACGGCGGGCATTGACCGGTGTCCACGTTAGCACCAGCAGGCCAAAATTGATCGAATAGACTGAATTAGCACAAATGTTAAAAGGTTTGAGACTAAATTAATAAAATTGAAAGGTTTATGACTACATTTGCAAAAATGAAATAAGTTTGGGACTTTTTGGACAATTTTCTCCCAATTTTACGGCAACCAATTCAATCATAAACCTTTCAATTGTGCCAATTTAGTTTTAAACCTGTTAATTGTGCAAATTTAATCTTAAATCTTTTAACGATTTAGTAACGCAATCCTTCTAGCTAACATTGAAATAATAGGTTTAGGACTGAATTGAAAAATTTTTCAAAGGTTTAGGAGTCAATTGATAAATTGAAAGGTTTAAGACTAAATTTGCACAATTGATAGATTTAGGACTGAATTGGTCGTTATACAATAGGCTTAGGACTTTTTGGACAATTATTCCCTAATTACTAGTCTATTTAACCACTTTGAAAAGTCGAGGAATGATTAAAGTTAAGTTTGAGGCAAGGCTTTCCCAAGACCTAGTTTACACATAAGGAGCTCGAATAACTAATCATACCTCCATCTTTTAGCTTAATATTGTGGAGTTCGTCTGGCCAAACGCTCGTTTCGATGTTGTGTGAGTCTATTTGTAGCTAATTCGATTATTCATTTTTCATTTTCAGCCGACTCCTTTATTTCGTCATCTATGTGCGATTTTTCAAGCAGGGAGAGCTAAAAGATTATATAGTTTTCTTCAAGGGTTAAGAGATCTAGAGTTTAATTCCTCGTGCTTTTTTTTAAATTATCTCCGAATTTTCTTTATCCTTTATGAGTATCGACTATTTTTCAACCCATGTGTACTTAAGTTGTTCACTATCATACCTCACAACTACCGGGTTCTAGGGTTTAAAGCCTTCCCCATCCCATGAATACGTGAGACGTTTCTTCAAATATACAATATAAAATATTTGTCTAACAAATTGAACTTCCCATGCATTTGGTTGTGCACTCAACCTCATTATATTCCTATTATTTGCTCCAATTTAGCTTAGGAGTCCTCCTATACTCATGCTACCAATTTCAATTAAAAATTAATTCACTAAACTTAGACCTGGTCAAGGGCATCACAAAACTCTTTTTTTGGATTAACAGTGCCTGATCATCTCGAAATAGACTAACTAGATGTCAATACTATGTCTTTAGCATAAAAAGTCCTCCCAAACTCTATCCCTAACAACAAGTTCTAGATCGGATTCCCCTTTTAATTATATGATTAGGAAAAATGTTGGACATCGGGAATAAATTAACCATCGTGTTTGATCAGATAAGTCGGCTAAACAAGAAATTCACTTCAACTAGCTACGTAAAGATTCCACAAATCCGAATAGATAACGAATATTAACCACGTTTAATCTGGTAAGAACTATTTACACAATAATTTATCCAATTATTTTTACCTTTTTTTCAATTGGTATTATTCTCGCGTGTCCCCGGTATTCTAGATTGCTTTTTTGGCCTTGCCAAATCAAAAGGCACGTCGATCCAAATCCGAAAGGCCACTTCATTTTCACAATTCGACTTTTCGTCAGTCGTCACCATTTCGAATCTTCTTGCCATTTTTTTAATGTGAATTTGTTTGAGTCTTTCAAGCTACCACGTATGTCTGCCCTGCAAAAAAGGCTACTCCGCACTAAGATTTTAGGGCACAATATCTTCACAACCGACCCAATTGATAGGCCAAGGGACATTTTGTACGTTCTTGTTCTTTTGGCCTTTTTTATAAATAAAAAATGGGTCCTTCAATGTTTATTTTTATCTTATTGTGTGCTTTGGATTATTTGTGCAATTTGAGGCAATCCAAAGTCAAAAGTGAATCAATTGCGAAGAAAATACATTGAATTTACACGGTTCTATTGATGTGGCTAATTAAATTCATGAAAAAAAAAATTCGAAGAGTTCGATCCAAATGAACGTGAAATAAGATGTTCTCTCATGACCTAATAATACTCTTCATCGGATCGGTATACCTTAATCGTGCCACTAAGATAAGCTTTCTTGACATTTGATTTCAATTGATTTCATTCTCGCCATGTATACCTTAAGTAAATATTACGGAAGTCACCTAGATGAACAAATTCGAGTATATCATTAAATATAGAGATAATTATACAAATAGTCCATAAACTTTGGCCCAATGTGCAATGTTATTCATGAACTTTTAATTTGTTCAATGTAATCCATGAACTTTAGCCCAACATGCAGTGTCATCCCCGAACCTTTAATTTATTCAATATGGTTCCTAAACTTTTGGTAAATGTTCAATCTAGTCCCCGAACTATATGAAAATATCCAATATTATTCTTCCATTAATTCATGCTCAGGGATAACATTGAACATTTTCATATAATTTAGGGACTAAATTGAACATGTGCTAAAAGTACATACTAAAGAAGAAACAAGAACATACCGAAGATCTTGAAGTGATAGCTCTCTTATCATCCTACTTTCATTTGGGAAATAGGAATATTGAGTCTAATCTAGCGATATGCAGAGTTCATAAAGAATAAAATGGAGATTTGTACGCTTTGTCTTTCGATTCCCTCCCCAATTGTAGCAAAACACTTGAAATTAATAAAAAAAAATTGCCTCTTTTAATTATATTGCTTTGGCAAATAATTTGAAACATTTAGCTTCGCTGATGTTATCTTCCTTTTGTTGGATTGGTATACCAGATCAAGTCGCGACCCGTTGAAATCAGAAAAACAGTGGGCTACAGACTCTCCATACAAAATTACTGATGATTTTAGATGTCATGACTGAGGGGGCTTCTATGATTCATTTTCCTCGCTTATAACACATTCTGATAACGTGCATTTTCTTGTAACACTTATTCAAATTACAAAGTGTCACGATACATAAAAGATCAAAGAATTTATAATCAATGGGAATCTTATTTGGTCCGACGATTGTTAATATCTCGAAAAATGGCTTCTCAGGGATTGTAGAAGCTCTTGCATGATAGAGGATTAATATGTTTAGGTTGTTGGTGGATGCTTGCGAAGTTGGATTGGTAAATGGGGTTAGTGCCTTGTTCTTGTTCGACATGACGTTTCTAATTATCCTTGATAATTGCCAGGTATGTGTTGGCTTTGAATGAAAATGCAAGCAAATTTCACTTAGTTAGTGATTGCCAAACCTTTAAAATTTTGCATGTTACAATTCTTTATATAGATATTACGGTAACATGCACGTGATTACAACAAAATTACGGCGGGAGATCTTGTCGCCGAAGAACCCTAGAAGTTCCTAGAGACACAGGCGTGCGCGAGTTGCAGAAAAGAGCGTGAGCTTTCGTATCAGCCAGCAGCGGACAGCAAAAAGATAAAGTAGAGTGCGGGGTCGGACCGTGGCATCACAGATGGGAGAGATTGCGACTTACGACTTGTTTCTTCTCCCTTTGCCTCGATATTCCCTCTCCTCCAGAGAGACGAAAGGGAAAGAGAGATCTCTTATCTTGGACAGAGACCGCACCACTTTTGCAGATGCCAGCAGATGGTTAATCTCTCTCTTTCTCTCCGTGTGTGAAAACCCTAGAAAGATGACAAA
The DNA here is from genome assembly GCA_031216185.1 of Syzygium aqueum. Taxonomy (NCBI): domain Eukaryota; kingdom Viridiplantae; phylum Streptophyta; class Magnoliopsida; order Myrtales; family Myrtaceae; genus Syzygium; species Syzygium aqueum. The sequence goes on along the minus strand of CM062232.1, from coordinate 12,190,082 downwards.
GATGACATTTCAGAGAGCCATCACAAACAAAATATCAGAAGGGCCTTTGTTACTGTCGAATTGGTCATCAAAACACAATGATAATTTAGGGGTAAAAAACCTGTTGATCTGTTGAATATTCGTCCTGTCGACAGCCCCCCCACCCCGTTTGTCAACCCCTTGTTAATTCCTCTGTCATTGGTTAACACGTGCATGATTGAAGTGAATTCTTCATCCCTCATCCTCACCAAATGCTCGTTGGCGGATGTTATCTTATATAGATTCAATGTCGGAGAGATATAAAGTTCATTACTTGCTTTCATTGTAGATGCCCTTTTTTTTAAATAATTGTAGACATCTATTAATTAAGTGACGCCTTTGAACATTTCATAGTCAATTTTACGTCTATTTTTTTCGTGGGGCATGCAAGAGAATTTCTCCGGTTTTGGGAATACATTTAACTAGGCATGCAAGAGAATTTCTCCGGTTTTGGGAATACATTTAACTAGGCGTTGCTCCACGCTTTGTGTGAAATGTTTGATGAATTTATGATAAAAGACGATGCACATACACATTAAAGCATAAGGGCGACTTACTTATTGGCATATTATTAGATTATATTAATTATAACCGGGGAAATTACCGATAAAATCCTAAACTTATTGCACTTATGCCAACTTAGCCGTAAATTTAATTTTATCAATTAAGTCTTAAACCTTTTGACAATGTTGTGGTCGAGCCTCGTTTGTGGCTGGTTGCCGAGGGCCGGCGACCAGTGGGGGAAGAAGGTAAATGAAAAAGAAAGAAAATAAAAAAAATTATAAAAATTATCTACGTTAGCGCGACCCTATCATGTAGAACAACCGGCGTCTATATCAGAAATTTCAGCCAAAATTGGTTGGAATGATTAAATTGACAAATTATCAAAATGTTTATAACTGAATTGGCATAAGTGCAATATGTCTAGAATTTTTTTGGTAATTTTAATTATAATGTTAACTTAATATTAAGAATTTAGAGCAACTTAATTAAACAGATCAATAAACATGATATTGTGGCCTATAGTAGAAATAACTTATAAATATCTTCACAGTAAAGATAAAGATATTCTTAAACATAAGGAAGTTACTACTTAAATGAAGAAACTGTCAAGAAACAAGATATTGATGGGACTAAACTTCCTCCACAAGTCAATGGACACATGTTTCACAAAATTAGCATACCAGATTTGATTGAGCCACGTGCAATAACTTTGTGTACCAACGATTTGATTCCCATTTGATTGTGGAAGAGCGATAAGAAAACATAACGAACGAATTCTCGATGATGCTAGTGTCACTAAGAAGTAAGGAATTTTGGTTTATTAAGTGACATGTCATACTTGCAATGATTAATAAAAAATAAGTGGGAACCCAACACAAAGAATTTTCGTATGATTGAATACTCAATAAGAGTTTTAACACATGTTAAAGTACATCAAATTAGGTAAACCATATTATTCGAATGCCTATATTGGTATCTACAAAATTGAAAATACAAAATGATACAAATGATCATTGAACTTTGATCCAATTTACAATGTCATTTCTAAACTTTTAATTAATTTATATGGTCTATGAGCTTTAGTCCAATTTTCACTGTGGTCCCGGAACTTTAAAATATTTTCACATAGTTTAATGACTATATTAAACATTTTCCAATAGTTTAGGGACTATATTGAACAAATTAAAAGTTTAGAGACAATATTACATCTTAGGCCAAAGTTCAGGACCACATTATACAAATTAAAAGTTCATGACAACGTGCAAATTTGACCAAAATTTAGAATTCATTTATGCTACTATCCCTTTTGACTTAGCATTCTCAAAGGGTTGCTGAGTGGTTAAGCATGCATGTCTTCTTCATAGAAAACTTAGTATTCGACAATCGCACTTGCGCATGAACCCGCATTTTGGAGTATAAATCAATGACGATTAGCCAGATGCTCAAAGAATATTTTGGAATGGAACCCGGACACCCTCACTCGAGCAATAAATAAACAAACTAGCAGATTTGGACATTGAGTGGAGTATGCATCACTTTTGCATTGCTTCAGTCCATCTAAATTAGCCCAACTAAAAAGAACAAGGCCACTTTATGCAGCAGGTCAATCGTAAATCATGCCTTCTCTTTAGACATTACCATATGAGTCTCGTACCTACCACTGATCTCTCCTCCTTATTCACCTCTATGTATATACACACGATGTTTTAGTTGCGACGAAACTCACGCACAATTAGAAAAGTAACTCGGCATTTTTTTTTCTTGGGGCATATCAATGCATTAGTAACTCGAGTGGTAGAACAACTGTAAGCGTGTTCATTTTAATTGTCACATAATATCTCCTGAAATTTAATTTTATTTCAGCTATTAAACCTCCTTTATTTTTTTTTTGTTAAAATGTGCAATACACATGACTTTTAATGGGTAAATATAGTTTCATCTCATTTTTTAAGGAAATCTTTTCTTTACCTTGAATTGCTACAAAAATTGAAAAAAATATAGAAAATGAGAGCAAAATGTATCAAGTAAATGTTAGTTCTAGAAAAATAAAGTATTGATATAATATTAAACAAAAAAAAATGTTAAAATTTCATAAATATAGTTGCTTTAATAGCTATAAATTATAAAATAATTAACAGAAAATGAATAAAAAGGAAAAATGCCTCCACATCAAAAAGGTACAATGAAAAAAGAATGGTTACTCATTATAGGGTTAATTAGTGTAATAAGTGATTGATAAATAACTATATTAAAAAAATTATAAAAAAAAACGGTGTCCTCGAGTCATAAAAGGAAATGATCAATCAAAATCTAAGGTGATACTTTTAAAAAAAATTGTTAATCAATCAATTTGCATTAATTAACCATTTAAAAACACATAATGGATATCCAATTTTTGTAATTTTCCCTTTTTGTTACTAAGGGATTTTTCCTTTTTACACAATTGCGTTACTTTTTTATTAAAATACCTTATTAGGTCTCAAATATATTCATGAAATATTAAATATTTTATATTTTAATATTATAAGTGATAAATTTTTCTTGTTTTAATATTTTAGTAATTATACTTTCTCCATTTTTCTTTGTTTTTTTATTTTTTTTATAGAAATCAATGGTAAAAGAGAGATTTCCTTAAAAGAGTTAAAAGTTTAGGGACAAACGTCTACTACCCCCAAAGTTCGGGAGTGTTTTGAGTAATTCCCATATTTTACTCAAAAGTTAAATCCAAGAATTTATGAATCAATTAGGATATACTAATTGCTCTTAACCAAATCAATCTCCGGTCGGTGCTTCTCTAATATAACTCACATGGAGCTCAACCCTATTAGTGGTCCAAGGCTATAATCATGTGTGGTGAGTCAAGGAATGACCTCTCAAAAAGCGGTAAAATTACCAAAATAGTCATAAACCTCTTACAATTACGTCAATTAAGTTATACGCTTTTTTTGTGCCAATTCAAATTTAAACTTTTTGCATTTGTGCTATTTCAATCCATCCAGCCAATTTTAGCCAACCAATGCTGACATGGATGCTGTCTGGCCAATGCTGACATGGCAATTTTTTTTTTCGAATTTTTTATTTTCTTTTTTCCTTTGTTTTTCTTTCCTTTCCCTTCATTTTTAACCTCTAGCCGGTTCGACGATCGAGCCGGTGATCAAGCCGGCAACCCACCAGAGGCGAGGGCCGGCAAGGTCGACCCTGCCAGCTGCTTGCGGGACTCGCCCTCGCCCAACCACTGGCAAGGCGGACACCAGTGGTTGGCTAAGGGCGAGCCTCATGAGCAACGGCGAGGACGAGTCTCATCATGGCTAGATGAGTCACCGGCGGTGGCGATGGGGAGATCGGAACGGAGTTCGGAAAAGTTGAGGCCTTCGGCACTGTTATCCTTGCTCATGATGGACGGCACTCGCCCTTGCCTAGCCACTGGTATCAGTCTCACCTAGCCATGGCGAGGCTCGTCCTTGCCATCACTTGCGAGGTCAAGCCTCGCTAGGGACGAACGAGGCTCACTCTTGCTAGCAACTAGCGGGCCTGACCTTGCCAGCCCCCGTCTCTGGCCAGTCGCTCGACCAACGACTTGCTAGAGGTTGGAGATGAAGCGAAAGAAAAGAAAAAAAAATAGAAAAGGAAAAGAAAAAGAAAAAGAAAATAAATAAAAATTCAAAATTATAAATATATATATATATATTAAAAAATTATCACGTTAGCATTGGCCGGATGGCTAGCGTCCATCTCAACGCCAGTCAGTCAAAATTAGCTAGATGGACTGAAATGGCACAAATACAAAAGTTTGGGGCTTAATTGACATAAAAAAAAGATTTAGTACTAAATTGATATAATTGTAATAGATTTAGGACTATTTTGGTAATTTTCCTGTCAAGAAGCATATGCAAAGTGATAGATAAGTAAAAATTCCAATCTAGAAAGCCGTGTTGCTGGAAGGGACTTCAATCCAAATGTAATCCAATAAAGAAACTGAAGAGTGGAACCTTAAATAAAGTAAAAGACTTATCCCTAGAAGTCATCATCTTCTAGAGCTCTTTACAATTCCCTCCGCAGAGAATTCTCTTCGTCCTAATGCAGGGTACCCAAGTAAAAGTTCCTACATAAAGTATTGCGGCACACCCTTTCAAATGCATGGTCGAGATTTATCTCGAAAGCTAAGTTTCTCGACGAAAGAAGTGCAGGGTCCTTTTCTTGCTTGGCGAAGCAAGTTCACATCATCATCCAGACGATGCCACCCCCTTTGGCTCCAAGCCTTATCCAAAGTTGACATTCCCAAATCTACCCCACGCCTTCTCTTCTGCTCTATCAAAGAACTTTGGCACTCCCAAAAGAAAGAAAACAACATTCTCTTCCAACTGCAATTCCGTACAATGCTAATTATTCACACATTTTGCACCCCTATTAACGAAAACCCACTTTCGGCAAATTGTCGTGCCTCTCGCGTCCCACAGATTATCGTCAATTCCATGAACAATCCCGGAATAAATGTCGCCAAGAGATCGAGGGGTGTTCTCGGGAATCGCATCAAATATCTCGAAAGAACCTTCGCCTTTTCTCATCACCATCACCACCATCTTCTTCTCTTCTTCACTCCTCTCCTCTCCTCTGCTTTTGTCCTCCACTTCGCCTTTAATATCCAATATCAAGCCAATATCTAAAGATGCTCCCCTCCTTCAGTATATATAAAGGTCCATGACACGCAATGTTATTGCATCACAAGTCGATTGCACAACATCAACCCTCCATAAGTAAAACAGAGAGGTCCCAAACCCTAACCGATCTTCTTTGTAGAGTACTCGTCGTTTTTCTTTGTCTTTTCGACAACTTCATTTTGCTACATTCCAAAGAAAATCTACCCAGAAACGACCCCCCCTCCCTCTCTCTCAAATCCTGGATAGTTAAAAGTAGCTCGAAAAGGCTAACTCAAGATACCATTTGATTAGAGACATGGATAGGGTGTCGAGGCTGGCGTCGCAGAAGGCGGTGGTGATATTCAGCAAGAGCTCGTGCTGCATGTGCCATGCGATCAAAAGGCTGTTCTACGATCAGGGGGTGAGCCCTGCGGTCCACGAGCTCGACGAGGACCCACAGGGCAAGGAGGTGGAGAGGGTGCTGATCAGGCTCGGGTGCAACCCCGCGATTCCCGCGGTCTTCATCGGAGGGAAGTTCGTCGGGTCCGCCAATGCCGTCATGACACTTCAGCTCAATGGCTCGCTGAAGAAGATGCTCATGGAAGCCGGAGCTTTGTGGCTCTAGCGAGAGAAGCCGGTGACATGCTGCCACCCAAAACATAAAGTTTGCCAATAGCATGGAAAATAAGCTTAACAATCATAGCTCAACACTCGTATGCGTATTATCAATATATGTAAGTCCCTTGCATGTGCGGCTTTTAGTGGACACTGTAAGGAGAAGATTAGAACAAATCAATGAAGAGAAAGTATAATTATATTGCTGATTTTGATTAAGGGTCTTCATTATGATATAGACCATATGATGACGTGTCCACGAAAGTAAACTTTGATAAATTAAACCCTAAGTTTTTTTTTTGGACGAAAAATTAAACCCTAAGTTAAAGTATTGCATAACATCACTTGACAATGAGTCATAAATATTATTTATATTCATGTGGTATCCATCCATCTATCAACTTAAGATTTTGGATTGGACTTTCTTACATAGTATCAGAGTCAGTGCTGTCCCTTTTGTGAATGTACATCTACCCCCATTAGTTAAATTCTACATGTCGCTCATAATACAACTTGCACGTGAGATATGGTGTTGAAGTATTGCACCATATTATTTGACAATATGTCCTAAATGCTCTTATTTATGTGATCACTCTCCACTTATCAGTTTAAGCTTTTGAGTTGAATTTTCTTACGTTATGAAGCAAAGTCAAAGAGTGATATTTTATTAGACGATATATATAAATCAAAAATTTCATTGACGATGATAGATTAAAAAAGCCCATAGAAGACACAAAGAGTACAACCTGCTTCCATTGTTTTCTTACTTAGGGCCTGTTTGGTTCAATTTTGAAAATGCTACTTGGGGGAATGTAAATACCTTTGGGTGAAAGTCCATTGGGAAAAGACAAATGGTGTTTGGTAAAAATATTTTGTAAAGCTACTTTGGCCAAAATATAGTGTTTGGTGAATTTTTTTTGCAAATGGACTCTGAGAATTATCTTATTTATTAAAAAAAAAACAAAACCTACCCAACGTCGGAGCCGACCGCCGGTCGCCGTCACCCGAGGTCGGGCGACCCTCGGCGAGCCAGATCCGTCGCCGCCAACGGTCGCCCGAGGCCAGGTGAACCCCGGCGGGGGTCTCACGACCCAGGCGATGGCCGCCTGGGTCACGCGACCCAGGCGGCCGTCGCTCGAGGTTGCGCGACCCAAGCGGCCAAATTGCCTGGGTCATGTGACCCCCGCCAAGGGTCGCCTGGCCTCGGGCGACCCCCGGCGCGCCAGATCCGCCGCCATCGCCGGTCGCCAAGGGCCAGGCGACCCCTAGGCGACCTCGCCGGCACTTCTCCCTCGTCGGCCCTTCTGGTGAAGAAGATGACACCTTAAAAAAAAAGTGAAAAGTAACATTCGTGGAATGCTGAAAGCCCAAAGCTGGTCCGGACCAGCCTTGGGCTTTCAGCATTCGGCTAATACTAGGCCAAATGCTGAACCAAACATCTCAGCATTTTGAGAAGAGGCTTTCAAGGCCCAAAGTCCCTTCCCAAAACTGAACCAAACATGCCCTTATATTTTTAACCTCTTTGATGAGAAAAGCAAATGTAGACGTAAGTGCACTGGAGTAAATTTAATATTATAATTTGAAAAAAGAATCGCTGTTACCTTTGGACAATGGTATCCACATTGAAATTCCGCAGCTATTACGATGCCCTCGCATTAGCTAAACGCAATGAACAGATAAATTGCAATGTCAAATCAGTGATTGGATATATTCTCTCTTTTGCAAAATCGTGACAAAAGTTACATCATTCTTTCACTGTGTGTCGCTCCAATTTTACGTACGACCACCCCTCGATATCGGAAGAAATTTCCTCGCTAGGCAGATATTAAAACGGTCATTTACATCAAAGAATATTTAGGCTCTCTTTCTTTCACATAGATGAATTTTGTTGAAAAAAATTTGCAAAAGAATGTATTTTCAAGGTAAATTATTCACTTTCCAGTTGTTTCGTTATAAATTGCAAATAGTATTGAAATCACTTTAAATGTTACAAGAAAATTACAGGCAAAATTACCAAAAAAGTCATAAACTTAATATGCAGATGTCAGTTTAGTCCTAAAATTTTCCGTTTGATTAATTTAATCCTAAAAATTTTGATGATTTACCAATATAGTCCTTCCAATCTATTTTAACTAAAAATTGCTGACGTGGAAGTCGGCCATTCTACGTGGCATAGCCAGCGTTGATGTGGATAATTTTTTCTATTTTTTAAAAAGAAAATTTGAATTTCTTCTAAAGTCCAATCAATGTGGAAAAGAAAAGAAAAGAGAAAATAAAAGAAATAAAAAAGTGTAGAAAATTATAAAAATGAAAAAATTATTCGCGTCAACGTTGATCGTGCAACGTCGAGCGACTAATGTTTATGCCAACAATTGCCATCCAAAATTGGTCAGAAGGACTACATTAGCGAATTATCAAAATATTTCGGACTGAATTTGTCAAATTGAAAAGTTCTTGACTAAATTGATATCCACACATTTGAAAAAAAAAAAAAAGAATCGATATAACCTCCAGTCCCACTTGGTCATCGGTATCTGGACACAAAAGTCAAGATTCTAGGGCTAGCCTCAAAGGGACCTAAATTCGACTGCTCAGCTCCTAGGCCCGAGTAACAGGAACCAATGCCCGACCACCGGAGTCTTAGAAGTGAGAGTCAAGGTCTTTGTGCCTAGCTACCAAAGACTTAGGCATGGACATAAGGGTCTCGAGCTCGGCCTTAGGGACCTAGACGCCAAAGATCGGATACCTAGGCACAGATCCCAAGGTCTAACATGAGTTTTCATGTTACCACAACACCTCTTTGTAAAATCTATTTTCAAATGTACGTCTTTACACTCCCACTTCTATACATGATATAAACCACATCACTCCCACCTCTTTTTATCCTTTTTCATGCTAATTCACCCCACCTAGAAACCTAAGACCCACTTCCCAAACCCTAACCAGCATCACCAACAATTGTCTCTACCCCGCCCGTTTTCCCCGTCATGGCCGCTCGTCTCTCCTCCCAGTCTGGTCTCCCTCCTCCATACGTCGCCACCCCCCCCCCCCCCCCGACCCCCTCCCTTCTCTCTCTCTCTCTGCCTCTAGTTTTATGGGGACTAATGACTTATAACTAGGGATGATAGTTTCGTTAGGAATATTAACAAAAAAGTCATAAACTTATTATAATTGTATCAATTCAATCATATACCTTTTATTTGTTAATTGAGTCACCGCCCGTTTTCCCCGTCATGGCCGCTCGTCTCTCCTCCCAGTCTGGTCTCCCTCCTCCATACGTCGCCACCCCCCCCCCCCGACCCCCTCCCTTCTCTCTCTCTCTCTGCCTCTAGTTTTATGGGGACTAATGACTTATAACTAGGGATGATAGTTTCGTTAGGAATATTAACAAAAAAGTCATAAACTTATTATAATTGTATCAATTCAATCATATACATTTTATTTGTTAATTGAGTCATAAACTTTTGCATTTGTTAATTTAATCCATCCGGCCAATTTTGGCCGATCGGCGCTAACGTGGACTTTTTAAAAATATTTTTTTGAATTTTTTTATAATTTTTTTTTATTCTTTTTTTTTCTTTTCTTTAGTTTTCTTTTTTTTCCCTGCACTTAATGCTGGCGAGGGCCCAAATCTGGGCAAGGGGCCGGGATGCCCTCACCCAGCGCTGGTGAGGGCATCTCGGCCCTCGTCTTCGGCTGGCGACCCTCATCGACCCTCATCGACCGTCGCCAATCCTAAGTTTAGGGGAAAAAAAGAAAAAGTAAAGAAAGAAAAAGATGTCCATCAGGCCAAGTGCCGATGATGCCCCATAGGAGGTCGGGATGCCCCTGAGCTGAGTGCGGAGATGTCATGATTAGCAAATCGCGATGCTTCAGAGTGGAGATGCCTATGGTTGATAAACCACGGAAGCCGAACTGATTAGTGAATCGGTGTAATATGGGGTACCTTGCATGGACCAGTGAATAACCGGTGTAATTCGTGAGTCGAGCGTGAGACTAAACAAGTGAAACACTTAAATAATGTAGCATGTGCTTGTAGTATTATTGCAAATTGTTAAGTTGTCATTTATAAATTGCTATTATATTGTGTTAATAATGATTTGGAAATGAGTTTGATTGAGGACGCTTGATATGGTTATTGCCATGATGTATGCCGGCATGATACATGTGATTACGAATATTGCTTTCAGATGGTGTGCGTTCATGAGAGGATACATTAATTATTTCATGTTAGATGTGTCCTAGGAATCGAGTATTAGTAGAATCGGTCCGCTATAAGCTCGTCTTATCTCTTGTTGAGCGTTAGTTCATTCCTGTTGATACTTTTTTTTTCGATCTTTAGTCATGCCTCTGATTCCAGCAGCACTTGTCGCTCATTATGGTGCCCCTGTTGATTTTGACGGGGAGCTATACCAATTTATAGACCCCGATTTCCCTTCGGCTGTGTTCATGTGCTACACTTTGACATTATGGGTTGATGTTGGAATTCCGGGAGACCATGTACCCTACCATTTTGTATCGGTCTTTGTTCTTGTAGATGGATATTTGGAAGGACCGATCCCTTACCCTGATAGTGGTTGTAGTGATGACGGTGATGATGGCGAGGAGTACTCAGTGGGAGTTGGAGTAGTAGGCGTGGGGGAGACAACTTTTGGGATACCATGGTAGTGACTTTTTAGCGTGGTCTGATCAATCGGGTGATGACGACGAGTGATAGCTAAGGGGGCTTCGTCCCATGATGGCTAGGGAGTATATAACTTTTTTATTCCTCCTTGATAGTTTTTCTTATGTATATAGTGGTATCACTTGATGTTATGTAGATAAGTCAAATGAAATGAATCGATGATGTTTCCCCTGTATTCAGAAAGAGTGTGTTTGTTTATGTTTAATTCATGTTATAAATGCTAAACTAAAAGGTTATCTTCCGCATGCGTAATAATACAAAAGAAAATTAAAAAATACCTTAGTATGTGATGCTCTAGGATGTCACAAAATCCGGCCAAATTTACCTGATGTGGTCGTTGGAGGACACCAGAGTGCGATGTCAATTGAAAATTGCTTACATTGACACCTGCCATGGCCATCGAAAACTCCATGCAAAGTGTTGTTCGCCGATTTTTACATTTTTATGCTCCTGCCCGTTAGCTATCTATACTGGGTGTCCATTAGACAATATTCAATATCATATCACACTTTGGCATCCTCATATGGCTACATAAGTTGGATTTGGCCGGAATTGGTATCGACGGGGACTCGATTAAATTTCTTTTTTTAAGTCGAAGGACTTTGATTTTAAAAAAATTAAAATATGAGGATTTAATTGAAAATTTTCTGAAAGTTCGTAGACAAAAAATAGAATCTCACGTCAACAACAAGAGCTACTCAGAAACCACAAGGCAAAGCAACAATGCCGCACTCCAAAAGCCCCCCCCCCCCCCCCACAATCTTTGTATCACGAACATTCTCGTTCTTTTCGGCTTGTTCATCATCGATTAAATTCCCATGTTCATCTTATCCAAAGAGTCTTTTAGTTTGTAGACATCTTCAATGCTCAATTTCTTGGTCACCTCATATATCGACAGAACAATCTTGATAGTGGCATAGCACTCCTCATTTCATAATATCCTAATTATGTTTATGACAAACATTTGCATCTCGGCTTGTGCATATATCACCTTGCACTACTTAATCAATACATATATTATTAGCTTTTGATTGTCTTTGTCATTGTCAGAACAATATAGGGGATTTTGCAACAATCACCATATTGGTGATTTTTCCAACAATGCAACCAAATTCAGCTAACATGGTCGTTGGAGGACACTGAAGTGCGATGTCAATTGAAAATTGCTCACATTGACACCCACCATGGTCATCAAAAACTCAATGCATATTGTTGTTCCCCAATTATTATATTTTGGGAAAGACCACCAAAAACTCTAAACTATGTCACATGTGACACATTTATCCTAAACTTTTTTTGTGCCATAAAAAACCCCAAATCATGTTATTTATAACACATTTACCCCATTGTACTTTAGTCAATGGGCATTTTTGTCCTTTTTGCTTTTTTTTTTCCTTTCGGGCGAGGGCGGCCCTCGCCCGACTCAGGCAATAGCAACCCTCGCCGGCGTTGAGCGAGGGTAGCCCTCGCCGGATCTAGCAAGGGCCACCCTCGCCAGCATCGGGCGACCCTCGCCAGCATCAGGCGAGGGGTGCCCTCGCCTGAGTAGGGCCAGGGCAGCCCTCGCTTGCCCAGGCGAGGCAACCCTCGCCCGACTCAGGCAAGGGCCGCCCTCGCTCAACGCCGGCAAGGGTCGCCTCGCCAGAACCGACGAGGGCCGCCCTCACCTGAGTCGAGCAAGAGTCGCCTCGCCCGACTCCAGCGAGGGCGACCCTCGCCAAACGCCGGCGAGGGCCGCCCTCGTTGGAAAGGAAAAAAAAACAAAAAAGCAAAAAAGATGAAAATGCTCATTGACTAAAATACAATGTGGTAAATGTGTCACAAATTGCATAGTTTAAAGTTTTTGGTGTCACAAAAAAAATTCAGGATAAATGTATTACATGTGGCATAGTTTGGGATTTTTGATGATTTTTTCCCTTATTTTTTTATTCTCCTGGCCCTTAATTATCTATAATGGGCATCCATGTACAATTGTTACTGTGGAATTTTAGATGGAGAGAAATCGTTTTTCTCGTTCCTATCTTCTACCTCTTTACATTGTCATATTTATAGACTAATACACAAAAGATTCCTAGCAAACAAAAAAGAAAACAAAGCCTAAATAGGAGAACATCTACAATCCCACGATTTGTGGGATTTAACTAGAATAAAAAACTCCTAAATAGGAAAAAATCTACTCCTATCAATCAGTCAATTATCCTACATATTTACAGCCATATAATCTGAATATTTACAGCTCAACACTCCCCCTCAAGCTGGTGAATAGATATCTTCCATTCCCAGCTTGCTAACTAGCTCATGAAAACTTCCACCATTAAGCCCTTTGGACAAGACATCTGCCACTTGATATCCTGAAGGAACATAAGACAAACAAATTAGTCCTTCTTCAAGTTTCTCCTTGATGAAGTGTCTATCGATCTCAATGTGCTTGGTCTTTTCATGCTGCACAGGATTATGAGCAATATTAATTGCAGATTTATTGTCACAATAGAGCTTTATAGGACTTTGCCACTCGACCTTCAAGTCATCAAGAATGATCTTGAGCCACAATAACTCATATATTCCATAAGCTGCTGCCCTAAACTCAGATTCTGCACTAGATCTTGCCACCACATTTTGTTTTTTACTTCTCCAAGTTACCAGGTTACCTCCTAGGAAAGTACAATAACCAGTTGTAGACCTCTTGTCAACCACGGATCCAGCATAATCTGCATTTGTATAAGCCTCAAGCTTAAGATCAAAACTCTTCTTGAATAGTACTCCCTTGCCTGGGCTCCCTTTCAAGTAGTGTAGGACTCTATGAGCAGCCTGTAGATGTGACTGCTTTGGATTATGCATGAATTTACTAATCAAGCTTACTGCATAGGAGATATCTGGTCGGGTATGAACATGGTAGATCAACTTTCCAACCAATCTCTGATACATTTCTCGATCCACTGCTGCTTCCTCTTGTGGTTCTGCTAGTCTTTGGTTTGGCTCAATTGGAGTAGTTACTAGTTTGCAACCAAGTTTCCCGGTTTCTTTTTTTTTTTTTTTGGGTAAGGTAAAATAGTTAACTTTTCATAAGCCTCAAGTTTCCCGGTTTCTTCTAAGAGATCCGTCACATACTTTCGTTGTGATATAAAGATCCCTTGCCTTGAGTACGAAACCTCAATTCCCAGAAAATACCGTAACTTTCCTAACTCCTTAATTTCAAACTTCTAAATCAAGTACTGTTTCAGCCGCTGTTTCTCCCTTTCATCATTGCCCGTGACTATTATGTCATCAACATACACCAATAATGCTGTAACTCTCCCTGCATCCGAATGTTTTATAAAAAGTGTATGATCTCCCTGGCTTTGTTTATACCCAGATGCCTTCATGACTCTAGCAAACCGTCAAAACCAAGCTCTAGGTGACTGCTTGAGCCCGTATAGTGCTTTTTTAAGTCTACAAATCTTTTTTGTTGTTTCATGTCCTTCAAAACCAGGTGGAATGCTCATGTAGATTTCCTCTTCCAAATCTCCGTGTAAAAATGCATTCTTTACATCATACTTTGAAGTTCTCAATCAAAATGAGCAGCTAAGGACAGTAAAATTCTTACAGTATTCATTTTAGACACTAGTGCGAATGTCTCTTGGTAATCCACTCCACATATTTGAGTGTAACCTTTTGCAACCAATCTTGCTTTGTACCTCTCTAGAGAGCCATCTGCCTTGTACTTTATAGTGAATACCCATTTGCACCCAACTAGATTTTTCCCTTTTGGCCTATCAACAATTTCCCACGTTTTATTTCTTTTCAGTGCCTTCATCTTTTCTACCATGGCAATCCTCCATTCCTCTTTTGACAATGCTTCAAACAAAGTGTTAAGGACAGCAATAGATTTTAAACTCACAATAAAGTTTTGGTATGGTGATGATAATCTATTAAGGGACACATAATGTGATAGAGGATAAACTGGTTTCTTGGTGCACTCTCTAATCCCTTTTCTAACAGCAATAGGTAAATCAAGATCAATTTCAGGTGTACCATTAAGCTGTTTATTCAAAGGAGGTTTAGGACATACTGTGTTCTCATTGGCAGCACCCGAAGTGGCATTTTTGGACCTGCTCTTGTGTTGGAATGGATGTCCTCCTTGAATACACCTGAGAAAATCTCACAGAATCATGGATACGAGTTGGACTAGTGGAAATAGAAACAGAACCAGGTTGGTGTGTGGGAGATTGTGGTGGGCAAGAGATGGGATTCTAGGTAGGTTCATGAGCTACAGTGGACGAGTTTGGGTTAATAGGGACATTGGACATTAAATCTAGGTTATCAATAACACCATGGCCCTTATCTTCCATGATTGAAATCTCCCCCTGAAGATAAGGTTGTGAAAAATAGGGTTTATTTTCAACAAAAGTGACATCTGCAGAGAGATAGAATTTTTTGGAAGGGGGATGGTAACATTTGTAGCCCTTTTGTGTTTGTGAGTAACCAAGAAACACACATTTGATTGCGCGAGGATCTAACTTTACTCGTTGATGATGATGAATGTGGACAAAGGAAGTACAACCAAAGACTCGAGGTGTAAGACCATTAGATGTACGAAAGTGAGGATAGAACTGAGAAAGAACTTCCATAGGAGTCTTGTGGTTTAATGTACGAGAGGGTAGTCTATTGGTCATGTATGTGGCCATAAGAACAGCTTCCCCCCAATATGTTTTAGGAACTTGCCCGTGAAACAATAAGGCACGAGTTGTGTTAAGGAGAAGACCATTTTTTCTTTCAGCAACCCCATTTTGTTGGGGTGTATTCACACAAGATGATTCATGGATAATACCTTCCTTTTGAAAATACGAGGACAATACTTGATTGAAGTATTCTCTAGCATTATCAAATCAAAAGACCTTGATCTTAACCCCAGACTGAGTTTGAATCATGGAATGAAAGGAAGGAATAATGCTACTCACATCGGATTTATGTTTGAGTAAGAAAGTCCACGTTATCCTAGAACAATCATCAATTAAAGTGACAAACCAACGAGCTCCAGAGAAGTTTGGAATCGTGGAAGGTCCCCAAATGTCACTATGGATCAAGTCAAAAGGATTAGAACTACGATGATTGCTAATAGGAAATGGTACACGATTATGCTTGGCTAACTCACAAACATCACAATGGAAATCTTTAATATTCAAACCTTTAAACAAGGATGGAAACATAATACTCAAGACTTAAAAGGATGGATGACCAAAACGAAAATGATGAAGCCAAATTGCTTCTTTATTTGAAGTACTAAGAAAAGATGAAGATAAAGTATTCATGATTCTTCTTGCAGTGAGAGGTGTCTCGAGGTAGTACAGCCCATTTTGTTCCTTAGCAAGTCCAATCCTCCTCTTCGAGTCCTTAACCTGAAAAATACAGTAGAATGGGTAAAAAATGACTTGACAATGAAGATCTTTTGTGAGTTTTTGTATGGATATAAGATTGGCAGACGGTTTAGGGACATGAAGAACATTTTTAAGGACAAGATTAGGTGTGATAGAAATATCTCCAACCCCTGCAATAGTCGCAAGAGAACCATTTGCCACAATAATCTTCCTATTGCTAGGACAAGGTGTGTAGGTGCTGAAATGGGATGAGGTGTGAGTCATATGATCGCTAGCCCCCGAATCAACAATCCAAGAATTACCTGAGAGTGCTAGAGAACATGCACCAGAGGGTTTATTAAAAGGCCCTAACAAACCTCTTATTTTCTCAATTTCTTCACTATTGAAGGTTGTTTTCTCCTGAACTTCTTCATGACTAACTTGCTCAGTTAGGTGGACCCGGGGCCTTGACTGTGTTACCCGATTCATCCATTCTCGCCCTGAAGTAGTTGGTTTGCCATTCAGTTTCCAGCATTGCTCCTTTGTATGTCTAGGTTTCTTGCAATATGCACACCACAAATTGTCCCGGTTGTCTTTCCTTGGCAAGTCACCCTTTTCATCAACCTTTTTGATTGTCAAGGCCGACCCTTCTACTGTTTGTGGTTCGAGCATGACGGATCAACGACTTTCTTCTGCCCGGATCAAGGAAATTGTTTCCTCCAAAGATGGCACTTCCTCCTTCCCAAGTATTTGAATTCTAACTTGGTCGAATTCAGAATTAAGCCCGGCTAAGAAATCATAGACTTGATCCTTTTCAATAAGATTCTTCACAATGGCCGCATCTTCTGGACACCGCATTTGGAGTACTCGATAGTGATCGAGTTCTTGCCATAAGTTTTGCAGAGAATTAGCATATTCAGTAATAGTCTTACCTCCTTGCTTTGTCCCACTGGTTTTCACCTTAATTTCATACACCTGGGCTGCATCACGAGCCTTTGAGTACGTCTGTTGGATAGAATCCCAGATCTCTTTTGCTGTTGATAGAAACATACAAGTATCGCTTATGGCTGGTTCCATGGAATTCCATAGCCATGACATGATCATGGAATCAGCTTCATCCCACGCATCGAAATTAGGATCTCCTAGTTTAGGTCTTGTCCCAAGCAGATGGCTGAGTTTTTCTTTGCCCTTCAGATACGTCTTGACAAATTGTGACCACTTGAGATAGTTCTTCTCATTCAAAATGAGGGTTGGTCTGATATTCTGAAGATCACCTGTCATGTGTGTTGAGGCGACCTCCTCCAATGGTTTTTTGGCAGAAGGGGTCGGATCTGTGGTTTTCGATGTGATTTCGGAATTGGACATTTTTTGAGAGTAAAGATTAGGAAGAAAAGAAGAGTAGTAGTGCATCCATGAAGGCTACATTCGAAGGAAAAATTTCCTGGAGAATAAAAGACAACAATGAAGGCTGTAATTTGGAATTTAGAAATCTAGCCTAGAGCTCTGATACCATGTGGAATTTTAGATGGAGAGAAATCGTTTTTCTCATTCATATCTTCTATCTCTTTACATTGTCATATTTATAGACTAATACACAAAGGAATCCTAGCAAACAAAAAAGGAAACAAAGCCTAAATAGGAGAACAGCTACAATCCCACGATTTGTGGGATTTAACCAGAATAAAAAACTCCTAAATAGGGAAAAAATCTATTCCTATCAATCAGTCAATTATTCTACATATTTATAGCCATATAATCTGGATATTTACAGCTTAACAGTTACATATTATTTCACACCATATCGCACTTTGGCATCCTCAGACGGCTACATAAGTTAGACATGGGCGGAATCGGTATCGATGGGGACTTGATTAAATTTCTTTTTTTTTAAGTAGAAGGACTTTGATTAAAAAAAATAAAAACATGAGGATTTAATTGAAAAATCAAGAAAGTTCTTAGACGAAAAGTAGAATCTCACGTCAACAACAGCAAGAGCAACTCCGAAACCACAAGGCAAAAGCAACGCCGCATTTCCAAAAATACCCACACAGAAGCAACCGAATCACCACGGTACCGACGAGGCATCCTCGGAAATCTCAACCAAAAGCATGGGCAAATCTGGAATATCACGAGATAAGGAGACCACCTCCCAGTCCTCATCGCGGTCAGACTCACCTCCGTCGTCGCCTTCCACGGGTCGAGGCGATTCCCCCACCGCACGAAGCGCCGCCGAGTCGCGAATCGGACCGTATCGCCGCCGATGCAGAAGCTGCGCCGCCTCTGAGACCGTAACGGTTCGTCGCGGATCCGCTAATCGCGGCAGCGTTGGCGAAGTGAATCGGTGGCGATTTCTCTGTCTTCGGTTTGGACGTTTGCGCCGCGGGCGATGGAGCGAGGGAGGCGGTGGTTGGGGTTGATGGTCTTGCTGTGCTTGTCTGCTGCTTCTTGCAGGGCGAGAGGTAGCTCGTGTTCATCTTTTCTGCCCATGCATGGGCTCGTGATTTCGCGCGTGATTTCGTGCGTTTTGGCTTGATTGTTAGGGCTTGGGATTAGGTTGGCGAGAAGTGGAAGTTTTGGTTAGTTTGCATCTCGCTGTGCTCGTAATTGTTGGTTTTTAGTGAGTTTGGGGGCTGTGGAGTAATTATGGTGGGTGGTTTTTGGAGTCACTCGAGTTAATGCCCCCCGAATGGAGGTGGATTTTGTGAAGGAAATGGAAAGTCTTTGAGGTTTGGAGCTTTGTCCATGCGTGCTGAACCAAGGTGCAGACATAGCTTGCTTTGTTTCTTCTGTGACTGCAGCTACAATGCCATTTTAATGGCACTTGTGATGAAGTTTCATGGGCAAATATAGGCGGCGTATATGGGGGTTATAGAGTGATGAATCCTGTGGATACTCATGAGTACTTTCCCTTATTTTTCAGAGTGAAACCAGTGTGTTTTTCGGGCTCTAAATTAACGGAGATTGTATGAAAGCTCGTTGCCTATATAGAAAAGGGTCCAATACTTTGGGCTTCCATTATAGTTTCTTTGTTTCAATAAAGTACATTTCTGTACGAAATTTTACCTTTTTTTTCCCTGATTTTACTTGAAAATGCGCTTATTGGGAAACCATTTTCCATTTTAAACTAGCTTGAAGAATGGGGTTGTCATCTTATGCCATCAAGTTAATTGTCTTGTGGACTAGATCGTAGCTAGGGTGTTCTCTCTAACCAACTGAATGTCATTGTTTGCTTTTGGTAAAGCTCAATGTTTGATGGACCTTGTTGCTACTCAGGATGTTTAATTTGGATCTGACATCTTCTGCTGTTATGTTCAGAACTCAAGATCAAGCACGAGGACGATGGCCCTGTTTATAATCACACCCTTGCCACAATATTGGTGGAATATGCATCTGCGGTAAGCATTACCATATACCCTCTTTCCTCTATTTTAGGCTCATTTTGATAAGATGTAATATTCTAAAATTATCGCTAGCCACCTGCCAGCAGAAACAAATTTCTGTTTAAGTTCTCCAGTTGTTGAGACTTTGATTTGATATCTCTGTTAGTTGGAACCAGCCGAAAAAGGGGAAGGTCATGAAGGGTCAAGTCATTTTCTTGCCTCAGTTCTTGTTTTCTTCGCTTGTAGTTTTAACTGTTTATGAGTTTATTTGTAGATTTACCTTTCAGATATGACGGAACTTTTCGCGTGGACTTGTTCAAGATGTGGCGACAAAACTGAGGTGATCATCTTAAATTAACTTGTTAATTCAGAGGCTCATAGGTTACATATTGAGTAATGGCTGACAATCCATGCTCTAACATAAAACAGGGATTTGAGGTCATAGAGCTTGTTGTGGATGTAAAGCATTGTTTACAGGTTAACCACGATCCAACACTTTTAACTTGTGTCATTGCTTCATTTGCAGTTCTCAGTTGGTGTGGTCTTTTTATGCCTTTACTTTATGATGGATTTGAATATATTTGTGCAGGCATTTGTGGGGGTAGCACAGGATCTTAATGCTATAGTAATTGCATTCAGAGGGACTCACGGAAACAGGTTTTGACATTTAGATGGCTACTCTGTGTTAGCTTTGCCTCCAAAAATTAGAACCATGCTTTTTACTTGCACGCGTCTATATGCAAAGTTGTAGGAGCATTGCTGTGACGGATGTTATGTATGGTCTTATGGGGAAGTACAACACTTCTGGATCTTAAGAAATGAATTTTTTTTCTTTTTTTTTTCATAAATGTATCTGAAGTACTTCATTTAATTACTTTTGTTGACTTTTGTATTATTTTAAATGCACAGCATCCCCATTGTGGAATAACTGGGGTATCGAGTAAATTTTTGGTGAATGGGCACAACTGTGCTTACAAGTTAATGGGAGCACCATTTTCTCCCTATTTTGGGAGGGTATAGGAAAAATGTTCTGGACTTTTCTAGTGTCGGTGCCATCTGCCCACTTGTTGATGACTGTTTTTTTTCTCAATGGAGCTGCTTTTATATGTGAATTCCCTGTATTATGTACAAGGTACAAGCATATGCATCCATTAACTGTTATATATGAGGAAATAATAACTAATTAATTCGTTTAATGTTTATTTCCATTCCAAGTCACTCTTCGTTTTTTTATCAGAATTTATCAGTTATAAGTTATCTTTTGCGTTTCTCAATTGTTTGATGCTTGTTTCATTGTTGTCACTTTGTGGTCGCCCTTGCGGTTATTATGTTGCTTGCCCTCCTTTGATTGGCGTCAGTGTCTTCATGGTACAGTAATGACCTAATTTTACTATTGCAGCATCCAGAATTGGGTTGAAGACCTTTTCTGGAAGCAGCTCGATCTAAATTATCCTGGCATGCCTGATGCGATGGTATTTCAATCTCTTTTGAAGCCTTTTGGTGCATTTTTGGTATAGTTAAGGCATCTTCTGATATCTCAACTGTTTCAGGTGCACCATGGATTTTATTCTGCTTACCACAACACAACTATACGGCCTGGGATTCTAAATGCTGTTGAAAGAGCAAAAGAGGTGTATGGTGATATCAATATTATGGTGACAGGACATTCAATGGGAGGGGCTATGGCATCCTTTTGTGCGCTTGATCTCAAAGTAAGGATTCTTGTACCTCTGCTAGCAGAGTTGGAGTAGCTTTGAGGTTGTTCAGGTCTCTGAGATTAGCTCTTCCCCTGATATTGATAAAGTTGAGAAGAAATTAAGTCTCTTCTGTATTGTCCTACCAGAATGGTATTAGTTTCTTTTAAATGAATTTGGAATTCATGCAAAACTATTGCTTATCTCACATTTTGCAAATCAATGAAGGCACTTTAGCTTTGGTCAAAGCTTGATTTTGTTGAGTGCCATCAAGTAGAATTTTGCCTTTTGCCATTTGTTCTGCAGCTCATGTGCAGCACTGGAAATTATCTATAGAGAATGCTTGCAAAGTTGCTGATTGTGTTTCTGACTGATTGCTACTTATACTCTAGGTAAATTGTCTAGCTCAGAGTGTTCAGGTTATCACGTTTGGACAACCTCGTATTGGCAATGCGGTTTTTGCATCCTACTACAGTCAACTTGTGCCAGATTCATTTCGGGTTACCAATGGGCATGACATAGTTCCTCATTTGCCTCCATATTATTACTATTTCCCGCAGAAGACCTACCACCACTTCCCTAAAGAGGTAAATTCACTTCTTGCTGTCTGATGGAAATTATGAGCCGAATCTGCCCTGTTGCAGGGAATATGCTCTCTGTGATTTTCTTCATACGGCACCTCATTGTGCTTTAAGTTTTGTTGAGGTCCCTAGAGCATAAATTGTCGCTTAATTTCCGAAGAAAATTTGTGGCTTTTCATTTATGATTGGTTGTTGAAGTTGTCGGTGAGGTTCTATTTACAGGAATAATGTTTCTATGACAGTAATTGCTCTCTACTCTTTCTGCCTGCCCTGGCTTCGTAGTAATGTTCAGTTGATGACTTCTTGTTAATTTTACTGGATTGCTGTATAACCATAATCTGGTATTAAGGCCATCTTTGACTAAATTGGTATCTGTCTGGTAGAAAAACCGATCATGTACACTATTTTGATATCTAAATACATTCATGCTTTAATTGCAGGTATGGCTTTATAATGTAAATTTGGAAAGTTTAGTCTACACAATTGAGAAACTTTGTGATGATACTGGGGAGGACCCGTCATGCAGCAGGTAAACACATCCCAGATGTTGCCTTTTTCTTTGACTATTGTTTGCACTTGCTTATACTTTGAAAAACTTCTGTTCTTAAGTTGATTGATTCGCTGATATTTAAGACACTGTACTTACAGTATTGAATCTATACAATGCTTGCCAAATCTAACTATGCAAGGTTCAGAGGTTCAGCTTTGTCTGAAACTTGGACTTTTTACAGAAAATGGACCCTTCCAGCAGTTTGGTTTCATGTGTCAAGTTTGATGATTTGCCCTCTCCAGTTGAATATGTACACCCACTTAATTTATCTTGCTGCTTTAGAATTACCTCGCTGTTTGAGAAAGTCTGATAGGCTTTTAAGGGAAGTGAGTGGTGCATGATCTGGAGACGGAAAAGTCGGAGAAGTGTGGCCTGTCTAGGACTGCATCCATGCACAAGAGCTTCTTCTCGCAGTTAATGCTAATTAATACTTGCAGGTCCGTGTCAGGGAACAGCATCTCAGACCATTTAGTTTACTTTGGGGTGGAGTTAATGGGCGACCCATCAGGATCATGCAAAATTGTCACAGACCCCCGTATAATGAAATATGGAACTGCAGATCCTGAGGGAAATCTTGTATTATCCAAAACTCCTGTTGTCTCGGTCTTGAGATCTGGTGCAGGATCGAGTGACAGGCAAAGCATTCTTTAGGATTATGTTCTCTTGGGGACATGATTTTCTTCAGCAAATATATTGGAGTAGACGGTACAAGCTTATATTAGAGCAAGCTACATCATTCTTTGTACAGTTCTTCTAAAGAGGACACGGTGTCGGAACATTTTGTGTGCTTTGGCTTTGGGAAGGTTTGTATATAAAGCACAGAGCAATGTAAACCACCCTTATCAATGCAAAAAATAATAACTTCCTATAAGTTTCGATTCTTGTACATTGTGCCCGTCCAAGAGAAATTTATGAAGCGCTTTCTTATATAACACTGTTTTTGAGGTTTATCATTAGGCTATAGAAAGTTCAAGCTTTTTGTAGAATGGAACATCTATCACCAATTGCCAAAGAAGCTGGCTTCACTACGTACTGTTTGTCATAAGCTGAGCCTGTGTACTGTAACGCGTAATCAAACCTTATATGCCTGAGTTATTATTATTCATGCGATCTTTCTTCAGTTAATGAACCACAAAGTGATCGAAAGTGGATCAAGAATTCTGTAAATAGATAATCCAATCTTTCTCATTCGGAGTCGTAACATGAACGTGATCTGATAAATTCTATCCAAGATGGTTATGGGTCGCAGATCCTGTGATTTCAAGAAATCATGGGGGTTCACGATGAAGTCAATGAAATTGTCGTTTGAGCCATCTTAAACTCGAATCGTTCCAAGGCCGCCACAATGAACTAACAGGACATTGTTGTACCATTGAAGTTGTGATTTAAGCTGTCCCTCAAGAGGTGGTCATAGTAAAATTACAATGCAATAGTATGAGAGAAAAAGGAACTTTCCGACTGCAATTTGCTCCTACGCTGGTATGCCAAACTCTTTCTTCAGTTCGTCTTCTCATCGCTAGTGGCTGCATTTGCTGCAGCTCCCTGCACATAAGAGATTTTTAGTCAATTCATTCTTTTTCCACATATTTCCGTTGATACTAGTTTATACAGGCCTCAATGGTCCATTTATGCGTGACCAATTTCGCAGGTACAGATCCATGGATAGTCTCTTGTAAAACCCTCTATTTTCAGTTTTTAGGCTTTTGTTTTGCGTTAGCAGTATGTCATCTCTTGATCAAACAGCAGGAATACTATTGTTATCAGAAACTTTCCCTGTTTTCTTGATCAAACATAGCCATATTCTCTATCGCATTAAAAAAAGCACCAGCATCAAAATGCCCTGTTCACATGTATTCTTGGAAATGACTATTCGATTGAATTTACCTCTGCACTTGCTGCTTTTGACTCATCAACCGCTTGCGCGGATTCCAGTTCCTTGATCGAGTTTTCTTCTTTCACAATCTCGGGCTCTCCTGCACGAAAAATGAATCAAAATTAGACTCACATTGAGTATTTGCTGTTGATGTGAGATCAAGCCTTTTCTTCTTTACCGCTGTCCTTTTCTTCCTTCTTCTCTTCCACAACATTTTCTGGCTCGACACTATCAGCTAATGCAACATTTGCACTTAAATCCACCTCCTTCGTCGGAGAGGAGTCATCCGTTACGGCCTCCCCATCTTTCTCTTCTCCTGCTCTCGCCTCGGTCTCTTGGGTTACGTCTCCAACGTCAACCACCTCGCTCACATTTTCACCTCCCGAGCCCGTGTTCGCCTCACTTTCCCCTTCTTTCTGCGTGGGCAAGTTTGCGCCGTTGGTGTTGGCCCCTTCAGAGGTGGTGTCAGCTGCTTCAGGGGTGGTGTCGGCATCCTTTTGGATCTCCTTTGGCTCGTCAGCCTTCGATGTCTTGCTGAGGCTGATGGTGTTTCCAGCGGCAACATCGTGCTTCGATTCACTGCAACCCATGATTCCGAATCGAATGAGGGAGGGAGACTAGTCTAATCGTCCTCCCTTCTTGTCTTTGGCTTTGTGATTTCTATGTTGTCTGTTCTTTTTGGATGTTGCAGTTAGTTGTTGGTGTTTTGTCTGCAATTGAGGGAAGAAAACCGTTTTTTCTGTTGTCCATTGTTGGTAGAAAGAGTTGTATATCTTCTGTCAGGCAGCTAAAATGGTCTTTGCATTGTGACGAATTGGGCTGGCAAATCATGGGGTGTCATTTGACTGGGGTTTAATGCATTGGGAAACTGTTTCATACAATGTGTCACTGCATTTGATTGGGTTTGTTGTTTGCGAATTGATAAAATGCCCATGCTTCGATGACATGATATATTCTACTTAACAATCGTAATTACTAGTTACTTCATGATTCAATTTTTTTTTATAACAAGTTATGCATACGGTGAACGATTTGGTCGTGATCTCACATTGTTCATGTCGCAGCAATAATTTGTCAAATTGAAGACTTGGTAATTCAGTTAAACACAAAGGAAGATGTTTCGGGATTTGATTCTCAAAAGTCAGAATTCAGCATGATACGTGCCACGTCTCTCTATGATAATTCATATGCCATGTGAAATTCATGCCACATGCATGCCATGTGCCATTGTATGCTGTCATATCATCATATCAGATGCCATGACAAGGAAAATATCAAAGACAACTAACCTTTTTGACCTAATACTAATAGTCACATATCTCTAAGCAAAATTCCACTTTAAAAAGACAAATTTGCCCCTCCTTGCAAATTCATTTTAGCATCTTACTTAGGGTTTCGGTGGTTTTTAATTTTTAGTCGGTTTTAAGTGTTTTTGCGTGGGCACGAGGATTTAGGATTTGGGTGCTGGCATTTTTTGGAAAGAAAACGGCATTTTTGTAAACAAGGACAAAAAGATGATTGATGTAAATGTGCAATATGGTCTTTGAAGATAAAATTCATTTATGTATTTGGTACTTTCAAAAGCAGGCTACAATAAGTGGATCCTAAACGATTGGTACTAATCCCATCTCCTTGGCCCTATCAACCGGTTAAGTCCAAACTTTTGGCCAGAACATATGGTCTTGCCCAATTTGTGGGATTTAAACAAGTGACTTCCAGTTCTTATTGACAATTCTTAACGCCAGGACCAACAGATCAATTGTCTTATTACCTTGCATTTTCATTCATGCATAAATTGTCATTGACATGACATGCATGCCGTATTCCCAGGCATCAAGACATGCCGTTGTGTGAATGCCATGTCCATGCATCATGATAGCAGTATTACCCTCATTGTGTTCATGTCCAAATCATGCATCTTAAGGACATGTCTGACCAAAAAAAAAAAAAAGCTTTGGACATGCATCATGGTGATGCATACATGGATAGCATAATCTTGAAAAAATGCAACCATGCTCTGCACGCAGAGTCGGATCTTTACAAGATAGTAATGTCAAGACTTTAGATTGAATGATGAGAATTGCATACCAATCAATTTTCAAGTAATCACAATCATGTGTGTCATGTGAGAAAATCGCTTGATAAATGCATTCTATTGATTTAATTAAGGAATGTGGTATCGGAAGAGTGATGCGAGGGTGCGACCATTTTCCAAACATATAACCGAAATAAATTGATGATCTCTAAGATAATTGATTTTGAGCAATTGACGCTTTCTAGATTAACCCGGATCTAGCAAACCCAAAATTCTATGAACTATATTTTGAGAAAATCTCGAATGATATTTTGAAAATGACAAAATAATAAAATGTTACTAATATGTGTATTTGAGTGTAAGAATGAACTACTTCTATAAACATAGGCCATATACAGATGTCAATAGAAGGAAAGCATTCTACCGATCAAAGATGTCAATTTGCGCAGGCGAACCATGTTGCAGAGGGTGAACGTAGAAGGACATTCGGTGAAGTGAAAAGATTTTGAAGGATCATTTTTGCAGGAGTATCTGTATATGGCCTCTACGATCTCAGTTGAAATACCCAGCTATTTATCAATTTGAATTGCACTCAAGTTGATCATTCTGTATTCTAAGTGCTTGAATCGGCTGAAAGCCTACTCTGGCACCGTATAGAGATCCAGAACAAGAGAAAATTTACAGATCAGCCATCTTCTTCTCCCTAGTTTCTGGTGACCAAAAGAAATCCAAATAAATCCTGCATATTCGGCAAGACGTCGGTAGCTACAACTACTGCAACTTTGCCGAAACAGACAGGCTAATGAAAGTTGAATTCCGACATAGATTTTAACAACTCAAGATGATGCTGGCCAGTTTCCAATCCCCGCTGGACGCTTCCCAAGCTCATTTCCTGTGCGCACTTTCCACACCCGGTGCGGCAGCCATTTTTGGTTGCCCTAACTCCTAAGGATCTGCTTCAGGGAACCTCCAACGGCGTAAGACCGTGCCCAGCTTGCCAGCATCCCAGCCTGTTGACGCAGTTCAGTCGACATTTCTGGGTTATCGTCATCGCCGCCGAATGCTAAACGATGTAACATCTCTACTTTGGGTATAGTCCTATGTAATTGCTCTCTATCTTGCGCCCTTGCCGCTCTGCCTCCCTCCAGCTAGGCCCTGGGTGGAAGGAAGCATAGCCACCAGAATACTTGATAGACGTAAGAGGCACCCCTGCGACCTTCAGTTCACCCATAAAAGCTGGACAGCATGCTATTCAACCTGTGTTCAATTGGTAAAAGCCACGCACAGGCATGAGTTTGGCGAGAACTTAAAACACGAATCAGACACGGTTCGTTCTTACAACAATAGCAGCACACGCTCTTATATCGCTTCAAAAGACGTGCAAACAGGGCCGGCCGGCCGACCATTCCTCGTCTGGACAACGAGCGGAGCACACATCCAACAATGATCACGACTGGCTAGAGATGAGAATGGTGTTTGCATTGCGCAACAAAGGCTTATGTGACGTGCGAGGGTTATGGGGGAAACATTGCATTAGTGATGCGACCTCCTGATTGATTAACCAAGCATTTAAATGAGACATCAGATACCAATATTTCAAAGACCAAGGAAGTGTGACCAGCAAACGGCGAGTAGCAAACAAGCAGATAACAGAGGCTGAACAATGCGTTTGATTGAAAAAGCAGAAGTGTTAAGACTTGGCTTATTGATTGACCTCTGGTTCAGTGAAGCGAGACATATGCGAGACGTCCACGTGTGTTCCTCTCCTCATTTGGGAACCCTCTCTTTTGGCTTTTATATCACTTTTGCCCAGCAGTTTTTCCTTGTTACTCCCCGCTGGTATCCAACAGTTTTTAACCTTGATTTGTCATCTCAAATCAGCCACAATCGCACTCCATTCAATCCCAAGTCAATCCGGAAACTGCAGCCCTGTCCTCCTCCACAGGTTCTCTCTTCGCATTTCCAGCTGAAAATCAGCTGATTGTCTTCCCTCGGTTGCTTGCTGTTCACGCCTGCTCCAGCCAAGATGTGCTTTCGTTTCTAGCTCATTGTCCCCTTGGTTCGGTCGACCATAGCTGCTGCAAAGCCCTCAGTCCCCTGACATGCCTTCTCCCCATGGTTTGCCACTAAAAAAATGGCTGAATTGCAGAGACTGCAGCAGAGAATCTTTTTGAACTGGAGCCTGATAATTCTGCTAACCAGTCTTAATGATGAACCCATATGCCATGTCGATGGAAGGATGTTGATCATGTCAAAGATCTGATGAATAGCAGCGCAGGGGTGAGACATGGACAAAGCTTGGAGCTTGATACTAAGGATGTGCAAAACGGACCGCCAAATTGAAAATCACCCCGACCAGATCGGACTAAATTCACCGGTTGGGTCTAATTCTCAGTTCCTAAAAGTGGAACCGGTGTCCGGACAGTCCGGTTCTTGGTTCCAAAAAGAACTCGACCGAACTAGACCGACAACACACACACTTTTTTTTTCTAACGCCCCTAGTAATCAGAACGCAGCCGCATTTTAAGTCTTGAATATGAATCTTAAAGTCAAAGCCAAACAATGTCTACCAAACACTTGGGTGCTAATGACGTCACTTAATTTCAGCTTAAAATAAAAAAGCAAAAGAAAGCTAACCTCCCGAGTTCCTAGTTTCATTGGATTAGGTAGGAATCGGACCAAACCACCGGTTTCTTAGAATCGGACCTGATCGGGAACCGATCATCCGTACTAGTAAAATACAAATTGACCACATTGTGTATCATTTTTTCCTATAGAGCAAGACTTACGAACTGATGAAAGGACAAGACAGTGCTCCTATCGGACTGATTAAGAACTCTCAAGGATCTGTTCTGATCGTCACGCAGTGGCAAGTAGTAAATCTCCATGTTGGCAAACCTGTGGAAAAGCCAAGGCAGTGCTCCATCAAGGACGCTGTCCGCTTTCGTCATTTGAGCGAAAGGAAATGCACTCGGCAAGGTACCATTAAATTAAGTAGTAAATTTCCTTAATTTAGTTCTAAATTTTAAAAAAAATTACTAATGTAATCTTTTCGGCTAATTTTAACAGGAAATTGCCAAAGCGGCGGTCCGATCAGCACCGGCCGTCCTACGTGGCAAATTAAAATTTTGTTAATTCTATCATGCACATGTTTATTTCTTTCTCCTTTAAGACGAAATGCGGCAATGTCCTGTAGCCAAACCAGGCGCGACGTCAATGGCTTAGCTCAAGGCTTAAGGCATAGAGGCTATTCTTTGATCTTCTTGATAGCACTGGTCTCGCCCCTCGCTCTAGAGAGTAAGCTTGATGGCACCTACCCTGCTCTGCAATGGAATTGGTGTGCTTCACTAGCTCTTTCTTTTGAGACGGATTCCTTCCTTCCGATTGAAGAAAGGCCGTCATGATAAAGAAAGGCTTGCCTCATTTCCAGGGAAGAGAAAAACGACAGACAAAATGGGCATAGTAGAACGCCTAATGGTACAGTGTCGAGTACGTTACCTGGTGTCCAATTGCATTTCTGCAAAGAGGAGGAGAAAATTTCAAGAGTTTCAGATTAAAATAGTCATGGTGCACGAGTTGCAAGACTTAAGTGCAAAGTAAAAGTAAATCGAGACAGGTCGCAAATCATATCACTAGTACTTTATATCATGTCAGGTTTTCAAGTTTTTTTTTCTGATTAGATTGATAAACTGTTGTTATCACTATTCATATGGATCTTTTGACATGAGCTCGGTCTAATTCCTGGAACCTTAGATTTGACAAAACCCAAAATTGCCGATTTGTAAAACGTTCATTTGCATTATTGCACGTGAGCCTTGAGCCATGAATTGTTGTCCTTTTTTAATTAATCAAATTACAAACGTGAAAATCACTACATTCTACTCTAACATGAAGCCGAGATGGTCATTTATACTCTCCACACAACAAATTGAGCTATCATTTTTGCGAATTAGATTAATGCTAACATAGTATATCGAGAAAATTCAAGCTCTTGGTACCTTCTCTTCTTGCAGCATAGAAATCGCATCGTTGCGATTCCATAAACCGCCTGCGCCTCAATTGATTATGCAATTTCGACCGAACACACATATGTAGGAGACCCTTAATCTCAATAGAAGTATTAATACTTAGAGTCACCTCATAAGCAGTTTGGAAATCCTCTCATCCTTTTCAGTAAAGAAGCATGCTATATTCGAAAAGACATCTACCTCATCTCTCAATTTAGAAAGTTACTGCATACACTTCTTCAACTTTGTCACGAGTCTTTCTTTACAACATCTATAATGTCTCTCCCCAATGTCCATACATCCGTGGGAACCCCTCCAGCCATTTTTTTTTTGGCAATTTCTTCATACCCCTCCAATTGCTACAAAAAAGGACTCATTGAATCTCTATGCCTCTTTTCTTCTATGGTCGGCAATTACGATAACCCAAGAGAGGCGAAAGCAAGGAATAGTATTTCTTGAAATGGTTAACATTTATCACCTGATTTCTAAAGTTCGGAATATCCCATTCTCTTCCGAGTTAATCGTTCCCTTCTCGTCATTTTCGCTAATCACCAAATTGCTTTTGTTAACTCTAATTGTTGTCACCATTCTTGATGCTCGATCACACACTTTTCATTGCATTCTTCCCTTAGTTTCTTCACTCTCTTCAATGATCTTGCTAGTTGCTACTACATCAATGCATTGAACCCCGGAAACTAGGAATCTATTTCTTATCTCTTGTCAGCCGGGTGGGGAACCTGCGATCATGATTCATGAAAGTGGCCACAATTAAAAAAAAAATCCTCTGGAATTGGAGGGATGATGGGTCTAGTTCCAACTACCCAAAACACACGAAAAAAAAACGAAGTGACATGTTTTTCTGAAGTAACTATGATGATGAAACATGCTTCCTCTTGATCTTTGGTCCAATCCCCTTTTCTTTTTATTCTTGGCAAAAGAAAAGGTTAGTTTTACTGACTCCGCAACGAGTTCCCCATATGACCATCGCCTTCTTTTGACCATCAACCCCTTCCTTTCGGACTTCGAGGAAAAGTGATCAAACAAATAAGGGCGAAAAATAATTTTAATCAAATTATTAAACAAAACAATAATCTTCCGAATCAATTGCTAATCACACGTTCCGGCAACGACATTCTCCACGTCGGTACAAACGACGATGGCCTGTTTGTGTCAAAATCCTTCTTTACGCAGGCGATTTTTGTCGGTTTAGATCTAAACGATTCTTCAGTCGATTGAAGAACAAGTAGTTAAATATGAGGTGATTTATATAGCAATGTTTAATCACGGTCTTAATTACTATTAATGAGTGAGAACCCGAAAATGCCAAAATGATGATAGGAATAGGATGGCCAGTCAGAGCGGTTGGCGGGAGGGGGCTGTCAAGACCGACAGCAGCAGCCCACGAGACAAAACGACGCAGCTTTTCTGGAACTAGCATTAATTAGTATAAGCTGGCTCTAAGTTAGCATTTAATTCAACAACTATAAAGTCAATAGGAATGCTGCCCGCTAGTAAAAGAAATCGGGACTCGTATCACGGACCGTGAGGTTCGACTCCCGTGCTCTACTTTGAAATATGAGGAGAGTTAAAGATAAAAAGAAAAATGAATTATAAGTTTTCGTGCTCGATTTCAACCCTCAAAGAAAATAAGTTAATATGACAAAAATCTCAAATTAATATACTTGTAACAAGTTTATTTCAAACTAATTTTTCAGATAACCAAATTTAAATGGGTGAACCCGTAAAAAATTTATGCAAAACTAATTTTTGGGTCACTAAAAACCATAAAATTATATACCCGTAATAAATTTACCTCACGAGAATTAATTTTACGCAGTTTCGAAAAAATCCTTCCTCATAATACTGAACATTAGAAAGAGAACAACTTTTTTTCTTTTTATTTTCAGTGGATGTGAATTTAAAACCTTAAAAATTTAATATTTAAATAAAAATATGCATATAGCTAATTTAACAAAGTAAGGGTAGGGAGCTCATTTACAAGTTGCTCCTAAAAGTTGATAGATTTTTCGAGAAGTTAGGTACTTCCTTACGATGTAATTCAAATTCTCTTGCTCCTCACCAAACTTTTTTCTAGGGGAGTTCCTTTTTTTTTTGGTCGAACAGGAGAGGTAGCTCGTAGAAATCATTTTGTCTTTCGTCGTGCTACAAAGAAAATGCCTTTCGATCTTTAAAGTACATTATCATGTCCATAGTAATTGGACCCCAACATGATTAAATAAAACAAACCAAATCACATCCATATAATTTTTTTTCTGCGACCAAAATAAGAAATGTGCATATTTTTTTTTATTATCATAGGCGAATTGTAAATTAAAGATCGTCCATATAAATAAATTATGAAAAACGGTCAGCCTTTTGTGGAGACTTGAAGACAAAACAAGCAAAGCCCATATTCCCAAATACAGAAACTCTCTCTCTCTCTCTCTCTCTCTCTCTCTCTCTCTCTACCTCCACCTCCTCTGAGCCTTCTTCTACGTTCTGGTTTCAGCTCCTCCCTCCGTCTTGCCTCCTCAGAATCATGGAAGGCTCAGCTGATGAACGTCTTGATTTTGGGAAGATGGGCTATGGGTGGGTATATATATATATATAGTTCTAACTCTTATCATTTTCCTTTGTCCTCAGAATCACGGAAGGCTTGTTGTTGGGTCCTGTTTTGTCCTGTTTCATTGATTTGTTGTTTGATGTCGTGCATCAGATGCGAGCATTACAGGAGGAGGTGCAAGATTAGAGCTCCCTGTTGCAACGAGATCTTCCCCTGTCGCCATTGTCACAACGAGGCCGCGGTAAAGAAACCAAAAGATGATTAAAAAATAAATCTTTCTTGGTGTTTATTCGCTCTAGGATTGTTCTTTTTGATTTTCTGCATGTGGGTATTTGATTTTTGTTCTTGTTGGGTAACTTTTGACTGATTCAGAGCGCGCTGAGAAACCCCTTTGATCGGCACGAGCTCGTTCGCCAAGACGTCAAACAAGTAGGATTTTGTCTCTCTTCTCTGTTTCGCTACGCTAACTTTAGCGTTTCCTTATTTATGTGAATTTCTTGATGTTGTCAGGTGGTTTGCTCGGTTTGTGACACGGAGCAGCCGGTATGAAATGCGAGATTTGTAGTGAATAGAACTCCTTTTGATTGAATTTTCTGGTTGAGGAACTGAAACTTACGTAATTTGCATGTCTTTCAGGTGGATCAAGTTTGTACAAACTGTGGAGTCAGAATGGGAGAGTACTTCTGCAAAATTTGCAAATTCTTTGATGATGATGTAATTGACTTTTCTCAACTGATGTTACAAAGATCTCTGAAAAGTGACGTTACAAAGATCTCTGCTTTTCTAGGTTGTAGCTTGGATTCTAGAGACAATACTTTGGTCTTATTCTTTTTGGAGACCTTGATTTGGTTTATTTGTCATGGTTTAAGTGGCTATGTGGCCTCAATACCAATTTTTTACTTCGTGCGATGCGAGAATTGTGATTAAGAAATGGCACTGTTGTTGCAGACTGGGAAGGGGCAGTTTCATTGTGATGATTGTGGCATATGTAGGTGAGTAAGTTCTAGTTGGATGTTCTTACGAGTTTCTTGGCGTTATGTTAAGGCTGAACTCGTCGATAATGATCTGACGCATATCATATTACCGGTAACAGAGTTGGTGGGCGCGAGAACTTCTTCCATTGCAAAAAGTGTGGTGCGTATTTGATAGCTATTGATTTTTATTCGTGATCATGGCATTTCGAAACCTTTTTCAGTTCTATTACCAAATTTTCAAGTATGTTGTATATGGATATGAACATTGTAGAAGCTCCTTTTGCCTGCAGTTACTTAAAAAAATATCTTAAATTAGATCTAAATTCAATTTCATGGGAATTGTTGCTATAGACTGGAAGTGACATTACTCTCTACTTGAACAGAACATGGCCATAGCTTGTTATGTTCATTGCCTTGGTACTGTGACCAAATAGCGAGTCAATTGAGATTTTGTTTTGTTCTAAAATCTGCAATACATAGTAGGTATCCTTGAATCGACCAAAAAACAAAACAAAAGCAAAAAAAAGGTATGTATCCTTGATGGATAGTGATATTTTCAATTTCTTTAGTTCCCAGCTAGGTATATCGAAGGAATTATATGTGGACCTAGCTTCTTGCCTACATCAAGATGTCAAGATGATGCTACTTTGTATATTAGCATACTCTCTTTCCTTAGTAAAAGAAAGCGTCTTTGCAGATGACTTCTCCAGCTCCAAGAAATCATAGGCTTAGTGAGTGGTCATCACTGATAAGCTTATTAAGCATTATATGGTGCTAATTATGCCGTCTCCTGTTTGTGGCTACTCAGAGGTGAACATAGCAAAACATCACTAGCTTGGAAAGACATGAAAGATTGACCATTTGAAAAGAAATGATAGATTTATCCATCTAAACCACTGAATCTGCTTTATGTACTAGAATATTGGTGTCTATTTGTCTATAATTATGTACACCTTGAACACCATTTTAATCTGAAATACATGGTCATGAGTATTGTTTTACAGGCTCTTGCTACTCCATTGGTCTAAAGAATAACCATTCGTGTGTGGAGAACTCCATGCGTCATCACTGCCCCATATGTTATGAGGTTTGTATTGTAGTTTAGTTGCCTTCTGAAATATTTAAAAGGACAGATTTTGAGATTATTTTATGTTGGTCTACCATTTCTTGACTCTTCTATATTGTTCTTGTGCAGTACCTTTTTGATTCTTTGAAAGATACGACCGTTATGAAATGTGGGCACACGATGCATTGTGAATGTTATAGCGAGATGTTAAAGCGCGACAAGTGAGCCATTTCAACTTTTTTATGCTAAGTTACTTAAAAAGCTTTGTCTTATCCATTTTGTTTTCTGACTTGAACCCGTTACTTTCACCAGATACTGCTGTCCAATATGTTCCAGATCTGTGATAGATATGTCCAGGATCTGGAAGAGAATGGATGCGGAGGTAGGCTCACAAATACAGAACCTAATTTTCGTCTATGTAAAACTGTTGTTCACCTTGATATGTGAGGCTATACATGATGGGGCATTGGGAGCAATTGTCTTTTATAACAATCTCGAATTTGATCCTCATGAATCGCTTAATTTTGACATTCTGAGCAGATAGAAGCAACTCAGATGCCTGAAGACTGCCGCTATAAGAAGGTGAGAGCTCTCTCGTCCTTTCTGACCATCTTTTCCTCATTTCACATAGTTTTTCTGGGCGAAATGCTATATTTCAATCTGGAGGCTTGTTTTATCATTGCTCTGATTATTATCCAGTGTCATAGGAATCTCTTAGATCAGCCTATGTTTTGGGCTATTTTGAATCTTTACGATTCATTGTGATTGTGCTTTCTGGTCTGAAGATTACGTCTTTGGTTTGTCTGCTTCATTTGAGAACAATGATACACTCACTTTCGAAATGTGAATAAATTGTCTCCAATGTCTGTCTGTTGTTACCTGTATAGAATGCCTTTATCACATGCTCTGCTATGCTAAGCTTATTTTCTCTAGAAGTGATTCTAAGATGGCAAATGGAATTGCAGGTGTGGATTCTATGCAATGACTGTAACGACACTACTGAAGTTTACTTTCACATTATCGGGCAGAAATGTAGCCACTGCAGATCCTATAACACACGAGCAATTGGCCCTCCGGTTCTTCCTCAATGACTAGGTTTTAAATCGAGCAATCGTACCGGCCAGGGAGGTATGACTGAAGCTTTCATGCTTTGTGTGAAATGGCAAGGATGCTTTGGTTTGTACCGGGTCTCTATTTATCAATTTGATCATTCTACAATGTTTATGTACCATTATACTCTTCTTTATCGGATCTTCTTGAATCATACATTCTTCCTCCAAATTCATGGAGTTGAAGCCCAGCTAACGGGTCTCTGGGGTTCTGTAAGCAAGTCAAAGATACCAGCATGGGGATTGGGGATTAAATTATTGCTGCTGTGTCAACATTCTGAGACTAATATAATCTACTCTTTTTGTCATTGTTTTTCTTTAATACCAACGTACTGTGGCTCGTAGTCTCATTTGTGCATGGAAGCGCCTGTTTGAAGGTGGAATTTTATCCATAATCAATTCTATTTAGCATATCTTCGGGGTAGTTGCTGCAAAGCCATCTCTGGCCTGGCATAAATCAAAGATTGATTCGCGTTTGAGATTGAATAGAGCTGCTACTTATCCAGTACTTGTTTAGGGATTCTTTTCATCTAAAGCTGTTTAATTTTCTTGTTTATCAAATTGTAATGAGAATGCAACTTCATAAATGTTCAGTGGAATTGTCTAAGATGGACATTCATAAACTGAGTAGGAGTCGGTACTTCTTTAATATCGTAATGCTTCGACTGAGACTCAATAGACATTTCCTTTTTCTTTCCCTATTTCCCTATATATATCTGAAAAAACTTGAGATGCTAGTCCAAGTGTACAAAATCGAGACCCGGACATGCTTCATACCATGAGAATGTCCTGCTTAATCTTCTCGATAGTGCCGTCTGCAACATCATTCACTGCAGCAGTCACCGTCATACTCATCCACCCTGCCCGAGCCACAACATTAGCGGCAAGAATTTCTGCTCGATGTCGGCCGAAGACACTAATGATGTCGGTCACCAAATTCCGTCTGATAGAGGACGTGATTGCAAAGACAGCGAGATTGCTGTCGGACAAAGTGACGCTAATCGATGAGCTGTTGGCTGTTACCTGAGCTGACGACATCTTCAGCATCTCCAACCTCGCCCTCTCCTCTTCAAGGAACCTGATGTAAAGAGATGCTTCCTGCAAAATTTCTGCCCTTGGAGCCTGCAGAAACGTAGGATGAAATAGACATGATCCAGAAATCTTAATTTGGCCAGAAAAATTACACCTTTCTCTAATATTTTGCTCCGCAATGTCATTGACTTGGTGAATTATTAAGAAATAAATTCCTGATAGAGATGATTAACAGAAGACCAATTTGCTGTGTGCCAATGGTTGGTATGGCTACTCGGCTGCCAATTTGGTTTACAATGCCGTGATCGTGTCTGATTCATGCCGATTCTTGCCAATGTAAGAAAACACCGCCATTTTTACTCAACTGAACAAGCTAAATGACTGACCCCTGTTGGTATCAAAACAGAGATCACTGGCTCTGTTTGTTCGTTTCAAAACAGAGAGTACTGACATCTAATGAAAAATGATGTCCTTCTCATCCTTATATTGACAATTCTGTGTCCAATGTAAAAGATGAATGGGAAGGCGAGGAAACCTTGGGGCACATGCTGGGGATCATAGACCGCAGCTTCGTGTACAGCTCGGTGATATTCTCCCTCCTGCACTTGTCTCTCATCGAGCCCTCGGGCCTCCCTCGATCATCGCCCCCCGCCCTCCTGCGCTTCCTCAGGCCGAACCCCTTCACGCCATCGGCGGTCTCTCCTCCACCTTCCATGACAAACTCCCCGAAAACTTCCGCCTGCGCCGTTCCGCCGTCCAACTAACAATGTCTGTCTTTAGAGTTCACTCTCACGGGGGAGGAGTGGAGGGCATGTCCTTTTTATGTTACTCCGCGAGTGTGTGTGTGAGGGAGGGGGAATAATGCACTCTCAGGCGGTTGGAAAAGTGCAGCGTACGGAGGGACAAGACAATGAGTTAATCAGGATCAAGATGCTTTGGAAAAGCTTCGCTAAAACAAGAATTGAGACGACAGGCAGCTGAATGCTTTTCTCACCTTTTGGAATTTACATGCTTATCATGTGGCTCGCCAAGGATTCTCGGACGGTGTCGGGTTCATGCGAGTTCAATGCATTCGCAGCCATTGATTCTCAGCAGGTTTCACACGAGACCTACATGATCCAACGGTTGCAATTTAGCGAGCTCGCCTGATCATAGTATGATTAATATTTGCTTGGGATCCACACATGCTAAGTGTGTGCAATCTATTTCCTGCGAGAGCAACACACTCCTACACGAATATGTTGGAAAGGCGAGGAGCCATGCCATGTGTGCATGAGGCTTTAGTTAAAGTTGGGTGAAAACCCAACAAAAAATGATGACCATGGTCAATTGGAACTGACCCTAACTCTATATTAAAGGGGATCCAAGAGCTTTGGCAAATTTTTTTTTAATTGAACGAGTAATTAAAGTGCTAATCATGATAGGGTTATTAGTATAAGTGCACATCGTGTGATTCACGGGTTTAATTCAAATTTGTGTGAGATTAGTATATTACAAATCCTAATTTTAATAGGTTCACGTGTGATCTACACGATTTAATGACTACAACATATTGAGCTTGCCTGAAATCGATGCACCCACCCAATACTAATACCTATGATCAACGGCGATGGCAAACATCGAGACAAGACACGATTAGCGGCATTGGCGTGCCCCCAATTTTTTTTGGAAAAAAAGAAAACTCTAGTTTCGTATAATCAAAATGAGGGTGGATTTCAACTTGCGCTCATTAAAGGAAATACGATTGGGAAGATCGATTTATCTTTAAGATCTTGACACATACACAAATTTAAATGAATTTTCGCGATGAGTAGATGAAATGAAAATTAACGATAGCCGTTGGATTTTTTTCTCTACAAAATTGTCATGTGATCCTAAGTGAGAAATTTGCCATCTCCATTTGCCTTTGAAGTTGTAAGGATCCTTTTACATGCGATTTTTTTTTTGCTCCTAGGTGTTTTACTTCTACATACACCGTCTATATTATTAGATGAAATTAAAAAAAAACTTCTACTTTTAAGAGTCGCGATTATTTTTTTTTGCTTTCTAATACATCAATGACTATTTATTTCACAAATATCGTGAATAATTTTATTTTTCGCTAACAATTACCTTTCTTAAAAAAAAAGCTTTAAGTTTTGAAATATTCTTCTCTTCCCGCATATATACTTTTATAGAATTTCTATGGAGTGTATATTTATCAATAATTTTTTTCCAATATTTAACGATTCAAATATTTCAAAGTATAGTAAAGGATTTTCTTGGGCTATTGGATCTTGAGTGGCCTTCTCTCTCACACATCTTAAGTTTCTTCTTTTCCTTTCTTTTTGACTTTTTGCATTTTCATCATTTTTCTGCATTATCCATTATGTCCCTTTCATTTATCCTTTTGAACCTATCTATTTTAGTCACTTCCTGTAAACCATGTACATATACGCCATGAGATCCACATAAATTTCATATTAAGATCATGGAATTGATGTGCAAAAGTGTGATTCTTATAGACCAACCCTTTTCTATATATATAGTCTTGTATGATTGATTAACCATACAAGAAGACATTGATTTTGTAGATGGTCAAGTCCTAGGCCCGCTGCACAATGAACTTTTTATTGACCCTACATTCAGTATGGAACCGGCGCCCAAAAAGACCCATGCTCATC
Source organism: Syzygium aqueum (assembly GCA_031216185.1). Classification (NCBI taxonomy): domain Eukaryota; kingdom Viridiplantae; phylum Streptophyta; class Magnoliopsida; order Myrtales; family Myrtaceae; genus Syzygium; species Syzygium aqueum. The sequence continues at coordinate 12,150,764 of CM062232.1, read as the reverse complement.
GCACCTATCGTAAATAGAGACGATCAATGGGTGGGCGACCCGTTTGGACCCGAGAGGCCTAGAAGACAAGCGAACGGGATTTCGCAAGGAAGCACAGCCCGCCCAACTTTAGCAAAAACTCGACCTGAACATTCTATCTAACTACAATAGGCTCGACATTCGCACCTAGCCTAGCTCGGGTCCGCCCGCTGATCACCAAATTATGAGAAGACGAGGCCCAAAATGAATGGATTTAGGAAGATTAACAGATTTTCCACGTCGTCTTCTGTGAATTAACAGCGTATCTTTTCGAGCAATTTCCCCCTTTTTATCAATTGATAGAGCACAAATATATCCACATAGAGCAGGCAATTTCTTACAAAAAAACAAAAGATGAAGGAATAAGCAACATTTGCCAAGACACACCTTGACATGTCATTACCCAAATGAAATTACAGGCAAAACACAGAGACATTAACCTTAAACATTGAAACTTGCAATGAATTAGAGGAGGCTTTTTGGGAAAGGCCCTTTAGCCCAAGACCGCCAAGCCGCCCATTATAACGAAATCCAACGACCCAAGCAAGGACAAGCCGATGGAGATGGCCACGCGGTCGCAGAACTTGTCGAAGACGTTGCACACTTTCCCCCACTGCAAGTGCGAGTTCCCCTCACGGCCAATGACCGCGACTGCGGCGCCGGCGCCGGCACCGGAGAAGAGGAGCGCCACCATGACGATGTCTGCGATCGCCACCGCCGAGGCCAGCGCTCTGCTCCTGCCGGCCTTGTTGGCAAATAGGAGGAGCAAGGAGAATGCGGCGTAGCCGCACGCTATGCCGTTGGCCACCACAAAGTACCTGAAAAGAGTTTAAAAAAAATTTAAAAATATTTTTAGTTAAGTAAACTGAAACAATTTAACCTCCTTTTTTTTGGTTATTAGTCATGAAATTTTACGCGGAAAAAAAATCTACTTGATTCGATTACTTGATGCACAATTATGAGCCGGCTTATGGAGTTCCACTTGATCATTGGTCGAACCACTCGTCTCATCACGAGGTTTAATATTTACAATTGACCATTTGCGGTCAACGTGGGATTTTTTTTTTCTTCATGGGACACTTATTAAATATATTTAACAAGGAATCTCCCGATTGTCATTACGAAAGCATTGATCACACATAACGCAAAAATAAATAAATTATGCATCGAAAACCCCATATTTTCTTTACTTAGTTACTTGATAAGTGTCATTGGATCAATTTTTTTTAACAAAGTCCCTTTTTTTTATTTCTCGTATGTGTTGGCGACCTTCTATCTCTTTACTTCTACTGCCAATAATAATAATAGTAGTAGTAAATAGGTCTTCGATCCATTTTAGCGCGACCAAAGTATTAAATGCTAGGAGTTGATAGTTGAATTTTGTAGAAAAGTCAATAAATAAAAAAAAAGAAAAAAAAAAAGAAAAAGAGAACTATGGAATTAAATGAGGCGCAGGTGTTGTGCTTGTCAATTTGAATCTGCCCGGAGTGGGTGGGAGGCAAGGGCCTTAAATGGATAATCGATATGCCCAAAAGTACTAAGGATACATATTAAGGAATGATGCAATTACTATTAGTTTACGAAGAAGACATACAAAACAACTGTATATATAATTTTCTCGACGAATGTCATTCTAGAGATACTTGGTATCAGCAATCAATCGATAAAGCTTCGTAGCTTCCCGAATGTAATAATTGTCCGCATGGTGTGCATGATCGGTATTTTGAAAATTGTACTAACTTTAGGTCAAGTTTGAAATTTGCCCCGAACTTTTTTTTTTTTTTTTGTAATCTAGGGGACCTCCGCACGGCCAACAGCCGGAAGGTAAACCCTAGGGGTGACACGTGTTAGCCACCACACACGTGCCACCGGGTAAGTCACCCTGCGGCGCCCGAGATTCGAACACTCAACCTTTTGCGAGAGGAAGAGTGACCGTACCGTCGATGCCACCCAGGCGGATGGTGCCCTGAACTTTTTTTTGTCTCAGAAAAAACCCTAAACTTTAAATCCAGTCTCAAATCTACCCTGAATTTTTTTTTGTGTAAAAAAAATCACCAAAATTTAATTTATTTTAAAAAATATACCCTCGTGATCCAGTCACAACTTGACGTGGCACTTCCACGTCAATAAAAAAATCCATATCAACAAAGTAATTGGACTTTTTTTAGACAAAAAAAAAGTTCGGAGCAAATTTGGATTGAACCTGAAAGTTAGGTTTTTTTAAAATTAAAAAAAAATTGGGGTGGATTTGTTATTGTTCCTAACTTTCATATCCAAGAATAATTTTATTTTGGAGAACTTCAACAATTTTTATTTGGTTTGATTTGTTATCGAAGCGAAAATGCAATGTCGGTTTGTGCCTATTGCTCCATTACTTTACTGATGAGGATTTGTTATCGATGTGGAAGTGCCATGTCAAGTTGGGACGAGATCACGGGGATATATTTTTGAAAATTAATTGAAATTTTCTGATTTTTTTTACATAAAATAAAATTCGAGGCAGATTTGGGACTGAACTTCAAGTCTGGGGTTTTTTCAAAGACAAAAAAAAGCTTGGGGTAGATTTGGGACTTGACCTAAAATTTGAGGTTTTTTAGGGAATTCAACCTGTTTTAAGTGCATATATTTGAAGACTTATACCCGGTCAGTGCACTAAGGTCATTTTAGCAAATCACCAATTTGTATTCCTAATTTTTTTAGCATTGTGCAACTATAACCCTACCCTTTACACGCACACCAAGGACAAGAATGCCTTGGCCACTTTTGTAAATGAGAAGCAAGGCCGGGAATCAATGAGATGGTTAAGCGATAAATGAGATGTAAACCGAGCTCTATACCAAGTTATATGATTTCAATCTAATATCTTAAGCTTTTGATTCGTGTTAAATTGGTAATAACCATATCGATGGACCCCCAAAGTCCCACTAATGAAAGAACATGACAGCCCGCATATATTTCCTCCGTTATAATTGACACATCGCATTTGATATGGGTGGTCATGATTTGAAAAGTTGACTAACTATCTAGATCGATGGCGGTGAACTCGAGCTGTGTTGAAAAAGATAACACCGCTCGTGTACTTAAAAGATTAATTCGATGAACGATCTACCCAAAACAGGAAAAGAGAGAAAGAGGGGCCGAGAGACGTACACAAGGGCGGACAGGTATTGCCACTTGGCGGTGACGGAGACGTGCAGAGGCGGCAAGCTGGGGCTGACCTGGACCGGCACGGTCTTGGTCTGCTTGTCGACCCCAAGGATGACAGCAGCGGCAAGAGTCAGCGCCATGGCCAGAAGTCTCAGCACCAGACCGCAGGTACTCGTCCTCCTGTTCTCGCCGTAACCCTTCACGGCCTTGTTCGCTTCGCCATCCCTATCCATGTTCGTTTCTGTTCCCACAGGTGCGGTAACTCTCCCTGCCGATGCACAAGAACTTTGGCTTCTGTGCGTTTTCTGCGTATGCCTCTGAGAGAGAGAGAGAGAGAGAGAGAGAGAGAGAGAGAGAGAAGAGAGAGAGAGAGAGATCAAATGCGGATTTCAATAGAGAGATCAAATGCGGATTTCAATTTATAGGCAAATGAAAGGGGTCGGCCAGAGAGATAGGAAGGTTTGGACGCATGCGTTGTTCTGTTTTTTTTGGGGCGGGGGATGTGGAAGCTAAGAAGAGTTCACAAGGAAGTGGGTCATGCCATGAATTTATGGCATTGCATGGAAAGGTGGGTGTACACATTCCCAATTCAACTATACACGCTGTCGCTCCATCATTTCGTGTGCCAGTCTCAAACTCTCTTTTCAATAATTCTAACTATTTTTAGACAATTAGGGTGCAAATGGTAACCATTCTGCTCCAGAAATCAAATTCTTGTCAGAAATTAATTCTGGAATTCTTGCCAAAAATTGATTTCTGGAGGAGAAATCTGTTTGGTAAAACATGACTAATTCTGTTTCAGAAATTGATTTCTGGAACAGAAATTGATTTCTGGAACAGAAATCTATTTTTATTTTTTTGGGCACCTCAAAAAAAATAAATTTCACTCAAAGTGGGTGCTCAAAGATATTCTAAGCCATATTGCGAAGTTTTGAAATTTTTTAATTTTTTAATTTTTTGGGCACCTCAAAAAAATTAAATTTCACTCAAAGTGGGTATCCAAAGGTATTCTAAGCCATTTTGTAAAGTTTTGAAATTTTTTATTTTTTTTGGCACCTCAAAAAAATTAAATTTCACTCAAAGTTGATGGCCAAAAATATTCTAAGCCATTTTGTGAAGTTTTGAAATTTTTTTATTATTTTTTTATTTTTTTGGGCACCTCGAAAAAACTAAATTTCACTCAAAGTGGGTGCCCAAAGGTATTCTAAGCTATTTTGTGAAGTTTTGAAATTTTTGATTTTTTTTATTTTTTTGGGCAACTCAAAAAATTTAAATTTCACTCAAAGTGGGTGCCCAAAGGTATTCTAAGCTATTTTGTGAAGTTTTGAAATTTTTTATTTTTTTTTGGCACCTCAAAAAAATTAAATTTCACTCAAAGTAGGTACCCAAAGGTATTTTAAGACATTCTGTGAAATTTTGAAATTTTTGATTTTTTAATATTTTTTTAAAAAATTCACCAAATTTCTTATTTTCCCGAAATCTTGACTTTTTTTATTTTCTGGAAATTTTTATGAATTTTTGTGGAATTTTTCAATTTTTATGCATTTTCTGAAAAAAAAAAAAATTAGTGAGAAAAAGAGAGAAAATAGGGAGAATGCATTCTGGAAGAGAGAAACTATAAAAAGTAGCTTCTCTTTTTCTTGTCCAAAACTCATTTTGAAATCAAGAATGCATTCTGGAATCAAGTATTTTTAACAAACTTATTTTTATTCCAGAATGTAAAAATTGCTCCAGAATGCATTCCGGAAATTTTTTAACAAATGTATTTCTATTCCGGAATCCATTCTAGAACAAAATTTCTATTCCAAAATGGATTCCATGCGCTCCCTTAGATGCTAGGTAAATCTGTCAAAATAATGGATCGTATACACATTTCTGAACCCATATATGATAAACGTACCTTAGAGGACCGAACCCACAAATGTGGTAAAATATGGGGATGACTCGTGCCTAGGGGTGAAAGGTCAGCCAAGACTAGATGTAGCTGATTTTCCGTGAAAGCCAACTGTAAATATGAGAAGAATGGATCTCCGAGGTAAAGGTAGCCCAAGTTTGTTAATCCATCAATCCGTGGATGGCCGCGGCTTGGCTTCGTGCACACATATGTCTTATGCTTTTTGTTGTTGTATGAGTTAATTATATTCAGGAACTAAATCATAAATGAGTTTAAACATAACATGGGTGTTGAATGGATCATGATTGGATTTATAACTTATCTAGGTTTAATCCACTTCTATGACTCTCTCTTCATTCTTTCTCGTCATCACTCACTCTGTACTCTCACTTCAGTTTTTCTAGATTGAATTAAATATGGAAGTGTTTTAGCAATATAGGTTGGGTCGGACCATTTTCAAGTCGATTGGACCCGCCCTATTCGACAAGTCTAATGCTAGGTATTATGGCTTATAGCAAGCCCTAATAATGTATTTCATATGACCCAGTTGTTTAAATGATCAATTAGAACGCGGCACGCGTGGCTTAGTATATGAATTCCGCGTACTAGTTTTGGTATAGCCAAAATTTTGGTTTTTATCCTCTTTCTTTTGGTCAACCGAATTCACGTACCCGAATTAGGACCAAGTTTCCTTGATAGAGTCGAAAGATAAAGCATTCGAAAGAGATTAATTTTTTTTCTTTGATTCTTAGAGATTAGGGTTTGAATTTGAGGACTCCCACTTCGTAGCATACATGAATAGACCATACGTTTGACTTTTACGTGTGTGCGAGAAGGTACAACTTGTAGAAATTTCCATCGGTAGGCCTCTTTTTCCATACGTGACGCACCTATTACGTGAAGCTAACGAATTCTATTATGATTTACACACTCACCATTAACTGACAACGCTGGAGAATTGGAAATACTTCAAATTAGTCGTAAACTTATTGTATGATTGTCAATTCAATCTTAAATTTTTCAATTTTGACAATTTAGTTCTAAACTTTTATATAAAATTTCAATGTAATCCTTCCGATCAATATTTGCTAGAAATTGCTAGCGTGACGATCACGTCATTGCTCGTTGTCTTACATAATACATTGCCACATCAATAATTTTCAATGAAAATTGATTGGAATGATTACATGGAAATTTCTCACTAAGTTTTAAACTAAATTAGCAAAATTTAAAAATTTAAAAATGAATCTACATTCGTATAGTAGATTAGGACTGATTGGACAATGTCCCAACATTTTCTTGCTCAAAGCGACAATTATGAACGCAATGACCGTCGAATATAAAACTTATATAGCTGCATTCACACAAAAACAAATACAAATATTTTTCAATATATCTAATAATTATAGTAATTGAATACGTAGATATAGTTGGGATATATGTGGACGTTGGCGAAGGAATGGACAAATACTATTTTATTTTTTTGGGTTAATACCACTAAAAACCCTAAATTGGTACATGTGTGATAATTTTATCCTAAACTTTTTTTTTACGACAAAAAACCTCAAACTAGTATGCCTGTGACAATTTTACTCCAAACTGATAAACCCGTAACAAATTTACCCTAAACTATTTTTTTTAACCACAAAAAATCTCAAATTGGTACACATGTGATAATTTTACCCCGAACTAATAATTTTTAATATTATTTTTTATTTTTTTTATTCATCTTCAACTTCTGGTCAGTCGCCGGACCGGCGACTGGCCAAAGGTGGAAGCCGGCGAGGGCGGCCCTCGCCAGTAGCCGGTGGGGCCGACCTCGCCAGCAACTGGCGGGCCCGACCTCGTCGGCTTCCGCCTCTAGCCGGTCACCGGTCAGGCGACCGGCCAGAGGTTGAAGATGAAAAAAAATTAATAAAAATTCGAAAAAATAATATTTAAATTTTAGTTTAGGATAAAATTGTCACATATGTAGCAGTTTGGGGTTTTTTGTGATATGTGCAGGGTAAAATTGTCACGAGTATACAAGTTTGAGGTTTTTTAGGGTATGTTCGGGGTAAAATTGTAACATGTGTACCAATTTAGAGTTTTTGGTGGTCAAAAAAAAATTTAGGGTAAAATTATCACATGTATATCAGTTTGGAATTTTTGGTGGTGTTAACACTTATTTTGTTTGGTAATTTATTAATGGGCATTTAGGTGTGAACATTTCCCATACTTTCATACGGTTTGATTTCTGACAAAACGTCGTGAATTCCGAAGGCGGGGCGACATGATCTTGCCTTTTCAGACCGTTGTGGGCTTCTCTCCGAATAGGGTTTGTCTTATCTTTTCTAATGTCAAAATTCAAAACCCTTCTTGGCAAAGTCTTCATCTCCATTTATTGATATGGCAATTCATGCCATTGGACTTCTGTTAGATTTTTCTAGGGAGCTGGGAAGTTTGAAAGACTAGTCAGGAATTAGGTTTATGTCCGTATCGTGGACTGCTCGCCGAGTTACTATATGAGAGACTGTGATTACGAGGGAGTGATGTTGATTATGTACTTACGGTTTGTGAAGTTAGTAGAAATAATTAATTAAGTTGGTGATCCGTCGTTCAATGACAACCTCATTTTTAGTTGAACCATATTAATTGCCATGAAAGAATTCCATACAACTTTGCTAATTTGATAACACCCCAATAATTGAAAAGTTGTGCCATGCTGTCCAATAACTCTTAATTCAATAGTGCCAAGGGTAAGAAATGTTTAGAACGAGTGATACCTAAAATCTCATTTTCGAAAGCGTATATTGCGGGTCTTAGAAGCCATTTACACGTAACTTGCTTTTTTCTTTTGTTTCTTATAATTAGGGGGCACATGCGTGGAGACCGTAACTTCTAAATGCTCATGAAATATCTTTGAAATTCAATAAACCGATTGAGCTCTGGCTTTTTTCTTGATATGATCCTAGCCGGAGCAATTTACACGTTATTGATGAGATTTGAATAAATAACCTTTCAATCTCCGAGCTGAAAATCCTAGACCCTAATCTGCTGCTCTTATTCCTTAATCCTTTAAACGGGCTATATTTGTCTTAACGCATTTTGATAATCCGAACCCCCAAGAAGAAAAAGGGCAAAAAAATAAAAATACAAATACAAATGGGTTCGTTACATGAGAATCAATGCGAATTTAATGCGCTCTTCACATTGGTTGTTAAGAAGTATTTAATGATATGACAGAGTGGCCAATCTTGTTTTCTAATATTGGGCATGAATAAAGGTTCCAGGCTTCCAGTATCCAGACGGACCACTTATAAGTGGCCAAGAGAAAAACAATGAAATTGTGAGGGAGGCGTGGCCAAAACATATCCATTCATCGTGTTGTTCCGTACTCCAATGGAAGATATCCACAATCATCTCTGCAAATCTGCCAGATTGGACAAAGACCCTAATGTCCGGACTGCAAACCAATTGTTGTCATCTTTTCAGGAGCGGATGAAACCCCGGATTTTCAATTTACTCGATCTAATCTCTATTCTTCATTTTCTTTTATCTTGAGCTAGTCTCTAAACTATGTGTTTTTGTATTCCATTAGTTCTTTCTGCTAAAAATTGCAAATGGAAATGATATACGAACCGCTGTCTCAGTGCCATGTTAGCTCTGACCACCTCGAATGCTGAGAGAAAGAGAGAGATGGAAGTGGCGCCTGCGTCCAAGCACCAAGAAGGGCCACCAAGTGCCCGCCAGCCTTTGGCCAACCGTGGCACGGTGGCACCGCATCCAACAGAGTTGGAGCCACCATCTCTCACCTCCTCGGACTCGAGCCACCCTGAATCTGCCGTGGCCGGGGCTGAACGACCTCAACTATTTATTGTCACCAGCATTGTGCGACCTCGGCCAGCCTTTGTCGGGGTCGTTGTGACCCCGGCCATCTTCAGATTGTGGCCGCTCAGCCCCGCGAGTGGCACCATTGCTTGCTGGCCCATCCTTTGTCGGGGTCACAATGACCCTGGCCACCTCCAGGCTGTGGCCGCTAGGCCCTGCATGGGGCGCCAATTGTTTTTTCTTTTTTCTTTATCATAAATATACTTAAATCATTTCATTTACAATTTTAAAACGGTAACTTCCTCGTGTTTAATCAACTTAAAAAGAGGTTTGCACTGAACAAAGGATTAGATCCATGTCATATTTCAGCAATTAAAAATACACTTATAACATTATGATCTTCAATAGGAAGCCATTGACGTAACAATCTCCATAGCATCGAAGTTGACATACACCGATAGAATGTCCATATCAAGGACCTGAAAATGTCGATGAACTCCTCGCTAGATTGGGACAACGGGTCATCAATGTTACTTAAGTTAGGAGGGACTTTAAATAGTTATTGCACCAAACATGCATGCCCAGAAGATTAAGCGTGTAGCAACGATTTGACTTTGCGCGCCATCGCGTAAAAACACTCTCATGCCATGGACCACCAAAAATCTCGGTTTTGATTGGCCTTGCTTGACTCATGAGATTATCGACGGGCCATTTTGAATCACTGGCCTATTCTACATTTCTTGGGAAACTTTGGTTTGGTTATCATGCCAGCTTGCCTTCGTGCAAAGTTACGGGTTTCCCAAGTTATGTCCACGTGCAATTAGCGCAACTAATGGAAGTGATCCAGAAATGAAGACGGTTATATATGTCTTCAATGAACTCCTCGCCCGATTGGAGCAACGTAGCGACAAATATTTGCTTCATAGTTAATGCGCCAAACGTGCATGTACAAGAATCTGATTTTTTCGTTTGTTTATTTTTTATATGATTGTATGACACATTGCGGATCTTCTCCTTGAATAAGAAAGGACAATGAGGAGATAAAACATTTCTACAATGATAAAAGACTAATTGTTTAAATTATTCCGTTTGTTATAATAAAGGGTAAGTACCTTTGGTTCTTAACATGAATGATCTTTGTTTTCAACCTGAAAAATTTAAACATAAGCATCAAAGAGAGATTTTTGGATATTTGGACAATGTCTGCGTACTTTACCTGTTAGAAGTATATCTATATCTCGTCTTTCCTCGACTTGAGAAAATTCAAGAAATTCAAACTTGTGGGTTGATATGAGGTGAAGAAGAAGATTTACCTCATCTATTTTCCGTAGAATGCTAGATCGTTTTAGGGAGCGTGAACCACTAATCTCTAGAATGATATAAGGGGGGAGAACGGCCCATCTCATAATGATTTAAGAAGAGGGGTGTGCCACAAATCTCTAGAATGATCTAGGTGGAGTGAACCACTCTATTGTGAAGGTTATATTAGCCAAGTGCTCTCATTTTATTCAACAATTTTTTTATAAAAAATTATTTTAATTTTTATTTATGAAAGAATTTATGCATAATTGCGTACATTTTGAATGATTTTGGGTGTTTCATGTATAATGAAAGTCACAATACAAGAGCAATAAAATTCAATGAATAAATGTAAAAAATATAGGTAATTTAGGTCAGAAATTGCAATGACAACACAATTTAAACAACATTAGGTAATTTCAAGAAGCACTAGTGAATCACAAAAATAATAAGCATTCTTGAATTGAATCTCCCGGGACGTGGATAACCTGTTTTAACCCCAATCCAAAGATGGCTAAACATGAAATAGGCAGGTTTGCTTGAAATTGATGTGAAAATTTTTCTTCTCAACATATGTATAAACAAGGTCCTGTAAAAAACTTCCTTTAAAGCATTGTTAAGCATGTTACAAGAGTAATAATCAACTTTTTAATATAATAATTACACATATAACACAAGACTTTAGTGTATTGAAAAAATGTAAATTTTCTTTAATTGGTTACCTAATAAATCCCTAGGGGCATTAGCTAACAAAATCCAAGAAAATTACCTAATCAGTTCTCAACTTATTGTACAAATGCTAATTCAGTTCTAAATTTTTCAATTTTTTCAATTTAGTCCTACACTTTTGGATAATTTCGCCGACAAAATCCATACTAATATTATATGAATGGATGTATATATACACACACGTGTATATATGTACATATATATATGTACATATATATATTTTGCCAAATGGTCCCCTGAACTCTATGTTTCCTGCTCGATTAGTCCTTCTGTTAAATTTGCAATCGAAAATGCTAAGTGGACTGCTAACCTAGCACCACATCATAAGCCACATAGGATGTCACATCTTCGTTGCATCACAATTTAATGACGGCATTGCCACGTCACCATTTCTCTTTGATTTTTTTAATAAAAAGACCGACTTTGGAAAAACAAAAAAACATATGGTTTATTGACCGCATTGGCAGAAAAACGGCACAGGGACAAAATTTAACAAGTTGACAAAATACAAGGACTAGCTGTGCCCTTATCTCTATGTTAGAGGTCACTGTGAGGTGTCATTCTAGTTTTGCATTTGAGCTATTATTTCAATTCTTTTATAAGCAAGTCAGTCCTATTATGATTAGCAGTTGACTTTCCCGTGATTAATTAACTAAAAAGAGATTTTAACTGAAACAAAGGATTAGATCTTAAAATACATGATAGAACTATGATCACGATCGTTTGTATCTTTATTTAATGTCTTCAATAAAAAGTCACAGCTGTAACGATCTTTCGAGAATCAAAATCTCTCTATTATATATAATTGTGTATATGTATACTTATAGAGAATGGTCAAACCATGGAAACTAAGATGACAATGCACTCCTCCTCCGAATAGGTCAACATGTTCATCAATGTCACTTAAGTAAGGATGGAGTTAACAGCTAATGCGCCAAATATGCGTGTACAGAAGATTAAGCATATCAAACACGATTTGATTTCACACGCCATTGTGGATCTTTTGCTTGATCTTGTTAAGTCGGTTGCATTGCTTCCATGTTCGCCTGGTCCTGCATTTACATCATCGATAGGGTTGTTTTTTTTTAAATATTTTTCCTTATCAATTGTCGGAAAAAGGACGAATCATTGCCATGGGTTGACAAAATGGGATTGGCTTGTTTCAGCTGACATTACACATTTACTGAGTTGTCTGATGCATAATGATTGGGTGGCCGCTAATTTAATGCCACTGAGAGGGTCCTTCAACTGTACTTTTTGTTGATAGGACTACTCTTTTTTTTTTTTTGGTCGAAAAGGAACGATACATATTGAAACTTAAGAGTTCTTGAAATTACAACCCGATAGAAAGGTATCAAGACATAACAATTCCCATAACGGTTGGGGAGGGCGGGCAAGCCAAAATAAACTAAGAGAATTTTTGTGATTCGCTTTGGCAATCCAATCAGTAGCTTGGTTCGCGGATCTGTTACAATGGGCCACGGTTAATTTGCTGAACTGGGCCATCCAGAGCAGGGCTTCGTGAACTACAGCTTCTTCTTCCCAGCCAACTTGACTTTGGTCATTCAGCATATTTACCATCTGGAGATAGTCTGTTTCCAGAACTATTTGCTCGCTCCTCCAGTCGGCGAAGAATTGAAGCGCGTGCAGCAGCGCTTGTAACTCTATGTGCAACGGCGAAGACGCCGGGACTGTTCTAGCGAAGCCGTCTAGCAAGGTTCCAGTCGCATCTCTAAGGATTGCCGCTACTGCTCCTTCTGTTGCATGTTCATGAAACGCCCCGTCGATGTTGATTTTGAAGGAGTTCATCGCCGGTGGGTTCCAGTTCAGAGGTAATAGAATCTTTTCAGTATGCAGTTTTGAACTCTTGTGATTCCACTTGCTATAATTCTGAGACATCATCCTTGCCGACTCAATTATAGCACTCGGATTTGGGGGTTTTTTCCGAAAAACAAATTCATTTCTGGCTTTCCAAATCAACCAGAAAATTATGGCAATCTCATCTAGTGTAAGCAGTTTATGTGGCTGTAGCAGATAGGTTTGAATCCATACCTCAATTCGTGTTATTTCCTCACGAGCGATTCTGATCTGGACTGAAGGTGCTGTCCAAATTGCTTCGGTCCAAAGGCAGATAAAAAAAATGTGCTCCACCGTTTTAGCCTCTTGATCGCAGAAGGGGCAAGCTGGCCGAGGTAAGATCTTCCTCTTGTAGAGATTTTCTATCGTTGGGAGCGCGTTTTGGCACATACTCCATAGAAATAGTCTTACCTTGGGAGGGGTATTTAGTTTCCAGATTCGGGACCACAGTTTTTTGGAAGGTTGGAACGAAGATGATGCCTACTTTTCAATCTGTGGAAGTTCTTTTTCACGAATCTTATTATAAGCACTTTTCACTGAAAATTTTCCCGACTTTGTGGCTGTCCAAACTAGTTTATCTTCTGTTGCTCTGCTGCATAGAGGTATGGCTAACACCTCTTGAACAATCTGGTCTTCAAAAAGTCTTGTTAGCATATCAACATCCCATGTTCTGTCCTCGTGCTTGATTAGGTCTGAGACTTTTGCCGGTTCTTCAAGGGTTGTTGGTCCTCCCAAAACTCCTCTTTTGAGCCACCTGTCTTTCCGAATACTGATTTTTTCCCTCGTGCCAACCAACCATATGATTGAATTTGATATCTCTTCCCGTCCCAATAGAATGCTCTGCCATCCCCAAGAGGGCCGAGACCCCTTCCTAGCTTTCCAGAAAGATCTTATAGGGAAATATATTCCTTTGAGAACTTGGCTCCATAATGAATTGATTTTGGGATAACCTCCATGCTTGTTTGCTGAGCAAAGCTCGATTGAAAGAAATGAGGTCTCTAAATCCCAAACCCCCTTTATCTTTTCTTGTTTTTAGAACTTCTCACTGCTTCTAGTGAAGACTTGACTTCGATTTAGAACTTTTCCACCAAAAGGCTGCAACCCTTCTTTCTATGGACCGACAAATTGAAACTGGAATTTTAAATATTGACATCGCATATTGAGGAAGACCTTGAACTACAGTCTTTATCAACGTTTCTTTTCCTGCCCTTGAAACAAGCCTTTCCTTCCACCCCTCCAATTTCATATTGACTTTTGCTAATATCCAACTGAACATTTGTTTTTTTGATTCACCCAAATCAGAAGGAATCTCTAGATATTTGCCGGTCTTCTTAACCTCCGGGACTCTAAGTTGAGTAGCCATATTATCTCTTAAGTTCGGTGGACAGCACGAGCTGAAGAAAATACCAGATTTGTTCAAGTTGATTTCTTGACCAGATGCATAGCAATATTGATTGAGGATCAATGCAAGATTCTGGCATTCAATCAGCTTACCATCTAAGAAGAAGATGGAATCATCAGCAAAGAGGAGGTGAGATAGAACTGGACAATACCTGTTTAATTTTATTCCAGAGATTGTGCCATCGTGTACTACCTTTCTCATCAACACCGAGAGTGTGTTAGCTATCAATATAAACAAATAGGGGGATATGGGGTCCCCTTGTCTTATCCCTCGTGTTGGCTTGAAGCAGGGCAATGGTTCCCCGTTCAGTTTTACACTCAAAGAGACAGAAGTTACACATTGCATTACCCTCTGTACCCACCAGTCACTAAAAACCATTTTCAACATACTAGCTTCAAGGAAATCCCACTTTACCCTATCATAGGCTTTTTTCATATCCAGTTTCAACACATCCTGAAATTTTCTTTTCCTTTTTCTGATTCTCATTTGATGCAGTACTTCTTGAACAATCAGAATATTGTCTTGGATTTGCCTTCTGCCCACAAAAGCGCTATGTTCTGCTTCTATTATAACCGGCAGCCACTTTTTCAATCTATTTGCTAAGATTTTCGAGATAATTTTGTATGCAAAATTGCATAGGCTGATTGGTCTGAATTGATCTAAACCTTCTGGATTGGGAACTTTCGGTATTAAGGTGATATGGGTTGTATTTAGTGTTGGGTTCAGATTTCCAGACTGGAAAAACTTTTGCACTTCATCAAAAACCCCGTTTTTTACATCGTCCCAGTTTCTTTGATAAAATTGGCCATTCAAACCATCTGGTCCCGATGACTTCAAAGCACCCAATTGAAATACTGTTGTATGGACCTCCTCCATTGTGACTTGACTTGTTAATTCTTGGTTCATCTCAGCTGTGACTATAGAAGGACATTGTGATAAAATAGGATGAAAATCTCGGGGACCCTATGAATGGTAGAGCTGTTGAAAAAACGCTACTGTCAACTCTTTGAGCGCTTGGGGGTCTCGACCCCACACGTTTTCAGTATTTTTCAGCATAGATATTCTGTTCCTCTGCCTTCTTTGAATTGTTGTGGCGTGGAAATATTTTCTGTTCTTATCTCTCCATTTCAGCCAATTGATTTGAGACCTTATTCCCCAGTACATTTCCTCCTGTCTCCACAATGTTTCAATCTGTTCAGTGATGGCCCTCTTTCTATTCTGGTTTCCATGCACATTCTGATTATTTGTCAAAGCCATCAATTCTTGTTCTAAAGACTTGATTTGCTTGTGGCTGTTCTTGAAGTTGTCCCTGCTCCATCTGGCCAATGCAATTGAGACTGCTTGTATTTTCTGCATTAGGTTAGATTGTTGTAACCTATCTTGATTCTATATTTGCCTTATTATCCTCCCACAATCCTCATGTTCCAGCCAAAATGCTTCAAATTTGAACATTTTATTTCTCCTGATAGGTTCAGCTGATAAGACCAGTAAAATAGGGCTATGATCTGATCCAATGGCCGGCAAAGCAAACACCTCAGCTTGAGGGAATTGTATTCTCCATTCTAAGTCGCAAACAGCCCTATCCAGTCTTTCTTGAACATAATCCTGCCCTTCTCGATTGTTAGCCCAAGTAAATGCACAACCTTTACTTTCTATATCCATTAAACCACAAGTATTGAGGAAATCTCTAAATGCGTTCATTCTATGGAGTTGTGGAGGCCGCTTCCCCCGCTTTTCCCAATAATACAAGATTTCATTAAAGTCCCCAATACACACCCAAGGCAAGTTGTTCTGTAAACTCAGGCTTTTCAACTCTTCCCATAATCTCATCTTTTCTTGAAACATAGTTGGAGTATGAACAAAAGTGGCCCTGAATTGTTTTGCCATCTTAGCATCATGAAGAGTGATATCAATGAACTCGCTCGTGGTTAAATTAACAGATAAATGAGTCCCATCCTTCCACAGCAACGCCAAACCTCCCCCAATCCCTCTGGGATTAACAGTATAGCAATTCCGAAAGTTTAAAGATCTGCTTAGTCGCCGAACTAAGTGATCTTGGTTCTTAGTCTCCATAAGAAATACCACTTTGGGCCTTTCTTGGGCCAAAACGGCCCTTAAGGCTTGAACTGTCAAGGGTGTGCCCAACCCTTGACAGTTCCAGCTCAAAAGTCTCATTTGTAACTCGGTGGCTTATTAGGGCTAGCCACCAAAGCCCATTGTTCAGGTTCTTTTGCAATTTGCACCGGAGTGTCTAAGAGAAGTGCTTCATCCAATAAATGTCCCTCCCAACTTTTCTGATCATACGGTTCGTACCTTCTTCCCTTCTTATAGTTCCTTGCCTTCAGTTTTCTGTTTTTGCTTTGCAGTCTTTCACTTACTTTCTGTATTGAAAACTGGTCAATATGCAATGGAATAACTGATTTAGGATTAGCATCCTCTTTGATTTCCTAATTACTCGTTAAGGTGATTGTCGCAACCTAAAATAAAAATCGGCGTTTCGATCTTAGGCTAATGGATTACTAGATCAATTAAATTAACTAACCTAGCTCGAGTTCTCCCAGACTCTACCAAATCGCAACTTAGGTCCAATTGTGAACATGCAAATATTTTCAATAGGAGTCGCCACTAATCATTTAAGGTAGGTTGATTAGAAACCTAAATAAAATAGCGGGAGTACTATTTTATTCCTACGAACCAGAAATTATAAATTCGGGACTTGGTTACGCTAAATTCCTTAACGCCCTTTCGGTACCAATTTCAAGGAAAACACTTAATTTGACAATTTTGAAAAATTCTGATTTAAAGTTCAAAAGTGCAGAAATTTCTTTGATTTTCTTTTATTTAAATGAAAACTAACCTATATGTAATGACGTGCAAAAATTGACATGCGATTAATGCAACCTAACATGCAAACTATATGTCATGCGACGACGTAACCTATCTCTAATAACGTGCATATTATTTTTTTTGTATTTTTTTTAATGAAATTCGGAATTAAAAAAAATGTCATTTATCTAAGCATGCAATTTAAACTAAAGAAATTAATCTATTCTAACGCAATCTTTTTGGTATTTTTTTTTATCGAAATTCGAAATTAAAAATGCTAATTATTTAAACATGCAATTTTAAACTAAAGAAATTAACCTATTCTAGCGCAATCTCTTTTTGGTATTTTTTTTATGAAAATTCGAAATTAAAATCAAGTAAAAAAAATAACCGCTAAATCTTTCGAATTAAGTTTCGATCTGAAGCCTGACAGGTCGATCCTAAAATTCGAAATACTCGCTATGGAAATAACTCTATCTAAACCTTGATAGATAGATTTATTTCCACGTGTACGGTTGCGGATTAGGAAATTTTCCTAATCGATCACATCTTGAAAAAATTTAGATATCTCAAATATATTGGATATATTTAAAGGATTTTGAAAATTCTACATTATATCCAAATTTGAAAAGTGATAGATATCTAGGGTTTCAAATAGGAAATAAAATCCTAAATGTGATAATGCAAATTCTTCAAATATGCAAAATCGAATATCAATAAACACAAATTAGGCAACGAAATATTCAAATTGATTCGGGATAAGAATAATTACCTAATTCGCGAAATTACTTTCCTAATTCGAACTTGCGACGATCGGGATTGCGGATCGGCGGTGCGTCGGGAGGTGTCGGGAGCGGCGGCGGTTCGCGGCGGTGACGCGGCGGTGCGCGGCGAACTCGAATGGCGGTGGCGTGCGGCAAGCGGCGATGCACGAGTGGCGGTGCACGAACGGCGGTGGCTGGCGATGATGATTCTCTTCCTCGCTCTCTTACTCTTGCTCTTTGAGTTGGTGTGAATCACAACCAAGGATTCGGCTCGGTGAGAGTTCGTGGCTCTTGGTTGAACCCCTGGGTCCCTAAATCTTTGATGCTCCTTCCGCCAGTGGGTTGAAGAACTACGTGGGGTAGAAATCTCCTCAAGATTTCAATGCATTCCAACTTAGAACAAACACATGCTCATTGTTTTCGCGAGACATTCTCTTCACAAAATTTGAGCTAGAATTTTTTGCTACCATAGAAGAGAGCTGGAATTTTTTTCTACCATGGAAGAGAGCTTCGTATGTGCCCCCCTTTGACTTTTCTTTCTTTTCTTTCACCCGTGAAAATGGGTGCCCTTGCAGAGGAGATGGACCAATGTGCCCAAGTCTTCTTTGATTATCAAACTTTGACTTCCGTCTTCTTCTCCTTTGTCTCTTATGCGTTTTTTGTCTCTATATGGCCGTGTCTCCTCTTCACGCCCTCTTCCCCTTACCTCTCTTCAATGTCAGGGCACCCAAAAAACCTTTTCTTCCATGGTGGCCGCGTATGTATCAATTTTTGCGGCCTCCGACTTCTCCGAAAAATCTGTTCTCCGAAAATTCTCCGAGTTTCTCTCTAAAAATTTGATTTCTGAAATTATAAGAGCCCCCTAGGTTATGAGGTATAACGATATATTTATAATGCTAACCTAGGTCAATTAGTTGGGCTTTCTAGTTCTAATGGGCTTAGGTTTGGGCTTAGGCTTTAATTTTAATTAAATTCTAAGTGGGCTGAATTAATGTGGGCTTTTGTTCAATTAAGCTTGATGGACTAATTTAAACTCAAATTAAAACAACCGAGCCCGTTTGACTTGTAATTTCTGGCCTTTGCCTTCCGAGTGAGCCGAGTCTCGTTCGATGAATTTTAAGCTCGCTTGCCACCGCCGATCCAATGCGGAATGCAATTAATCTAAATGAACCTAAACTATATGTTATGAAATTTTAATATTTTTTTAGGGGTTAAAATTTAATCCTTAATTTTCTATGTAATTAACCACTAAATGATGTGCTGCCCCTCTTTGAGTGGAGGCTCGCAGAGGTTTCGCTCAAAGACTGAGGCCTAAATTTAAACTATGCAAAATGATGAATGATTTTTTTTTTTAAATGTAATGACGCATGATATGCAAACAATAAGGAACGTATGCTAAGGCTTCTCACTTCATGCGGAGCGGTGAAAGAGCCTTACATACGAATCGCACAAAAAGCGTCCGAGTGACGGAATGCTTCATAATGCTTTTAGTTCCCTCGATCTCCAAACTTCTGGTCAACTGGAAGTAAGGTTTTCGAGGTACTGGATTGCTTATCTGTTACCTGCAGTTTCCTCCAGATGCGAAATAGCACATGATATGAAGAAAGAATGGGATGTATTGACCGGTGTGCTTCGTACTCCACTTAGCGACACCAATTGAGAAACTATGCCGCCTATCCTGGTAGACGAACATAAGATGGGATGTGCCGCGTACTCCACTTGGCAACACCAAATGAGAAGTTGTGCCGCCTATCCTGCTAGACGAACATGAAATAGGATGTGTTTTGTACTCCACTTAGCAACATCAAATGAGAAGTTATGCCGCCTATCCTGCTAGGCGAACATAAGATGGGATATTATACCGCCTATCCTGCTAGGCGAACAGAAAATGAGATGTGCTTTGTACTGCCTATCCTGCTAGGCAAACATGAAATGAAATGTTATACCGCCTATCCTGCTAGGCGAACAGAGGACTGGATGTTATGCCGCCTATCCTGCTAAGCGAACAGAAGACTGAATGTTATGCCGCCTATCCTGCTAGACGAACATAAAACTAGATGTTATGCCGCCTATCCTGCTAGACGAACATAAGATGGGGTGTGCCGCGTACTCCACTTGGCAACACCATGCCGCCGCGTACTCCACTTGGCGAACATGAAATGGGATGTGCTTCGTACTCCACTTAGCAACATCAATTGGGGTGTGCCGCGTACTCCACTTGGCGAACATGAAATGGGATGTGCTTCGTATTCCACTTAGCAACATCAATTGGGGTGTGCCGCGTACTCCACTTGGCAACACCATGCCACCGCATACTCCACTTGGCGAACATGAAATGGGATGTGCTTCGTACTCCACTTAGCAACATCAAATGGGGTGTGCTTCATACTCCACTTAGCAACACCAAATGAGAAATTATGCTGCCGCGTACTCCACTTGGCAAACATAAAATAGGAAATCATGGTGCCTATCCTGCTAGGCGAACAAAAGATGGGGTGTGCCGCGTACTCCACTTGGCAACACTATGTGAGAAATTGTATTTCGAAATGAGAAACGACGAAGAATAAGTAGCAAGCGTACCTGAGTTCTTCTTATGACGGAGCCAATGGCATCGCTCCTGTTCTTACCTGAGAAAATGTCAAAATACTACATGCGCAGAGGCGGAGAAAACATAATTTATGAATTTGTTCATATCACCAAGCTTCATTGGGGATTTTATCAATAAGAACAACCATTTCGTTCTTTTGATAGTTTAATCACATTAAATGAGAGACCTTTAATCAGAAAGGACTTTTCACTCACTCTCACTGAAAAGCTTTTGTCCCGACCTTTAATGCGGGTATAAGAATCACTCAAACTCTCTTCGTCGTGCTTGACAAGGGTTCAGATATTCTCAAAATCAATATAATTTAGCCAATCTGAGAGGTCTTTATAAGGACTGAAACATGGGTTTGTTCAATGGCTTAGCAAAAGGGACTCTTCGAGTCGAGGCTATTGAAAGAATCGATATCACTAGCTGCTCCGGATTTACAAGTTAGGAATGCTGCAAAAATGAAATAGAGAAATCTTGCTTGCACTTCTTCGAGCAACATTTATAAGCATTTGAAACTCTACGTTAACTCAAGTGCCCTATTCTGAAGAGACTTCGGTAAAGGGTTGTAACGTAGGTTCGGGTAGGCTTGAAATGAATGGTCTATTTTCATCAAAGGGGGTATTATGAACATGGAGATTGGTGATCATCCAATCATGCTACTGGTGCCATTGATCTATTTCTAGCACTTGCTCTACAAATGAACCTTCAAATGGTCTTTTCTTTGAAGAATGATCTTGCATATCGACTCAGTTCTTGCTGAAGCTTTTCTTTCTCTTATCTTTTTTTTTAGAGAGAGAGAGATTTTCTTTTCGAGAGATTTTTCTCCCACTTTTTTCGAAAGAACTTTGATTTATTGGAGTCCTTCTGCGTCCTTTTTGATGAATTTTCCTTCGAGCTCCCATTTGCCCCAAGTCATCTTGAACTTGTCTTGAGATGATGTCTTTTGTCTATCACAAGAATGATCACCAATTGGGTTGAAATGAATTCACCGCTCAAATTGGGTATGCAAAGGGTATAATGTGTAGGGATATAGAAAGAAATGCTCTTCGTCATATCTAAGGCACTCGAGCTAACACAAAATTTGCATGCAATAAATATACTTGAAGATTGATGTAAATGAAAGCAAGAAAATTCTAACCATTTTGAACTTTCTAAGAAAATTGCCCCGGTATGGGATTGTTCCTGACAGGGGTAAGAAATGAAACTCCGTTCAAAGGGGTTAAACAAATGATAACCTGTAGTGTTTAGATAGAGGAAATGAATACCTCTCATTAGTTTGGTCGTCATACTTTTCGTGAAATAATCCTTTACCTTGTCAGCACGAAATTTTCACTCAACTTGCACTAGGGATTATTATTCAGGATGTATATGGAAATGGCTTGCCTTTCGTCATCTTGAAGTCTCTCACGCAATATGATCACTTCATTAGGACAGAAATAGATTGCCAGATCAAAAGCTTTCCTCAAACAAAGCTTAGTAATATAAATTGATTCATGAAATTCAGTTTTGAAACTTGATTGAAACAAAGTCAAAATAAATACAAATCAAGTGTAATACTTTTTCACAAAATCAGAATTAACTGGACTGGAAAAAACACGACCATCCATCTCGGCCAAAATCAAAGTATCTCCTGGAAGGACTTTCTTCACAATGTACGGATCGCCATAATTTGGAGCGAATTTTCCTTTTGCAAGAGGAACTATCGGCAAAAACTTCCGTAGGACAAGGTCGCCTACCTGGAAATGTCGAGACTTGACTTTCTTGTTAAAAGATTTAGCAACTCGTTGTTGGTAGCACTGGCCATGACATAGAGCTCTAAGCATTATCTCATCAATCATTTTCAACTGGTCCAATCTCTGTTGGATCCAATCTGCTTCTGATAATTGTACCTGTGAAAGAAGGTGTAACGAAGAAATTTCAACTTCAACAAGTAGAACTGCTTCCATACCGTGCACAAGAGAATACGGAGTTGCCCCTGTAGATGTCCGGATAGAAGTTCGATATGCCATAAGTGCAAAAGATAATCTCTCATGTCAATCACGATAGTTTTCAGCTGTTTTAGCTAAAATTTTCTTGATATTCTTGTTGGCTTCTTTGACTGCTCCGTTCATATCACATATATGAGGATTCACGATTTCCGTCCCTTCGCATGCCTCGAGATTAGTACTGAAACATGAAAGAAAGGGATAAAAAAGACAAGACATGGCTTAACTACAGACAATTTTCGAAAACTGATCCTTGTTTTTTGAAATTCATTTGGCTTTCAAAGACCTTGAAATGAGAATTCTTGAGAAGCCCAACCCTCAGTTCTTACCGTAGATGATAAATTTTTCAATCGTTGGTTATCGTCATCGAGTTGGTTTGGGGTACTTCAACAAGATTCAAAATAATAAAAACTTCTGTAATTTTATTGATATGGAATCAATGAATCACATCTTATTGGATTGAAAACTGGGAGAATAAAGTCATAGAAATGAAAAATCCTAAAAAAAAACTCCCGAGACGGGGTAAATCCTAGAAAGCAGTAAAATTTCCCGCGCATAGGAGTGTGCGAAAAAGTAAAGGTTTTACTCTTGTGGGCCAGTGCCCACTCCTTCCAACGGTCCTTCCTCGATAGCTCCAATGAGCATGTTATTGAACAGAGCAGCGATTCCCTCCATCGCATCATAAGGATCTTCTGTCACTGGAGGTGTTAGATCATCTATACCTCACCATCCATCGGGGACGATATCGCGCGGGTCAATATAGAAGCTCGGGGGAGCCGAATATTTCACGTAGTAGTCGAATTTGCCACTCGGTTGCCCTAGGGTGTCGATCACCTCATTCTCTTCATGTATCATTTTTGCAGGACTCGGGGATATAGTCTGGATGTTTGGAACTGTGATAAGATCATCTCGGCCTTCGCAGAGCCACGAAGCACGAAATATTGATGCCCCAGTATCTAAGAGGTCCTGAACCTCGTGCTTTAGATCAACGTCGTACGACCATGGAACCATCTTGTCACTTTCATAAGCGTAGGGTTGAGGTGATGCCAAGGTCAATACTTCCGGAGTGTCGGGTATAATGATCCCGAGGTCATCGTCAGAGGCGTCCTCGAGAGCGGGCATGTCAGGATCCAACTTAACTTGTTCATCGGTCATCTTTGCGAGTTCTTCATTCCAGTCAATGGTGACTTGGGATATAGCGACCACTACCTCGAATTCATCCGTTGTCCCAATCATTCCTTCTCTCATCAACTCATCCACTTTCTTTCTTATGTCACCTAGTGACACCACCTTGCCAGTCGAAAAATAACCAGCTCAAACTCAAGCATCAAACATTTCTTCGAGAGGGACCCTGAAGCCTCGAACCTGTTTGACTCCCGGGCCGAGAACAATATTTACACTGTTCGAATGATCAGGAAGTGGATTGTTTTGCACATTGGGCTTACCAGCTGGTTGTAGCGCAAACGCTCCCGTGTCGAGTAGATCCTGCACTCGATGTTTGAGTACTTGGCAATTATCGGTAGAATACCCAGCCTCACCTCTATGATAATCACATTTCTTCGACGGATCATACTTTGCATAGCCAGCAGCATTAGCTCTTTGTGGCTCTGAATTCAGCAAATTCTTCTTCCTTAGCACTGTTAGTACTTGAGATAACGTCCCGGGAAGTGGAGTAAACTAGCGAAGTTTGCGCTGCGGGCGTGGGTCTTGCTGGCCTTGCCGCCCATAAGAGGTTGTCTGCTGAATGCTGAATTGTAGCTTCGGGGCTTGAGCTGGTGGCTTCTGCAGATAGGTCGTGTTGGCCTCGGGGACATACTCTTTATCCTTTTTACTAGTAAATCTCTTGGCCGATGAATCTAACTCACCGTACCATCCTTTCTTGAGCCCGGTCTCGATCTCCTCACCCATGGCTATCAGTTGGCCAAAAGATTGGACGGCTGTCACTAACATTCGTGAACGAACCGGTTGAGGTAGGGTGGATACGAACAACTTCATTAAGTCACGTTCTTCGGGTTCAGGCATGATCTGTCCGGCCATGTTCCTCTAGCGAGTGGCATACTCCTTTAGAGTCTCACCCTTTTTCTGTTCAGCTCTTTCCAGGTTTTCCCTCGTAATAGTGACGTCGAGATTGAACTTGAAGTGTTTGACGAAAAGGTTTGCCACCTCTTCCCACGAGTCTTTCCGGTTGATCTGGTGATTGGTATACCACCTCATTGCCGCATCCTTTAAGCTTGGTTGGAAGGTTTGGATGATTAGGGGTCCGTTAGAAACGTATCTATTCATGAGCCCCTGGTACATATCAATGTGCTGAATTGGATTTGAGGTGCCGTCATACTTCTCGAAAGCCGGGATCTTGAATTTTTCAGACACTTGGTCTCGGGTAAAAATAGACAGATCAACAGGTGGAACACTTTGAGTTCCCTCCACTTTACGTAACCTCTAGTCGAGTTAGCCAGCAACTTGGCATTTTCATCATTGGGAAGTGAATGAAGAACAGGGACCGACGGAGAAGCACTAGTGTCGATCAAAATGGCATCATCCAATTGAAGGGTTGGATAAGTATTCACTGCAGGAGATTTGTCGAGGCGGAGACCTTGACGGTTTGGGAGTGGAATCTCCGATTGAGAGGCAGCATTGACCTGTAGCTGTTTGGCCATGAGATCACCCATCATTTTGGACATGACGGCCGTAATCTACTCGTTGATCGTATTCATGTGTTCCTTCAGCTTTTCATCGGTCATGGCTGCAATCTCGACTTGATTGGCCATCCTTCTTTTGGTCACCGATCGAGTATTATGAGGATGGGGGGGATCCGTGGCAAATTACCTGCAAAAAGCAACGGTGGAATAAATACGACGAGTAAGAATAACGAGTCGGTCCATGACATCCTCTAGACCCTTAACATGAGATTTCTTTCGAAAGACCGATTCGTCCAGTAAATCTCAAAATTCCAAATTGCCTTATTCAATAAAACCTGGACCGATTCCAAAATTTATAAATCAAAGTTTGACGCTTTTCATTGAATTGCTATCATGGAAAATGTCACAAAAGAATTCTTATAAAAATCGTTCAGAAACGACATTTACTAGAAAACATTAATAGCATGAAGTGAAAATGCAAGCTAACATTTCATCCTAAAGAGAAAGAAAAACTCCCTAATCCAAACTAGAAATTAGACGGTCTTCCTCTTTTTAGAGGCCCCGTGATCTATAGACGAATGGGCCTTCAAAGCGTGCCGTAATCGTGCATTCTCTTCAGCCAGAGCTTCTGCCTTATCATGGGCCTTCATCGCCTTTTCTTCGCTGATTTTGATTTGGGTCTGAAGAGTATGCTTTACTGTCACGACCGGGATCTTCGGGAGTATCTCAGCCGAGATGGTATGATGCTGAATATACCGGGCCGTAGCAAAGTGACTCTTCATCCTTCCGGTGGGCTCATCCTCGGGCCAAATCAACTTCTGAGGGGAGCAATTTTGCCAAGCGTTGGAATGACGCCTAAGCTCAACTCTGTAGGACTCGCCTTTCTCGAACTGGACTTGAAATTCATTGGGCTTGAGTGGAGGTGGGACATCCTGCAGAACTCGGAATTGATGTGTAACCCGAAGAGGCAGATAGCAGGTTGCCCCATAAATGTCCATCAAAGGTACGGGCTTCTGATCACCATGGTATAGTCGAGCCTCAACCTCCCGAAACCATACAGCTTGCCAAAGGAAAATCTTAGAGCTTGGATCCTTGAACAGATGGACCCATTGTGTATAGTGCAAACTCTTAGTTTGATTTTGTATTTGTTTGAACCTTAAAATAGGGTTATCAGTCATGTTCATTTCAAATACAGTCATATTTTCCCCGAATTGAGAAAGATGTGAGAAAAACCAGATTTGTAAAAGCTCAATCGGGACTCGAAAAGTTTTATCTTTTCCTTTCTTGAATCGTGTCAGAGATATGAAGGTCTCTGCCAGAATTGCGTTTATAAAACTAATTCCACCACACATTAGTTTTACTGTCCAGGCTATGACGGGATCAATAGCATTTTGACGGAATGGAAAAATGATGAGTCCGAAGAAGGCTAAGATAAAAATCTTAGACCTCATGAGGACGGAGTTATTTTCAAAACATTCAATAAGAAAAGATAGCGGGCATGCTTGACAATTACCCTTTAGCACTTTTTCAATTTCTTTTTTAGTCAAATTCAGAAATTCAGCAAGCACTATCACAGGGTCTACTTGAGTGGGAGGTTCGACTATATCCAACTTAATCGATTTCGTGATGGCAAAACTGCATTCTTCCAGAGTCGGTGTGAGCTCAAACTTACCTCCCAACACAAATGTGGTCGTCTCGGGGCACCAAAAATGAGAGAGTGCCTGCATGATCCCGCTCTGAACCTCTATGTCTAGGATCGGCAGCATAAATCCAATACGTTTGAGAACGTACTGCTGACCATCTGGCTTCGACTGGCTCCATAACTTCTTGAGCTCTAGCTTCGGAGTAGGCACGAAACGGATATCGAGGCGACCCATTCTTATATAGACACGTGCCAAATGACTCGACCTAAATCATGGACCGACTCAAAATAAGATGAAGAAAAGCAAAGATAAAGCTTGAGAAATTACTGTCTTTAGGGAGAAACTCAATCACAGAGACATGCACATGGATCGTGAGTTTAAACCTTAGCCTATCTAACCTAAAGGCTTTGACAAAATGAAGTGATGAACGAAACGACGTGTCGCAGCCTCGCATACAATCATCATGACTAGTCGCAGCCTCGCATACAATAGTCATGACTAGTCGGGTCTAATCACTTCGGCTTAGTTCGGTCGACAAGGGGACCTCCACGCGCAGTAGCCTCACATGCACAAGGACGACCCTTGAGCCATTTTTTGGAAAAATTTTCGGGATCCAAATGGGATAACCTTTAGCGAAGTCTTACCACCAAAGTTAAAGAACCATCCAAATACCATCTTAGAACTATGAGTGTGACCCAGGTCCAATCACAGGTTGTGTGTGGTGTAGTGCAAAAACTTTAAATCATGCACAACAGTTATATGCAAACAACACTTCAATAATGCAAAAATTAAATCATAATTTCACTCCACCAAACCTGTAAAACAAAGGGTTAGCCAATCACTACTTCCCTTATACCTCCCATCCTGCAAAAACATTTAACACCTAAGAATGAGAATTCAATTAAATTTTGCAAAATTAAGTGATTTTTCCATGAAAAAAAAATTTGGCCTAAGTCCTCAAATTTTTTTTTTAAAAATTCAAGTAGTCCCCAGCGGAGTCGCCAAGCTGTCGCGCCCTAAAATAAAAATCGGCGTTTCGATCTTAGGCTAATGGATTACTAGATCAATTAAATTAACTAACCTAGCTCGAGTTCTCCCAGACTCTACCAAATCGTAACTTAGGTCCAATTGTGAACATACAAATATTTTCAATAGGAGTCGCCACTAATCATTTAAGGTAGGTTGATTAGAAATCTAAATAAAATAGCGGGAGTACTATTTTATTCCTACGAACCAGAAATTATAAATTCGGGACTTGGTTACGCTAAATTCCTTAATGCCCTTTCGGTACCAAATTCAAGGAAAACACTCAATTTAACAATTTTGAAAAATTCTGATTTAAAGTTCAAAGGTGCAGAAATTTCTTTGATTTTCTTTTATTTAAATGAAAACTAACCTATATGTAATGACGCGCAAAAATTGACATGCGATTAATGCAACCTAACATGCAAACTATATGTCATGCGACGACGTAACCTATCTCTAATAACGTGCATATTATTTTTTTTGTATTTTTTTTAATGAAATTCGGAATTAAAAAAATGCCATTTATCTAAGCATGCAATTTAAACTAAAGAAATTAATCTATTCTAATGCAATCTTTTTGGTATTTTTTTATCGAAATTCGAAATTAAAAATGCTAATTATTTAAACATGCAATTTTAAACTAAAGAAATTAACCTATTCTAGCGCAATCTCTTTTTGGTATTTTTTTATGAAAATTCGAAATTAAAATCAAGTAAAAAAAATAACCGCTAAATATTTCGAATTAAGTTTCGATCTGAAATCTGACAGGTCGATCCTAAAATTCGAAATACCCGCTATGGAAATAACTCTATCTAAAGCCTGATAGATAGATATATTTCCACGTGTGCGGTTGCAGATTAGGAAATTTTCCTAATCGATCACATCTTGAAAAAATTTAGATATCTCAAATATATTGGATATATTTAAAGGATTTTGAAAATTCTAAATTATATCCAAATTTGAAAAGTGATAGATATCTAAGGTTTCAAATAGGAAATAAAATCCTAAATGTGATAATGCAAATTCTTCAAATATGCAAAATCGAATATCAATAAATACAAATTAGGCAACGAAATATTCAAATTGATTCGGGATAAGAATAATTACCTAATTCGCGAAATTACTTTTCTAATTCAAACTTGCGACGATCGAGATTGCGGATCGGCGGTGCGTTGGGAGGTGTCGGGAGCGGCGACGGTTCGCGGCGGTGACGCGGCGGTGCGCGGCGAACTCGAATGGCGGTGGCGTGCGGCAAGCGGCGATGCACGAGCGGCGGTGCACGAACGGCGGTGGCTGGCGATGATGATTCTCTCCCTCGCTCTCTTACTCTTGCTCTTTGAGTTGGTGTGAATCACAACCAAGGATTCCGCTGGGTGAGAGTTCGTGGCTCTTGGTTGAACCCCTGGGTCTCTAAATCTTCAATGCATTCCAACTTAGAACAAACACATGCTCATTGTTTTCGCGAGACATTCTCTTCACAAAATTTGAGCTAGAATTCTTTTGCTACCATAGAAGAGAGCTGGAATTTTTTTCTACCATGGAAGAGAGCTTCGTATGTGCCCCCCTTTGACTTTTCTTTCTTTTCTTTCGCCCATGAAAGTGGGTGCCCTTGCAGAGGAGATGGACCAATGTGCCCAAATCTTCTTTGATTATCAAACTTTGACTTCCGTCTTCTTCTCCTCTGTCTCTTATGCATTTTTTTTCTCTATATGGCCGTGTCTCCTCTTCACGCCCTCTTCCCCTTACCTCTCTTCTATGTCAGAGCACCCAAAAAACCTTTTCTTCCATGGTGGCCGCGTATGTATCAATTTTTGCGGCCTCCGACTTCTCCGAAAAATCTGTTCTCCGAAAATTCTCCGAGTCTCTCTCTAAAAATCTGATTTCTGAAATTATGAGAGCCCCCAGGTTATGAGGTATGACGATATATTTATAATGCTAACCTAGGTCAATTAGTCGGGCTTTCTAGTTCTAATGGGCTTAGGTTTGGGCTTAGGCTTTAATTTTAATTAAATTCTAAGTGGGTTGAATTAATGTGGGCTTTTATTCAATTAAACTTGATGGACTAATTTAAGCTCAAATTAAAACAACCGAGCTCGTTTGATTTGTAATTTCTGGCCTTTGCCTTCCGAGTGAGCCAAGTCTCGTTCGATGAATTTTAAACTCGCTTGCCACCGCCAATCCAATGCGGAATGCAATTAATCTAAATGAACCTAAACTATATGTTATGAAATTTTAATTTTTTTAGGGGTTAAAATTTAATCCCTAATTTTCTATGCAATTTGTCGCGACCTAAAATAAAAATCGAGCTGTCAATCTTAGGCTAATGGATTACTAGATCAATTAAATTAACCAACCTAGCTCGAGTTCTCCCAAACTCTACCAAATCGCAACTTAGGTCCAATTGTGAACGTGCAAATATTTTCAATAAGAGTCGCCACTAATCATTTAGGGTAGGTTGATTAGAAACCTAAATAAAATAGTGGGAGTACTATTTTATTTCTACGAACTAGAAATTATGGATTCGGGACTTGGTTACGTTATACTCCTTAACGCCCTTTCGGTACCAATTTCAAGGAAAACACTCAATTTGACAATTTTTGAAAAAATTCTGATTTGAAGTTCAATGGTATGAACGGAGCAGTCGAAGCAGATGTGATATGAACGGAGCAGTCGAAGCAGCCAACAAGAACATCAAGAAGATTTTGGCTAAAACAGCTGAAAACTATCGTGATTGGCATGAGAGATTACCTTTTGCGCTTATGGCATATCGGACTTCTATCCGGACATCTACAGGGGCAACTCCGTATTCTCTTGTGTACGGTATGGAAGCAGTTCTACCTGTTGAAGTTGAAATCCCTTCATTGCGTATTCTTTCACAAGTGCAATTGTCAGAAGCAGATTGGATCCAGCAGAGGTTGAACCAGTTGAACATGATTGATGAGAGAAGGTTTAGAGCTCTATGCCATGGTTAGTGCTACCAACAACGAGTTGCTAAATCTTTCAATAAGAAAGTCAAGCCTCGACATTTCCAGGTAGGTGACCTTGTCCTACGGAGGTTATTGCCAATAGTTCCTCTTGCAGAAGGAAAATTCGCCCCGAATTACGGCGGTCCGTACTTTGTGAAGAAAATCCTTCCAGGAGATGCTTTGATTTTGGCCGAGATGGATGGTCGTGTTTTTTCCAGTCCAGTTAATTTTGATTCAGTGAAGAAATATTACACTTGATTTTGTACTCACTTTAACTTTGCTTCAATCAAGTTTCAAATTGAATTTCATGAATCAATTGATGTTACTAAGCTTCGTTTGAGAAAGCCTTTAATCTGGCAATTTGTTTCTGTCCTAATGAAATAATCATATTGCATGAGAGACTTCAAGATGACGAAAGGCAAGACATTTCCATACACGTCCTGAATAATAATTCCTAGTGCGAGTTGAGTAAAAATTCCGTGCTGACAAGGTAGAAGATTATCTCACGAAAAGTATGACGACCAAATTGATGAGGGGCATTCATTTCCTCTATCTAAACACTATAGGTTATCATTTGCTTAACCCCTTTGAACGGAGTTTCATTTCTTACCCCTGTCAGGAATAACCCTATACTGGAGCAATTTCTTAGAAAATTCAAAATGGTTAGAACTTTCTTGCTTTCACTTGCATCAATCTTCAAGTATATTTATTGCATGCAAGTTCTGTGTTAGCTCAGGTGCTTTAGATATGACGAAGAGCATTTCTTTCTATATCCCTATACATTATACCCTTTGCATACCCAATTTGAGCGGTGAATTCATTTCAACCCAATTGGTGATCATTCTTGTGATAGACAAAAGAAATCATCTCAAGACAAGTTCAAGGTGACTTAGGGCACATGGAAGTTTAAAGGAAAATTCATCAGAAAGGACGCAAAAGGACTCCAATGAATCAAAGTTCTCTCGGAAAAAGAGAAAAATCTCTCTAAAAAAAAAATCTCTCTCTCAAAAAAAATGAGAGAGAAAAATGAGAAAAAGGAAAGCTTCAACAAAAACTGAGTCAATATGCAAGACTATTCTTCAAGGAAAAGACCATTTGAAGGTTCATTTGTGGAGCAAGTGCTAGAGATAGATCAATTGGATGATCACCAATCTCCATATTCATAATACCCTATTTTGATGGAAATAGACCATTCATTTCAAGCCTACCCAAACCTACGTTACAACCCTTACCGAAGTCTCTTCAGAATAGGGCACTTGAGTTAACGTAGAGTTTCAAATGCTTATAAATGTTGCTCGAAGAAGTGCGAGTAAGATTTTTCTATCTCGTTTTTGCAGCATTCCTGACTTGTAAACCTGGAGCAGCTGATAATATCAATTCTTTTAATAGCCTCGACTCGAAGAGTCCCTTTGGCTAAGCCATTGAATAAACCCATGTTTCAGTCCTTATAAAGACCTTTCAGATTGGCTAAGTCATACTGATTTTGAGAATATCTGAACCCTTGTCAAGCACGACAAAGAGAGCTTGAGCGATTCTCATACCCGCATCAAAGGTCGGGTCAAAAAACCTTCCATTGAGAGCGAGTGAAAAGTTCTTTCTAATTAAAGGTCTCTCATTTAATGTGATCGAACTGTCAAAAGGACAAAATGATTGTTCTTATTGATAAATTCCCCAATGAAGCTTGGTAATGCGAGGAGATTCATAAATTATGTTTTCTTTGCCTCTGCGCATGTGGTATTTTAACATTTTCTCAGGTAAGAATAGGAGCGATGCCATTGGCTCTGTCATAAGAATTCAGGTACGCTTGCTACTTATTCTTCGTCGTTTCTCTTTTCGAAATCTAATTTCTCACATGGTGTTGCCAAGTGGAATACGCGGCACACCCCATCTTTTGTTCGCCTAGCAGAATAGGCACCATATTTTCATACTTTTATGTTTGCCAAGTGGAGTACGCGGCAGCATAATTTCTCATTAGGTGTTGCTGAGTGGAGTACGACGCCATCCCATTTTATGTTTGCCAAGTGGAGTACGCGGCGGCATGATTTTTCATGATGTTGCCAAGTGGAGTACGCGGCGGCATGGTTTTTCATGATGTTGCCAAGTGGAGTACGCGGTACATCCCATTTTATGTTTGCCAAGTGGAGTACGAGGCAGCATAATACCCTATCTGGTGTTGCTAAGTGGAGTACGAAGCACACCCCATTTGATGTTGCTAAATGGAGTACGAAGCACATCTTATTTTCATGTTCGCCAAGTGGAGTATGCGGCGGCATGGTGTTGCCAAGTGGAGTACGCGGCACACCCCAATTGATGTTGCTGAGTGGAGTACGGAGCACATCACATTTCATGTTCGCCGAGTGAAGTACGCGGCGGCATGGTTTTTCATGGTGTTGCCAAGTGGAGTACGCGGCACACCCCAATTGATGTTGCTGAGTGGAGTATGAAGCACATCCCTTTTCATGTTCGCCAAGTGGAGTACGCGGCGGCATGGTGTTGCTAAGTGGAGTACGAAGCACACCAATCAATCCAATTCTTTCTTCATATCATGCACTATTTCGCATCTGTAGGAAACTACAGGTAACAGATAGGCAATCCAGTACCTCGAAAACCTTACTTCCAGTTAACCAGAAGTTTGGAGATCGAGGGAATTGAAAGCATTATAAAGTATTCTGTCACTCGGACGCTTTTTGGTGCGATCCGTATGTAAGTCTCTTTCACCGCTCCGCATGAAGTGAGAAGCCTTAGCATCCGTTCCTTATTGCTTGCATATCATGCATCATTGCATTTAAAAATAAAAAAAATTCAAAATCATTCATCATTTTGCATGGTTGAAATTTAGGTATCATTTAATCTTTGAATGCAACCTCTGCGAGCTTACCTTCAAAGAGGGGCAGCTGTTGACACCTAAATTTTACCGACATTCATTTAGTGTAATTTGCATAGAAAAATAGGGATTAATTTTTTAACCCCTAAACAAAAATATTAAAATTGAATAACATATAGTTTAGGTTCATTGCATTTTGCATCAAATTGGCGATGGCGAATTTGCTTAATTTTCATCGAATCAAACTCGGTTCACTCGGGAATGCAAGGGCCAGGAAATTCACGTCGCACGGGCTTGGTTGTTTTTAATTTGGGCTTGATTTAGTTTGTTGAATTTAATTAATTCAGCCCAAGTTAATTCAACCCATTTAATTTAATTAGACTTAAGCCCAAGCCTAAGCCCATTAGGACTCTAGAGCCCACCTAATTGACCTAGTTTAGGACTATATAATCATGTTTAGGTCAGAAATTCAAGGGGGACGTCACAATTTCCAGAGAAATTTTGAGAGTGAAGAGCGAGAGAGAAAGAGGCCGGTGCACTCCATCCCTCGGGCTGTCGCGCGCTGTTTCCCCCTTGCCGCGCCGGATCGCCTCGCCATCGTCGCACCGCCTCTTGCTCACACCAAGGCCAGACCAACGAGGACAACATCGCTGGTTGCTGTTATGGACTTCTCGATCAACAAAATCAGCCGAGAAGTATCTGAAGAAGTCCTGAAGTTGTCAAGGCTATTCGCTGCTTCCCCTTTTGTCGCTGCTGTTGCCGTTTCTTCATCCCTCCTTACGCCTCCAGCAAAGTCCACGGAGCCACAACCTTGAAGAGAAGCCCACCAGCGATTCTTGACCGCTGCAGCAGTGGACATCCACTTGAAGACTCCTCCATGCAGCTTGCGTGAAACGTCTTCGCTCGACCACACTTCCCCAACAGCTGCTGTTCGCTTCCGTCTCTTTGCCAAAGAAATTTTGTTGTGCTAGTGACCATCACCGAAGTCCATCCGCTGCTCACTTCCCCCTCGGTCGCCGCAAGTCGCACCGAAGCGAAGCCCCACGAGTCAACAACGAAGGTCCCACAGTCAACCGAGAAGAAGACAGCCAAGGGAGGAGAACGCACGTGAAGATTTCTTGGTTGTTCGCTGACCCGAGAAGTCTACCGAGAGTACCGAGAAGTCCACCGTGAACATTCTTGGCAAGATCAGTTCAAGCTGTGGAGGTTCGTACCGGACAGCCGCGCTGTGAGCCTCCGCCAAGCGCCGACGTGAGTCGTCGTGCCTCGTGTCTCGCCGTCGCGATCCCAATCCTGACCGACTCGAATTTGGAAGTTTTCTAAATTAGGTAAGATGATTATCCGGGGTATATTCTGAATTTTCTCTCAAAATATTTAGTTTCCTAATTTTGCATGTTTGGAATATTGCATGAATATTCGATAGACGTCTAGATATATTTGGATAATGTCCTAGATATCCGCAATATTTGAATATTCAAATTAGGAAAATTTCCTAATTTAGCAACGTATTTGGACGTCTATTCGACCTTATCCCTAAGGTACGATACGCGGCAATACGGGAAATTATCATCCTATCTATAATCACTTAGATACGATGATAAATTTCATTAGCTTTCCAAATTCGAATGATCAATTATCCATTAATATCTATAACCCTATAGATATGACCGATAATTTGATTTCTGTGCCTAATCCGAGTTTGAAACAAATTTGACGGATCGCGTGGTTGATTTGAATTGGTTGCTATCCATATTGGTTTTAATTGTTTTCCTTTTCAAATAAAAAGAAAACCAAAAAAAATTCTGCTTTGATACTTAAATTAGAATAGTGCATGTTTAGGATTTTTGAATATATCCCGAAGGATAAGATAAATATCTAATTTAAATTAGGACTTAACGTGGCAAGTTTTCTAATTTAAATTAGGTATTATTCCAAATTCTAACGGATTATTCACGTTATTTTATTATTCCGAATTTTTTAATCAAAAATCCCAAAAAAAAAGATCATCCTAGGATAGAATAAATTAGAATAGATTGCATTTTAATTTAAGTAATTCATAATTTTGAATTTTGCCAAAAATCCCAAAAAGAAAACATGCTAGGGTAGATTAAGTCGTCATAGATTGCATGTTAATTTAGGTATTTTTGAATTTCGAATTTTAAACAGAAAATACCAAAAATAGAGATCATTAGATTGCATGTTAATTTAGGCATATTTTTCATTCCGAATTTCATCAGAAAATACCAAAAAAATATATCATTGCACGTCATTAGAATTAAGTCACGTTGTCGTATGACATATAGTTTGCATATTAGGTTGCATTATTTCGCATGTCATAATTTTGCACGTCATTGCATATAGTTAGTTTCATTTAAATAAAGTGAAAATCAAAAAAAAGAAATTGAGTGAATGCGTTGTTAATTAGAAATCATATTAGGATTGTCTGTATGATTTTTCGCTAACAATGCAGATGCTTGCTGGATTCGAGGTAAGTTATTCTCCTAAACTTGCAGTTTATTTAATGCTTTGATTTATGGGTGTGAATTTGGTGGTTTGCGCACCCGCATGAACACCTCACATGTTAGTAATTAAGTTAAAATGGATCCAAACTGCATGTCAAAATGTTTTTGAAATAAAAAGGTACTGAAAGGGCGTTAGACTAGATCTAGCGTAATCAAGTCCTCGGGCTTAGAATCTCTGGTTCGTAGGAATAAAACATATCTCCCTATGTTTTATTTAGGTTTCTAATCAGCCTACCATAAAATGATTAGTGGCGACTCCAAGCATGAAAATATTTGCATGTTAAGAACTTAAACCCTAAGTTGCGAATTGGTAGGGCTTGGGAGGGCCCGAGTTAAGTTTAATCTTAATAATCCATTAGCCCAAGAAAATGAATAAATTTTTTAGGGTCGCGACACAATTAACCACTAAATGATGCGCCAAAATTTATGTGTCAACAGTGATAAGGTCCTTCTCAGTTTGTTTCCTTTTTCCCCTATCTGCTTGCATGTTATTCAGTATGGTTTGTGAGCTGCTTGCAATATTCTGAACTAAGGTTATTTGTCCAGAATTTTGAGGGGTTTCCGACACTATCTCCTGTTCCAACTCCTACCCTTCTGCTTTCTCCAAAACCTCCCCATAAAAGGCATTCCAAAAGGGGCTACTGGAGCTTTCTTCCGCTTTTAGCCAGGGCCCATAAAACATTTTTTCATCGGTGGATGTTAATTCTTCATCATACGGCACAAGTTCACAATTTTTTGCATAATGCCCTATTATCCCACATGAATAGCAAAAATGGGGAAGTCTTTCATATTTGAAATCCAGCCAATGTTCCTTACCTCTAAAGCTAGAGAGCATGCCTGATGAAAGCGGAGTCGACAATCTTAGCAGGACTCTTGCTCTCCCTACCACTATTGATGCATATCCTTTGGTTTCTATACACACTTCTGAGACTTCCCCAATGTTTTCAGCAATTTCTCTAATTGCTTCTTCAGTTGTTCCTTCAATAGGTAAGCCATGAATTTGAACCCAAATGTTACATGAGTAAAAAATAATGCACTATGGAGGCATACTTGGTTCCCATAGTTTGATCACCAGCAAATGACTTGAGAAAGACCATGGCCCAGAATTCAGTATTCTATTTCTTTCCTGGATAGACTCAAATTCAAAAGAAAACAACCCAGGTTGTAGATGCTTACAGATGACGGAGTTCGTTTTCCAAGCCTTCTTCATAGTAGCTTGAAAGGCTTGGAAATTGACAGGAGGACTTCCATGAAGTTTGCCAAACACTGTACGTTCACACTCTTGTAATTTCGCTTCCGTCACAACATTGTCTAATATGGCAATCTTCCTACCAGTCCAGAGGTGTCCTAGCCTTTTACACAAAGCTGCCATCCTGAGGTCCCGTTCTCTGTTGTCTTCCATATTGCTGAATCTTTGTGGATAAGAAAACCTAACTCATAAAACAAGCTATTTTCTTACAGCTATGCTTCTTACCTAGGTACCCCACAGCATTGTGTTACCAAGGGGGAAGGGGACCTACCAGAAGCAATTGTTTGAGACCTGATAGACAATCTTTTGTTGCGGGCATGATTCTTTCCTTCAACTTTGAAAAGCTGCTGTTTTTGACCTACAAAGGGAGAAAGGCTGTCGCCTTGCACCTCTGGAATAGTAGTTCACAAGAGGAGGGGTCGAGTCTTCCATCCACGACATCTGGCGTCAGATTTTGGGCATTTAGCTGTGATGGTGCCTATCTTCTTCAAAGCGGTTTCTTTGACTCTTGAAACTGCTTAATCAGTGGTTTGGGGTTGGTGAAATCGATGGGCGAACTATAAAGCGAGATCTGTGAGAAGGGAGTTGAATTTTGGGGTTTTGGAGGAATTTTGGGGTTAGGGCAAAGCTATCCAAAAGATAGAGAGGAGCTCTACACGCGAGAGAGTTTAAGTGTGGTGTAATTTGTTTCATTGATAGGACTACTCTAATTGTAGCAAATAAAGACCATATAAAAGGCAAATTGACTATTGACAGGTTCAATCTGAATCTAGACGAGCCTCCATTTCCCATGTTCTTTCGAAATGTCTCTTGTAATTGTCCGTGCTTTTCGGTCATTGAAATTAATGTGGTTAGTCACTTGTATGTACACAGCATGCATTTCTAGTGTAAAACCTTTTATTTCTATGATATGCATGTACTTGTTGCTCGTGGATTGTGACGAGTCACAGTGCCTTTGGGAATGTAATTGTGCACCCACCATTGCACCTATGCGACAGGTGAAAGGTTCTAACTATATGATCATAGGAAGGATCAAAACAGCATCATCGCTTATGCATCACATTGTTGGGCTATGTGTAGAACATGAATTGCAACCTTATGGGATTGGCTTAGCTATTAAGGAACGAACTTGTGTGTCTAGATTATGCATACAACACGGAGTGATTCCCAAAGTCATAGAGTGCAAATAATTTTATATTTAGGCCAGTCATCTAGGTTTACCTTATGTATAATCTAGCCTATGAGATAGTGGGGTACTTCATGGGCTCGATGTTTAATCTATCTAAGGTGGACTTTCAAATTACGGGCGGAGGTTTCAAATGGAGAATTTATCAGGGATTTCAGTTTCCTTTTTTTTTTGCCCCCTTTTGAGATTAGAGGACGCATGTTACAATATTCATGAATGTGAACTAGGACTTGAGGTTTGAAGCCAAATCTATGAGGATAGACAGATAATGATGGAAAGATGACAACAACAATGATTGTGTGTGTGTGAGCTTGAAGTTGCTATTGGACATAGTTAAGGAGAGGAGGCGAGAAACTAGGGTACATTCTTGCATGGGTGAAGATAGCTCGATCTTATGTCTCCATTTTGCTTTTGATCTTACTATATATGCTAATGTCGGGAAAAGTATCAAAAAAGTCATAAATATATTGCAATTGTGCTAATTCAGTCCTCAACCATTCAACTTGGCCAATTTAGTCATAAATCGTTTGCGTTTGTGCCAATTCAGTTCATCCAATCATTTTTAATCAGAAAAGTCTGATGTTGATACTCAGTTAGCGACAGTGTACGTTGGAAAGCAAAAAAATGTTGTTTCTCTCTCCCAAAACGGTGTCGTTTCCTTTTTAAAAGAAAAGACTTGAAGAAGTCCCTAACCAATAATGTGTTTGATATCTTATGAACCAAAATGGCTGGGTTTCTTTCCCCAAATGCCAAGTTGATCTCAGGAACCCTAATTTGAGATCTTCCTGAAATTGATCTCAAAATATTCCAAATATGAGTCAACACTCCCCCGACGCCTTCGTCCAACGCTCTATCGATACCTCTGCCCAAATTCACCCAACACTCACTCGACGCTTGCTCAAGGCCTTCGCCCAGATTCATCCAACGCTTTTGCCCAAACTCACAATATAGATGTTGATGTAGACAATGTATGAAATTAAATTTAGAATTGGCCCAGTTTGTTGTACGGATGTTAATTCAGTCCTAAACTTTTTCAATTTTTAAGAAACAAAATTCGACATTGAAGACAATGTTGGTTGTGTCGTTGGTGTTTATAGTAATTCTAAGAAACATATTATTTGGAATTTTGAAGATGAATGATGTAATGACCTAGCTCTTGCGCGTGGAATGCTCTTCCGGTTGGATTGCTAGCTCGTGGTCGATCCAGTCGCTGGATTTCTCTGAGATTTGGTGCATGGGGTCGTCAGTAAGTACACTCCCTTCTGTCCGTTGGGATTCTCGATATCTTCTCCTTGCTGGGTTGTGGAATATATCTGGGTTTTTTGTGGGTTTCATCTGGCACTCTTCTGAGGCGTTTGCTGGTTTGTGGGTTTAACTCGCTCATTTTTTCCTCTGATATCTAGAGCTTGGAGTCGCCAGTGAGTTCTTACTCGGTCGTCCATAGTGTTTCCCGATCTCTGCTAGGTTGTGGAACGAAGTAGGATTCTGCTGGGTTTCGTTTGGAATCTCTCTATTGCTAGGTAGTGGTTTTACTCACTGGTTCCTCTGATTCTGGTGCCTGGGGACGCCAATCCGTTGTGAAATCTGTGCTCCTCTCTCTATTGGGTTGTGGAACAGATCTGGGTTCTAGGTTCGTTCTGGAATTCCTTTCACCCTTTTCTGTGCGGGGCTCTCTTGTTAAATGGCTATACTCGTATAAGGGGATTCATGTCGGAAAATCCCACTGAAATGGAACCTTTGTTGAAGGCCCCTAGCTCGAAAGCTAAGCAAAAGCAAGGAATAGCTAAGCATTCTATTGCCAAAGTTGGCACTTTAGAAATTACCCCGCAACTCACGGCTCCTGTGAAACCCGCAAAACTGAAAACCATTGATGCTTCAGCAGAAGCAGGGACATCCATTGCTATGGCTCAGCAAGTATAGCGACATGGTAGATGTGGACGCAGCCGAAGTCGGTACTCAGTTAACCCACGGATTAATGAGGCACATGATAAGGGAACTCCTACGGAACACCATGTAAATCAAGGGCCAACCTCAAGCCAAAGCTTGTCTGCAGGGATAGCAAATTCCAAGAATCCTCAGGGTTCGAAGCAGCTACCAGCCCGACGCTCATGGGCTGCTATAGCCAAATCAGCTGAGAAGGGATATACCCTCTCATACATCCCTCCCACGATGGTGGAAGGAAAACCTATTGTAAAAATCTCTGATGAGATTCTTGAAGACACCAACCCTAAGTAGAAGGAATGTCTAGTGGGCTATTATGTGGGTAAGAAACTACCCTTCAAGTTGACTGAAAACGCCTTAAAAAATGCTTGGGGAGCACATGTTATTGATGTCATGGCAAATGCGGATGGTTTCTTTTTCTTTCACATCCCAAATGAATCTATTCAACGGAAAATCCTCGATGGTGGCCCGATTACCATCTTACGGGTACCAATGATTTTACAGCAGTGGCACCCC
Organism: Syzygium aqueum; assembly: GCA_031216185.1. NCBI lineage: Eukaryota > Viridiplantae > Streptophyta > Magnoliopsida > Myrtales > Myrtaceae > Syzygium > Syzygium aqueum. Next base: position 12,109,928 of record CM062232.1, on the reverse strand, counting down.
ACCTTGAAGCTGAGGAAGAACCAGCACCTATCCCTGCCAGTGTGGGTAAATCTGAGGGATATACCCTATGCCTTGTAGTCCGCTGCTGGTATAAGTGCTGTGGCTAGTGCTATTGGTAAGCAATTGCATGTAGATATCCAAACGGAGCAAATGAGAATGATCTCGTATGCCCGTGTATGTATTGAGAACAAGGCAAGCCAGAATCTCCTTGAATCTGTTGAAATCATCTTGAATGGTGAAACATGGACAATTGCTGTGGAATATGAATGGAAACTAGTTTTGCAAAGCATGTGGTACATTCGGGCATAGATGTCCCCCTGTTAAGGTGACACCCACTAACACCAATGGTAACTCCTCTACAACTCCTGCTGCTCAAAATCCTCCTATCCTGACAGAAGGAAAATGGGAGACTGTCCGCAAGAAAAATGGTGCTTCACAAGCGGAAAACCATGCTATAGCAAATCCCCCTCTAGTGGGTTCTGTCCTTGCTAAACCCATCACCATTCGCGCAGCAACTCAGTCCGCTTCTGACCTTATTAAGCCTTCACCAGTCACCTCTGAGGACTCGTCTGACCCAGAAGACTCTAAAGGGCTACTGGCCAGTAAAGATGGTAGTGATTCTGAGGAGGAAAATTCATCCCCTCCCTCACCACTTTCTAGCCTGCGAGGTGGGCTGCCCCCAGATGGAAATTCGGGTTTGAGCCCTTCTTTCTTGCTCTTCCTGCCCCTGCTATGATCACTACCATTCTTCAAAGCAGCCCCAAAGCTGCCAAAGCAACCCACCTGAAGCCAAGAAAACGGGCTGGCAAGAAAAGATGACAGGTTCTTCCGTCCCTTGTATATATGTTTTTTGGTATCTGGAATATTAGGGGACTTATGACCCCCATAAAACAAACTGAAATTAGGTCCTTTATCATATCTAACTCCCTTTCTTGCGTTGGTATCATTGAAACAAAAGTGGACATGTCCCTTTTTGAAGAAATATATTCTGGTTTGATTTCGGGTTGGGTGTGGACCTTAAATTACAGTTCCTCCCCGCGGAGAAGAATCTGGATTGGGTGGCAACCAAATGAGGTGGAATGGCTGTTGTTTCCATGTCTTCTCAGGCTATACAAGGACAAATAGCTTTGAATAGGACTTGTTATTTCTCGGTGGTCTATGGCGAACAAACATTTGTCTCTCGACAGGCTCTCTGGACAAATCTTATCAAATCCAGTTCTCGCTTTGCTAATGCCTCCTGGCTGGTTACGGGTGATTTTAATGCTATCCGTTATGATTCAGATAGGAATTGCAGTTCTAATGCTTGGATTCCTGCTTTTGAGGAGTTCGGTTTATGCCTAGACCAAGCGGGCCTTGCGGATCTTAGATACATTGGCCATAGGTTTACTTGGTCTACATCCTTGGGTAATCAGCATAAGCTAAGAAAGATAGATAGAGTCCTGATAAATGAACAATGGGGTAGAGATTTCTCCTTCTCGGAGGCCACTTTCTTAGCCCCCGATGTCTTGGATCATACCCCGATGATCGTCAGAATTGTGTCTTCTACCTATGCCAGGAAGCCTTTCAAATTCTTTAACTATTGGATGTCTCATCCATCTTATTTAGCATTGGTCACTCAAGTGTGGGACACCCGATTCTCTGGTTCTCCTATGTTCGTGCTCTGTCAGAAATTGAAGCTACTCAAAAGGCGCCTGAAACAACTGAACAGGGAAGCTTTTTCTGAGATATCCTCTCACACGGCCCAAGCCAGGTCAGCTCTCGCCTCCACTTAAGACGCTCTTGAGGCTGACCTTTTTAATTCGGTTTTGGCGAGTCTTGAAAAAGACCAACTCCTGGAATTCTCGCTCCTCAAAATCCAAGAAGAATCTTTCTTTAAGCAAAAGTCTAGAATCAAATGGCTAAAGGAAGGGGACCATAATACGAAGTATTTTCATCACTTCGTTAACAAGAGACACCTCCACAATCGGATCCTCTCTGTATCGGACGATGACGGTGTTATTCTCAATGACCCAAGCTTGGTCCAGCACCATATTCTATCTTACTTCGAGAATCTGCTGGCTGCTAACTCCTCCCATACCCAACCTGATGAGGCTGATTTACGGGCAATAATTGAGTGAGCCTTAAATGACGATCAGGTTCAGTTTCTAGCTAGAGACATCACTGGCATTGAGATTCGTAATTCCATGTTCTCTCTGGGGAAGGGCAAGGCTCCAGGCCCTGATGGATTCACTGTGGAATTCTTTAAATCCTCCTGAGATATAGTAGGCCCCTCAGTTATTTTGGCTATTAAGGACTTCTTCCAATATGGCTCATTACTTAAGGAGACTAATACTACCATTCTCACGTTGGTGCCAAAGGTGCCCAATGCCTCGGCTATTAGTGATTTTCGACCAATTGCTTGCTGCAACATGATCTATAAATGCATCACTAGGATCTTGGCAAATAGAATTGCATTTGTTTTGCCGTCTCTTATAAGCTCATCCTAAAATGCCTTTGTTAAGGGGCGGAGGATTGGGGATAACATCCTACTGGCTCAAGAACTCTTTGCTAGCTTTCACCATGATCCGTACCTGCCTAAGTGTGCAATCAAGACAGACTTCCAAAAGGCTTACGACAGTCTGGATTGGGGATTCCTTCAAATGGTTTTACATACCTTTGGCTTCCCTCGGACATTTGTTAAGCTCATTATGGAATGTGTTACATCTCCTAAATTCTCGGTTGCCATTAATGGTGAACTTCATGGATTCTTTGCTAGTGGTCGAGATATTCGTCAAGGCGACCCTATGTCCCCCTACCTCTTTACCCTAGTCATGGAAATTTTCACTAGCATCCTCAATGCTTGGTTACGGCTTCCTGGTTTCAAGTTCTTTTGGCGATGCAAAGCTAGTGGCCTAACTCACCTGTTTTTTTGCTAATGATGTCCTCCTATTCATGGAGGCTAATATGGCTTTCGCCAATCTTCTCAAGGCAGGACTTGATTTATTTTTGTCCGGGTCTGGGTTGAAGTCGAACATGAACAAAAGTGAGATATTCCTCTCAGGAGGATCGACGGAGCAACACAGTTCTATTCTGGAATCCTTCGGCTTCCTTGAAGGTATGCTTCCCTTTTGATAACTTGGAGTACCAGTTAATGCATCTAGACTAAATAAGGCCTGCACATTGGTGAACTCTATAACTGCTGGAGCACGTTCGTTGGTCTCAATGTTTTCCGTCCTTTGCGGGCCGCCTCCAACTCATTAAGTCGGTCCTCCATGCTATCCATGTTCATTGGGCAAGTAGTTTACCCTTATCTGTCCTCTCGAGGATTGAGCAAATTCTAAGACAATTCCTTTGGAAAGGACCGAACTTAGGAGTTGGAGGTGCCAAAGTCCCGTGGAATGTGGTATGCCTTCCGAAGGAAGAAGGAGGACTGGGCATTCGTAGATTGGCTGATTGTAACCGTGCAACAATGCTTAAACACATCTGGTTGTTATTCACAGATAAAAAAATCCCTATGGTGCAAATGGATTCACTTCAATTTCCTCAAACGTAAAATTTTTTGGGTTGTACCTAAGCCAACATTCTGCTCTTGGGTATGGAAGAAGATCCTAGATTTACGCCAAGCAGCCCAATAATCATTCAAATGGCAGCTTGGAAATGGAGCCACTACATCCTTTTGATTTGATTGTTGGCACCAAAAAGGCCCCCTTTATAAGCTCTTCACGGACAAGGATATCTATCACTCAGGTATCCTGTGAAATGTCTCTGTAAAGGATTTCCTTGCCTCTGCCTAGCAGGATTCTCATGTCCTCAATACTATAAATTCCTGGCCTGAAACCAAAATAAGTTTGGACACGACAAGTGAAGATAGGTTCATATGGCTAGGCCACCCATATGGCAACTTTTCTATCCATTCGGCTTGGGAGATTACTAGGGCTAGGGGACGCGATGTACCATGGCACTCATTTGTATGGGATAATAGCATTGCACCTAGATGTGGCTTTTTATTGTGGCTGATATGCCTCAATAGACTTCCTACGCAGGTGGTTCTCTTGGCTTACCAAAGGATCTCTGATGGTTCTTATGCCTTTTGCCATCGAAGACCTGACTCAATTGACCACCTATTTTTTGGATGTACAATCATGGGTGCTCTAGCATGGTTTTGGGCAGATAAATACAATATCTCATGGAGAAATGGTACATGGCAGGAAAATCTTGATTGGACCATCAGATTTATAAGGGGACGCAATTTCCACCAGCGCATCACTTCCTTGGAGTGTTATGCCATTGTATTTGGGTGGAAAGGAACCATATCCTTTTTAGGGACAGAATTCTCTTTGTTCCGTCCCTTCGGACTCACCTTGTCAAGATTGTGAGGGACACAGCGATCTCCTTCAAGCCTATCCAAGACACCTCTCGGAATAGAAGAATCCAAGTTAATTGGGGCATCTCCGTATCAATATTTCAGTGACGCCTTTGTTGTCTTTTTGTTTGTTGGCTATTGTTCTGGCCCTTGGTTGTGTTGCGCACATGATGTACTTTAGCTTTAGCTAGCTATTACACCTTTGTACTTGTCGGGACACTCTTCGTGTCGCCTCAGGTACGAGATTTTTGTGTTTCGACTTACCACCTTGTAAGTTACTCGTGATTAGTCAATATATTTCTTACCTTACTAAAAAAAATGATGTAATGACCTTGTTGTAGGGTATGTTATACCAATTACGTTATATCAGTTGTTTTAGTACATATTTTTAATATAGTTTGTATTTGTTCACATGTTGAAGTATGAATATAAATGAAGTGAGTTGTTTGCAATCTATTGCTCAAGATTGTGAGGAACACGACGATCTCCTTCAAGCCTATCCAAGACACCCCTCAGAATAGAAGAATCCAAGTTAATTGGGGCATCTCCGCATCAATATTTCAGTGACGCCTTTGTTGTCTTTTTGTTTGTTGGCTATTGTTCTGGCCCTTGGTTGTGTTGCGCATAGGATGTACTTTAGCTTTAGCTAGCTGTTACACCTTTGTACTTGTTGGGACACTCTTCGTGTCGCCTCAGGTACAAGATTTTTGTGTTTCGGCTTACCACCTTGTAAGTTGCGCGTGATTAGTCAATATATTTCTTACCTTACCAAAAAAAAAATGATGTGATGACCTTGTTGTAGGGTATGTTATACCAATTGCGTTATATCAGTTGTTTTAGTACATATTTTTAATATGGTTTGTATTTGTCCACATGTTGAAGTATGAACATAAATGAAGTGAGTTGTTTGCAATCTCTTGCATGTAGACCTTGTTGTAGGGTATGTTATACCAATTGTGTTATATGAGTTGTTTTAGTACATATTTTTAATATGATTTGTATTTGTCCACATGTTGAAGTATGAATATAAATAAAATGAGTTGTTTGCAATCTCTTGCCTCATTTGCAATATGTTCCTCAAACTTAACACCGGAGATATATTATTCTTGCTGTTATGACTTGCTATTATGACCAATGAAGTACAATATGACAAAAAACAAAGGTAATACAATCTCACATCTTCATGAACAAATAGTCACAATATAGTAAACGAGCAAATGACAAATTCATAAATCCATTTCATTACAATAAAAAAGGGTTCACAAGCACAATACTTCAGTAAACCCAACTATTATACAAATAGGCCATCTAAGATAGATAAAAAAAAATATACATCCACACCACTTCACTGATCCCATTATTCATGAAAAGAACAAATGGATTAACACCATTTCGCTGAACCCATCATCACATACACACACACAACAATAGCCAGAATGTGTCAATACTAAACCTACCCCTATATCTTCTCATTTTGCTTTTTGAATAACTTCGGACACTTACACTTTTACCTGTAGGATTCATACGGGTAGAGCCACCACTATTGCCACTTGCATCTGTGTCTATACATCTCTAAACTTACAAAGAGTATATTTGTTTAAAATCTTATTGATGAAGCAAGCATGACACAATGCAAATGAAAGTATTAATCAAAATTTTTTTTGTTTTGAAAATCGTGTTTGCGATAATATAGACCCAGTCTTTTTAATTGAACATGCCAAACTATTGTGTCCTGTCTTCGAGCAAGTCTGTTGTGTCATTTTTTTCATATACTCGAAATCTTAGTTCCACCTGCCACCTCACCTTCCTCCCTTAATCTTTTCTATGTACATCTACCGGGCTTCACCTTAGCTAGAAGTGGTTTAGGTAGCTCCTTATTAGTCTGTTTTCAAAATTTCTCTGCTTGAACTAGCATCATCATGTTCTCATAGCATCTAAGAACTTAGCCTTCTTATAACACTCATTAACATAGTCATATGCATCCTCTTGCCTATGATTTATAGCAAAAATGGCAGGGAACAAGGAATGCCAGTAAATTGCCATCTTTTACAAGTGCAGTCTCTCTTGAATACATCGCACCAACTCTATTTTCTTTAAACCTATTTACGATTCTTGGACCACAATTTCTTCTCTATCTTGCACATGCATCTCTCTGTGTATGCATCATTGTCATTATCATTATCTGCATTTTCTCCATATATTGTAAATGGACTTACACCTAGCATGTATGATTCTTCCATTGAATTCCTCGCATAAGTTGTTATCACAATGTCACATTTTACATGAGTGGTGAAAAAAACCCTAGATCAGTGCTTTGACTCTTTTTGAACCCAATCATGATATGCTGTAGGACTGATTTTTTTCAATACCTGAGAGTGTTCATTATATTCCATCGTAATACTGCTCTTAGCATATTGCCAAAATAGTCTTTGCATTTGTATCCATTTATACTTATTTCCCTAATTGGTATAGATGTGTCTGGCACACATCTTATACCTAGCTACATGTAACAACTCAGCCACAATTTATAAAAGGCCCTGCAAAAGATGATTGCAATGTAAAGCATGAGTTACAAGTATGACTATCTAACTAAGAGGTATAACAAATAAAAATTAAATAAGGAACTTACCTTTTATTTGTCACTAATTATAACCCAACCTCGTCCATATGTGTTCCAATTGTTGAGCTCGTATATCAAATTTGTAGAGAACCATGTCCTGGTACTCTCAACTCTAATAATTATCTAAGCAATTGGGAATATCTTATCATTTGCATCCCTTCCAACAACACATAAGATCTAACCTTGAAAATTTTCCTTCAAGAAGAAATCGTCCAATCCTACAACTTTCGTACATCCATGAAAGAACCCTTTCTTACAAGCAATAAAACAAATGTACATTCTTTCAAATAATGCCTTAGATTATATATCAGGCTTTTTAGCCTTCAATGTAATAATATTCAAAGGATTTCTCCCCCCAAGTTCCTCTACATAATATCACAACTTTACATATTCCTTCTTATAGTTTCCTATCAACATTTTATAAGCAAACAACTTAGCTTTCTTACATTGAATTATACTTAAGCCCAATTGCTCCTTCAAAGCGATAATTTTAATAGTTGACATTGCTCTTATAATAAATTTGCTAACCGAGAACGTATTACCCTTATATATTTGGAGCTAATGTTACATGTATGTTTTGAATTGTAGGTCTTCATATGAAATAATCCTCTACGAACATCAACAGACCCAGAAATCTGTCAAGGACAACATTCATGAACACATTTTGCTCTGACATATTTCTTGTCATTTTTTATAAATTTTATCTCTCCACGCTCGGCCACTGATTACTTTATTAGAGCATCTTTGAATTGCCTACTACTATCAAATGCCATAGACACAATAAATACAAGCACAACACAGCTAGGATCATGTCTTGAAAACCTACTTTTCCTTTTTGTAAAATCATCATCATCTCCCCTTTCATCAAACCACAAACTCTCATCCCCATTTATTTCATAGTACTCTCTCTCGTAACCAGTTTCAGCATCAATCACATTATCCACATCTAATAGTTGAGATATTACCAATTCCACGAATGATTTCCCTAAAATGAGATCCTTTGAGGCACTCTCTCAGAACTCCGTTATATTCTTCTTTACTTTTAAAAACTCCTCATTATCGCAATCATCATCATTAGTCAAAAATATTACATCGACGAAGAAATCTATCTCATCGTCATCATCCACAATATAATCACCTTTATCAACTAAGTCATCAGGATCTAAACCACCCTCATGCTCAACAATTGTCTTATTACCTAAACTAACATCAGTACAAGCATCCTCACCGACCCCTTGAGCAACTCGACAACACCGGTCTAATTCCATATGTATGTCAATTCATCTTCTAGAGACTTTCTAGGATACTTAAAATAAAACTTTTCGAATTTACTATTTACCTTATTTTCAATGTCTCTAATGAAGCTTACATAGCTCATTGAGTTGATATCAACTTTTACTAAACAATCTTCCCCCTAACATATTCAAGGGTGATGGGAAAAATTTCCGCCAAGGAAAAGGCAAACCCATAAAATTTCTACCAAGGAAAAGGCAAACCCATGCTAACTTACCGCCCATACACAAAAAATGCTACATATGTTATAAGCAGTCGTATAATGAAAGGACTACATAATAACACATAAGCATATGTTAGTAGTCACGCACAATCTAATCACCACGACCTAGTTTCGTATTACTGCAGCCTATAGTTCTACCATGAGTGGAAATTTTGACTCGAGCAAATGTGTTGAATCCTCATTGTCTCATAGTATTATATAGCAGTTCAACCTTTTATTATACATTCTCATTTAATGAATTCAGATGATAAAGGCTAAGTATTCTTATTTTAGTGCTAAAATCGCCGCGAGTATTCTATCGCTACAAAGGCTGAATATTCTCATTTCAATCACACTAATTCACTGTATAATCCAAGATACGTGACACTAACTATCAATGCTCAGGAAGCATGCATATTTTATTCCAACCAACAATAGTACACGCGAAGAAACCGAGGCAAATGGATAAGACACACTCAATTTGGGACCACGACAACATACATTTTGATCATTCCTTGCTGACTATAGGACCACCATGTAAAGTTGTTGTGTTCACTTAACACTACCGACAACACAATCAAACTGGGATCACAACACTTGCTTGTATTCACTGTGGATTGTGACAGACAAATCAAATTTCAATTGGGTTGTGGGTGAGTTGGGTCTTCGCCCACAAGGACGGGCGAGTCTGGGATTGCAACAGACAAAGGCGTTGGGCTAAAGAGGTCTTGATTAAAAAAGGTGACTGACGGAAAAACGACTTAGCTCGAGGGAAATGGCAAGACGGGATCTAATCTAGGGAAAATTGGTGAGAATTTTGGGCAAGATCAAACTAGGGTTCATCTAGATTTAGGTGAAGATCAATTTAGGTGAGAATTCCCTAGCTAACACAAGCCATTTAGGGACTTGATGAGAGCTTTTTTTTAGGGAAAACGACGCCATTTCAAAAGAGGGAAATGGCGTCGTTTTATTTTTTGGCACCCATGTTAGTGACTTGGACTCTGCATTAAACTTTTCAAATAAAAAATGGCCGGATGAACTGAATTGATATAAATACCAAACGTTTAGAACTAAATTAACTCAATCGAAAGGTTTAGAACTGAATTGGTATAAATGCAAAAGGTTTTAAAAAAATTTGGACATGGTAAAGGAGAGGAGGAGAGAAAATAGGGTACAGTCTTGCACGGGTGAAGATAGCTTGATGTTGTGTCTCCATTTTGCTTTAGATCTTAGGCTCCATTTGTTTCACAAAAAATACATAATTTGAAAAATATTTTCCTAAAAATAATTGATAATATTACTTGAAATAATTTGTTGGCAAAAATTGTTTCAATTTTTACACCAATTTATGCTTAAACACTTTCATGGACCACTTTTTTTTATTCGTTTAATTTTGTGAACAAAATAAGCGATCATTTTAGGAAAGTATTTTTCAAATAATGTATTTTTTGCGAAATAAATGCACCCTTACTATATATGCTGACGTCTCACGTACCGAGAGCTTCGAGAATGATAGTTGGAGGTGATTGTACGGAGGGCAAGAATAAAACGAGACTCTCTTGATACATTTAGGATGCTTAATGAGAGGTAGAAATGACCCAACCCATATCAAACAAAGGGAGAATGCCACCAATATATATAGGCTTTGTTTGTTTCGCAAACAATGAATGATTTGAAATATATTTTCCCAAATATCATAACTTTTATCTCTTATGAATATGAATTAATGAAAAATATTTTCAACATTTACGAAAATATTTAGACATAAATTATTATCGATGATGAAAACCTTTTTAATTGACTAAATATTTCAAGAAATACAAGCGATCAGTTTTAGAAAAAAAAATTTCAAATTATTTATTTCCGGTGAAACAAACGGGGCCATATAAAGGAACTTTTGAGTTTGGATAGTTTTTTCAGTCGAGGAGTAGTTACTTTCTAAAAACCACTCTTACATTATCACACCCCCCCGTAACCACTATTTCTTTCATATAATGACCGACTTTCTTTTCACGAACAAAAACAAAATCATACACTTTCTTTTTGTGCATAACCACCAAGCTGCGTGTAACAGTTGCGTACGTTGCCTCGAGTGTAAATAAGATCCTCTACATTTAAGGGCGTAAATTTACAGACTTATCTACCAGAATACGAAATACATAACATCGTTGCCGAAAAACTCAAATTACAACCTACTCTAAGCAAAGCAGCAGTGGAGCCTCCTCCCTGATGGTCTCAGAAACAGTTTCAGGCAAACAAACCGGGCAAGAATCAAGAAAAGGGCAGTGAAGCAAGTTCATGAGCAGCTTTGTTCCTTTCTTTTGTTATCCCCTCCAACTTCCATGAGCCACGACGGCTGAAGAAACTCTGCAGTCCAGGAATTATATTGTTGTTCATCAAGTTGAATAACGTCGAGCTGGTTTAAGAAGAGCTCCTAAATCTTTTAAAGGCATATAACGTGTTCAAATGGCCGAGATTTATCACCCTTTTTTTCGTTTCCTTTCCTCGTTTTCCGAAGTTCCCGCACGTGTGTCGTGTAACTACTGTTCTTCTTCTTCTTCCTCCTCCCCGACCTGAACATCCGAGCCATTGGAGTTGTTCCGCCCATCCGTCGCCGCCACAAGCTGTTGCCGTCGTCCTTCACCCATCGACACCGCTAGAGGTGTAAAAACCAAACTGAAACCGAACCAACCAAAATTTCGTGTATTTTCAGTTCGGTTCGGATAATGGAAAAATAATCGTTCTTTTTTACCGGTTCGGGTTATTTCAGTTCGGTTCAGAAATTCTCAATAAAAACTAAATGCTCTCTCACCCCTCTCCAAATCGCCATGAAAAACCCTAATATTTGGTTTTCTCAAAATCCGAACTGGATTCATTTTCGGTTCCGCTCGAAATTCTATTCAGGTCAAGTGTACACCCTAACGATTTGGTTCGGTTCGGATTTTCAAAAAACTCGAATCGAATCGAACCGTTGACATCCCTAAATGCCGCCACCGCTATTGTCCTAGTCACTCGATCTCCTCCGCTGCGCTCGTCTCTCTATCTCTATTTCTCTCGCCAGAGGCCATGGAGTTCGAGGTGGCCGTTCGCGACCGTGGAGGTCTCTGCGGTAGCACGAGGCCAACGGCCTCCATTCCATGGCTGCAATTAGGATTGACATTGGAATTTAATTTTTTAAGCGCGGTTGAGCGAAAGTACTACCAAGATGGATTATCTCTCGATCTTATTTGGGCCACGCTTACACAAAACGACCAACTTCAATCTAGCTTGGGCCATACATACTTTACATGAAAAGGACCCACATCTGTGGCCCATACAATGGGACCAAAGTAGGAAAGACAAATGAGTTCTGCCATGTCATGATTTGTCACTGTTTCAAATGGGTAAAATTGGTCAAGCCTGCCTGACCCAACTAAAAACAATTGCGAGCCGTCCATTGTTCTCGTGAGGCTGACCATCTTGCAGATTTGGTTGCCAAAGTCCATCGAAAAAATTTTCTTCCCCCAATCGGTTCCTCTGGAATATTTTGCGCTCGGAAACTCATTTAGACTGTTTAGCTAGTTTGCGTTGATGAATGAAGAAGTTTCTTTTCAACAAAAAAAGAAAAGGGTTAAATTGAATGCATCACCTTTATTATTTTGGGGTGGATTTCCAAACTTTTCCTTTTCCTTGCTTAATCAGACCTTTTTCCATTTGTATGATCTCATCATTTCCCTGAGCATATGTGGACTGATCAACAAATCACAGCAGCCACCATGACATAAGAGATGACTAAATTGACAAATTTTCAATTGGTTTATTCCTAAAATCCTAAAAGTTTAGGACTAAATTGGCAAATCGTCAAAAAGTTTAGAATTGGATTGACATAATTGAAAACTTTGAAACTAAATTAGCACAATGAAAAGATTTAGGACTGAATTGATTTTCGTATGATAAATTTAAGGCTGTTTGGACAATTATACCGGTAAAATTGAACACATCAAATTTATCATTTTGGGGTGGATTTCCAAACTTTTCCTTTTCCTTGCTTAATCAGATCTTTTTTCCATATGTATGATCTCATCATTTCCCTGAGCATACGTGGACTGATCAACAAATCAGCACCAACCACCATGACAGAAGCGAGGTATGATTTGCTCAAGATCATTTTCTCTTTTCTTTTCATTGCCTTCTTGAACAAGCGATTAGGAATATATGTGCAGATATTGAGCCAAGATAGAACGAATGGCAATAAACTAACACTATTGTTAATACATTTCAATTATTATAATCTGATTTAAAAAACCTTGCTTGCTCAGCAATCATTTTGATTTCAAGCCCACCAAGAAAATCTGTACACCGATTAAACTTTCCTCCACTTGCTTCCCAGGCTCGAGCTTCTCCAAAATGACCGCCGCACCCCTCGGGTGTTACCCTTTCACTGGGTTCGGCACATGGGGACTCTTGTAAATTAGACCTAATTTAAGAAAAGAAAGAAAATACTTTGTTGTAATTAGTGTGGACTTGACTCTTAGCCTCTAATGGATAAGCTGCGGGAGCTATTCTCTAGCGTGACGTGCTAATGTCCTAAAATTTCTGAGCCAACCTTCATCGGCCAATAGACAACAGGGGTATGTGATTTCTTGTACATTCAACATTGGAAAAAGGATTGATGAAATATGTCAAAAATGGGCAAGAAATTACTCGGCAGAATCGGATGATTCCTCCCTCAAAAAAGGGCTCATCTACCCACTACAGAATAGTGGAGTGGTAGGTCTTGGTATCGTCCACAAAAAGTTTGGCCACCTCATTGACATGTGAGCAATGGAATTGTCCAATCATTGAAGTTGGATGAACTACAAGTACAATCTTAGGATAAGTTTAGACATCTCATCATCATTTTTTTAATCTTTCATGCCCACAGAAATTGGTCCCCTGGAGATCAGAAAACAAGCTGGATGTGCGTGCCGGCTGGTTTTTGTGTGGTGTTTATTATGTTTTTCACATGGTAGAAAATTTTAGAACGCCCAAAAAGAAAGAGAGAAGATGTGCTATACTGTACTTAATGGTGGAAAAGGGGTGATGACTATAGTTACTTATTTTGGGTATTATAGGTTCTCAAACCCATCACGGGTCCTTACAAAAAAAAAAAAAAAACCCATCACGGGCAATGAGTAAGAGTTATAATTGTTGTATCCGCTCAAAATATGAAGATTCTCAGGTAGAGCCTATTACAGTAGCCTCATCGACAAGCGAGAAATCAAGAATTCTCTTTACATGAAGTGGCAAATTCCTAAAGCAAACTAATCAAAAAATCACCTCACAACTCAATTCAAACTCAAAACCTCGTGAAAAACGATGTGGCTCACTTACCGCTAGATCACTGCACTCCGCGGTTAACTATTTACTTCTAAAACTTCTAAAATAAAGAAGTCTACCTCAAACAAGTATAAACTTGAAAGCCACGAAGTCCCCTGGCCATGCTAGGATCATGTACTATGTAGGGCACGAAATCCCTCTCAGCTCGGCTTCCCACGGATGAATCTATTGTCCATGTGCATCGGATAAGGTTTCACCCATAGGATAACAAGCATGACATCCAAGATTATTGTGAGCGAGAGGAGTTGCGATTGGAACGTGCAATCACATTCAAACACGTATGGTATACATCCGGTGGAGTAGAGAATCGAATTGAATCGTGGGCCTAAACTGGACGTAAGACATGTATTACACCAATATATTTATTTAAAACCCTAAATTAAGTCATTTACTCAAATGGTCACTAAGGTCTCTTAGAGTTTGTTGACAAGAAACCTCATGCCATTGATGCAGATTTTGCTCACTTAGATAATCCTTGTGGCTCTTAACCCTCCATGTGTGTTAGGGTTTCGTAGAATTCTTGATCCATTTGGGTCGCGAGCTGTTTACTTCTTGGAATCAATTTCGTGATTCAAACAACAAGATCCACTGTCTTTTTCTTAAGCATATATTCTTAAGGCAATTGGTGTGTCGACATACCAAACAATTCGTTCTGTGTACTTTGAACGGCTAAAAACTTCTGGATGCAAATATACGATACTTTATTTTATTTTCAAGACTGATAGCATTTTCTGATGCTCAAACCTCTCGTGCGTATGGTTAACAACCGTTGAAGGATTGCTCCAATTCCAAAGGAAAAGGGCATATGGACATACTGAAACGTAGACTCTTTTAGACTCATTTTTCCGGCTGGATCAAGCCAATCAAATTCTTATTTTACCCAAAAAAAAAAACGAAAGCAAGTTCTCATTTGAATCTTGAGAAAGGTTATGTCTTCCTACATATTTAATTATTGTGACTAAGTTATTGTATTAAACACACCATTTGTACAGATTCAAATCATGTGTGTGCTGATTTAAGGACTTGTTAACTAGTGACCATGGTACTTCTTAAACGTGTTTGACGAAAAAGTATTCAATTTTAAGAATATTGTTGTACTTATTACAAGGACAATCGATTTGTTTGACGCTGGCATTTTTTTATTTGATTACTTAGCCAGTGCCTCGGGATACTCTTTAACAAAATCTTTAACTTTGTTTTGCATCTTTATGCTTGTACACAACAATTTCAATTGGGCAATCATAATTTGTAACATATATAGCTTTTGTTAATAATGAATAACTCTATATCTTGGGAAAATTCTAAATAAGGGCCTGAAGTTAATATGATTTCAAATAAGGGCATTAAGTGGATATTGTCTCAAATAAGGATTTGAAGTGACCATATCAGTCTCAAATAAGGATCTGACCTCGTCGACCAAAGGGTATTTTCGTCTTTTACCTTTTTAAATTTTTTTTGATTTTTTTCATTCTTTTTTCTGTTTTTTTCTTTTTCTTTTCCGTTTCCTTTCCTTTTTTTTTTCCCTTTTCCCTTCGACGGCCATCCCAGGGCTAGCAGAGGTCACCGGTCTCAGGTGAGGATCACTCTCGCCCACCTAGCCCAAGTGAGGCAACCCTCGCCCTCGCCTAAGGCTAGCAGAGGTCGTCGACCAGAAATAGTAATGACTGGGGAGGGAAGAAGAAAAAAGCAAAAAGAAGAAAGAAAAAGAAATATAAAGTAAACAAATAAAAGTACTTATTCTTTTTACTAAAGTACCCCTTCTCTAATGACGAAATAGTCACCGGCCGGCCAAAGGTCTTTATTTGAGACGATTTGACCACTTCAAGCCCTTTTTTGAAATCATGTCTACTTCATGCCTTTATTTGAAAAAAGATGACATTTTTAACTCTTATTTAAAATCTTCCCTACTCCTAATGAACCAGTAAAATGCAAGCTCTGGCCAAAAAAATTAGAAGATGTAATGCAAGCATATTACAAAAGTAGTTATCTAAAATTACTTATTGTCACGCCCCGAACCCTAACGAGCTCGCGACACCCCTCGATGGTCGATCATTGAATGTGACGTCCCAGGCACGTCGCCGACCCAACCCAAACATCAGAGATTAAGCACGCGCGGAAACAAATAGAAATAATCCCGGACAATTAATAATGACAAGGAGCAACAATAGCAATAAACAAATAACTGTAATTTCTACACTTGACGAATACATACGACGTCCACAAAAGACAATTCCCTAAGCTAGGCCACAACAACAAAACCACTTTCCTCAAAGGGCAATGGTTCGCAAACTTAACTCCTCTACAAGAAGGGGGACTCAAAATACCGAGTACTTGACTCGTCTTCGATTTCCAGGATACCCTTGAAGCATCTCCAATCCCGCATGATTGCAAATCTGAAATGGTTATATAATAACCGTGAGAACGAGTCTCAATAAGCAACCCCCTATACCCCACGTAGGCCAATGCGTACCCGGACAAGTCATACATGCAATCTACCCCATAAAATATATAATTCGCATTATTGATCTTACCTCATCATCAAGCCCATGCCAACACTGCACGTTAATCATAACATGGTAATGCAATAATAGTAACTAAATAGTACAACGCAATTGCTCAAACGCCAACCACACTTGCATACAATTCACCTTACTAATTAGACCACACATTCAACCAGCCAATCCAATCACACGCTCAACCCGCCAATCCAATCACACGCTCAACCAGCCAATCCAATCGCACGCTCAACCAGCCAATCCAATCACACTCAACAGCCATTTCAATCACACTCAAGTCGCATGCAAGCGTCCAACCAACTTTCCTCTCACGGGCTCACAAGCCGCCCAATCACTCAAACCAATGGCCGCCGTCAACACGTCCCAAGCCATGCCAATCATACAATCCAGTGGCCGCCGTCCGCACGTCCCAAGCCACATGATCAATCATTCCAATGACCGACGTAAACACGTCCCGGTCTATCACACCTCTAACGGGCCACCGTCCGCACGTCTCAAGCCCGCATCCATTTGGCCCATCGGCCGTTCATGCCTTCACACGGACCGCCGTCAACACGTCCCAAGTCCGTAGCCCTCCGATCGATCCGGGCTTCAAATCGACAGGCAAACACACGCCATTCAATTCAATCAATTTCACACCAATTACACCAAGCAATCCATAACCACAATTCAAACCAATTCATGACAAGCCACATCAGCCCACAAATTCGACGTTTAATTAGCAACATACGAACATCAAATCCACCCACGAATGCCACAACAAGCCAGTCATTGACTCACTACTATTGGCCACTAATATGCACCCAAAATCATCCAAATCGGCCACACACCATCATCCAATTCAAACATATTATCTAACCCAATTCAAATAACTTAACTATAACGTAATATAATTAAATTAAAACCCGCCCCAGCCGTTCTAACCCACGACAATACGGTCATTTAGCCCCCTTAATTAGTTACTAAATTAAGCCCCACAAATATCGCAATTTAATATAACAATCTCACACATATGAATATTAACCTGAATCCACGTTTAATCCCTAAACCGATACTAATCAAACTCTAGACAAGTCTAATAATACCCAAAGTACTAGGTAGGGTTTAGGAAGTCACTTACCAAAATTTGGCCCGGGAAAAACCCACTCGGGTCCGAAATGGCCCAAGTGAACAGTACCGGGCGGGCGCGGGAGCGGGCCACACGGGCACAGTGGCCGGACAGCGCGGGCACGGCGGCCGGTCAGCGTGCCTAGTGCACGGGCGCGGCGAACGTGCGACGTGCTCGGGGCGCACGGCCGAGCGGGACGGGCGCGGCGACGGGCGCGGGGCTCGGCCACGGGCACGGCGACGGGCACGGGCAC
Source organism: Syzygium aqueum (assembly GCA_031216185.1). Taxonomy (NCBI): domain Eukaryota; kingdom Viridiplantae; phylum Streptophyta; class Magnoliopsida; order Myrtales; family Myrtaceae; genus Syzygium; species Syzygium aqueum. Next base: position 12,092,236 of record CM062232.1, on the reverse strand, counting down.
GGCGAGGGGTACGGCGACGGCACGGGACTCGGCTGGGGGACTCCGGCGCGGCGGCACAGCGGCTGGGGAGGCTCCGGCGCGGCGGCACAGTGGCTGGGGAGCTCCGGCGCGGCGGCACAACGGCTGGGGAGCTCCGGGAAGGGCGGCACAGCGGCTGGGGAGCTCCGGGAGTGGCGGACGGTGGCTAGGACGGCTCCGGCACGGCGGCAGCGGCTCAGGCGAGCTCGGCCACGGCCGGACAGAGGCTGGGGTGGCTCCGGCGAGGTAGAACGATGGCTGCGTTGGCGAGCTAAAGTGGCGAGAGAGAGAGAGAGAGAGAAGAGAGAGTGGACCGGGAGAGGGTGGTGCGGCCGGAGGGGAGCTCGGCGGCGGCAGGGGCGGTGCTCCGGCGTCGAGGCGGTGCTGGGGGTGGCGGCTGGACGGCTGGGCGACGGCCGGGGCTCGTCGGGCTCGGCGGCGAGCGACTGCGAGCTGGTGCGAAGGAGAGGAAGGGAAAGAGAGAAAGAGAGAGAGAGCTGGGGGGAAATGGCGCGGCTGCCGGGGTGCACGGCGGCGACAGGGCGGTGCACGGGCGTCGGGGCGGTGCTGGGGACTGGCCGGACGTCTGGACGACGCCCGGGGCTCGTCGGACGCAGCGGCGAGCCGAGCTCGCGCGCTCGGAGGAGAAAGAAGCAGCGCTGGCCGGAGCTTCCAGGCGTCACGGCGGCGCGGGAGAGGACGGTGGCGTCGACGGTCGGTGGGGCGGCGTCGGGCGGAGGCTGAGGGTGGTCGGGCGGAGGCGGAGGGTGGTCGGAGGAGGCGGAGGGTCGTCGGGTGAGGGCTGCGGAGGCGGGGAGGGTTGCGGGGTGAACAGGGAAGGGAGAGGGAGTGGCCGGCGGGCTGCAGGCGGCTGGCGAGCAGCAGTGCAGTCCGGTCGAGCGGCGGCGGCGCGAGGCGAGCGGCTGGGCTCGTCGGACGCGGCGTCTGCAGCAGCGGGAAGCAGGAGCAGAAGCCGAGCGGTCGAGCGAGCGGGGGAGAAAGGAGAAGAGGGAAGGAAGAGAGAAAGAGAAGAAAAGAGAGAGGAAGGAGAGAGAAGAGGGAGCGAGAGAGAGAGAGGGGCGCATGCATGGGGAAGGGACGCGCGCATGGGGAAGAGGAGCGCGTCTGCATGGCCCTTGCGTGCACCGGGGGAGAAGAGAAGAGAAGAGAGAAAGAGAGAGAGAGCCACAAGTCAAACTTAATAATTGCGATCCAACGTACACGGTTCAAACCCCAAAACGATCTAACGGTCCATGATAACCTTAAATAATATTATAGGAAAATGGCCAAAATAAAATAACTCAAAACACACTACGAGAGAGGTCTACCAGTCCAAATCCGCACCCGGTCCAAAATTTCATTTTCTCACTATTCCTGATAATCTTGACGCTGGCCACAATAATATCGACACCGTCCAATTTAATTTGTCTCGAAACTCCCGGAAATCGACTGCCAAGTTCGGGGTCTAAATAACGGCCAAATTCGATCGAGTGCGATTCTAGCGAAATCTCTAATTTAAAAAGATTACCGGGAGTGATCAGTTCCCGGGCGAGATTTTACTATAAGCACACTGACAATTACGCGTTTTATAAATCCCAAAAATGGGCCGAAATTCGGGATGTCACACTTATACTTGATGTTATAAGATAATCATGATGGTATCATACGTCCATCGGAAGAAAATAGATTTACCTAGATTGAGCCCCTTATCTTAGAAGTAGGAAAAAAGCTATTATATTGACTTAAAACTCATATTTTAAAAATTATGATTAATATCACGAAAAACCTTAAATTGGTACACCTATGACAAATTTACCTTAAAATAATTTTTTGACCATCAAAAACCTCATACTGGTACACCTATGACAAATTTATGTCAAACTTATTTTTTGACCACAAAAAACTCCATACTAATATATTTGTGCCAAATTTGCCCTCCATTAGTTTTCGTTAAATTGGATTAATATCATGAAAAACCACAAACTGATATATTTGTAACAAACGGAGGGTATTGGTACACTTGTTAACTGTTACGTGTCATTCAACATACCAATTTGATAGTAAAATTTAACGGTAACTTACGGATGATAAATTTATCACAGGTGTACCGGTTTGAGGTTTTTTGTGGTAAAAAAATTAGTTTTTGATAAATTTATCACAAGTGTACCAATTTGGGATTTTTTGTAATATTAACCCTAAAAATTAAAGGGCTCAAAACACTTTCTTCCACTTCCATAGAAACATGGATATATTTAGTGATATATTTTATTACTTCCGCAAATTATATCAATTTTGTCGAGAATCAAGATCACAGAAAACCAGCTCCTCAATACCTTTCAATGTCAACGACAATGTCCAACTCAACAAGACTGCTGCTTAAACAATAAGCTCCCCAGCTAGAGAGCTACCTACAATTAAGAAAATATAACCAAAAAAAAAAGAAAACAAGTCCCCATTTCATCCTTCACATCCCACTCATGAAAATGAAATGTATAATTACTACGCGCCTGAGTTGGATTGAGTTAACCCCGAGTCAACGATTCCAACTCAGTGAAAGAGAGAGAGAGAGAGAGAGACGCACTAATTTTTGGCTGCTCGACAATTTAAGCCACTTTATTCAAATCCAATTTGCCTTTGCGTGCCCGTAATTCCAACCAAACATACCCTTAAACCCTAATAAATACTCCCACGAACGCACTACGTTTTGTACACTCAAGCACAAAGCATCAACTTCTTCGCAAGCTCATCACACACGCACACAGGAGTGCCTCAATCCGCTTTATCTAAGCTCCGCAGCAACTATGGCTGAGACAGCGGAACCCAAGAAACTGGTCGAGCTCGAGAAAGTGGCCGTCCTCGAGGTAGGCGAGCCCCCGAAAGAGGAGGAGGCGCCCCAGGAAGCCCCGGCTCCACCCCCAGAGCCGGCGCCGCCGATGGATAAGTGCTTCGTGGTCGATGTGGCGCTTAGGGTTTTGTTCTTCGCGGCGACGGTGACCGCAGTGGTGGTGATGGTCACGAGCAACCAAACAAAGGTGGTGCCGGTGTTGGGGGTTCCGGCTCCGGTCGAGGCCAAGTTCAAACACTCACCAGCTCTCGTGTAAGATTATATTCATTCCATGCATAGCATAACTTATTTTTCCTTTCTAGCAAAAAAAAAAAACTTATTTTTCCTTTTTCACTTTTGTTTTTTTTTGTTAAGGTTTTTCAATAATCTTCTGCTTATCAACTTTCACAAATAAAAGCTGACCAAAAAAAAAAACTTTCACAAATAAATGGTGGATTTTATCATTATTTTTCTTGGTATTGAGAAGCTTTTGGGAGAGAATTCTCTCGCCAAAAAAGATGACATAACAGGCACATAGACAAGACAATTTGGCTTTATAATTTATATCATTTGGCGTGTGACTCGAGGAAAAAGTTGTAAATTGTTTATAATAATTGTCATGTAATAAGGATTCGACCCGATAAGAATCCACTAACTAGGAAGGATTAGGGTTGAAATTCTGTCACCCCCTCTCCATATTTATCCGACATCAAATAATTATTAAAAAAAAAATAGATTACTGGAGTTTAGCATGAAGATAAATCATCTACTATATAACTATATCACACAAAATGCCGTTTCTCAGGTGAGAATGGGTTTCTTGAACAGGGCTTTGGCTTGTTAAAATTAACATTTATATTGTTTCATAAACACGTACCAAGCGAAACCCGATTCGAATTCGAGTGGGATTCATGAGATTCAATTATCATAGATTGGCTCAAAGCTCAGGACCCCGTGTCCTAGACCGACCTAAATATTTGTTGAGTTATTTGTAATAACAAAAAGCTTATAATAAAAGAAAGAAATTAGGTTGCTGTCTATACACAAGTTCCTTGAAATCATCCGTTTTTGTAATCACTAAGAAAATGAAAATTCTACAAATTTCCTGCCAGCTTATATTAGTTTATCCTTCTATAGAAGATTACTCAAATTAAGCACAAAGGATCAATTCTTCCACCTAAATGGTGCTCTCTCCAGCTGGTTGAGACCGATACTTTTACTAAATAATAGGAAAGTTGAAAATCTTGCCAATTTTAAATTTGGTAAATCACGGGGCCCACATATTCGACGGTTCAGATGACTCGGTCCGTGCATGATGATTCGAATCTAGATAAATAAATGTTTGTCCAAGTAGACGAGTCTTTTCCCAAACAAAAAAAGATATCTTTTTGCCAATTTTTCATGGAGATGAGTAATATCAATCATGCAAAAGATGTCCAATAAAATTAATTTATAAATTGACATACCATATTTTCATTTATGAATGTTTGTACTTGACCAGCTTCCTTTTAGATAACGATTTATCTTTAAAAAAAATGTTGGTCCAAGTAGACCGAGTCTTTCCCACGAAAAATGAGGTGTTTTGTGCCAGTTTGTCATGAAGAAGTAGTAATACCACAAGTTATGCAACATGTCTAATAAAATTAATGATTGAATAAATAACATATCATATGTACACTTTAATGTTTGAATATGATAAATTTCGTAAATTATTTGTTCCTCTTGGCCTTGGCTCATCTCAAGCTCAATGATTGCATGTCTTACACATAATCATGTGGGACAAAATGTTCATGCATATAATAATGGTATGGACCACGGAATCAAATCAAATACTGAAAACGCAAAGCTTGGTGCAAATCTTATGATAATCCGAGGGGTGGAACCACCTTTTCTTTACTCCACTGGTGGATTTCTTTACTCAATATTAATTAAACAATTAATGATTGCAATTAAAAGTTTAAAGATGTGCCATGATGGTCTAATTAAAACTTAATTATTTATTTATGTATTTATTTTTTTACTCAAAATTTGCAGATACTTTGTAGTAGCCCTATCAGTGGCTTGCCTTTATAGCATCATCACAGCACTTGCATCAATTTCTGTGATCTTGACGCCAATCTTCGCAGCAAGCTTCAAGCTCTTCTTCCTGCTCAGCGATGTGGTGAGCTTTCATTTTCCAAGCCATCTTGTCATGACTTTACTCATTTGCTGAATTGACGGACATGATAAAAAAAAATACATTTAATCGTATCAATCGAGAAAAATAAAGTGATGGCGTAATAAAGTCCACTAAAAAATGTGAATGGATTTAGTGTTATGAACTTATAATGTTGATTTTATTGTTGATCTTGTCGATGATGACTTCAGTTTTGTATTAGAGACGTGCTACGACCGAGATATATTCTATCAGATGATTATACATTTTGCATCAACTTGATTGAATTAAAGCTCAATAGAGTAGGACGAAAATCTAATCGTAATTACCACGACCTCATCTTGTTCTCTTTGACGCTACTCAGGAAAAGCAAACGATAACGATCTCTAACGGGAAAAGTTCACCAGACAACTTGAATATTGTGTATAAAATGTAATCAAGTCTTAAAATTTTTTACTTGGTTCTATTAAGTTCTAAACATCTTTCGGAAAAAGATTCAATTGAATCCTTTTGATGAATGATATCTGGAGTTGCTTGTATGGCATCCTTAAATTACACTTTGACTTAATCAAACCAATTGAAATGTTAGGATTCTATTGTACTTTTTGGCGAATGTTCAAGATTTGATCAAACTGATTAAAAGTTTAGGACTCGCCACACGAGGTTTGGAACTTGTGGTGTAATTTTCTTAATTTCGGTTGTGATGCCGGATTAATAGTTAATAGCAGCAAAAAAAATGTAATTATAGATTGGTAAAATTAATTTATGAGGTGATGTGATGGATGCCCATTACAATCAAATTTTTATATCCCCGACTTTCCTAATTCCCCTTGCCTCTTCTCGCAAACATGACCAATTTTCTGTCATCTTTTTTACTGCCTTTCTCTTTGACATTTACACGAACACTTGGCGCACAAACAGGTGATGCTCGGCATCGTTGCGTCGGCCACGGGCACGGCCGGCACAGTCGCCTACATCGGCCTAAAGGGCAACAGCCACACGAACTGGGGAAAAGTCTGCAACGTTTACGGCAAGTTCTGCCGGCACATCGGAAGTGCCACTGCCGTCTCGCTCTTCGCCGCGGTCATCCTCGTCTTCCTCATCGCCCTCTCTGTCCTCTCCATCCACAAGAAGATCCCCAAGTAGAGGGGTCCTTTTCTTGTCTATCAATTGCCAACTTGGATGTATTTTTCGTGCAATGTGGTCGACCTTGTATTGGCTGGTGCATTGGTTTAGTTCGTGTAAATTTGTATGTATATGCTTTATGGGCCGTCCTGTCTGGTTCTAGGATATGTCTAGTGTGTGTTCCCCAATTGGTGTGTATTTGGGCCACATGATGATTATGGGTATTGATGTCGTTTCATGTGGTTGGCTTTGTTCCCCAATATGCATATTTTATCGTGATATGCATGTGACGCGGATTGAAATCACAGAATGCGATGAAAACATCTTTGTCGTAAAGTAACAACCTTAATGCGACTTCCGTTGTTGAAGATAATTTCAAGAAGTCAAGTTAGAGTGCCCTCGAGCACTCGTTAACAAATTTCATTTTCTGAAAAACATCGTTTGTGAAAAGCTCAGTGAAGTTTTCACAGATGAATATAGCAGTTTCGACGACACTTTCACGAATTTGTCGATAGTTGCAACTTTGCACGCTAGTTATTTCTTACCTGTAATTTATATATAATTGGCACCGATAAGTACCTCATCACAAATATACAGTAGATACCCAATCAACAAAATAACCGTTACGTCCATAAAGTAAAACTCTACTGCAAATGATATTAGCAATTTTGATTTTGAATGAACAATTCTATTAGGGCGACATTTTTTTTCCTTCAATCCTGATTAATGAAACCTTTCTCCAACTATAACTCCGATTGACGGGTCGCAAGTTGTAAACATCGCATATATGCAAACTTAATGAATATTAAGTACATGTGATGTCTATACTTGTAACCCACTAGTCAAAGGTATGATTAAAGAGAACTCCCTTCGACTAGGATTGTAGAAAAACATGACACTTTATGTTAGTCCAAATAATTGAATGGGAGTTCTTTTCAAAGTTTTCTAATTATTCTCATTGCCCCTTTTTTATCCTTCTTTTGAAAGGTTTGGAAACAAATTCATTCATCCTTTCAAAACCTGTGTAACTAAACACTACCTTCTATTGCCATCTAAAGCCAAGTGCATTTTGCATCTACCCTTAATGCCACGCCTTAGATCTTCACCGCAACTGTAAGCAAACCGCCACATCTTTGTCGTTGAAGTTCTCGTGTGTGTTCCTTTTCAGTTTTAGGACAAGTTATGTTTGAGAAACTCATGCGGTGTATTGGAGGCTACAGCACTAATAAGAGCAGCACTTTTAACAATTTTCAGTATGTTCCAACTTCAATGCTGCTGTATTTTCTCGATTCCATCTGCTTGTTTGGGTCCTTTATTCTTTCTGTTAAGGTGTATGTCTGAGGATATTAGGAAAAAGAAGTTACCCCTCGACGATGTGGCGTAACGTGGAGTAATTAATATATCTTAGTTGGCACGTGCTCTTTGACTTGTACTTTTTAATGAAGGTGGATCTTACCGGATATATTGACAAACTCGGAGTCGGGCTCTACCCAGGTGAAAGTATCGGGCTTTCTTGATGACCTCCCAACACTTTATGTCTTCTTTTACATGATATAGTTCGAGCTATTGAATCTTTCAATAGCTAAAGCTGTGACAAGTGCAAGTTTTCATGACTCGATTAATATTGTGACCTACCTAAATGCAAAAGCTCATGATTCCTCGAGTTCATTCATCTAGAAATCATGTTACATCAAATCAACACTTGGATTTAGTTTGGAACAAAAAAGAATCAAACGCTCTGAGAAATTGATGATCCGTATTTACCAGATACCGGTGGTAGGCGAAAAGAAAGGCAAAACCATCTAGCCAGTCGAAAGCAATAGCAGGTCCCGTGAGGATAGTATTAGCGTTTTTATCAGATTTTTCAAAGATCGAATCCACTGACATCTTCGCATAATCTTCATAGCTGAAATCCTTGAAGCTTCAGAGACAAACATAAGAAAAATTTGCAGGAACATCCAGACAAGAAGCGGAAAACAATTACCAGGAAAACAATTTGTAGGATTCATCTCTCGCTAAATGGAATCAACCATAACTTTCATACGAAACAAACACTTAAGGAACAGAAAACTCTTAATTCAAATGACCCATGAAACTTAAATTATTCATAAAGCAACTGGACTGCAAAATCCAGTGTTGATTGAGATAAGAGTTTCAAATCGCAATAGCGACAGTAACTAGCAAGGTTAGATGGAAATGTTTGAAGCCAAACTTTGGCAGGACCTGGTCAACAGTAATGAGTCCTGCAGACATATCGCCCTCTTGGTCTGCGTGGCGTGGACATGTATAGGAGCAGCACGTACACGACCACCCCGATGATAATCCAAGTAAAATCAAATCCGCCGCTTTCTTCTTCTTCCGATGAGCAGCACAACTTTCCCATCTCCTACGGAGGATCTGAAGAACTGATGAATCGGCTCTTTATGCGTGAGTCGCGTGAAGTATGAGCAAGGGATGAGAGGGAGAAGAAGAATGGAGATGCCAAGCTCTTGGTTCAGCAGAATCAAGTTGACTTGAGATCGAGAAGTTTCTTTGAGACCTCAAGCCTCCACTAAATATGCCCTTCGTTCTTCTGGGGGGTTTAACTAAGAATCCATTGTTTTTTATATCTATTTCGGATACAACCACTGATTGAGAATGGTCCAACCTTCAAGCTGCAAATTGGATGAACTAATAATTAGCTGTGTCTGTTAGCAACAACTCATGACAAAATTCGTAAAGCTGTGGTTGAAAGTCGCATTGCTTCGGAGAGGACACGGAGAGTTGTTAGAGGAAGGATTTTTTATTTGACGTCTTGGTCAATGATTTACAAGCTAGGATGATGCTCTCAGCAAGTAGCAAAATAGGCATGTGGAATGAAGACAAGAAAGAACAAGAAGGAAAAGTTTGGTTTAGCTTTGTCAATTCATGTTTCTAGCAATTTGTCCACGGTAGTTTAACTAACGGAGAGGAAAGGGAGAGGAACAACCAAATGCTTCTCTCAACTCCTTGTTTTACTGAGAAGGCAAAAGAGTTGCAGGAAGTAGTACATAGCAGGGGGAAAATTAGAACAGAGATTATAATTTTAACCCAAGCATGTTTCAGAAGAAAGTCGATTGTGTTCACTGACCCGATCTTGATTGCCTTCTTTCTCTAAGGTACAAAATCACACTGATTCCGGGGCCGGCAGTAGCTGGTTATGTTCCGTTACATGATAAATGGTCTACATGGGGTTTGAAAGCCCATGCTGCAGAGCAACTACAAACATTGGCGCTCTTTTTAAATTAGTTCAGGCGGCAATGCCCTGCGACTTCCTGACTTAATGAAATTTTTCCAATGAAAGTTTCCAAAAGAGCAAATAAGGGGGAACATTGCAGTACTCAAGCAGCATCACCTTTGCGTTTTCTTTGCTCACTAGATCATGGTCTGCCATGATTCCTATACCAAATGCGCTAACCATTCTGTAGCTGCAGGATCAGACCCTGTTAGTTTATCTTAAACAACATGAGGTTTCAGCAACTAATGGTCAATTTCACATCTTAAAGCAAGATTTGTAGGATGAGCCATTCTCTTGCAGAATATTGAGTAGACACAGCTTCGATTAACTTTGAAGAATCAATTGGTTAACTTTCACGAGGCAGTTGAATTTGACTTAGATCCTCCACAAAATTGAGCCTTAAGCCGGTTGATGAACATATGGAGATGGATTCTTCCAACAGAGAACACTCTCAAACTTAGTATCACACTAGACAATCCTGCAAGATGGCCAGATTTGGGGAAACAGAAACTGACATACCTCATAGATAGCCAAAGTGACATTGTACTACATGAACCAAGATATAGCTTCAGCTGTTTTGTCTACTCGTAAGCATAACGTTCCGCAAATCAGAGCAAGCCCAAGCTGACTTAAATGAAAACGACTTGTATACATGAACACGGGCTCCGTTACCTTCTTATTGAACATATTCTCTTGACAGTATGTACACATTATCAATCACTGTGACACAGGAATAACGAATTGAAATAAACTGGTCATAAAATTGCCTTCAGTCTAAGAGCAGGCATTTTTCTCCCACCATGTCTGCGAGTCAATTCCCATCATCGCACGGCGCAGCACTTACTCAGCTACTCCAAGAAAATGTGAGAAGCTAGGGTACTTGGGTTCCCATCCTATTTCTGCACGAGTTTTCGAGTTGTTCAATTTCTTACCCAGCGGATCATTAGTTCCTGAAACAACAAGGCAAGCAAGTGAAGTTCTGGTTTAGCAGAATGGTTTCCGTGAATCCCATACTGATGAAAAATGTTCAGTACTTAATCTAAGTAACCGGTGATGCATTTTAAATGTCAAAAGGGAAATTACCAGTGAAACTCTGGAACTTTTTACTAAATTTGCCACTTTTCTCAACAATGTCCATCACTTCCTGCCTGCATTAAAAAACATCGAATGTTCATACGGCTCAACCATACATTCAGTAAGATTAAACGAAATCTAAGAAATGCCTTGGGAATTGTACGCGTCATAACATTATATAAGCAACACTTGAATATCGTTTTGTCTATCCACAGAAATCTCATTCCCTACCTGGATAAAGGGTGATTGTCACATCCCAAGAAGATCCTGTTACGAAGTTTCTTTTCCATAATTGCAACTGAGAGGGAAGCAGCATCCTGTCAAAATTCAGACCATTATGTAAGTCCACTACATCCTTCCCAAAAATGACAGAAGGAAAAGAAGCTATCCATGTAACAAGAATCCAGATATTTCATTTGTGCACACAGGCACACGCATTGAAAGCTGTGGAGGAGACCAAGACAGACAATGCATAAAGCAAAATCAAGTTTTTGGCATGCAAGCACCATTCATTGTGTAGACCGCTAATTTTACTTGAATGAACCTAGAAAAGAACTAAAAGAAGAGCAGACATAATGCAGGACTCCCATTTTCCTTCACATCCTTTACCCTTTTTGAGTTTTTGGCAATGCACATTCCAAAATCGGTCAAACTATGACAGAAGAATGAACAAATAGGATATGAACCTCATAGTGTATTAGATTGAGGATGTGATCTGGACGAACTTCAACAGTTCCCTTCTCTAGCCAATAAGAATGTGCACCCCTATCTGCTTTGTAAGTAATGTTAAGGTTAGCAGAGGTGGTAGTTTTCCCATAACAAACTCTAGGTGTTCTCCCTCTCGATATACCAGTTACCGAACTTTAAAAGGATATGTAGAGTCCTGCCAATCTAATAACACAGCCACCGAATTCCATCACCACTGCTTCTGCTTTCAGGAGAACGTCTGTCCTGGGGCTCCTACCAATAGGGACAATAGGACTATCCTGCAAAGCAAGACCAACAGAACACCACCAACAGTTAGGAAGATGACTACTTTGCAAAAGTACAAATGATACAGGCACAAGAGTAACAGCATAAAAATGACAAAAAAACCTAAGTTCAACAAAGATGCATTAAGTGGAGATCCCAATGACCCTGAATCAATTGCAACAGATACCAATGCGTGCTGCATATTTTTGAACAACCATTAACAAGGTAAGTAATTACAAATTGTTAGTTAACGCAGTAGTTTAGCCATGGGAAAAACACGAAACACCATAGACATTGGGTGAAAGCTAAACATTATGTTAGATTAGCACCTCATCACAGTTTCCATTGTTGCTGCAGTCATATGGAGCAGAGCTTGATGTGAATAAGAAAGAACCTTCCCCATTCCAGCTCAGGGCAGCCAGTCTGAGCAAAGTTAGATGAACAGTTCAAATTTATTATCGTGCAGAGCACAAGCACCTAAACATTCAAAAGTGTGATATGCAGGCCTCACCACCCAAAGTTTCACCTTATAGCCACATTTTCATCCAAGTGCAACTGAAAGCGATTAGAAAATTGTGCGACAGATCGGAGTTCATTTTAGGCTCACCTGACATCACCAGGGTAGTCAGAAGTTCGTGATGGCGGAGCACAAAAAATCACATAGGGAAACCGCTGAGCTGTCTTTGATCCTTTCAAGGATGGTATAATCCCCATTTTGACCAACTCATCGTGATGATCGGAAGTCACTGTCTGCCCATAAATTTGGCAGCCTGGATGCTCCTGCTCAAAAAAATTCATACCCTCAGTCTCATATAAATAGCTCGTTCTGCTTCAACTAGCAACATAACACATTCCCCCCCCCCCCCAAAGGACAACACGAAGGGGACATCTTGTGAAGCAATGGGTAAATATGTCAGAACAGTTACAAAGCAAACAGAAAGTTGTCAATCAAATTGAAATAACTCTAAGCAGAATGAGCCACACATTAGCCAGGTGTAAGAGGTAACATCCAGCTGAGACAAGCAATACGTATATTGAAGACAGTATCAAGCAAGAGGCTTATATGAGAACATGGTTGTCTTTTCAAGCTATGGAATCGTTTCTCTTGGTTTCTCCCTGTAAGACTTTCAGAGGTAGAGAAAATTTTGTATCCATACCTCACGCCATCTTTCTGCCACCAAGCGCCCGAGAACGCCAGGTCCAACAATCAGCAAATCGTTCTGTCCAACTGCTCCTGTAGATGAAACCTCCATTTCTTCACCTCGTGCTCCTTTGCCCACAAAAATGAAACCATTAATAAACCAAGAACAACTTCTTTTCCACTCTCCAAAGCAAACAAAACAGACCGTAGACAGTCAGCATAAGAGTCAGCATCCGCCATTGCACAAGCACGCGGAAAAGAGACGGCCTAAATTTTTGCCACTTCATTTATCTTTTGGGTCAACGCTTCCTCATACATCATCACATTCGTGCAGCTAAAAGTTCAAATCTTCGAGCTGCAACTCACCTCACTCAACTCATACCTGCATCTAAACTAAAATGGGTGATCAAAAGAATCAATTCGTGATGGATATCTAATCTAATCCACCTTCATTACCTCAACTGCGCAGCCAGCAAACAGTGATGGACGCGCGAAATCGACAAATTCCTCACAAGAACCCAGTCAAGACGCAATTTTTCTCGTTCATAGATCCAGTCAAGAATTTTTCAAGGAAAACCCACAACAGAAAACGTTCTCAACATTGGTCTCCTCAATTCGGCGACGATCGAAAAACGCCAAAAAAAACGAGCACCCATCGACATTTCGTAAGCCGCGAACAAGGAGGCGAAAGAAAGGAAGAGCGGGCAGGGCGGGACGGCGGGGGACCAACCGGCGACAGAGAGAGCGCGTACTCGGAGGTGTCGCGGCCTCGACGGCGGCGATTTGAGCCCGGAATCGAGATCGGAGATCCCGAAGATCGATGGGGACAGGCTCGTGCCGCTCGAGACGAGGCGTACGGAGCAGGACGAAGGGCGCGACGAGCGAGGAGAGAGTCTAGCGAGACGAGGCGGAGCGAAGTAGGAAGAAGGAGGAGGTGGAGAAGCAGGGGAAGCTATGATGATGGTGGCATCCATCGCTACATGCTAAGACACGGCGGAGATAAAAAATGGGCAAGTGACTTTGCAATCCGATTGTTGATTGGCTCTTCTACCACAGCACGGAGAGCTAAGAGAGGGCAATCCTCAGGATGTGTTAAAAGGTGTTTCATGCGAGAGTCGCACTTGTCGGTACCATGTATTGAGATAAGTTAACAAAAAGTTAAGTTGCGTCTGATCGTCCGAATTCAGAACGAGATGAGACATAATAAGGTGAAATTAGAAACCTCTTAATATATTCCGGATAGTAAAAAATCATATCATATGTATGATACAATCCAAGATATCATTAGATACATATGAAAATCTCTGTTTAGTGCAATCTCCGATGGGATATCCGGATCTTATCCCATGAGCTCCCTTGCCAGTGTTGTCAAACCCGCTCTCTTTAGCTCCCTCTGCTTCTTCTACTCTTTGCCAGATCCACCGCCATCTCTATCTCCAGGCCGTAGTCCTCACTAAGCTTCACCGTGTTGCATGTGAATCGGATGCTAGCGAAGACAAGCCTTGGGTCGCTAATGGCTTTGCGGAGCAACCGAGGTAGGCAACGGACGTGGCTGATCTAGCAGACGAGGCAACCGCGACCGATGCAGAGGTGAAAAGGTGGCGACGAGGCGGTGGACACCGCGCGCGAAGCTTGAGCGCCACTTGACTTCGAAGTTGACAATCTAGGGTGAGGGGCAAAGAGGAGGTGGACGGAGATCCACCGGTGGATGGCAATGGGCAACGAGTGACGAGCAAGCACGCCTTTGCAGGGGACAACGACCTCAAAGGATTTGACACACTCACGAGGGGATTTGAGTTCTTCGATGGTGATAGCTATGTGATGTATCACTTCTCTTTGTCACCCTAAGTCATCGGAATACTATCGGCTAGCGATAACAATCGGCGATGGTCAGAGGCAACGACAATCGGACGGTGGTCGGAAGTGACGATCATGGACTGTCGTGGTATTGGTCCTTGCACGATGGTTGGCGAGACAATATCCGGATGTGGCACTCCATCACTCTATTGTTGGAAGATTGCTATTACATTATCTTTAAAAAAAAATTTATCCAAATTGGGTTTACCTTGCCTCCTATCCCCATCCTTAAATGTTTTTAAAATCTACGCATTACATATCATGCTGATTATGTGATTGGCCGGGTACACCAGACCGATTCACTTTTCCATTTCTTGGGGGGTTTTTAGTGAAATGAATTTGTTTATAAGAGGTGCCATTCTCTAGGGTTACGAAAACACCCAAGAATGACGGATCGCCTTTCTTGGGCTTTAAGTAATGGATTGGGAGTAGTGTTTCAAGTGTCTAATTACGAAAACGCTACAAGCGCTAGTGTATTGCTTGAAAAAGTATACTTAATTAGTTCCCTGAGACATTCCTTAAAAGTATACTTATCTAGTTTTTGAGACATTCGTTAACAAAATCCTATTGAAAATGTTGTTAATTCTAAGAAGTGGAGGTGACCAACAAGTGGATTAGGCTAGCTTTCACTATACACCGCTGCAGTCATTCCGTCTGGGGTAAGTCTCCAAAAGAGTGTTGCACGTTACCACATTAAGTGGTGATAGATATTATATATGGGCCGCTCATGTTGGACTAACCTAGTCTATGGTCCATCATGCGGGCCCATCTTCAGTGGGAGTTAAACAAAAAGATAAGAAGGAAGTTATCTTTTAAGAACGTGATTATGAAAAAGATTGAGTTCTCTTCTTCTTCACGTTACGGCTCCAAAGAACGACGCTATGTAGAAAAACTCCCAAAATTGGAACGCTCACTCAAGGCTACAAATTAGTTTACATTTAATCTGCGACAAAGAGGTATGTTCGTTTACGTGATATGCCTCGCTCGATCGGTGATTCAAATATAGAATGGGCACGTTTTTTTTCGCGTTTTGTGAATTTCTTTTGAGAATATGTTTCCGACATTGGTATCAGAGCCCATATTATTTGTTTCTTGATCATGTCATGAATTTATGTCCACTGTGAATGTATTCGGATTTGTAGTGTACATGCTTAGAATGAATAGGGTTCGCGGTCATGGATGTATGCAAGTTTGAACGTACTGTTCATTCTTCTTTTCAAATTTTTATTCCGTGAAAGTGAAATGTAATTGCATAGTCGGATAGTACTCGTCGAGACAAGAAGAATGAGTGATCACCGATCTCGAGGCGACACCGGGAGCAGCAGAGGTGACCTGCACGCGACGGGGATGACGTCCGTGCGTAAGGGCCACGCGCAGGGATGTTGCCCAGAACTGCTGGCGCGTGCGTAGTTGTGAACGTGTGAAGGTCACGCTGACGTTAGCAACCCCACGTCACGCTGACGTCAACTGATCCAGCTCGCAGACCAGTCGGTCTGGTTGGACTTTTGACCCGACCCGTTGATTTTGATCCAAAAAGGGGGGGGGGATGCAGAATGTGTTTCTTGTGATATTGTATCATGGATTAAAAGTAATCTTTTTATTTTTCTACATTTGTTGCAGGAACGATGGTACAAAGGTATCCAACCCCTATTATCCCTAGAACGGTTGAACAAAGGGCAGACTTGGTGAGGAAAAGAAGAGAGCTAGCTGGTTGTTTTTGGAATGGTAATATTAATATGATGACCCATGTTATTACCGTCAACAAAAAGATACAAGATGTCAATTGGCACGGAGGCGTGAAGACAGAAAATGATAAGTTTAATCATTTTTATGACACTCTACCTAGACAAGAGAAAAGGGTGTTGCTTGGTGTTTACGGGAACTCTGAAACACTAAGATATGATAAGATTGTGGAAGCCTTCATGAGGAGATATATTGGGGTCATGGCAACAAAGACGTCAACGCCTGGGATGAATGGGTGCAAAATGAATGCGCCGTGGCGCAAAACCAAGGGAATTGCAAGGGTCTTTTCTTGGTTGGGGAAGGTCCGAAAGAACTTCCTAAGGAATTTTATGATTTCATCCCGGTTCATATGAAGAAGATCACAACCATATGGTATTTGTTATTTTAACTTTCGTTATCGTTTATGGATGTGTTCACTCTAAGTTCATTTTTCAGTTGCTTGTAAATACTTGTTTTTTCAAGTTATAACTTCTCATTCATGAATATTGTGTTCACATTTTATAACATATTTGATTATGAATCTTTGAGTTAGATTTGCACAATGTTAATGGGATATTTTTGTTGTGAATAGTTGATGGTACTATTCTATTTTAATAACTGTCTTATTAGTATCATATGGTTGAGTGGGAGTTCTAAAAGTTTTTAGTAACTTTAAAGAATGTAATTTTACCTTCATGATTATATTAACGATAATTTTAAATTAGGATTTTAGATGATCATTGGGAACATAGTGAACTT
This sequence comes from Syzygium aqueum, assembly GCA_031216185.1. Lineage (NCBI taxonomy): Eukaryota > Viridiplantae > Streptophyta > Magnoliopsida > Myrtales > Myrtaceae > Syzygium > Syzygium aqueum. The sequence goes on along the minus strand of CM062232.1, from coordinate 12,075,333 downwards.
TCGAATCTAAAACCTATGTGAAACTACTCATTAATATAATCAGTTTGTGTAAAATTGATGCGTAAATGAGCGGCATTAATAATTCGTACGTATGTGTCTGAAATGTTCAGATATCATGGTTTCAGCATTAAAGAATATAGTTGTTGAACTGAACAAAGGAGAAAAGTTAAACGGAGATAACTATGAAATCTGGAATTTGAAAATCCGGCATGTGTTGGAAGAGCAAGAGGCACTGGAAGCTTTTAACCTTGTTATGGAAGAGCCTGAAAATGGGAATATTACACAACATAGAAGGGACAAAGAAGCATTTGCTGCTTGGCAAAAGAAGAACTCTATTGCTCACATTATATTGTTGAGTAGCATGGAAAATGGCATCATGCGAGAGCTCGGGCATTTTGACAATGCCAAAGATATGTGGATAGCACTAGTAGCTAGGTTTGGCCAAACTTTCGTGACTAAACTGAGACAACTCACAATTACATTTGACTCATATAAGAAGCCTCATGGTCAGACCATGAAACAACAAATGAGGCGTATGTCAAACATGATTAGTAAGCTAAAGGATACTGTCTATGTTTTGACTGATGAGCAGTAAGTGCAAGCAGTTATCCGTTCCCTGTCCCAAAGCTGTGAGCATGTGAAAGTCCACCTGTCCCACAATGAGAATATAAAGATTTTTGAGAATGCAATGCGCCACCTTGAGCTGGAAGAGGACCGCCTCCTAGCGGCTAAACCAGAATCTGACATCTATTTTGCTGGTACTAGTTCACATGGAGTTTCGGGCTCCAAGCGCAAGCACCTATGAGGGTTCAAGAGGTGAACGAGCAAGGGAGCAGGTACTTCAGGAAAGAAACCAAGAATCAACCCACAGGAGAAAGGAAAGCATCCTTTCAAAAAGAAGAACATTTCAAGGGTGAAATATTACAACTGTGGCAAAAAGGGTCACTTTGCTCGTAACGGTGGCGAGCCAAAAAAGACAGAAACCCTTAGCATTCATGAAAGTATTACTTATATGTCTAGTTTAGTACTTCTAACCGAATATATTCCTTTGTGGACTATAGACTCGAGAGCCACAGGTCATGTAGCAAAAGGTAGAGAAGTTTTCGTGGAGTTTCGACAAATTCCACATGGAGCGAGATGGATTTATGTGGGGAACAACTCTAGAGCAGAAGTCAAGGGCATTGACACCTACCAATTGAAGATGCGTGGTGGTCGCACCTTGTTCCTGTATGACGTGTTGTATGCTCTAGAAATTCGTCGGAATCTTATTTATGCGTTGGTGTTAGTTAAACTTGGTTTTAGCTTGAATTTTCCATAACAATAATGTTGACTTATTTTTAAGTACGAGTTATTATGGTTCAAGACATTTCCTAGATTGTTTTATTGTATTGGATATTGAATACAGTAATGTGAATGTTTGTTATTCCCTATTTGCATCTTCTGAATCTTATGATAATGATGTGAATGTATGGCATGCTAGATTTGGTCATATTGGCCAACATCGAATGAATAGATTAGCCAAAGAGGGCTTAATGGGTAATATTGAAAAAGTTGATTTGCCTGTTTGTGAGCATTGCCTAGCGGGAAAAACAAGAAACCATTTGAAAAATGAACAAGAGCTAAGTTTCGTTTGCAATTAATCCACACAGACATCTATAGTTCAATGAATGTAAGAGCAAGGCATGGGGTTGTTTACTTCATCACTTTCATAAATGACTATACTCGATTTTGACATGTCGATATGATTTCTCATAAGTCCGAAGCATTGAGTTGCTTTAAGAAATTTATGACCTAAGTGGAAAATCAATTAGACAAGAAAATAAAAGCATTAAGATCCAATCAAGATCAAGAATATTTATCTGATGAGTTTAGAAATCTATATGATGAAAAAGGAATAGAAAGACAATTGTATGTTCCATATACTTCTCAACAAAATGGTTAACGAAGAGGAGAAACAGAACCCTAATGGAAATAGTTAGATCTATGATGGCACAAACTAATCTGCCTATTACATTTTGGGGTGATACTTTGTTGACTGCTGCCTATATACTTAACTGTGTGCCTTCTACATCGGTTACTTCTACTCTATATGAATTTTGGATAGGTAGAAAACCCGATTTTAGTTTTCTTAAACTTTGTGATTGTGCTATCTATACCCACGAGACCTCTCACAAGTAAGGAAATTAGGTCCAAGAGGCAAAAAGAGTATTTTCATAAGATATTTAGAGTAATCAAAGGGGTATCTGTTTATAGGTAAAAAAGAAAGTGGAAGTGTAATTAAATTCGAATCACAAGATGTCTCATTCTTAGAAAACGAATTTCCTAAAAAAGGCAAAATAAGAAAGGACTACTCTCTATTTAAAACCTTGGATAGTAATAATGACTCAAATGGGAACAATGTGAGAAGTGAGGGATTTGTTCCGGACCAATCTCAAATGCAACCACTTGATCAGACGATAACATGATCATCTAATCCGAGTGGGAGCACAATGGAGCATAATGTATCGAGAGTACAATCTACCATTTAGCGAACAAATCGCAAAAACATTCACCATCGACAATTTGACATTGAAAGGGAAGCTTTTATAGTAGCTCCATAAAATGAGAATGAGCCAAGGAATATAAATGAGGCTCTAACATGCCCTGACAAGAAAAAGTGGATACGTGCAATGAAAGAGGAAATGGAGTCAATGGGATCAAATCAAATTTGGAAATTGATTGATCTTCCAAAAGGATGCAAAGCCATTGGAAACAAGTGGGTTCTCAAAATATAACGTAAAGCTAATTGCTCGATTGAAAGATAGAAGGCTCACCTTATAGCAAAAGAGTATAATCAGTAGGAAGGAATTGACTTTGAAGAAACTTTTTCTCCTGTAGTAAAGTTTACCTCAATTCGCCTTATTCTGACAATAATGGCTAGTATAAATCTTGAATTACATCAAATGGATGTAAAGATTACATTTCTCAATGAAGAATTAGACGAAGAAGAAATTTATATGGAATAACCTGTTTGTTTCATTACAAAAAGACAAAGAGTAGAAGGTGCGTGGACTTTTGAGATCGATATATGGCCTTAAACAGTCTTCAAGATAGTGGTATATACGTTTCCATAGTACCATAGTGGCATATGATTTTGTGATGATCGATGAGGATCACTATGTATATATCAAAAGATTCAAATATAAGTTTGTGATCTTATCTTTTTTTTTTTTTGGTAAGGTTTGTGATCTTATCTTTATATGTAGATAATATACTAATTGCCGGAAGCAATCTGGAGTTAGTTAATATAGTTAAAATTGGTTATTTTCCAATTTTGAGATAAAAGATATGGGTGAAACTGTGTATATTCTAAGAGTTAAGATTTCGGCCCCGTTTGGTTAAGCTTTGGGAAGGGGCTTTCGGCCTCGAAAGCCCCTTCCCAAAATGCTTAACCGTTTGGCAATTGCTTTTAAGATACCAAAAGCCCAAAGTTAGCATTTGGGATGCTGAAAGCCCAAAGTTAGCATTTGGGATGCTGAAAGCCCAAAGCAGGTGGGGAGGTGCTTTGGGCTTTTCAGCATTTTCGGGATGCAACTTCCACCATTTAATGAATTTTTGTCAGTTGCCTATTTTGCCCTCAAAATTTTGTTGAAAGTCTAATTTTGCCCATTTTAAAAAACAAAACCTAGCAGTCTCTAGCGTTTTGCTTGTTCGCTCTCCCATTTGCCTTTTGTCACTCTCAATTGTTGACTCACCCTCGCGCGGAACTGCTCGCCTCTCTCGCTCGCTTTGGTTGCTTCACTTTCCTTTGGACGGACCACTCGCCTCTCTCGCTCGCTTTGGTTGCTTCGCTCTCCTTCAAACGGATTGCTCACTCGTTCGCTTCGGTGGTTCGCTTCGCTCGTTCCCTCGCACAACTACAGGTTCGTCTCTCTCTCTCTCCCCGGTGGATGTGCTTTTGATTGATTAGATTTGCACATTTTGTGGCCATCCTTGAGGTTTTATCCTTTCTTCCATGGTGAAATCACCATGGAATTTGTGCATTTCATGATTTTTGTGCTTGTATAGTCTTAAATATGTTTTTAGGGTTTTCCTTTTTGTTTTGCGTAAGAGGTAATTTGAGGCAATTGATTACGGAAATTTTTTCCTCTGTTCTTAAGTGGGGAACAATTGGGCTCTGGGCTTCATATGTTTTATGGAAATTTTTGCATTTTGTTGTTCCTTTGTTTTGCCTAAGAGGTAACTTGTTGCAGCATTTTGGTGCTTGTATAGTCCTTTTCATCAGTCCGTTCTTGGTGGACCAAGAACAACTTCCCTTTGACATTCCCTATGAAGGTAGAAGAAGCCACCTCCGACTCAGCTTTTTAGCGGATGGTGGTCCTTCCTTCTATGGTAAAAGGGGCCGAGTAGTACTCATCAGCAGTGGCCTTATCCTTCAGTAAAGCTCAATTATGATTCAGAGGGATGAGATGAAGACTACAGACATAGACATAGGCTTCTTACATTCTGCCATTTTGTGTTTTTATCTGACAATCCTATCAGGTATAATATCATTTTGTCTTCCTAGCTGTAAAACCTTTGGCTGAACACGCAACCCGAGTCCAAAAATTGTTCTAGCTTTCTTTCATTTTATTCTTTTAGGATCTGGTTGTAAGATTTGACTGTTCCGTAATCCATTGTTGTTCTAATTGGAAGAAGTTGCATAATTCCTCTATTCTAATTGTGAACTTGTTGCTACCCAAATTTTTTCCTCAATTCTTTTTTGCTTTTTGTGAATTGATCCAGGTTTTTGTTTTCAATCTCCATGATGACTCGGCTCTCTGAATAGAACATGAGCCTTACCCAGAATAGAGCATGCACTTGGGGGCATATCTAGTGGATGTATAGTGGCTTGTTTCTCGCATTTCCTAGATTAGGGCAATTATGTTGTATCACCCAGATTTTGTTTTCTATTTATTTTGCTAATTGATCCAGGTTTTTATTATCAAAGTTCATAATGACTTGACTCTCATAACACAGCATGTTGGGTTGTACTCATAATAGAGCAAATTCAAACGTGTAAATTTGTCAAAAAGTATGATTGTATCTTGTAATCATTGACCCTTTTTTTGTGATTTACAGTTGCATTCATTACAGCTGGATTCATAGCAGGAGTAATCCCTTTGAGTATGAATAACACAGCATGTTGCCTTTTTTTTGTTCAATTGGTTATGTTATTCACTAATTATATTCAATTGGTTATGTAATGAACATATGTGAGTTGATTGGTTATCTATGTGTTAAGAAATGCATGTCTTTATTCGAATTTGTTCATGGTTAATCTTATTTGTTTTTGCTTCCCAAATTTGTTCATGTTACTATACTAGTAGATGACAAGTTCATCAAAGGAAAAGGCATTTTGGAGCTCAGAAGACGTAGAAATCTTTTGTAAGTTGTGCATTGAACAAATTGAAAAAGGCAATCATCCTGCAAGCAACAAAAGAGATGGATGGGCAATCATAATTAGCAAGTTTGAGGAGCTAACAGGAAAAAAGTATGATAAGAATAAAATGAAGAGAAAGTGGGATAATATCAAGGAAGAATGGAAAAGATGGAGGTCATTGCTTTATAATGAAACAGGACTAGGTTGGGATTCAAGGAAGAAAACCATTGATGCAAGTGACGAATGGTGGAAGAGTAAAATTCAGGTTTTCATCACTTCTTTTTTTAACTTTTGTGCCGGATCATCTTCAAGGATACAACTTACACAAATGCTTTATGATAACAGGTCAATCCAAAGTTTAAGGCTTTTAGGACGAAAGGCATACATCCTGATCTTGGAGAGAAGTTAGATACGATGTTTAGAGATACAGTTGCTACTGGAGGAGTCACATGGAATCCTGGGCAAGGCTTATGTATTAATAATGATCTTGAGGTCACACAACCTGGTATCGATGATGTTGCAGGATCTACTGATGAAAATTTGGAGGGTCATGTAGATGAAACCATTGGTGAACCAATTGGAGCTCAAAATCGGAAAAAGAGCTGCTCAAACTTCAACAAGGCAAGCTCGAGAAAAAAAAGATAAGAAATTGAGCACAAGAGAAGAGTTTGGGACGTAAATTAACAGGCTAGTTGCAGCTGTTGAAAGTAAGAGCAATGCCACTACCACATCTCAAGCAACCACCAATGTAGTCGGTCCTTACAAGGACCTTATAGATATATTGGATAGCATACCTGAGATTGTGGAAGATAAAATGTTATACTATTTTGCAATCTCTCATTTGAAGGAAAAGATAGACAATAGACAGGTTTTTATGAGCTTAAAGGATGATGCAAAAAAAGTCAAGTATCTCAAGTATGAGTTTGGAAAGAGTCAGGTCTTCATAGATAGGATGTTAGCATCTTATTGTTTTCATGTTTGAAAGGAGTCATGCTACTTTTATGCCTGTTTGAAGAGAGTGATGTTGCCTTATTTCTGTTGATGGATCTTTATTTGCATTCCTGTGAACCCAATTTCTATTAATGTTTTAATGTGAGAATTGTTTCCAGTTGGTTTTCTCTTTATGTGATTAAGTTTGCATATATATGATGGTTATTACATTGTTTGATGATCAAGCTTATTCATTATTTCTCTTACAACTTTTATATTTTGTTATTTGAAACAGTTATGAATGATTCACATGCAAGGGAAAATGGTGAACAAGAGGAAAATGACTATTGGGATCTTGTGTCAGTCACAGGAGTTGCAATTTTATATCAAGCAACATACCTTTACAGACAACCTTACATGACCTCAACATATACAGGTTATGCATGGTTAAAAGAGTTGATGGGCGAAGATGTGAATCCTATAAGGTGTTATAATATGTTTAGAATGCATAAGGTTGTATTTAATAATTTAATCCGTGACTTAGTAGCATGCTATGGTCTTGAAGGGTCTAGGAATACTGATGTTGCAGAAATGGTTGGTATGTTTCTTCGTATTTTAGGACACGGTATAGGCAGCAGGTTAGCACAAGAGTGCTTTCAGCGCTCTGGGGAAACCATAAGTAGGCACTTTAGCTTAATTTTAGATAAAGTATGTGATATAGGAAAAGATTTGAGCCAACCAACCGATCGAGAATATAAGGAAGTTCCCGAGAAAATCAAGAAAGATCGACGATTTTTTTCCATATTTTAAGGATTGCATTGGAGCTATTGATGGTACACATATCCCAGCGATGGTACCTACGTACGATCAAATTCGTTTTATTGGTCGAAAAGGAACGACGACTCAAAATGTGATAGCCATACGTAATTTTAATATGAAATTTGTCTATGTTTGGGCCAGTTGGGAGGGACAAGCTCATGATACACGTATCTTCTATAAAGCCATTGGAAGACCCGATACACATTTTCCCCATCCTCCTCCAGGTTCGTTATTTAATGATTTAGTTACATCCATATATCTATGTGGCATATGTTAATTAGATTTATAATATATTGGTGTAGGTAAATATTACTTGGTAGATGCTGGATATCCAAATTATATGGGTTATTTGGGGCCATATAAAGAAGTTAGATATCATTTACCAGAATTTCGAGAAGGTTCTTCGCCTACGAGTTATCGAGAAGTATTCAATCATGCCCATTCCTCACTACGCTCAACAATTGAGCGAGCCTTTGGAGTATTAAAACAGAAGTGGGGAATTCTAACTTGTATGCCCAGTTATCCATATGAAAAGCAAGTGCAAATTGTCGTGGCGACAATGGCTTTGCACAATTTATATACGAAGAAATGTCGTGATTGATATGGATTTTGAACAAGCAGAATTGGATCCGATTATGGATATTCAGTTGACGATGATGATTCAAGTGAGGGGGTTAACGCTTCAAATAATAATGCATTTTCCGACATGACACGTTTACGTGATGAAATAGCCATGAGCTTACAAAGTCTTTGAGGAGGTTTGTAATATTAAGGATAGCGTACTTCTTTTTTGCGGACATATGTGATCATATTTATTATTGTGAAATGACAACCTCTCAAGAATGTTAGATATCCACTTAAGAATTGGCAACAACCTGCTAAACTACCTCCTTGGTGAAGGGATACCAGTAGCGCATGCCAAGAAAATCATTTGCAGACATGTTCTTTGCTTCCAAAGCCCCTTTGAGTTACAGAAAGTCTGACATAACATTCACACCTAGCTATGCAAACTAAAAATATCATTTTAATGCAATATATATAGAAAGAAGAAAGTAGATAACATCTTTGAAATAGATATTAGGCACATAAAAAGACTGAAAAATGTCAAGTCCAACTCAAAGTTACGGTCATTGTTTCTTTTTTTCAATTTTAAAAATATTAAAATTAAAAATTTAATTTGGTCACACCAAAGAGCTTTCTAAATTTATGTTTACCAAACAATCTAGCATTTTTCCAAAGCACTTTTCAGTTACATTTTACTAAATAGTCTTGCATTTTCCCAAAGTCCAGTCCAAAGGTATTTGCATTCCCCCAATGGCATTCCTCAAATGCCGAACCAAACAAGGCCTTCAAGAGATTGTTCAAAGAAGTTACTATCTTTTTCACAAGAGACATATATAAACAAAGTTCCTGAACGATTTCACATGCAAGATTGTAAACCCATAGATACTGTAATATTTGCCTCTTCTTTTGACCAGGTCAAAAGACTTAGGCTGAAGGAGGAAAAAAAAAGTCAAAAGTCAAAAAAAGCGAAGATAAAAGGAAGAAAGCAGAAGTTGGTCGGGGAAACAGAAGAAAAACATAGGAGAAGAAAAGGAAAAAGGAGAGGAGAAAGGGAAGAGTGAAAGGGAGGGTTTGTACGCGTGGGTCCTCGCCGAGTCGTTCTGACTACGTAACGCAATGACTAGTAAGTACTCGCAACCCTCGTTAGTCCTATCGGAGTAATTTTTGGATTAGGGCTCGGAAATAAGAGTTATGTGGATTTGAGTTGCGTAGTTCAAGTTTTTGAGTTGTCGAGTCTTAAATATCCATAAAAATGAAAGATTATGGTGTTGTGGGGCTGTGCCCTTCGACGGATATCAATTCGGAGTTATGGTTTGTCCGAAATCAAATTTTCAAGTTGAGAGCATAATCTGGAATTTCGTGAACAGTACTTTCCAAGGCTTTTATTGTCATTTTTGGGCTGTTGTTTGGGTTGGCTGTGCTGGGACATCCATAGTATGTTGGATGAGTTTCGTTTTGACTATAAGAGCGCGCAAAACGGAGTCCAGTGGAGGAAGTTACGGCGCGTGGAAATTTGGTGCGCGAGTTGTTCGTTGTGGTCGGCATTAGATTTTTTCCATTGAGCAAGCCGTCGTAGGCACGTAGGTGTTGGATTATTGGCTAGTTAGCCTTAGCTTATTCGAGTCGCGCGTTAGGGGGAAGTATTACTCGGTTTTGATTTGATTTCCGTATGTTTAATAGGATTTTGGAACCGTCGGCTCGAGGAACACGTATGGGTTAGTTTTTTTATTACCAGGTGAGCGACATTATATTTTCTATAAATTTACAAATTCATATTTTGATAATGAGATATAATTTTTAATACAGTGGAGCATGTTTTCTGCATAAATTGGATCGATCATTTGCTACCTTTCTTCGATTGTGAAATGAGTTGAAAAGTCTTATGACGTTATTGAAATGAAACTTTTGTGAATGCTTATATTAAAGGTTTTGTGAAGAGGATTAGTCGAGGGCTACTCTTGTTGCGAAATGTTTTGTGAAATGGACTTATTGGTGTTGATTATGGATTTCTGGATGGAGTTATAAGTTGTTGCTGCTCGTATTCCTATGTTGAAAACCCGTTGAGAAGGGAGTATGTATATTGTCAGGATATCCTTCTGGGCCGAACCGCCGGCTTATAATAGGTGGTAGACCTTGCTAAGAGGGGTAAACTTGGTTGCCTTTGTCACGGCGTTAAACTTGATCATAGTTGATGACGAGCATGAGATTGGTTGATGGATGAACCATCAACGTGTTATATGATGAGATTCGTCAATGGATAGACCATTGATGATTGGCTATTGCTGTTAAGTAAGTTTTTATTGAGTAATCTGATACATATGACTTTTATTAAAAAGTTATTATACTTTTGAGATATTTTTTGCTATAATGTACATTGAGTTGAGTTACAGGCTGTGATATTTTTGATACTATTGCATAGTGATTGTTCGATTCGCTTAGAAGAAATATGTTACTTACTGAGCCGTGGTAGCTCACCCCTTATCTTATATACCTTTCAGGTTCTTCTGCTGGCCGCTAGTAAGGCGCGAGCGGACCTTAGTTGGAGGATTTCTTTTGATTGTGAAATTTTTGGGTACGTTGTACATAGTGACGTTGAGCTATTGGAATAGCTTTTTTTGTTGGATTTGTATATATCCTTTTGATGGTTTTAGAAAGCTCTGATGTTATTCGAGTTTTGTTTAAGTTGAGGTTGCGTTCTTTGGGTGAAAGGATGGCCGTGTTATGATCCCGTTTTGATTGTGTTCGGGGTGTGACAGATACTCATATTGCGAATGGTGAAGGATTGAGCCTTAGAATGTGTCTTAAAACTCTACAAGAACAGGAACAAATGAAACGTGTTCCTTGTACTAGTGCCATTGGGAGCTTAATGTACGCTATAATGTATACAATACCTGATATATATTTTGCAGTTGAAATAATTAGTTGATATCAATCCAATCCAGGTCAAGTACATTCGTCTACCGCTAAAAGAATCATGAAGTATCTGAAGGCTATTGCTAATTATTCACTAAGTTATCAAGGAAGTGATCTGCACTTTGAAAGTTATACTGACACTAACTAGGAAGGATATTTGGATGAGAGGAAACCCACCTCTAGGCATGTATTCTTACTGAACAAATGTGCCATATCTTGGAACAATAAGAAATAACAGTGTATAGCACTATCAACAATGGAAGCCGAATTCCTTACAAAAAAAAAACAATGGAAGCCGAATTTATGGCACTCTCAGCGGCAATACAAGAAGGTGTTTGGCTAAGGAGATTTTTAAACCATTTAGGTGTTACTGAAAATGCTACAACGTCGTTATTGGTACATTGTGATAGCCAATCAACAATAGCTTACACCAAGGATCCCAAGTTCCATTGTAAAACCAAACACATAGACATCACATACAACTATGTTAAAGATATGATAGAACAAAAGAAAGTGAACGTATAGTACATAATCACGCAAAGAATGATAGCATATCCAATAATGAAGCCGATTTCTAGAGATGTTTTCTATAGTCATGCAAAATCTCTAGGACTGCGTAGAGTTTGATATACTAAATATTGTATTTTTCTCCAAATGTTCACTGTTAATGAAGTTTGATATTATTATTAATGCCTATGAGATAAATTGATTATTTATGTATCTTAATGCTTAGTGCATCATATTAAAAGATATGTCTGACAAATGAGAGATTAACCCATTCACACGAGTAATTGCCTCTATTCACTATGTGATTAACAGAGATGAGACAATTTTAAGCTTATTATCTATGTGATGATTGAGAGCTCAAGCTTAAAATACTGATGTCACCTTAACAAAATGTTAAGATGATGACATATATATTAAATAAACCCATATATTTCACTTTACCTGTCTTTAATGTCAAATGTGAGTTCTGATGGATGCTTATAAATAAAGTAGATTAGTGAACTCGAGTTAGACATTAGGTATGTCTAAAATATCATATGTATGATATTAAGTGTAAAGACATACGTTCCATGGGAAAAGAGAGAATACCGTAATATGTATTTCATACTATATATCCATGAGACGACCAATAAAAGTTGACAAAAGTTTAGATTTCAACTTTTCAGCTATGTGAGACTCTTGAGGATAACAGTTCCTCAATCAAGTGTCCTCATGACCCTTACTTATTCTCAAAATTTCTATTTAATATTTGTTATCTTAGGATATTGCCAATGGTCATGAATGATTCAATCTAATAGGGCATTTTTAGAAAAACGAATTGGACTGAAATCAAGAGGTTTAAGGGAAGAGGAAGATCGATTTACTATTGATATCACGTACTAGTTTTGTGTTCATAGGTCCATCAATTATGATTATTTGTCAATCATAGTTATGAATACAACACATGATATTTAAAGAGATCAAGAGAGATATAAATGTAACTGATTGATCTAGGGTATTGCATACTAAAGTTACTCTAAGGAAATATGCCCAACATAAGCTTCTATATATTCTTAATAGATGTGTGGCAACGAGCTCTCAGAGTATGTTGGTCGCATGGATTATTTGTCTATATGAAGCTTGCAAAGAAGAGAGGGTTATATTTAGCCCATCATGGGCGAGTGGAAGATGATAGATATTATATATGGGCCGCCCATGTTGGGTTAACCCGGCCCATGGTCCATCATGCGGGCCCATCTTCAGTTGTAGTTCAAAAAGAAGATAAGATGGAAGTTATCTTTTAGTAATTATGAAAAGATTGAGTTCTCTTCTTCTTCTTCTTCACATTACAGAATGACGCTCTGCAGAAAAACTCCCAAAATTGGAACACTCTATCAAGGCTACAAATTGGTAGACATTTAATTTGTGGCAAAGAGGTATGTTCGTTTACGTGATATGCCTCGCTCGATCAATGATTCAAATGAAGAATGAACACATTTTTTCTTTGTGAATTATTTTTGAGAATGTGTTTCCGACAAGTGATGAACTATTCCGAGGTGCATGTTGAATTATAATTAACTCAACATGATCTCTCCCAATTGCCGTGGGACTTGGGATGTCACAAATTCCCTTACCTAAAACCCTACATCCTCGTCAGTATTGGTTTGTATAGCTTGGTAATAATCCCCCAATTCAATATGTGGTCCGGTATACTTACATCCCCTTTGAATCTTGAAAATCAATATTTGAAACCTATCTTCCCAACAAGGCCCTCATCGGATCGGGTATATAGACCTCATCTATCCACAAACCACTCAATTAGCGGAGGGGAACTAGCTTCGATGGCATTTGTAATGACCCTCGCTTGTTCAACGTGGGCGAGACCCTCAAAAGGAATACTTTAAGAAACCACACGAGGCGGTGATTGATTGAGGTTGGTGTTGGCTTATAAATATCTCACCAAGGCCTCTCCCAACTTATGTGGGATTTAAGATGTTTACTCAGAGATATTCGAGAAAATTGGAACGAACTGGACCACATAAATTGTCAACACTAACGATGACATCAATTCTCTTTTTTTTTTTTTGGTTGGAGAAGTCAATTCTTTAAATGGAAGAGTTTGTGACATCCCGAGTTTCACACCATATGGGAGAGGCCCCATTGTGTGATATTTAAGCTTGTACCCACCCCAAATTGTCACCACCTTATTTGGTTACTTAAAACTCTTTTTTATAGCTTGACCCATATGAAACGGACCAAATCATTGCATCCGCATAGGCATGTTTCAACTTCAAATAGATTTTGAGTTAGAGTCTTTTTGAGTTTTGCCTTCTCAGATACAAGGTTTAGGTAAATCATTTCTCAATTATCTCAGCTTTCCTTTTCTTAGATTCAGATAGCGCATAGTTTAGATAGTGCCCGATCATGAGTTTACTCAGGTTCTGGATACGTTGGGGTTCGGCCTTTTTTTTTTTTTTTCAAATTTGAATTCGGTTGAGTTAGAACCGCATCATGTGAGGTTGCATCAAGTTTGGGTTTGGTGTACTCTAGTGTTTAGGCTAATATCACATCCTCTTCATTTAGAACTTGGGTCGAGTCGATTTTGGATCACATAATGAACTACGAACAAGTCCTGAAGAAGCAGGACCTTGGACCTTTACGTCTGTTTCATCTGTATCCCTTGAAACCGTGAGCTAATGTCACTATTTATTCGTAGTTTATCACTCCATAGAAGAAAGATGCCTCCAAGCGGGGACAAAGTCCCGCATTGCTTGAACGTGTACAAGTAATGCCGTATAAATGCCTAGTTGCGCAAAAGGCAACGCCGCCTAAACTTCCATTTTGACGTTCCTTGGGCGACTGGGTGCGTTTCATTTTTGTCGCTCGAGCCTGAGAGGTAGACTTATTGATTGTTGATTTGCTGGGATTTATTCTTAATTTCTTTTTTATAAAGAAAATGAAATCCGAATTTTCTGAGGTGCGAGTTGTTGCGAACTCAGCTAGATAGTTTTCTAGTTTACCGGGCCTCCTACGTCTGGTGAAAAGTTGCCACCTCTATGGCAACTCTTACATATGGTCTAAATTGTGGGACATCTTCTAGTGAAGTCCTAAAATTTATCATAAAAATGCCAATGTCCTAAATTTTTTCAAATTGGTATTGGTTCAATTGAGATCTAGAGTTTACACTATCAAACTTATTAATAGAAAATGTTGACATGGCTTATACTAATATTTTATCTCTTACGTGGCGACGACGTGGCTAAAGTGCAAAACATCCACCACTAAAGTATATAGTTGCGGGAGCCAATCAAAAAAAGTTGAACATTTTGCTAATGTTGAGGGATTATTGGTCCTTTATCCCAAAGAAGATACATTGAATATCTAATTCTTTCTTACGTAATTTTATCCGGCAATGTTAAAACTATATACTTAGTTTATTTTTTACCAAATTATTCGCCGACTAGAATTTTGGTTTATTTATGATAAATCATTTGCTTATCGCAATTTAATTTAGTCATCATATCTTACTATTTCTTGAAAAATTACATTTCAATTCTTGTTTATCAAATTTAATATAAAAATTCCAATTACGATCCGTCCAAGTAATTCATTACTTTTCTCCAAATAAAAGATTAATATTATAATTATTCAGTGTGTGAACGGAGATGGTCCATTAGCAAATATATCTCTAGGAAGGCAATTTTTTTCCAACAAAATGTCTACGCCATAATCTCGTACTTTAGTTGTGCAAATTAGGTTGTATGAAATCCACGTGAGATTGGTAGAAGTCATGAGTTTTATAAGTGTTATATTAAGCTATAGACCCATATTTTTGTCATGATATTTATTTGATATCTATGTATGAAAAATGATATAACTATTTACTATATCTATCCAAGCCCACTAACAAGGGCTTGGCCCATAGATATATTGCAGGTAAATGTGTTTGGGAAGGCCTGTACAATGAAGGCCCACGCGCGGCCTTTGTAAAGTCTCTATAGGGTTAACTCTGGTTTAGTGGCAGGATCCCAAATTATCTCAATCTATTGGAATGTTTTGGATAGTTTTGACATGGTGGATAAACCCGTCAAAATGAGACATAAACTCATTTCTTTACCCATATATGATGGACTGAATTATTATATGGGTTAGTTATATTCAACAAACATGTCATAAATAGGTTTAAATGTAAGATCGGTATTAAATGGTTTTATAACTTACTTAGATCTAACCCACCTCGATAACTCTCTCTTTATTCAATCTCGCACTCGTTCACTCCGTTTTCTCACCTTAATTTGGGTATGAGTTTTTCTAAATTTGTTATATATGAAAGTGTTTTAATAGTATGGATCAAATAGGTCTACTTGGGTTAAGACCATTTTCGTCTCGACACATATGTTTGACAAGTCTAATTATAGGCTTCGAGTGGGGCTCAATAGGAAAGGGCGGAATGTACCCCTAATCTTTTATAGTGGGCTTGAATTCAAGCCATATTTTCATCACGTGCCACATACTCCTAGCGAAGGATAACATCCATGGATTCGACATACATAGATCGCCACACGACAAAATCTTATTTAGTATTCACCTCTCGCCATTATTATTCCGATACCATCTGTTCTGAAGAAAAAAAATTAGCAACAACAAAGTTAAAAGGGAAATCTTTTCAGGTTCTGACAAAAAAAAATCTTTCAAGACAACGACCTATTAATCTCTAACATTTCCTCACCTGCTACTTGGCAATCGAGTCCTTCAGGATTACCTGCTCCTCCTCTCACATGCTCTCTATTTCATCATGCTCATTGAAGTCGCTAATGCGCTACGCTTCCCTTTGTTAAAGAAACCACGTGCAAAACTCGAGACAAGTGGAACCAATAGAAATTTACCCAAATCCCTCGTATAAGTCCTCATTGGCTTCAGAAAACTAAAGAAGTGAACCAAGTTTGGTTCAATGCATCCCGAACAATCGAGAGGAAGATGGAAAAGTCTTAAGGTCCGTTTGTTTGAAGGAAAATGGTTTTCGAAAAATTATTTTTCGACTTTTTGGTGTTTGGACGACTGATCGATCTACGGAAAACGTTTTCCATAGATTGAAAACAACAAGCTTAGGTTAGAGAAAAACAACACCTCTTCTGAAATTACTTTCCCTAAACTACCAACTAAATGAAAAATAACTGTTTTTCTTGAAAATGATTTTTATGAAAAATATTTTTCTTTATCATGAAATTTTCAGTTAAACAAACGCACCCTTAATTAAGAAGGAGATGCGGACGATCCTTCACACGAAGATGTCTTAATTAACCTATTTTCTCATCAATCGAAAGCTAATATGTCGAAGATATAAGGTGATATGACAAGATGAGGAGGATCTTCCACACCAAATGACCTGCTGATTTGGTTGCCGACTTCCGTGGTCTTTCTCATCAACTCGAATAGTTCGACCTAGAGATAAGAACTACTCACCACACAGTTGACATTAGGGAAAACAATTTTGGTTTGCAAAACGCCTATGACAAGACATGACAAGACATACAAAACTGATCAATTCATTGCATGATAACTTGGAAAAAATTACCCGGTAAGTCCCCAATTTATTATACGAATATTAATTCAATCTTAACCTTTTTAATTTTATCAATTTAATCATAAACCTTCATGAGAATTTTCAATGCAGTCATTCCAGTCAATTTTTGCCAGAAGTCGCTGATATGGTGATTCAATCATTGCCAGTTGTTTTACGTGGTACACCACCACATTAGCAATTTCTAACGAAAATTAACCGAAAAGACTACATTAAACTTTCACGTAAATATTTAGGGCTAAATTGACATCTACTATATATTTAGGACTTATTAAATAATTCCCCCCATAATTCGGTGATTGATGACATACGGATAAATAGATTTTTTATGAGAAAAACCGTAGCAGCTGGCAACCAAATCAGTGGCATATTCTTACTGTTCTCCTAAACACTTTATCCCCAAGTGATATGAGGCGAAGATACAAGGGCCATGATTGAGCCTGCTTTGTCAAATTATGTATAAGACAAAAAACAATTTTGATAAGTTGCCTTCAACATCAAAGTTGAAAATTGAACTCGTTAAATGGCTACACTCTTACGTTGCTTAGTCGTAAAGCATCTTTTCCTATTTCTCTAAAGTGATTGATTCACTCCATCTTTAAGAGAAAGAAAGCCACGCCACGACAAGACAAATGCCAAACAAAAGGCAGAGGCATGCGTCGAGAGCACTTAAAGCGGTGCGAAAATCAAACAAAAGTCAGCAAGGCCAAGAAGTTACATTTCAAGACAAAAACAGGAAAGTGGAAAAGCAACCAAAAATTTCAAACTATATCCGTTGCGAAATATTTATCTTGGATCTTTTAATGTGACATCAAAATTTTTAATTTTGTACATGTATGACACATTTATCCTCCGTCAAGATTCCATCAATGAACACCATAAAAAATTTGCTTATATGAATGCTGGAAAAGCAAACGGTGTTGGCATGACACTCGTGTGACTTAAGAAGGAGATGGCTCCAGAGAACCTGTGTGCATTAGTTTTGTACCTCACAACCCCTAAAGCAAAAATGATCTCCTTTCACTTCAAAAATTCAAAGGATGTAATCAATGTTACATGCTTTCCGCCAAGACCATTTTGATATATGAGAATGATATGGCGAAAATAAACAAGATAATCCTTAGTTGGAAGCTAGTGGTATTGTGCAACTTGAGCTCCATTGGTCCCATTCCCAATGGAAACCCTTGCATTTAATGACCAAAGCATTTTCAAAATATGGATTTTTAAATGCTCTCAAGAATTTTGAATACAATATAATTGTTGGAAAAATATCAACGTGAATCAAGAAGAACAACGTATCAAACTATGAGGCATGGTAATACTCTTTTTAAGGAATTTTTTGCCCTACAACATTACTAATGGTTATTGGCAAAAATCCTCCAATATACAACAAAGTCTCGAATAAGAATACTAGATAGCAATTTTGGTATTCCTCTAGGATCTCTCAAGGGAAGCAATTGGAAAAGATAGCTGTATATATGTTAGAAGAAACGAAAGATGGTAGTTCTTCATAATGAACAAAAAAGTTGAAAAATTATATACTTTGAATAAACACAATATTTCAAATATGAAGAATTTATGCATGAATAGACATAACCTTCTAAAGGTTTAAGAGCGCATAATAATCGTTAGGCAGAAAATAAATATTCAAGATTAAATAATAATAAAAATAACCATAACTCTTTTGTGAGCAGTCATACTATTTCAATATGACACAATGGTTAAAATTTTTTTTATAATTACAATTTTGAATTTTGATAAATAAAAAGATAATGATCATTGATTAGTGCCAAATCTCATTCACATGTACACTCACGTTTTTTTGATGCGAGACAAGGTTCCTCTTAGTTGTTTTACAAACAAACTACCAACAATCCCCCACTTTGTTTGTAAACTAAAATTACAAAATAAATATATATTTTAAAATATACAACCAAAATTTCATAAGATTCATATACATGCATAAATATCTCTTTCGAGTTAAACCTTTATTTAGTGCAAGTATCTTAAAATTCTATAAAAGTTTCAAGTAGCTATGCTTTAAACTTGCCACTTTAATAATAGAATCAAATATATCACATATATATTAACCTATTATTTCAATGAGAAATTTATAATTTACTTAGCACTATTATGGACTTGTGTTAGTACGTATTTCATAAGCTCTTTAGAAAGCAACCCTAACTTTCGTAAAAAGCGGCACCACTTCTATGCTTATATGGATGAAGTATCTACCACTTGTTTTTGTTACTAATAACATATTACTAATTTGTATCACACTTCATTAAGAATATAATTCAGCCTACAAAACGTAACAGACAATATTAACATTTCATGTCCAGGCTAATGTCAGTATCAAACAATCACTTTCAATAACTTATTTTTACCCATCAAACCACATAACTAGCGATTTATTAGTATTAGGCAGGTTACCATAACTGGTGATTTTAGTTAAAGGGTTTCATCCCTATTTCTTTTGATGTCACATTTACCACATCTTTTGGTAAAGCTTTTGTAAAGGGATCAACCACAATCTTACTTGACTTCACATAGACAATTGCTATGGTACCGTCTTGAATTAATTGTCTTACGTACTCATGTCTTAGACCAATATGGGGGGAAGAATACTAGAAGTGCCAAATGTTGTGTACGGCGCTCACTTTGATATCAAAAGTTTTAATCGGATCACTTAAGTGTCAAAAGTTGTGAACAACGATCACTTACGTGCCACTTCGCCGGAAATTCGACGTGGCATTTTTTTTTATTAATTTCTCAAGCTAATGTGGCTTGGCGGAGGCTGATGTGGCATTTCTTTTCTTTTCTTTTCCTTTTCTTTTTTTTTTTCTTTTCTTTTCTTTCTTCTTATTTCCGATAGCCGGCGGCATCTAGGCACTAGCCATGGCCGGCATCTAGCCACCGGCCATGGCTCGCCTCGCTGGGCGTCACCTTATATTATAATTAATATTTTCTTATTAAATAAACTAATTTTCGGAATTTAAATATTAATATTTTATTATTTTTTGTGTAGTTTTTAATAATAAATTGCGATTGTTTTAGGCTTGAATTGTGATGCCTATGTTGGAAATCGTTGTATAAATTAGCTGGTATAGCAAAATGAATTATATTGCTATTTTTAAGGATGGAATTGCGGGCATATGAACAGTGAAACTTGAGGTGTTGGGCTTATATGTCAAATCTTATGAGTGGAATAGGGCGAGGATATTTAAATATGGAAGCATGCAAAATTTGGCGGTTTAATTACATGTATGTGGTCATGTGTGATTTAATTATAGCATTTTGGCATAAAAATTATAGTATCTTGATATGTGAGCACAATCATGTGTGCATTGGTTAAATGAGAGAAATGAATTGGCTTGAGTGATTGCTGTGTATGCATGATCACCTGAAAGTTCCAATTATGCCCGGTTATACTGGAAGACGGCCAACCTAGGGTTTGGCCGTAGCAGTGAAAGGTCGTGCCCAATTTGGTAATTGGATACTGTCACAGGGGGCAGAGTGAAATGAAGTCGTTCGCAAATTGGATTAGGAACGAACCCCTTTTATGGGATGTCGTCATTGAGGTTGGGTGAGACGACGTCGTGCCTGACGGATCGGATGATGCCCTGTTATGCCGAAAGACCGCCAACCTGATGCAAATATTATGGATTGTGCCGTGCCATGAGTGGCCGTAGTAATCTGAATACGTGTGATAGAGTATGGTAGCATTGCGCTTGATTATGGGATGAAATTGTGAGGTACGGTATGGGATGAGCCAAAGCGGTGTCATCTTATAATCGAGACTCGCGCGGATGCATTGTGCATGGGAAAGCTATTACGTATTCTGATTGCATTATATGCTTATTGCATTATGATTATATATGGAGGTTTATAACGTGCAAGGCGTGTGCCAAGGTAAAGTAAGGTTATCTACAATTGTATGATGGCATGTTTATGTGCGCCGGGCTGAGTTACATGTTTAGGTGCATCCAAGATGGGTTAATTTCCTAATCGAGGCTTAGGTTGTTAACTCGCTGAGGTTATCTCATTGTTATTTGTTAACCGTTTTTTTTTTTCAGACCTCCAACCATGAATCGCCCTCCGATGTGTTTTGGCGTGCCCATGGATATGAGCACGATAATAGTAAAGTTCCTGGTGGGATCAAGTAGGATTCATGAGAAGCATATGTCAACTGTCTGGGTTGACGAGAGCTGTGGCAACTGCATGAATTCGTAGCATGGT
Source organism: Syzygium aqueum (assembly GCA_031216185.1). Classification (NCBI taxonomy): domain Eukaryota; kingdom Viridiplantae; phylum Streptophyta; class Magnoliopsida; order Myrtales; family Myrtaceae; genus Syzygium; species Syzygium aqueum. Next base: position 12,054,400 of record CM062232.1, on the reverse strand, counting down.
TCATTAGTGAAAAGGGTAGGCAGTTTGACCCGATAAAGGGCTTTGATGGACCCCCTGATGGTGGCGCTGGAGATAAGGTTTGGGACCCCTTGGATCTCGATCCTCCTGACATAGCTGTTACCGATCCGGATACCAGTCCAGATGGCATGGAGTCCGAAGCAGACAAAGTGGAGTTCAACCCGAAGCCTCCTCCTAGTTATGGCCAATTGTGGTGACGGGTTTGGATATCCCATCTTTTTAACCGACCCTTTTGATAGTGAAGCTAGGTTAACTCGACCACCAAATTTCTTTTTGTTTATGCGTGGTCTTTTAGGAAGTAGCCTTGTGATAGACTTGTATATTGTATCTTCCATGGGTTGACGTTGTATTTATAAAATGGTTTCATTGGTCTTCTTCTCAAAGTGTTTTCCTTACTATACTATTTTATTGATTGTTGTTTGGGTGAATATTGTCTGCTTCAGCATGCGTTTATTCGATGTTATTCGTTTGGGTCGGCGACGTGTCCTAGGACATTTTCATTACACGACCATTGGTGGGATGTTAGCATGCTCGTGGGTTCGGGGCGTGGCACTATCGCTCACTCTTGTGGCTGCTAGATTTTTACATATTAGTAAGCATGAGTTACCCATCATCTGCAACCCCTGTCACCTCGTTGGTGCCCCGGATGAGTTTGTGGGCCGTCTTGTTCCCTTCACCGACCCTACGTTCCCACTGATTCGGCTGGTGCGCTATGAGGCCACATTGTGGGCAGATGTTAGGTTACCGAGTCACCGAGTGCCTATCTGTCTCGTCTCGCTCTTTCTAAATGCTGATGGAAGTTTGGTGAGGCCCATCCAATATCCGGTGAATGGCGATGGTGGTGGCAATGGAGCGAATGGAGGGGTAGGTGTGGCGGAGTAGGATGGCTCAGGAGCCGACTTAGAAAATCATTTTTGGATGCATGACTAGTCACTTTTTGGAATGTAGTTGGTTGGATGATAACTTTTGGTTGCTGTAGTAAGCAAGCTCGGGTCGGTGAACCCATAGAACATAGCTTTTAGGGATAGCTTCCCAAGCGTGTTCTCACTATGTAAATCACCCAAGGTTTATAAATAAAGATAAGATGAAGTTAAAACAAGTTCTATGGTTTGCACATTATAATACTCTTGTTATTGTTTATCTTCCTAGTTTTGTCCTCGTATTAATAATGGAAGTAGAACAATGTTTAACAAAAGAAATGGGTAGATGTGACCGTTTTAGCAGGAAGGACTGTAATTAATAAAATTATGATCTTATTAAGTTTATTAAGAATTAAGAAAGGGGGAATTTTAACTCGTTTAATTAGTAGTATGTCTTATGTTTAAATTCATATTATAAATGCTGACTTAGAGAGGGTGCATCTTCTGCTGGGATGCTAATTAGTGAGCATAAGAAGTTGTGTGGATCGCATTAGTAAGGGGCATGCGTGGGACGCTACACAACCAGCATCGGTGTGTTCTTCTAGTACAGCCAGATAATTATTATAGAACAACCCCAAGTTTTTAGTTCTCTTAAATAACAAAAAAATTATGGTAATAGCTTTCCAATGTTCAATCCTTAGATTACTAGTATATCTACTGAACTTACACACAGCAAAAGCAATATCAAGTCTAGTACAATACATTGCATACATTAAAGACCTTATAGCACTCGCATATTCAAGTTGTACTATTGCTCTATTGGTATTATAATTCAATTTAATACTGGAATCAAATGGAATACTCATTTCTTTGAAACCAAGATGTTTAAATTTATTTAACATCTTTTCCAACATAATCACTTTGGCTCCAAGAATAACCCCCACTATTTTTTTAACTTTACTACTCAAGATAGTATCTACTTCATCCAAATCTTTCATTTTGAAAATAGAAGTTGGATACTTCTTAGTCTTAATGACTCCAATCATATTCGTTCCATAGTCCCCTTTAGATACCCCCACTTCAAGACTATTTTGGGAGGCATCCAATCGAAACTATGCATCCTTGGGATCCCAGGCCACTTGGGTGAGGGGTGCAAGAAAAACCTTTGCATCCAGTGAGACTCCATGGAATGTCTAGAAAAGGTTCGAGCGATAGTACTTTCATGGGCCCGCTAACACTCCTCATGAGACTTCGGAGACCACGTCTTCGACGCCCCCGTGCAAGAGGTGCCGAGAAGTTGGATTTATTTGTAGCATCCAGAGGACCAGACGTTGCGCCATTCTCGATCAGCCCAAACATAATACCGCCTCGTCTATCCAAAGGCCATGATGCAACAACGAATGGCCTAATTCCTCATCCAAGGGCTCCGAGAACTCCAAATTGACTCCGCCTTTCCAATTGGGAATGAAGCACCCCACGACGCGAGAAGTATTGTTGCCCATAACTATACTCACAATGAACCTGACAAATGAGACCTCTGATGTGGAGGGTTCCTATGACTTTGTACCATGAGCTAATACAGGGTAAAAGAACTCAAGAAAAGTCGAGAAAACTCAACAAAATACATATACCAAAAATAGAAAACCAGTGCAATCCTACTCTCACAACCCATATATGCTATCTATCATATTCCCCGAAAACAGATCTTTGAGGAGCAAGGACGGCAAATGGAACACATCAGAACCAAACAAGGGACACCCGAAAACCCATTCGGTATCTCCCGATCGCCTCCATAAATAGAGCACTACAAGTCATCCCATGCATGTCCGGCACCAATCTCTTCTGGGGCGCTTGGTGAGATGGCCGTGGGCTCCCTGGGCAATATCAGGGCTCTGCTGCTCAATGTTGACCAGAACCTTACACTGGTCAGCATCAAGACCAACGTCATCAGACACAAATCCAATAGACCTGCATGTGTCACGGACAATTTTCTCGTAGTCTACATTGGTCTTGGTGGTAATTTCTCCGAACACCATGACCATGTTGGTCTTGGTGCATGTTTTGCAATCAACCTTGCTGTCGGGGTCCTGCTTGAGGCAGGCATCAAGGACAGCATCGGAGATCGCGTCACACAACATGTCGGGGTGGCCCTCATTCACGGATTTAGAGAACAAAAAGGTTTCCGTTCTTTGAATCGTTGACCGCGTTTCCATTGCTGTAGTTGTTGGGTAGTTCCTTCACTTCAACGAGCAAAATTATTGCCATCAAAATGGTCCAGTTTCCTCGTATCTTGATTTATGACTTTGATTGACTTTAACTCTATTGTTATAAAATAATTTCTTAAAATTATTGGAAAAATATCAACGTGAATCAAAAAGAGTAATGAGTTAGATTTTGAGACGTGATAACACTCTTTTTAAAGAATTATTTACCCAACAATGTTGCTAATGATTATCAGCAAAAATCCTTCAGGATACAACAAAGTCTCGAATGCAAATACTAGATAATAATTTTGGTACTTCTCCAGAATTTCTCAAGGGAAACAATTGGAAAATATGACTAAATGAAAAATGGTAGTTCTTGAACAAAAACGTTGAAAAATTATATACTTTGAACAAACATAACCTTTTGAATGTAAAAAAGTTATGTCCGAACAGATACAATCTTCCAAAAGTTGGAAGAGCGCCTAATAACCATTAGGTACAAGATAAACATTCAAAATTAAATAATAAAAGAAATAACCATGACTCCTTCCGTTTCAATAGGACATAATGGGTCAAATTTTGATAAATAACTGATGATCGTTGATTAGTGTCAAATCTCGTCCACATGCACAGTCACATCTTTTCGATGTGGGACAATGTACCTCTCAATTTGTTTTACTAACCAACAATAAGTGGGACAAAGCCCGACTTTTTTTATCCAATCATTTTTAGAACATTCATTATGGTAAACGCGTGTTTGATCACTAATTTAGACAGATTTCCAATCAACTTACACTTGAGATGCATGTTCGATTGCCCATTATTAAAAAATACCTTTGCTGTCGTTAGTGTGTACTTGAGACGCGTGTATGATAATTCATTTCAAATCTTTGACCAATTTGTGCTTGGGATACACATTTGATCACCGATTTAAACAAACAAGAAACAAACGATCAACGTACACTTGGGACGCATGTTTGATAGCTCTTTCTAAAAATCTCCATTGTAGTCAGCATGCACTCGGAACGTGCATTTGATCACTCGTTTTAGATCTCTGATCAACTTGTATTTGGGACACATTCTGGATCACCGTTTTCTCTAAAAGAAAAAAACCTTTCCATTGATCAGGTTGTACTTGGTTCTCCTGTTTGATCACATTTGCATTATAAACTTGCACTTGGGACGCACGATTAATCATATCTGAAACAACTATGCATGACCATCCCTGCAAATGGCGTGATTTATGCTTGTCTTGTCATTTAATAAATTTTAAAATTTGAATGGCAGCAAAAACAACAGCAGAGCCAAGTGAGTCCTAAAATAAAATAAAAAAGGTGAAAGCAGCAAAACCAGGGATGTCTCCTGCAATCCTCCGTAAAACTTCATAAATAAGGAAGGCACGGAGCTCAAACATGCGGCTCAAATTTTGTCTTTAACGTCATCACAAAGAGGGATAATTGTTATAAGTAGGGATAAGCGATTTCAGATTCTTTACATGTTTCATCTGGAATTTAAAACCTACCATCGGATACAGATTTCTTATTTTTTGAAATCTGGAATCTACCCGTCAGAATTCGGAACCTAGAATCTACACTGTCACAGATTCTAGGATTTAAAGGGTTCTTTTATTTATTTATTTCATTTTTAGTTAAATAAAAAGAAAATGAATGCAACAATGGTGAACAGCTTGTTATTCACCAAAGAGAATATAAAAAACTAGTTTTCCTGACATTACGGTTTAAATAAATATAATTAAAATGAGAAGTCATTGCGTTAATCAATACTAGGGGTGAACGATTCCATATTCCGTACAAGTTTCACCTGAAACCTACCCATGAGAATAGGTCCCTCAATTTTTGGAACATGGAACCTACTCTATCAGGTCCCAAGTTGATTATAGAGTCTACCGATGTTTCACCTGTATTATTAATTGAGCAATTGCAATAAATCATCACCTTTAATGATTACCACTTGCTGCTATAATCCACTAATCATAACTTATATTTAGACACATGAAGAATATGAAATATTAACGAATCATAAAATGAAAACTCAGACTAGTAGTTCTTTATTGTACACTCATTATCTAATGCCATAAAACACCGCATAATCAAGCGAAGACATAAACCAAGAAAAAAAATAAAAAAACTTGTTTAGATTTGAGGTTCCACCTGTCTATAACTTGGAATCCACCTGTCGAACCAAGGTCCTCAATTTTTGGAATCTAGAATCTACCATGCATACCTTGAAACTTGGAACCTAAAGGTTCCGCCAATCAGGTTTTTAAGTTCTAGGTTTTATCCTAGAACCATGCTCATCCCTAGTTATAAGGTTAATACCGCAAAAAACTTCAAACTGGTATACTCGTGACAAACTAGCCCTAGACGAGGGCCGGTAACCCTCTCTCAAATTGGGACAAGGGTCGCGCCCTCCCCCTAATCAAGGCTGCAGACCCTCACCGGGGGCTCGCCAGAGGCCGGCCAGGGTTGCCGAGCTTTGGGAAGGCCCAAACGACCTCCGCTGGCCCTTCCCGACAATTGTGGCGGCGGTGACTGGCGAGGGCTTGGCCACCACCACAGTCGCTAGTTGAGGTATTTTTTTTCTTATTTATTTATTTTTTCTAATTTAATTTATATATTTTTAACTTTTTCTGACGTGGCGCTTGTTGGACGCCACATCATCGCCACGTGTCTCAATAAAAGTAATAAAACAAAACACGTAACCGCCACGTCAGCATTTTTCGTTAGTAAATTAGACGGTGTTAACTTTGGGACTTGATTGAACTAATTTGACAAGTTTTAGGATTCGATTGCACATTTTGCAAGTTTTAGGTTTCAATTACACTTTTGTTACAGGATTTAGGACTTCTAATGAACATATTCCTAAAATTTAGAATATCTCATTATGTTGCCCCCGTTAAATAGTAAAAAAGAAAAGCATGTTCCTTTGCTATCGCAACGAAGAAATGAAAATTTGACAAGCAGAAAAAATGCTTTATTATCCACCTATTACTTTCGCTCAAATCTCGAATATGAAAAAGATACTTAGTCTTAAATAATTACATACGATTTCACATGTCATTGCTTGTTATTTTTTGAAATATGTTTTAAGCTGCGCTAAAAAAAGTCAAAATGTACGAATCGCAATATTTACAAAGACTCATTTTATAAAGAATTTTGCAACTCTCGTTACAACTTTTTTTTTTTATCACATTTACTAATTATCCTATTACATGGAAAAATGACACCACTAATTTCATGAAACCAGTGTTTGTCTCACTTTTTTTTTTGGATATTCCACTATTACTATTATACGAAAACATATGATTTTAAAACTGTCTATTACCATCTTTTGATCATGCAACCACCCAGTCAACACATGTTTAATAACTACGTAACTACATCCCCTCAATTGAATAATCACCCAATTCCTTCCAAAACAAGATTCCTTTCTCTTCCTACATAATAAATACACGACCATGTCCGTGGTGCGTATCTCAACACTATTTTTCGCGAATTAAAGTCTCCCTAGAAAGCAAAATATATCTTAAATTACTTTAATTTTTTAAAATCGATTCAAACAAACCATAAAAGCGATTTTACCATCATAAAAGCCCAGACCAATGAGAACTATAGGACGTTGAATTTATTTAGGGTTAATATCACGAAAAACTCCAAATCGGTACATAAGTAACAAATTTACCTTCCGTTAGTTTTCGTTAAAATTTTACTATCAAATTGCTGAGTTTAATGACACGTGACAGTTGGCAAGTGTACCAATTTTGGATTTTGTCTCTCTATGTGTCACAAATTTACAAATTTATGATTTTTCGTGGTATTAATCCAATTTAATGGAGGATAAATTTGTTGCAAGTGTATAAGTTTGGGGTTTTTGTTGGTCAAAAATTTAGTTTGGCATATAGTATCAGAAGCGTACAAGTCCGAGATTTTTCGTGGTATTAACCTACTTATTTATTTATTTGAAAAATAATAAAAAAAAGGAAATTCCATAAAATCCAAAAGCGAAAAAGAAAAGGGATAACCATTTTTTTTCTCTCCGAATTTCAAAAAAAATTGCAGAGGTACGGTACGGTGCGGCGAGGATCACGATAACGAGGCGGCGCACAAACAATATAAACGCCACCAACATTTCATCCTCCACCAAAAGCTTCGCAATCTCTCTCTTCCTCCTCTCTCTCTCTCTCTCTAAAATCGGAGAGAGAGAGCAAACTGCGATTCCTCCGCTGCACCGCCGCGCGAGGGAGGGAGGCGCATCGGACGGCATGAGGGCGGCGGCGACTCCCGTCCCTCCTTCCTAGGGTTCTCAGCCGTCGCCGGAGCCGGCCCCATTGGCGAAGGCTCTCGTCGGCCTCTCTCGTTCCGACGTGCATTGCTTCGATCGGCGGCGGCGTTTTCCGTTCTGCTGCTCTTCTCGGAGTTCGATCGGGTTCGTCTCGTTCTGCTCCGCGGGGGTTCGCTGTTTCGACGCGGTCGGTGCGAGCTGGAGTCTGTGCAGGTTGAGGTATTTCCCCTGTTGGAGCTGATTCGGTCGAGTAAATGAGCATATACATGGTGCGGTGGATATGATTTGTGGATTGAATTGTGAGAAAAATGTTCTTTTGTTCCGGCTGCGATGATTGTCGGGAGCTTTTGGATGAGAATGGTGCAATTGAGGAGCTGCATGCTCGTCTGTTGGGACTAGTTGGTTTTTCTTGGTAATATGTGCATTCTGTGCTACGTACTTTGATTTTCCAAATCGCGAGCCTTTAGGTGACGAATTTTGTAATTTCTCGTCGGATAGATGATGGTGGTTATGTTTTTCCTTCTAATCGCGGGTCAACAGATCATGCATATGCGCTCAAACATTCATGTCGCTGTTGTTCTCGTACGAGACTTCCGTAATTGATGATGGTTTGGGCGCGATGAGCGCAGCTTTATGCCATAACCATTGTGAATTTCTCAGGTGATTTGCGTAACTGTACTGTTAATTTCGATGTGCAGATATATGTTAGACCGTCGCTATGGTTTGCCCAGTTGGGAGTGGGAAAATGTCTGTTTTGGCTCGGGTTCTTGCGGGAGGCAGTTTCTCCAATACAGCAGGTATATATTGGCTGTGGATTGCATGGCCCCTATCCTAAGCACTGTTTGATCATTCCATGGCACTAAAAAGAATTTCATTAAGCTTGTGATCGTCTCGTCGGTTATACATGGTTATTCTGATTGACTTGGAGCATAGAGGAATTATTTTTTGATGTATAAATTATAGTGCATAGGCCTGCTTTGAAATCCGAGCAACATGGGGGCTGAAATTCTTTTCCTTTTATTGTCTCCGAGGTTTGCCAGTACATCTATGTTTATGCACAGTGACGAACTTCTCTGAAGCGAATATGCAATTTGTACTGCACTGTTTCATAATGAGTTCAATTGATACATGGAGTAGTTTCTGATAGAACTGACATGTATTTCCACAGGCATGGTTGCATTTTATTTTGTCATAATACTATCGAGCGGGAAATAATTACAAGTGGTTTGGCAAACTTATAAATGAGAACACTGTATGTATGAAGCATTTTGTCCAAGTAGGAACTGGTAGATGTTAGCAACACTCAGAAGCTTCATTGAAACGCTGCTTGCAATTACAAGTCAATAATTAGTCTAAAAGATTCCATTCAAATGGCGCAAAGGAGTGCTTCCCCTTATAATGCGTTATCTATGAGAGATTTTGTCCACTCAGTCTAGTATGTCATTTATATCAAGACCTGACTGCTGGTGATAACTACTAAAACCATAAATTCCTGACAGAACTTAAGTGACTTTCTTTGCCATAAAAAAGCCTCTTGTTTGTTTTTTTTTTTTGGTAAAGTAAAGCCTCTTGTTTGTTTTTTTTTGGTAAGGGCTTCTTGTTTGTTTTTTTTGGTAAGGAGGGCCTCTTGTTTGTTTCTCTCCAAATAAACTAAAAAGTTGCTAGAGGGATTATATTAATCAACTTTCTCTTCCTTTTGCACACTTGTATAGCAGTTCGCACTTTCAACTCTTCTGCAACTGTCTTTGCAATTGTGAATTGTATGCCCAGAATTGCCCTCATGGTATACCATAGGCGCCCAGACCATTGGCAATGGAGTGATAGATGATCAACTCAACTTTCTCTTCAGCTCCTCTGGATGAACAGCATTTGTTTAGCAAGATTTTACCATTCTCTTGCAAGTTGTCAATGGTTAAAATGTTCCCCTATGGTGCCTCCTAGGAAGAAACAAGAACCTTTGCTGGCACTTTGTTCTCAAACTATTTTTCTCTTCATTTCTTCTATTGTATCTCAAGGAAATCAACATGTAGCTCTAGACCTCATTTGGTGATACTTTGTTTTTCATACAGTCTGATATTGGTGCCTTTTCTTTTAATTGCTGACTGATTATGAATTCTTTTGCCCAACTTCAGAAGAGGAAGTTAGCCATCAGAAATTATTGGCTCAGCACATTTTTAAGGAATTTCGTGAGGCTGATGAAGCAAATTTGCTCGATGAGGAAGGTAATTCTTCTAGTATACATGGTTCTGCAATGGAATTTTTGCATTGTTGGCTATTATTTTCGTGGCAATAATGGGGTAGTGGAGTGGCAGTAGACTAATGAGCAAGTTCATTCTCATATAAACTTATGCCCTCGGGTGGTGTATGTTGCCTGCTCAATTGTTGTTTTTTCTCTTCTTCAGAAACAAGGTCATCGTTTTCTTCTTTTTTCCTTTAATTTTTGGTTGACCTACTTGATTGTGAATTGTTATTTCTGTACTAAATGAATTGCGGTTTTCTTCTTTTTACTTTGATTTTTGGGTTACCTTTTAAACGGAGATTACTGTAGAACATCATAGGTAGCGCGGATATACCTTCCACAATAGAATCACAATGATGAAAATGCAAGGAACCTGAGTACTGTCCAACAGCATGTGAGATTGATGTTATAGGGTAAAATTGGAAGACATTGAGAAAGTGAAGTCGTGACCAGAAGTATCTTGACTTGGCCCATGGAATGGCTGAGTCTCTTTGTCTTTTTGTTTTGTTCTTCTTCATCTTGGCAAATATCTTTCAAGCAACAAGCAGCTTAATAAGGAGAAAGAGTTTGGGCAATGGATATTCAGTCATTGTATGTTGAATGCTCATAACCACTATTTAAGAATATGAAAAAGTTATATTCGAATTATGTCAACATTTATATGTTTCAAAAGTTTTAGATGTTTTGGGTTAAAAGAAGTTAAATAGGTGTGTGTCGTAAGATTTAGATTGAGCAAAAAGTGAAAAGTAAAAGACAATCTGGATATATCTTTAGTTAACAGGTCATGGGTTATATAATATATGGATCAAGGTTGGTATAAGAGTCTAAGCTTTTAAATGTTTTGACAACCTTTGCTGCCAAAGCCTGTTGAGAAAGTGGAAGGAAAAAATTTAGTATGTAGTTTTTCACATTAAAATTTTTATGTTCTCTGCACTCATTCAACTATTTATTGGGTTAGATTGTATGTAGGTCAGTGTCTCTCTCTCTCACTTCCAACTCTCAAAGCCCTGACCTGGGGTTTGAGAGAAGCTCCCAAAGCCACCAGGCTGGAGGATGGATTAATCTGTCTTAAAATATGAAGAAAACATATAGAGAACGTATGCTCTGGCATCTAGTTGTGCAAGTGCTGTGAATTGTTTTAAGTGCTTTTCTGTTCTGATTGTTTGTTCTTTTTGATTATCTGATTGCCTTGCGGTTTCTGCTTTGTGGATGCAGACATGCATGTATATGGTTTGAAGCCTATGGCTGATCAACTGCATTTGGTAAGGTTCGGAAATGCATGTTGTCTTTGTCCCTTTTCATTGGTAGTTACCTGTGCAATTCCTGCTTTTTCTTGGGTTTATGTACATCACTGCAACTACCCTTATTGATGAGGAGAGCTGCATTGTGCCTTTGGTTCCTCTTGCTCATGAAGCACGGTGGTGAAATATGTTAGGACAAAGACTTTAGTTTGAGCAGATTACGACAATATTTGCCTTCTGATTCAAGTTTATGTTTTGAATTGGCTTCATAATCTATTATCTTAATACTTATTTATAGTCGGTTTTACCTTAAATGATATTGCTTTGCTGCTTTCTCAGTTGTGTGATTGTACTTTCCATCCACTTTCTGTTAGTTTTTTTGAGGATAAACAGTGAGATTGTTTTGCTTATGATGATCACAAGATATGGCTTTTCATCTTAAGGCAATATTCTCTCTGCAGGTATGTTGCAATGCATGTAAGAAGCCAATCAAGGCCAGTCAATATATGGCTCATCAAGGTTTGAACCTGACTTTTGTGTAGCATTGAGGGATTCTGTTTTGCTTGTCTGTCATCTAGCATATTTAAAGAGAAAGTTTTGGCAAAATTGTTCTGCTAAATTGAGGATTGTATGTGTTCCATGTCGTCTATGACTCCTAATCAATCTGGATATCTTATCTGGTTTTGTCTTGTTCAATCATCTTCTTCTTTTGTCTGATTTTATCTGATGATAAATCTGATTAGAGTGTAATTCCTCTACTATTGCCATGTGGAGAAGACCAGAAAATCTTCATCTTTGTTTTCTCCCTAGTAGAATTCTCACCTCCTCTTCTAGCGGTACAACTCCCTCTTCATTGGATTTTTTTTCTTAATACTATTGTGAATCGCTATATCACTTGTCTTGATTTTTCTTGGAGTTGTGAATACCATTCTCTTTATGCTTATTACTCTTTTAGCAAGTCTCTATGATCCACAGTCTAATGCAATACATGGCCTGAAACTTCTGGATAGCCTTAGTGCACTCTTTACCATTTAATCGAGAAGCCTAACCTGCTGGCTGTAGCTAGTATTTTTCTTCACGCTAAGGTATTTTCCTTAAATGTTTCTGAAATATGGAGGTTTTTAAATTATAGAGAAAAGGCTTTTACTGATAATCCTAATCTGTTGGGTCTTGTTATCCTTTTTGGTTCACTCCTTCCTTGTTTTTTCAGATATCTGTAGGTTATTGAATTCTACACAAGAAGCTGTTTTGGCGCCCAATGGCACTGGAAGGGGCAAAAGACCACCTAGGAAGGAGAGGAAAAAGTCCACCACTCCCAGTATCCTCTCTCTCTCTCTCTCTCTCTCTCTCTCTCTCTCTCTCTGCATGCATGCTTCTATGCTTAGAGCTTAGAGTAAATCTGTTCTTTGTTAGAAATCCGCTTCCCTTTAGTGGAAATGAAATGATTTAGTAATTAGTATTAGACAATCCTCGGCTTTTTATTTCTTCTTGATGCTCTTGGTTTTGTTAAGATTACATTGATGAATCTGATTTTATTATGACAATAATGATGGTTTAATCATTCAACTTTCCTTAGGAGTGACAATTTTCATTAGCATCCTTATCTGCTATTAGAGCAGGGACTAACTCTTTTTATTTCTTCTTGATGCTCTTGGTTTTGTTGAGATTACAATGATGAATCTGATTTTATTATGACAATAATGATGGTTTAATCATTCAACTTTCCTTAGGGGTGACAATTTTCATGTGCATCCTTATCTGCTATTAGAGCAGGGACTCACCATTGGAGAGCAAGGGAATTATGAATTTGTGAAGGATACCATCACTGTTGAACCACAGTTTCGTTATAATGGAAACCAGCAATCATCTTCTTTATGTTTGGAGGTCAAAGGTAGTTCACTGTTGTTGCTAGTGCTTCTTGATCATGTGCATGCTTATCTTTGATTAACTGCATCTTAACTGGAGTTTGGTTTTATTCAGTTAATATGTGTAACTAGGTGTAGAAGTGAGCTGCAATAGGGCAATGCGAGTTCATGTTCTAACTCTACTCGACTCATCAACTTCTTGAAGCTCGACTCGAGCTGGATCAACTATCATTTTATTATGCTCAACTCGACTTGAAATGGTTTCCAATGTTTTCAAGATTGTCTTAACTAGACTTTACTGAACTTGATTTTGCCCAAATAAAAATGTGCTCAAGCTCAAACTTGAATTGCTTGATATTTATGAGCAAAAAATCACCATTTTGTCACTGGATATTACATTAGATTACATATGAGATGCATATTGCAAATCATGTCTCCATCAATTCAAAAAATGACAAGATCTTGCATTTGACCCAAGGGGAGCTAAACTTTCTTGGAATGGGAAGTTCTTCCTTTAGAATTAAGTTATGGCCCTCAACTTGCGCTCTAATTTTCCAAGTACTAATAGAAGGAATGAGAAGTGTACGTGGTGAATCTAAGTGAAGTAGCCAAACGCCACCTAAAAATGCCTCCTGCATCCATCTTTACTGAACAAAACTTCCAGAATACAAATCACCAGCCTAAACCTTAATTTCATAGGACATTTGTACGACAGTATGTTCTCAGTATCAGAAACTCAAATGAGCTCAATCTTATTCAAAGGGCACCGTGACTTTGTGAATGTTGAGTTTCAGAGGCAATCTTCACCGAACAAGAAAGACGTGCAACGTCAGAATAAAATTTGTTGATGTTAAATTTATTTTGGGAACAAGACTAAAAGTTACAGATCTGGAATCAAAGCTCAAAGTATAGATGTTTTTGTCTCCTACAGTTTGTGGCCAAATAACGATCTGCACTTGAAGCTCTGGAGAGAGAGAGATCTTGGATAGGCTGTTTGGCATGGACAGGATAATGTTTTTAACTGAGTTTTTGACTTTTGGCTCTAGCTGTGTCTTTTATGAAATTTAGTATTGAATTTCTTGAAATTGTTATTTCTTGCCGTTACCATAACACCTACAACACCTTGCCATGTTGCACTGAAAGTTAAGAAACATTTACAAAAAGAATACTAATTTAGTCTTGCAAGCCACCTGAGTGTTAGAAGGGACGAGGTCAAAGTTTATGAAAATTTTGTGTTTCTCACTATAATTCTATTCGAAATTCTCTCTCTCTGCCATTTTCGGATTCTCTCTTTCTTGTTAACCATTTCCTTAATAAATTTTCCACATGCATCATCCTTGAAGCTAATTCTTAGAGTTGCATGTTGATTAGCCTAGAGTGTGGCGCACCTACACAAAATTCTCAGCGTAATCCACATGGACTTTTAGTATCAGATAGGTTAACATTGCATTTCCTTAGGTGTTTGTTCACATATCATTCCGTTGGATAATCTCTTGTTCTTCAGAGGGGTAGTGAATATATTCACTTTAAACGGAAGCACATCAAAGCAAGAACTCAAAAATGAATCTGGTTTCATTGGTATAATTATCCACAAGCTGCACTAGAATGGTCCAACGGTAGGTGAAGATTCTTGGTGACACAGATTGGAATAAGAGGGGGTGGGGGAGGCAAAGAGGTACAGGTGACTTGAACCCGCGTCTAAATAATTATCTTGCCATCTATTCTATATCGAAGAACGTGATTGCCTACGTATTGCATTTATTGAAAGAGAGAAACGTTAGGGAGCACTGTGGAAACATCACTATCTATGTTTTTCTAGGGTTATTTATCAAGTTGTTCAAGTGTCAAAAAATGCTGTAAGGGTCATTACATGGCCTGTCTGCAGGGATCTTTTTGTAACTACCGCATCTCCTCTTCCTTGATTTGGGGACATATATTCATTAAAATTGTCTTTTTATTTGTTCATGATGCATTGTTAGATATATGAACTTTTTACAGACTGAATTGTTAATGTGAGTTTATTTACTTCAGGAAATTCAACTAGTCAAGTTGTTCCAAGAAGTAAAGATGATCCAGGAGTTATCCCTAGAAATGCTGATGAGTCAGCAAGTCAAATGCATCCTCCTGTGAAACGTTCTAGATTGTATGATTCCATTCTTGTTTCATCTCTTCATTCATATGTTAACTTGTTAATCTAAGCAGCATTCACTGGCCAACAAAACAATTTGCGCAATCTTCATCTCAACAAAGGTCATCTAGTGCTCGTGTTGTATATTGAAGGCCTAGACGGATGAAATATGCCTTTCGTAATATGTACTACTTGAATAAGAGTTTAAATGAGTAAAATGCATACTTATTTGTAGAATGTGTTGACATATCTAGTAGGATAAATGCTTTTGATA
Source organism: Syzygium aqueum (assembly GCA_031216185.1). Classification (NCBI taxonomy): domain Eukaryota; kingdom Viridiplantae; phylum Streptophyta; class Magnoliopsida; order Myrtales; family Myrtaceae; genus Syzygium; species Syzygium aqueum. The sequence continues at coordinate 12,039,269 of CM062232.1, read as the reverse complement.
GTGACATGGTTTTTTCTCAATAAAGGCCAATAGCAAAGATGTTTTCTTTCTGTTTCTTTGTTTTAATATCTGAACTATATTTTGTTCTTGTAGGATAGCAGGGGAGCATATGTCAGAAACAGATGATCAAGAAACAGATTCTGGTATCACTAGAAGTACATGTTCATAGTTTGAATTTGCCACCTAGACTTGAAATTTGGAATTTGTTTTCTGACATCTGGTATGCATAACTTTTGGATTGACCATCTTCTGGCAAGATATGATTCTTTCCTCAACAGTTGTGAAACTTCATTTTCTTCTAGTGATTGAATGCTAAATTAATTGACTGCTTTTCTATGAGGAATTCAAAAACGAGTGTCTTTAGCTTGAGAATTGTTTTAGCCTGCATCACCCTGCCGAGCTCTATCTAATTTTGACTGCCTTTAATTTCCTATTATTAATTGCATATGATTACATCTGATTACAAGTTTGAACTGAGTTTGATTTGCGTCCATAATTCAAATTCTTATGCCTCATCTTTTTCTTTGTTATGTTCTTTCGATCTTATGCATTTGATAGGTTGTGTTTGGTTTATGTGATCGCTTTTTTTTTTCCTCACATTTGTCAGATGTATGTCATTTGCTTTGGCAATAATATTCAAGTTCCGTTATTTGAAGCCAGGGAGAAAGATTCTTGTAACATTTGGGTCCTATTCTTTTAAATGTTTTTTTACGAATAAATAGGGATTGTGGATCATTTCTAACCTGAGAGTATACCAGATGTAACGGTCTATAACCTGGCCTTTTTCATATTTTAATCTCCTCGGGAAGGAAAACTTTTTATTCTCTAATTTATCCTTACATTTTGTCTTTCATAAAGAAAATGCAGATAGATTTTGCTAGAGTTGAATGTTGCCAACACTAAGCATAAAAAATTGTGATAAATTATTCAAAGAAAAGTCTAAAAAGAAAGATCACTGAAATATCATAATTCCTTGTCCACCTGAAACCTGGGTTGGCAGAATGTCAAAAGAATAAATAATTCACCTAATAACAATGAAGCTTCATCATTTAATAGACCAGTAATAAAACCAAATTGACAATACCCCAAACTTCCTAGTGGTCTTCAAGAGCAGGTCTATTGATCCACAGATGTGTCATTGATGTGAAACATGCCAAAGGAAGCTATGCAGGTTACAAAACAAAAATGGATAAACTTTCAGCGGGTGAAATAACCCATTAATCTTATGGATTATGCAAGACAAGTTGAAACCTGAGTTGGTGGACCAAATTGGTCCGACCAATCATGAAACTATCTGCATCTGATTTCATGGGATATTGCAATCGTGCAACTAAATCACGCACATAAGTCTGTTCCTTTACCAATAAATGAACTCCCAGGGTTTGATTTTAAATTAAGGTCTTTGAGTTTAGAAATTGAAAATTTTAAAAAAACATTGTCGAAGTTGAATTATGGCATGGGTATAAAATGTTGCATTTAATTTGAGTATGCTCCTCCCTGGAGCACCCGCCGGGTGAAAGATGTAAAGGTCAAGTAAATAAACATCATAATACTACAAATGCGGAAGGAACGTATTTGTGACATGTTAGATGAATTAGAGTGTGTAATGAATGAGTATGAAAGGAAGTAACAAACTGCCTAAGGTTAAGTAGCATATGTAAGTCTAGTATTGACTACCATATTCACTTTGTAAAAAGGCCATCTTGGCAGCCTACTTCTCTTCTTTAGAAACAGGGACCTTAAATCAAGCACATGCATCGTTGCTCTGTGGCTCACTTTTTTTGTAGAGTTACAGTTTTTAGATCACAAAAATTCTAGAAAGAGAGTAACATATAACTGGCCAAAAAGATAAAAGAGAGTAGAAGAGATGGAGGCTTTACTTTGTGTTTGGATAAGAGGGGGATGTTTGGAAATGGAGGAATACTTGGAAGTTGATATGGTTTTAAAGGGCTGAACTGACGAATACTAGGAGGTATATGATGTGGCCTTTGCTTGCATGAAGTAATGCAAAAGACTAATGCAAAATAATTAATGGATTTTCAAAGGATCTTTTGCATTTTAATTGGCAAAACCTTTTGCAGCATTTAATACTGAACCCAAGTTCCTCAAATTATACATTATTGGACGAGAGAGCCAAATGATTTGCCTTCCACTTTCAGTGAAGTATTCATGAGTAGATAATGAAAGCCTTCCAAATTAAGTTGGATTTCTTATTCGAGTATGTTATGTACCATTAAAACTGGTGAGAGGAGACGTAAGAAATCTGAGAAATTTATAATTTTCAATATCGAAATTGCATGAATCTTTGAGGACATGCTACGAGATAGAGTAATCTCTTAAAGAGGATCAACCACATATAGCAGGATCACAATTGCGATTTGAAGGCTTAATCTTTGTCATTTTGAAAACTTGGGCCTATCTGGATTGATTTTTACTTTTAGCTTTTTACCTAACTTAAAATCTTGCAGCTCACGCACTTTGACTTTTTTTGAAATCGGAAACTCTTGAAACTTTTACAACACTCAAATGATACGTAGATTACATATATATTTTTCCTATTTTTCTGAATGTTGAATAATATTGTAAATTTTGATGAGAAAGCAAAAAAATAATTTTTGTTTGTATTAAAGTATAATCACACAGGCCCTTAATCTTTGTCATTTTTTTTCTGTATTATCACGTGTTTGAGACAACTACGTGCTTGGTCATTTGGATTACTCTACAATATGTTCAAAGCTGACATAGGGTGCACGATCCAACAGTATATCCAATGGTATATTAATTAACATTCCATTGCATGTTGCCAGGTAGGGATTTCCAAAAAGAATCACTTCCGGAGCAAGAAGCGAAGGGCGGTTGTGCTATCGACTATAAGAATCCCTTGCAAATTTATACAAATAGCCAATTGACACAAGGTATGACTGTCTGGCTGTGCTGTAATTTGCAAACTTCTGTGGGGGAAGTACACTGTAATTGTTCATTTCATGAGGTAAGGTGCGATTTAAAGCCAAAGTTGCTTCTCTAGAGAAGTTTCTGAGAATTTTCATGCAATATTGCTTCAGTTTCCTATTATAAATATTTTTGGTTTTATAAGACTAACGGTAGTTGTGATATTAGGTACTCCTGTGCCACTTGCTAGCAAAATATATTATTCTCAGAGAAGCAATCGTCTCCGATCAGCTATCGGCCATCTTTATTACATGACATCAGCTGATGGGCTTCTTGATGACTTAGTAAGTATAAGAAGATGTGAATGCAAGCTTGATCTCAATAGAGTTCTTTACTTGTGGGAAATAGGTTGTTTTAAGAATTATTTTCTTCTTTGTTCTTATAATCTGAGCAAGTGTTTGATGTCGTCTGACCCGTTTTGCTTAATCTTATGATGATACTTGATTTCCTAGTGTCTCTGCTATGTTAATAGCCTGTTGTGTTAGCCTCCTTTTTGCATATACTAGTCATGTGATATTCTTAGTTTATGTAAAGGCATACTTGATGCTGGGAGGCAGATCCTTCATAATGCTAATTGTTGGAGTCCTCACATAGATATAAACCTTGTTGATGGTGCAGGCTTTGTGAATTCTGCTCTTAGCTAGTTTGACTTTGAAAATGTGAGAAGTACAATATTCAACTTTCTGGTTATTGAGAAAGTGTATCATTTAATGGTGATACCACTGAAACTTGGGGACTTTCGTATCCCACAACCAATTAAGTGTTCTGTTCAGAAGATGTTAATTTTATTATCATTGTTTGTGCATGATGCAAGGCGAATCCCTATTTCATTTGCCTTTACGAGTTAAGAACTATGTCTGGCATAGTAAGATCAAACTCACCAGTCCACATGGTACCAGCGCTAAACAATATACTTTTACCATATTGCTCTGATAGCTAACCTGCCATTGTTTGTGAGGTAGTGGTGTTAACTTGCAAAAATGACTATGAGAAAGCAACTTTGCTCATTCTATTCTCAGGAACTGAGAGATGCACAGCCATCGCCTTTACTGCAAGAACCTGACCCAGTTCTCTCAAAAAGTTCATTACGTTCAGATACTGCTGCAGTATCTTTGCCACCATCAAAAGTATCAAATTATCTATCCGCTGATGCTGCTTTGAGGCCGCAGGATGATCCAATTCAGTTAATGAAAGGCAGAACTTTTCCCAATGGTTATTCTTTTGCTGGTGACTCAGGTAATGGTTTTCATCAGTATGAGAACAAGGTCAAAGCCCGGTTTCCAATTTCTTATTGAAAGGAGACTGGTGTATAGCTATGGAATTCTACTTTTATTTTTGCTTACTTTTTGTCCTTTGGTGTTTGCCTTTTAGCTATGATTGAATATTAGCTTATCATAACTAATTTTCTTATGGGACAGTGGACACCTCAATTCCTTGAAATCTAATTATGATCTTGCTATTTTTTTCAATTCATAATAACCTTTTTAATGGAAATTCATAAACCAGAACTCAGAAGTTGGGCCCCCAAAACAAATTGCTGAAACATTAGAAGATATGAATCTTGTGCCTATCATTACATTTTTCCATTGATTGTCAGAATAGATTTGTTTCTAGTGTCAATGATATTTCACTTATCAAACTACGTCACTACTTACAATCTATTCCGCATATTACTTTTCAAGGCATTAGAGAGAGAAGAATAGGTTGCAATTTGCATGCGATGTTTCGAGGGGTCCAATATGTAAACAGCAATTGAGGGAGATGGAAAATATGCACATCTTCTAAAGATGCTATTTAGCACTTGCTTTTGGAAGGCTCGAAAACCTTGCTTTGTGTTGCTCATATATGGGTTGCATGCTATATATATATATATATACCCAGGCACATGCATTCGCCTGCACTCTCACATGCGCTTGCCTGTGAAAACACTACACGCTTGTCTAGGATCAGGTCCATTACCATTGTTGTGGAATAAATCCATACTCGGAAGTTGACAATATCGTTACGTGTTTATCTCTCTTCATTGTACTTATTCTGGTGCATCTTACCTTTGTTGAATTGAATGATACTCGTCTGTAGGAAAACCACTGAGTGTGCAGCAGCCAGATGGAAGTGTTTCAGTTTCGTAGAATCGCTACTCGGATTTTTTGTTAGGCGACGGTGTAAGTAGCCCCATACATGAGGTTAGAGCCAGTTTTTGAGAATCAATTTTAACCATCATTAAATTGTTCATTCCTGTCTCCTATACTGCCGATGCTCAAATTGTTCTTTTTGGGCAAATGGTGTGAATTGTTCATATTCAGTAAATATAATGTCAATCCTTTACTGGCCATACTACTCTATTTTGGACATCATATATGCTTGTGCCTCCAACTATATAGCGTCGACATCCATGACGTGGCTTTGAAAATTATGAAGTTGGTATATATGACATAGAGTTGTTAGTAACCATAGACACGAATTTCTCTCTTTGCATGAGAAAAGGGAGAGGGTTCGACACAAACCTGTTTGATGCAATTCGACCATTAGATCCAAGTCGCTCTCACATAAGAGAAGGAACAGTTGAAAGCGGATCAATCTGAAAAAAGCAATCAGCTTCTAATGCATTGATATAGGGTAATTAATGTTGACAGATTAGCAGGTCTTACAAAACAAGCGAGTTTGACGAAAAGGCTGTACTGCATCTGTGTAGCATTCCTGTTGTGAGATCTCTCTTGCGCATTGTGAAACTGCTTAGGTTCTCGATTGCTTTCTTCTGGTTGAATGAAGTCCACTAGATCATGTTACATGCCATGAAGGTCGACTCTGGATCATGTTCAAAAGGCATAATTCGAGTCATTCGCGTGCTTGCATTGAGTTGTTCCGCTTGATGTATCTCATGATCGACAGTCAATGCACGAACCCGAGACCCAATAGATGCACTCTTCCTTTTTCATTGATTCCCCCCCTTCTATAATCTGAATCTCTAGCAAGTCCAGTGCAACTTTGGACCCACACCTACTATAGTCATGATTTGTCATCACAGAACTCAACTTTCACGTAAGGAAGATTCGGCCGAGCACGTATTATAATTTGCATAGTCCTGTACGAATGGCAGGATTTCTCTCTGTTTCGCCTAGGTTGAAGCATTTGAATATGCAGAAAAGCATAAAGGGCGCACACGCAAGATCTTGACCGACGTTGTTATCTTGTCGCTCTACTTTGTGTTGTCCCATTGTCCCCATTGCAAGTGAGGCCCACCGCCACCCACGAATAGGAAGACACTATGTTTCGCTTCTTTAATCATGCCATGTAAGTTTCTTTTGTTTGTTGCGTTTCTTTTCATGAAAGGGTCGTGAAATCTAAAGGCAAAAGAAGATGAATGACCTTTTTGGGGTCCAAGGTTGTCATGATGAGGCAACCCAAAAGCGGAGATTAATTAAACCTTAAACAAAACCAGCACTGAGTAAACATTAAAGTAAAAGAGGGGCAGGATCGAATAATGAAGATTCACGAGAAGGCCTTTTGTTAAAAGGATTAATATCATGAAAAATTTTAAATTGAGACATCCGTGATAATTTTATCTCAAATTAATTTTTTAATCATAAAAAATATTAAATTAGTATACTTATGATAATTTTATCCAAAATTAATATTTTGACCACAAAAAA